>OZ018332.1:85823607-86506107 GCA_963969495.1 Ceratothoa steindachneri | reverse complement strand
TCCTTTGCTTTCTAAGGGGACTGCCAAGAAAGCCAGCAGGCAGCTTATTGCCGACCGCCCCTCGAGCAAGCGGCTCGGTAGGGCAAACCCCCTTAGGGGGGAGAGGGAAGCCAGGCCCCTTCGGTCGCTTCCCTCAAAAGACCTGCTGGCAAAAATATTTAACCTTGCCGGGGTCAAGGCAGTGCCTCCCCACTAAACACTTATTACGCTGCCAAGGGGACCTGCGATATCCTGGGAGGGGATGGCCAACTGGAGGCCCCTCCTGTGATAGACATGGTCCTTGAGGAAAACCAGCCTCAGACGGTAGGGCCTTCCATGGGGGCGAATCCGGGCTCGGTGCCAAGCATGAACCCGAATCCGCCCCGATGCAAGGTCCTCGTCAAACGGCTGTGGATTCTCAGGCAGTACAAGGAGGGCAGGGATCTCCTCCGTATGATGCCCCTGCGACAACCAGGACCTTCTCCATTTCGGAGAAGGACCTGGCTGAGGCCGGTCCATATGGCCTGGAGGCTTCTACCGGCGGGGGTGAGAAGCGGGTTCATTCCCCGCCCTCCTCTCCAAAAAAGAAAAGGACCAAAAAGACGAAGAAGACTCGGGGCTCCTCTCCATCCGCGGGGGCTACGGGGATGGATGGGTCTGCTGCCACTTTGGCAAGCGACCAATCCAAGATCGGCACATCCAGCCCCTCTGCCCCCCCCAGGTGCGGAGCTCCTGACGATGACAAAGACCAAAAGTGCACAGGGCAGAGCCTCGATGACATCGGGGCCCCTCATTCAGAGGTTACCTGGCGTTTTCGAGCCCGCTGGCTTCAAACGCTTCCTCGTTATTCGCTCCACTGATGGCACCATGTTGTCCAAGGGCAACATGATCCATCAGAGGAGAGGATTAGCTAGTGCAATTGGTAGAGAGCCGAAGGTAACCCGTTTCTCGGACGGGAGCCTTCTGGCGAATGCGGCGAATCCCGCCGAGGCGGCCAAGATAAGTGCTCTTCAGACACTTCATGGCACCCCGGTGAGTGTGACGCCGCACTCTACCATGAACTTTGTGAAAGGAGTAGTTTATGCGAGGGAACTCGTTGACTACTCCATTGGGGACATCACCCTAGAGCTGGCCGACCATGGGGCGGTCAAGGTCGAACGTGTGATGAGAAAACAGGGAGGGGCCTCGAGACCCACCCCTACACTCTTCGTCACGTTCGACTGTGACAAGCTCCCTGAGTCGGTGCGTGCTGGTTGGTACCGCTACCGCGTGAAGGCATTCGTGCCACTGCCGCGGCGGTGCTATTACTGTCACCGCTTCGGCCATACTAATCGCTCATGTAGACGTGCAAAGTCGGGGTCACCAGAAGTATGTGTAAATTGCTCCAAGGTCGCACACGATAAGTCCAAATCGTGTGTGGCCAAGTGTGTCAATTGCGGAGAGCCGCACCCTGCTTCTTCGAAGCAATGTGGTGCATATCTCCTTGAGAAAGAAATCCTGGCCGTTCAGGCCCAGGATAGACTCTCATTCCGTGAGGCAAAGGACTTGGTCCTGGCGCACTGGCTCTGCCTGGGACGTCATATGCCTCAATAGTTAGAAAGGCACCCTCTGCTTCTGGCCCATCCAGGCCAACGAGCACGGTTGTTTCCGCGCCCATTCGGAGCCCTTCTGCGGGCTCTACCCAACCCGGGCGATTCCCTGGTAAAGCTGGCGGCAAACAGGGTTCATACACAGCCGCGGCTAAAACCAGGGCTCCCCACTCTTCCCCCAGCGAGACCGATTCCCGTAAGGCGAAACGGCAACGCGCCTCCACCGAGTCGTTAGACTCACAGGAGGCAACACCCCTGAAGATGGTCGCTAGGCCATCTTCCGGGGTTCCTAAAGCTGTTCCCCGAAAGGAGGACAGCAACAAAGGAGCTTCGGCCCCGAGGTGGAGCGAGTGGCTCGGAGACGGTGGTTCCTCGAAAAGAGGGCCCCCCGCCTCCGAAGCCGCAACGCCCGCCTAAGGTTTCGAGACGGAGGGAGGAAAAGACTCGCATGGCGAGCCCAACCTCCCCCAATAAGTCCTCGAAGGCGACAGCGCCTCTAGCGCTTTGTCCGGCCAACAGCGGCCGGGGTTCTGCCCCCGGGAAGCGTACGGCCATTCCCGTGAGGGTCTTCAATTCGACGAGGGCCCCCGCGTCTCCTCCGAGCTAGGCCTCGAGGGCATATTCCTTCAATGGAATTGCCGTGGACTCCGGGCCAACTGGGAGGAGCTGCGGAGGCTCGTCTCGTCGCGTTCCCCGTTAGCTATTTTTTGCAGGAGACCATGCTAGGCGCGTGCCCCCTGCCCGCCCTCCCGGGGTATAAGGGTCTTGCGACCCCACCACCGCGGGATGGCCGGGCTGGGGGATGCGCGGTTTACACCCGGCATGATGTCTCCGTTCTTCCTTTCTCTTTAGATACCTCCTTTCAGGCAGTGGCTGTGCAGCTGCACTTGGATAGGAGGTATACTATCATTTCTGCGTACATCCACCGTCAGCTGACTTCGACGCGGGGGACTTCCTCCGCGTCGTGGCACAGTTGCCGAGGCCCTATCTCTTACGTGGAGATCTGAACGGCAGGCATCCTCTCTTGGGAGATTACTCCATAAATCCCAGGGGACAAGTCCTTGCAGATCTGATCGAAGAGCTTGAGATGGGTGTCCTAAACGTGAATGAGTTTACGCATCACTGTCCGAGAACCGCTTCATTTTCCTGCCTAGACCTATCTTTGTGCTCTTCGGATGCACAGCCTGATTTCGATTGGGGGGTGGTCATGACCTCCATGGTAGTGATTACTTTCCCATTCAAATATCATTTTCAGGGCAACTGCCGCCTAAGAGACCACCTCGGTGGTGCTTGGCGCGGGCGCGGTGGCCTGCATTTCAGGAAATGACTGAATTCTCTATCTCAGTCGAGGAGTTTAGGTCGGTAGATGAGGCCGTTGAGTTCTTCTCCGGAAACCTCATCGCCGTGGGCCTGACTACTATTCCTAGGACGTCTGGCCGTTTTGCACGCCGACCACTCCCATGGTGGTCGGCCGAGTGTGAGATGGCCCTCAAACAGAAGCGTTATACCTACATGCGCTATAAGCGCCGCCCGAACAATTTCACTGTCGCTGAATTTCGTCGGGCTAGGGCTAGGTTCCGGTATATTTCGAAGCACGCCTGCCGCTCTTCTTGGCGCGCATACGTGTCTTCACTTAACGGGAAGACCCCTTTAGCTGAGGTGTGGAAGCGAGTCAAAAGGATTCGGGGCAAGTTCTCGCAGGACCCCCCTCCCGTTCTCCAGGAGAATGGGACCGCAATCTCGGACCCCGCGTCCGTGGCGGAATCCTTAGCGACCGCCTTTTCCGCATTCTCTAGCCGTGATGCTGCTCCGCTAGCATTCAATGCACGTCGTGATGTCGCGGAAGGCCGCCGGCTGGACTTTACCTCCAGAGGCGGAGAACCCTTCAACGACAAGTTTACTGTGAGTGAGTTGCGTTCCGCTCTCGCATCGTGCGCGGACACCGCCGATGGTCCGGACGATGTCCCGTACGCCATGCTGCGACACCTGGGTGTGCGAGGCATGGCCGTTCTGTTAGATTTGTTCAACAGGATCTGGGGGGAAGGACTTCTCCCAGACTCCTGGCGAATCGCTACTGTGCTCGCCTTTCGCAAGCCGGGGAGAGATCACTCTACTCCACCCGCTTTCCCCCCAATCTCTCTAACCTCTTGCGTGTGCAAGTTGATGGACAAATTGGTAAATGTTAGATTAGCCTATTTCCTGGACAGCGGAGGCCATCTGTCTTCTGCACAGTGCGGCTTCCGTAAGTTTCACTCCACGTCGGATGCTCTGCTCCGACTGGAAAATGCCGTCTGCGAGGCTTTCCTTCGTAGACAGCACTACGCCACGGTGTTTTTTGATCGGGAGAAGGCCTATGATACCGCATGGCGATACGGTATCATGGAGACTCTCCCCAGATGGGGGCGAGGGGACGCCTCCCAATGTATATATCTGAATTTTTGTGAGATCGTCGATTCCACGTACGGGTGTGGGGAGCCCTCTCCGGCCCAAAGGAGCAGGAAGAGGGTGTCCCGCAGGGAAGTGTCCTTAGTGTCACACTCTTTGCCCTGAGCATCAACGGCATCACCTCAGTGCTGCCGGAAGATGTTCTCGCTACGCTCTACGTGGACGACCTTTCGATCTCTTTTGGCGCGGCCCAGATGCCAACTCTGGAGCGTCGACTCCAACAGGCATTGAACCGCGTCTCTCGCTATGCCGATGCGCACAGGTTTCGGTTTTCTTTGGCCAAGACTAAGGTGGTGCACTTCTGCCGCCATCCACGGTTTCACCCCGACCAAGATTTGTTTCTTAAAGGGGTGCGCCTGGATGTGGTTGAGTCTCACCGTTTCCTTGGTCTTGTATTCGACCGACGCCTCACCTGGGAGGCTAATATTCGCAGCCTTAGGGTCTCTTGTACCCGCGCCCTGGACATTTTCCGTTCCGTGACGTTCAGCGCTTGGGGCGCTGATAGGGCTACTGCCCTACTTTTTTATCGATCCTTTGTTCGTTCGAAGCTCGACTACGGATGCGAGTTTTATGCATCCGCATCCGAGCGTTTATTGAGGAAGGTGGATTCGATCCACCACACCGGCCTTCGCCTTGCGACCGGTGCCTTCCGCACTTCCCCCATTGAGAGCCTGTTGGTCGATGCTGGGGAGATGCCACTCGCTCTGCGCCACGTGCAGTGCATCACTCGCCTGTACGCGCGAGCCCGGCGCCTCCCTCAGTCGCCAACAGCTCTCACTGCATCCGCAGCTCATCTCGATGGTGCCTATGCCGCCGAGAGACGCCAGTCATACCCTAAGCCCTTTGGTTTTAGGGCCAGGAAACTCCTTCGAGAGGTAGATATAGCTCTCGGGCCGGTGGCGCCCCTGGTTCTGCCCAGGACGCCACCCTGGAGGGTACCACATTTGGCTATTTGTTGCCACGCTTCTGCTCCCAAAGCTTGTACTTCGCCGGGAGTATTGCGTTTGACCTTTTTGTTGCAAACATCGTGTCACGCTGGTACCGTGTTAGTGTATACGGATGCCTCCAAGTCCCAAGAGGGGGTCGGCTTCCACGCCGTATCCCCTCTGTTTGAAGTCAGCGGGGCTCTACCAGGCGCTGCGTCTGTCTTCACGACCGAGCTGGTTGCAATACACCACTCGGTACGGGAGATTACGCGACGTGCCCGATTCGGAGACCGGATTGTGATCAATAGCGACTCACAAAGCGCCCTGAGTGCTCTCGGGGCATTGGATTCTCCGTATCCTCTGGTTCGCGGAATCCGTGACGCCACGGTTTTGGCGAGCCGGGCAGATGTCGAAATTATCTTCTGCTGGGTTCCTGGACATGTAGGAATTGCGGGGAATCAGCGTGCCGATGAGGGTGCCAAAGAGTCCGCGAAGACTCTGCGACCGGACCAGCGTTTCGCTCTTCCTCACACTGACTACATGGCAGGAATACGGGCAGCTCTTCGGACTGCTTGGCAAAGAAGATGGGAGACGGTCGAAGAGAACTTAAAGTTGCGTCCCATTGCGCCGCGACTGTTCCCATGAACCTATCCCCCAATGCCACGGAGGCTTCAGGTTGCTTTCTGTCGTCTCCGAATCGGGCACACTCGTGTGACGCATCGCTATTTGATGGAGCGCTCGCCTGCGCCCCATTGCAACGACTGCGTCGTCCCCCAGACTGTTCGGCACATTCTTGTCTAATGTCCCAGTTTGGGTGATCTTCGCGCACGACACCTGTCCCGGTACCGGGATGGGTGGGGTCGCTACCGCCTGTCCCTTGTACTTGGGATGAGTGCGTGCACATCGACTGGTGGACTTATTGACTTTTTGGTGGAGGCCGGTTTTCTCCCTATTATTTAAGCAGGGTTTGTTTTTGTTTTGTTTTGTTTTTTGCATTTGTTTTTGTTCTTTTTCCTTTCCCCCATTTAGGGTGGTTTTTTCTTCGTTTAATTTTATTTTAAAGCAACCTAGAACTAGGCCAGTTTTAATACGGCGACTAATGCCCATGTAGGCAGTCGCCAGATGAGCTCTAAAAAAAAAAAAAAAATCCGGCAGTTCCTCCAAGCGTCTGCCCCTGCTGCTCCTCCCGTTCCTTTGCCTCAGCGCAAACGGAAGGGTCCCTCCTCATTCCACTCGGAGTCCACGCGCGCTGCCTCTGATGAGGCTGCTTTGGCCACCGATTCGGTTTTTGAGATGTGCTCGGTTTTGATGTCTTCTCCTCCCCGATCTTCGCTGGCCTTTCCCGTTGACATCACCGATGTCATTGTCCGGGCGGAAGTTCACCCGGTTCCGTCTTCTTTGCCTCCTACCCCGGTCCCTTCTTCTTTGCACCTTGCCTCTGTGCAGTCTTATATGTCTCATACCCCAGTTTCGTCTCCCTTGCCTCCTACCCCTGTTCCTTCATCTCCTTCTGATCCTATTCCCTCCTCTTCATCTGATCCTATTTCCTCCATGCCTTCTGTCCATGTTCCGCCTTCGGTTCCATCTTCGCATCTTAGTTCTCGTCCGTCTCTGCTCGATCTCCCTTTCTCTCTGGGCCATGATCCCTTCACGTTGGGGGTTCGGTCCGGCTCTCAGCTGTCGGCTCCCGCCTTTGCTACCAAGTCCGTGCCGGGTGCGTCCCCGAGTCATCGCAATTTGTCGCTTGCCCCTTCTGGGCCTTCTTTTAGTCGGGAACCTTCGACGGTCTCCGTCACTAGAATCCCGACGTTGGTGTAGAGACGACAGTAATGTCTGTCATCCTACAGTGGAATTGCCAAGGGGTCCTCCCCAAGTAGGAAGAACTCCAGCTCTTGCTTTCTAGCGTTCGGCCCTCTGTGGTCTGTTTGCAAGAAAATAAGCTTGGGGCTCGCCCCTTCCCAGCACTTCAGAACTTCCGGGTGTTTAATTCCATCTCCCCGGCTGGGGGCGTGTCCCATGGTAGTGCTTCGCTTTTAATTTCCTCTTGGCTATTCTCTGCGCCACTTCCCATCCGCACCACCTTGCAGGCTGTTGCTGCGAGAGTTTTTACTTCCAAGCTTCTAACCGTTTGTACTGTATACATCTCCTCGGATTTTAGCTTGAGTCGGTCTGACCTTTTAGAGCTCACAAGTCAGTACTTACCTCGTTTTTATTACTTGTTGATTTTAATGCTCGCTACCCATCTTGGGCTGATACTGCCTGTAATCCCCGGGGCGGAGTGGTTGAGTCCCTCTTATTATCTGATTCCCTTTGTTTTTTAAATTCCAGCAACTTTACTTCTTACTATGTTCAAACGGATTCGTTTTGTGCTGTAGACTTGTCCTTATCTTCGCCCGACTGTTTCCTCGAATTCCGGTTGTCGATTCAGGCCAACCTTTCCGGGAGTGATCACTTCCCGATAGTCCTGTCGGCCGCCCTTTCTGGCCCGTGCCTTTCCCTCCCTCCTCGTTGGGATCTGCGGCGAGCAAATTGGGTTGGATTCTGGGAGGCTTTCTTTATTGATGCATCCCGGGTTTCTTTCGATACCGTAGATTCAGCGGTCTCATATTTTACTACTCATCTTTTAAAGGCTATGAACGCTTCGTTCCGCGGATATGCCCTGTTGCGAGGCGCTCCACCGTCCCCTGGTGATCGAAGGATTGCGCGTCGGTTATTTCTGCCTATCAGTTGTCACATTCCCGTTATAGGCGGAACCTGACCATCTCGAATAGGATCGATCGGAACCGGGCTCGGGCCACCTTCCGCAAAAGGACCCTCCGTCGTGCCTGTCGGGAGTCTTGGAGCATGAACGTATCTTCCATTTCTTCGTCCACGCCACTGACTCGGGTTTGGAAGCGGATCAATAAAATCCGTGGTGGCTACGCTGGTCATGCCACCCCCACTCTGGACATCGTAGGCTCGCTTGTGTCCGATGGCCGGTTGGTCAGCGAAGCTCTGGCTGACCATTTTGCTTCGGTGAGTAGCGCTGGCAGCTATCCTCGACGGTTTCTCGATTATAAGGTCGCCATAGAATCTCGCCTTTTAGATTTTACCACGTATGCCACCTACTCTTATAATGCTCTCTTTTCCGTCTATGAGTTGCTGGATGCTTTGTCTCACTATGGCTCCACCTCTCCCGGTGATGATTGCATCTACTACGACTTTCTCCGTCGTCTCCACCCCCACTCGGAGTTATTTTTGGCTGACCTCTACAGCCTGATTTGGGTCAAAGGAATCTATCCGTCCTCTTGGCGTGTGGGGGTTGTTCTACCCTTTCTTAAGCCCGGTAGGGACGGTTTAGACCCCAGTCACTATCGCCTGATTGCTCTTACAAGCTGCCTCAGTAAGTTGTTCGAGAAGATGGTCCAAGTTCGCCTCACTCGGTTTTTGAAGTCCAACTCGCTCCTCTCTCCATTTCAGTGCTGTTTTCGCAGCGGTCGTAGTACTCTTGACCACCTCATTCGTTTGGAAGACTCCGTTTTACGAGCTTTTTCCTCCAGGCATCAGGTGTTAGCGGTGTTCTCCGACATTGAGAAGACCTACGATACCACCTGGAGATATGGTGTTTCACGTCAGTTATATGATTCGGGTATGAGGGGCTTTTTATCGGTTTTTATTCAAGAATTTTTATCGTCCCGGAATTTTAAGTTCCGTATTGGGGATGCTTTCTCAGGCTTGCGGATTCAAGAGGAGGGTGTTTCCCAAGGGTGTGTTTTGAGTGTGACATGTTTCGCCGTTGCTATTAATAGTCTGGTGTCCACTCTTCCGGAAGGGGTTTTGGCTTTCCTCTTTGTAGATGACTTCGCCTTGTTTTGTTCATCTCCCCGCTTACCTTCTGCTGCCCGTCGATTACAGCTTGCAATTGATGCCGCGTCGGGTCATGCTGTCTCAAAGGGTTTCCGTTTTTCTGTCACCAAAACGAAGGCCATGCATTTTTATCGAGGACGTGGTGTCCTTGGTTCCCTTCCCCTCTTCTTGGATGGCACGGCGATTTAATGTGTCCCCGTTTTTAAATCTTTGGTTTAACGCTTGATAGCAAGCTCACTTAGGTACTCCATTTGCGTCGCTTGAGGGTGTCCTGTTCTAAGGCTATGGATTTGCTTAGGGTTTTATCCCACACCACTTGAGGTGGTGAAAGGCGCAACTTGTGGTCACTTTATTCAGCACTGGTCCAATTCCGGCTGGACTACGGTTGCCAGGTGTATTCTTTAGCGTCTCCTTCAGCCTTGAAGATACTTGACCCTGTTCGTTCGCTTGGGGCCCGTCTTAGTAGTGGAGCCTTTCACACCTCGCCTATCCCTAGCCTCTTTGTTGAGGGTGGCGTGCTTCTCTTGCGATACCACCGGCTGCAGGTGTGCCTACGATTCCTGTTTCGTGTTCAGAAATACCTTTCATCCACAGTCCATGAGTGCCTTTTTGCCCCGTCCTCTTCGTCATCTTTTGATTGGCGGCCATCTCTACCCCGGCCTCTGGGGCTCCGGGTTGGGGACCATCTCTCCTCCCTGGGTGTTACCGGGGTGTTGGCCCTCCCATTCCCGCCGGCTCCGTTTTGGGGCGTCCGCCCTCCTGAGGTCTGTACTACTTTTTGGCATTTCGAGAAAGGGTCTACTGACCCTCGTCTATTAAAGTGCCTGTTTCTTGAACATGCGTGTTCTCATGCTCACCAGCGTCCATCTATACTGACAGCTCGAAATCGGACCTGGGTGCGGGGGCAGCGGGGGTGTCCTCTACGGAGTCTCTTCGGTCCGCCCTCCCTCCTGTAGCATCCGATTTTACCGCAGAGTTGTCAGCCATTCTTTTAGCTTTTAATTTAATTTTATCCCTCGATTCTTTAGATTTTATTGTTTTTCGCGATTCTCGACCTGCGTTAGATGCAGTTCTTTTTTTTACGTCCACTTTGGTTTTACCTATTCGCTCCTGGCTGGTCAGAAACTCCTCCCGTTACAGGGTGGCGGTCTGTTGGGCTCCGGCTTATGTTGGGGTCCTGGACAACGAGGCGGCTGATCGGCTGGCCCGCCCTCGAGGTGCCGGATGCAGCCCCTGTGCCCTTTAGGAATTCCTACCCCGTAATCAGCACGTATGTCTTTTGTTTGTGGCAGAGAGAATGGGATTCGTTGCCCTTATCTAAGCTGTCTCTTATTAAACGCTCTGTCCGTTCCTGGTCCTCTATTTCTCAGCGACTCCGGTCTTGGGAGGTTGTTCTTTGCAGGTTGCAAATTGGGCACACGCGACTCACCCATGGCTATTTAGTTTCGGGTGGAGGCCAAGTTGCTCCTGGTTGTCAATTTTGCGGCGGTGAGCTGTCTGCGGCTCACATTTTAGTAGTGTGTCTCCGCCTTGCTTCTCTCCGAAATTCATGCTTCCCTACCCTTTCTGGCGTCTCGCCTTCCCTGCTTGACTTCGTTTTATTTTATTAGAGTACTCTCTTCGGTTGTCCTCCCTCCTTACATTTCTATCAAGAAGTGGCGTTTTATCCCTTTTATAAACTCTTTCCATTTTTGTGTTTAGGTTTATTGTTTTATCTTTCATACTGTGCCCTCCCCTGTCATTTGTTTATTGCCCCAGATGCCCTTGTTTTTAGAATGAGTGTTGTATGCCGTAATTTAAGTGTGTTGTACTGTTTTTTTCTAATCCTTTGCTTTTCCCCATTTTTATTGAGTGTCTCCCACGCCTCTGCTGGCTTTGTTCGGGCGACCCCGTTTTAACAGTGCTGCCATTAAGAATCCATTAGGATTGGGCAGCTGCCACCTGGTTTTTTCCTTAAACTCTCTTCCTCTTGAAACGAATATCTTTCTCATCTCTTCTTGTTTATTTTCTTGATGAGTAAGGTATCATATTTGAAACTTCAAAGACGTTTTGGTAAATCACCTGGCTCCATTTATGGCTTCAGTGCTGCCAGAAGATGTTCTCGCTACGCTCTATGCATACGACCTTTCGATCTCTTTAGGTGCACCTTATGTCAATTCTGAATCATCGATAACACAAGTATAGACCCGCACATCTCGCTATGACGAAGTGCATGGGTTTTGGTTTTCTATGTCCAAGACTTATGCCTCCATCCACGGCTCCACCTTGAATCGTAATTGTTCCTAAACGGAGTTATCCTGGAAGTAGTAGAGTCATACCGTTCAGTGGTCTTGTTTTAGATCGGCGCCTCACCTAGTATGAGAAATTTCGGTAATTTAATTAATAATTAATACTCAATAATCTTCAAAACCTTACTTATATAGACAACTACTATAGACTCTTTTAGTTGGATATACTTCGGGTGATATTTCCTCCTGTCGTGTGCCTTCAAGTTCGACAGACCGCTGACGTGCCGCGTGATAACGCCCTTCAGCTAGCACAACATACACGAGAATATGGCGTTCTTTTCCTTCAAGTATTTGACGGAGAAATACTTTTCTTGTTGTGACCAAGGACCAAGTCTTTGGCCTCGGATGCTGCACCGTCCGTTTCATTGATATTGTTATGTCAAGTAACTTTAAGTAAGAGTCAAGGCGAATTAAGATTGGGAATAGACAAACGATAGCGTTACTAAAAGGAATTCTGCAAAACTGAACGTAAAGCGTAAATGGGAGGGAGTTGCCACCGCAGCTAGACACACACTCTTGGTTGTTCGCTATTTAAACGGTCTGTGCGGGAAATGTGCTCTTAGTATAAATTAGTGCACGTTATTAGCTGTTAGCTATTTAAAAGGCCAATAGCGTGAGCGATGCATATGAAGTCGAGCGGGGGAAAAAAAAATCGGATTAAATGAGTAACAGAGCAAAAGGTATTGGAGTAACAGGCAAAAAAGCAATTGTTATTCGGTCCATTAAGGCGCAAAGATAACGAAACCGTTATTCAAACATGTTTCGAAATTGTTGTCTGGCTGAAAGGACGCTGGCAAACAGGCAAGAAATTTCGATTTCCAGAATTGACCAAGATGTCATAAGCAGAGAATTAAATTCATCTATGAGAAAAGTCCATCGAAAAGAAACGAGGGAGATCGATAGAGACTTGAATGATACGCCTTGCATAATTTCTTATGTTAGATGAGTTTTCACGAGAAGGACAAGATCCGAAAGAGAAGAAGCTTCGTCAACAGCAGAAGGAAGGACACCGTTTTCTTTTTGTTTGTTTTTTAGTCTCGACTAGAAAAGAAAAACCAGAAAGGGGGTTGAAAATGCGGAGAGATGGGAACACCTACAAAGTGTAAGAGACGATAGAGGCGGTTGATCCTAAATCCGTTTGCCTATTTTGATTAGCTGAAAAAAATGAAAATAGTGAAGAAGATGAAGACGAAGATGAAGACAAGGCGAGCCATAAGGTAAACGATGATATAGCTATTTAATTCTTATATAGTTTTGCAATACCTTGTGTGATTCCAGTATAAAGCGTAATATGGAAAGGGAGGGCATTAGGGAAAAGAAAACTCAACACGACTGCTTGTCTCACTTCTTTTACACTAGAATTCTAGCGATTCTTATTCCTTCATCCTTTGGAAGACGATCTGTGCTGCTCTTGTGTTTGATTTGTCTGTGCCACATCTCTCGCGTGCATTTAAGGAAGCTCAACTCACGTAGAATCGCCTCTATGTCGTTGTTAATGTTCGTTAATTGAGTGATCTGAAGTCTGCTGAATGCCGGCCATGTGTCATAAAGCCCCGACAACTTCTAGGCCAACCAACTTAGAATGGTAATAATTTCAATATCTGGCGAGCTCTTCCCCCATTTTTGCTCTCGTCCCCCTCTAAACATTAATACGGGAGGGATATGATGCGGAATATCTCTAAGGAAAAATTCCCTAAGCATCGGCTCGAAAGCCTCAGACTGAAGTTTCGATTGAGCCTGGGTTTGCTCTCTCAGTTGAACCAGGGAGTGGGTGGGTTTCCGATCAAGTGTGACCTGGGTTTATAGAAACGCTCTCACTCTCTCAATTTAGCACCTCTCAAACTCGGCTAGAAATGCTGACCTCAAGTCAACCGCATATTTCCCTGCAATTGTAAAAGGTACTTAGAGGAAGGTTCTAGGTGACTTGCTCTATTTAATTAATTAAATAAAACGTTTTCCAGTGATTGCCCCTATTTTGCTTTCCCTCATATTGCATGATGTTACAGGTTTTGAATCCATTGTTATGATAAATTAATAGTTAACCTAGATATTCAAATAAATTTCCCAAATGTAATTATTATTTTTTATTTATTTAATTTCTATAATTTCCAATATATAATCCATAAATCATTAAATTCACTATAAATTATCCAAATTACATTATATTCTCTTCCGCTATTCTAGGCTTAATTACTTTTTTGGTATAAAACTGATTCTCTTATTTTCCCTATTATCTAAGTTTTCACGAGAAAATAAGGCAGTTTTTGAACAGCTTTGTTTTCCATGCCTACCTTGATAATAGGACTTATATTTGTATCCTTTACCAACACTATGTAAACAAATCGTTGTGGTAGAATCGTGGGGCCAATAGGTCCTCCCTGGATGAGATCAATTTAAGGAGCTTGTGTTCCTCAAAGGGAACATGGACCTCGTGGAGGAGAGGATGGGCCAGGAGGACATGGGGGATGGCGAGGACCTGTAGATATTAGTTTAGGCTGTGTTTTAACTAAAATATCTAAAAAAATAATAAATGTGTTTTCTGACTTATAAAAAAGCATGTTTCTGTTATCACGCTAAATTTTACTTTGTAATTTAGCGAAGTCGCACCGAGGAAAAAAGTCGCAAAGTCGCAAGTCACACTGGGGGGGGGAGGGGGGAATAGAGTCGCAAAGTCGCACTAGATCCGGCGGCAAAGTCGCGCCCAGCTATGAAAAACACCCTAAACCAAGCGAAACTTTTAAATGACCCGCTTGCTCTTCTTATTACGCTACACAGACCTCCTCCTATATGCAAAGTGTATTTGAAGAAATGAAGACTACGAATGCCGATTGGAAACTTTGTCATGGGCGTAACGCTTCACCTCTGATTCTGTGTGCCATTGTAGATTGAGGAGGTGTAGAAAGAAGGGTGATAAAAATATAGACGGAAAGTAGCCCGAGACGCTTTGCGAATAGTTTCTTGCGTCTCCAGGTCATCGTTGGCGAGCAGCGTATCGACTGTGCTATTCTGAGTTTCAAAAATATATACTCATTTAAACGAATTTTTAAACCCCCCGCTACAGTGCATATCTACGATATACACTATATAGCATTTTGCGTATTTTTTAAATTAGAAATATTAATAACAAAGAGCCTTCGATTGCCTTTCAGATGTTAATCTGTAGAGTTACCAAGGAGTGAAATTCCTCTATAATACTTCCAAACATAGGAATATAAGAAATAAAATCAATATCACTAATTAGGGTGTGTGAATCTTAAGATTAAAATTTGCTTAGAGGAACAACATTTTAATTGCCCAGCCAAATATTTGAAATTTCCTTTCGTAAATTGTATGGCCTGGGGAAAATCTATTGCATATTAGAATTAGGCATTAGCTACTTCCTCCCAACCGTGTTCATAAAATGTTCGCCCCCCCCACAAACAAATTAGGATGGCCATTATTAAATTCCTTCCAGAAGAAGCCCTCTGCTTTTTTTTTTTAAATACCGCTATATACTTGAGGATGACCCAGTAGAAAAAGGCCCCATACGTCGTTTTATATCAGCAATGCAGGTATTCAGCGATTTGAATCTCATCGCCGATTTAAATTTATTTTCCTCTTTCACTCTAACTGTTGTCTTTGTATACGCGGAGCTTTGTTTTCCTTTTTAACTTTTGACAGATTAAGCTTTTTAAGAGGTGAAAACTTTCGGTATCTGGAAAGTGAACCACTGTATTAGCTAGCTGTTGAAAAAAGTCCCTCTAAAGCTCAAATTCAATCAAGTGTTTTGTGCATGAGGATGGTCGTATGGATAAAAGCGCTGTGCGCTGTGCAACACCTAAGCAAAGGTGGGTGCCGCTATCCAATTTTTGTTACCGCTATCCACTACTTTGGCTAGCTGAAACCACTACTTTTTTTAAATCGCGAAACCGCTACCCACTACTCCGCTATCGCTACTTTTTATTGTAAAGCGCTGCCCCCCCCTTCTCCAAATCTTTTCACTGGTTTTTAATCAATTTCAAGGAAAACTACTATATATTACATCCAAAGTTAGCAGTTTTATTGAAAGACAAAAATCACACAAACAAAAACATTCAATCAATCTCCCCCTCCTACTCTTGATGGTTCTTCTTGATGATCTTGCGCTTGCCCTTCATGAACACCAGCTCCTCAAAATTCAGGATGATGAGGGCTGCCTCTTGAATCTCAGGATGTCAGACCCAAAGCTGAACAGCCTTTCAACTGACGCAGAGGACGGGAACGGCGTGTTGTACTTGAGGAACAAGTTCACCCAGGCCTCCCTGAAGTCCTGGGGGAGAGGTGAGGGGGCAGCTTATCTTTGGCGGCCACCTTGATTTTGGACAACCTCGCCACCTCTTCCTTAACGTTGTCCTCCAGGTGGGTGTGGACCTGCACCTTAGTGGACTAGCACATGTACTGGAAAAAATATTGTTTTAGTTTATTGATTGCTGCCAACTCAAAATTTTATTTGGCGCTAGATTCACTAGACAGAAAGCGCTGAAAAGGCGCTAAAAAGCAGCAGTCAAAAGTTAGATCTCTGATTTTTGTAGTTCCATGAAAATAAATGTTTGAGGGCTTTCTGAAATTTTGAAGGTTAACGGATTATCAACTGCCGGCTGGGGCGGAGACCGCAAATTTTACGGCCACCTCGGGCGGAAAAAACAGTTGGTACGCCGCATGATGAATATTTTATTTTATAGAACGCAATAACACGAACAATCATAAAGAAACGTAAAATAGGTAGCGGTTTTGAATTTTTTAAGTCCACTATCACTACTTTTTTCTAATAGAAACCGCTCCGCTACTCTGGTACCATTTAGAGAATCCGCAAGTAGCGGACCGCCCAACTCTGCACCTGAGTCAGCAGTTCGAATCTCGTCGCCTTTTACAATTTATATTCTATCAATTTTTTATTACCTCTCTTCAATTATATATAGACTAAAGATCAAGATGCGACCCTCTTCGAAATGAACTTTTAGAGCTCAAATACTCCCGTCAATGTTTTCTTATACTAACAAATTACGCACACTTTTCCCAAACACATAATTATTGCATAAGTACTTGTGATCGGTGAGTTAAATATAATTACGATACCAAAATTACACCCTTGGATATTTTTCTGTGGCAGTTAAAGAATAAAATAATTACCTTTTAGAGTAAGTAATATTTTTCACTAAGAGCGTATCAGGCCGTCGAATGTACACCTTCGCTTAAAAGACTGGAGAGTCAAATTAGGTAGGGTAAGAATGAACTTCTACCTTAGACACCTATTTTCAGGTGTAAATAGTACTTTATAGCACTCCCAACAATACCTCCTATCCCCCCCTGGTTCTCTCTCTCTCCAGTGATATCACTCTCCCTCCCATGCAAATGGACTAAGTATGATCCACCCCACAAACTGAGAGCAATCTACAGCCTCCTTGAAAATGTCACCTACAAGGACTACCTGGCCTTATTCACAGATGGCTCCCACTACATGGATCCCCCCTCAACCACTGCAGCAGTCATCTGTTTAGAACACCCACTGGAACAAACATGGCATATAGACCCCTTACACAATATTGTGGTGGCTGAACTCTATGCCCTGTATCAAGCCCTCAAAATTGCCCAGTCATTCGTCTCCACCAGAAAAGTCATCATTTACACGGACTCAATGTCCTCACTCCAGCTTCTCCTCGCCTCCTCACCCCACACCCATCCACAACTCTGCTATGACATTCAGGAATTGCTCCTCGAGTTTACCAGCCACCCTTTATGGGACGTGAAGCTGCAATGGATTCCGGCCCACTCGGGTATCACTGGAAATGAAGAAGCGGACGGCGCAGCAAACCAAGCCCATTCCACCCCAATATCCAGAACACTTCCCATTTCCCCAGCCACACGATCCTCCCTTTGGAAGGCGCAGACCAGAGCCGCATGGGAAGATGAACTCCGGCAACAGTTCCAGGGATCATCCAGATCCATCTTATATGAGGAATTCGGTCCAATGCCCTGGTCTAGATCAACAAATCGTCGCCTTGACTCAGCCCTTGTCCGACTGAGAATCGGACATTCCGGGCTCTCTGCGCATCTTTTCCGCCTGGGTCTCTCTCCTTCCCCAGACTGCCCCTGGTGCCCCAACCATCCTGAAACCATACAGCACTTCCTACTAGAATGCCCGCATCACCACTCCCACCGGGTTCTACTCCATGAAAAACTTAGAGAAATTGGAGTAATGCAGCTAACAATCCCAGTCATCCTCAATGGAATTGGTCACCCTATCCCTATCCGCCAAGCCATTTCAAACAGATTCCAGTACTTTCTGACCAAAATAGGACAGTTGCACAGAATATAATCCACCCCCTCCAGCCTGTGCCAACAAGGCCCATTTCTTTGCAGACTGCTGAGTTGGCCAGCAATTAAGAACTCTACTCCTTTCCTAAGCCCTAGCGCACAGAAACTTCCAGGCTTTGACCATCTCCAGGGCCCATAGTGCTCACCCTGGCACTCTCTGGCCCTCAATTTACCAAATTACCAAATTAGTACTTTATAGTCCTATGTAATTTCAAGCATCCCACTAATCACTTAACTTGCACCTATTTTATGAGTACTTGGAATGTTATTATATTTACAGTTATCAGAAATGAGCAGATGTTGCATTACAAAATGGAACTCCTATTTAATTAGTGATGCCGGTATTCCATTAAGTTACCTAATTTGTACAGTATGCCCATTGGGGAGGCTGTAAATAGGAAAAGTGTCAATTTTTGCTCTAGTCTAAGGAGTTGAGGGTAGCTTTAAAGTTCAGAGTGACTTAAGCTCTTAGTTTGGGCTTAGAAGTGGCAGATGACTTTTAACCTTAAAAAATGCAAAGTTATTAACATGGGAAGGGATAATAGGGAATTTAGCTATGAAATGGATGGGCATTGGCGGAATTCAGTTGAGAAAGACTTAGGCATAGTAGTAAAGGTAATTGTTTACTTTATGGTGGTTCCCATATTTAAGAGTAGTTCTAGGTAAACATGAATATTGGCCGTCCGAATGATGGGACACAAAATAGGTAATAGTATAGAGTATGTCCAGATCCGAGTCGTAGCTTATTTTGGGCTATTTTTCCTAGCTACTTTTTTTCTGAGCTGAAATGTATATGGAAGAAGTTTACGGCGGAGCTATACCCCCCGCATCCCCCACATGATTTAAATTTCAGGGTCATCGTAGGCCTATCCCCACCTGATGAGCTGTCCCCAACAACTAGCCGACCTTCAAAATAAGCTAGAATCGCATCCGCCCATACTCGCAACATTTACCCACAAAATATTTTGTCAGTGTTCCAATATATTTCACCTTTTTGGAGTATATTTGGAATATGTTTCACCTTGTTGGTTTATCACTGCGGGGGGACCCCCCCTACAATTTTCCTGAGTCTCAATCAATTGAGGGTGGGGGTCTGGAGGGCACAGTCCCCCAGTATATAATCATAATTGTTTATAGAATAATGTTCTAACATTTTTATTTAACCAAACATGTCTAAATATGCAAGCGAGGGTGAATGAAACAAACATGCAATAAAATACACTTTTTTGGGTGCGCCGCCGATCTTCATAACATAACATAATTTCATGGATGACAAAAGCCACAAGGGCCTATCAAAGGTCATCCACATCCGTCAAAACCCACCCACAAAAAGCACCATCGCCAGGGAAAGGCAAAATCAAAGTCCCCCACAATATAATATAATAGATGACAAAAGCCACAAGGGCCCATCATAGGTCATCCGAGTCAAACAGACTCTTTTTTAAGGCACCCAAACTCCCAAGAAAACTACATCCAGAGCATTGCGTCCAGAAACAAGGCTATCACCAATCAAGGCTTGTCAAGAACTAAATCATGCAGCTATAGATATATACAAACAATATTAATATATACAAAACTTAGGAACTATCACAACCTTCCCTGCCCATAAACTCATCCAACCTACTCTTAAATACATTTAAATTTGGACTACCTACTACCCTCCACAGCAATTTGTTCCAGAAGTCTACCACTCTATTGGTGAAAAAATATTTTCTTAAATCCAACCTACACCTTTGCTTTTTAATTTTCAAGTGGTGACCTCTAGTCCTATTTCCATCATCTAACTCAAAAAACTTGCTAACATCCAATTTATCTATCCCAGAAAAAATTTAAACAGCTCAATCATATCCCCTCTCACACACCTCCTTTCAAATGAGAACATATTTAATACCCTCAGTCTATCTATATATTCAAGGTGCCTCAGGGAAGAATAATCTTTGTTGCACTGACTCAAGAAGGTTAATATTGTGTCTAAAATGTGGGGACTATGCCTGTATACAGTACTCTAGATGTGTCCTAACATAAGAGTTATAGAGTTTAAGAATAACCTCCTTACTTTTGTAACTGACATTTCTCTTAATGAAAGCCAGCACTCTATTTGCCCTATTTCTTGCTTCAATACACTGCTTAGAAAACCTTAATGACTTGTCTATTACTACTCCTAGATCTTTCTCATCCTCTATTGAGCTCAGCCAATGCCCATCCATTTCATAGTTAAATTCTCTATTATCTTTACCCATGTTAATAACTTTGCACTTATCAAGGTTGAAAGTCATTTGCCACTTATGTGCCCAGGATAACAATTTATTTAAATCCCCCTGCACTTTAAAATTATTATCAATATCTTTAACTACAGCTGCTAATTTGGTATCATCTGCAAAAATTGACACTTTATTATTAACTGCCTCCCCAAGATCGTTTATATAGATGACAAATAATAATGGACCGAGAACTGATCCCTGAGGAACCCCACTGATAACATCCCTCCACTCTGACTTTACACCATTTAGCACTACCCTTTGCTTCCTGTCTAAAGTTATTTGGATCCTCTTTACTACCCTTCTTGAAAATGGGGACTACATTCGCTCTCTTCCAATCATCAGGTATTTCTCCATATTCCAGTGACCTAGTATACAACTTCTCCAGAGCTATTGCGATACTTTCTACCCCTTCTTTAAGTATCCTAGAATGAATATTATCAGGGCCGGAGGCCTTGGTAGTATCTAACTCACCTATTAGTTCTTTTATCGTCCTCCAATCCACACTAATGGTAGTAAACACCTCTTTCCCTGACCCATGAGTACTATACATAAGACTATTTAGTTTCTCCTTTGTAAATACTAATGCAAAATGACCATTTAGTACCTCAACTATTTCCTCATCAGCTTCTCTCACAACCCCTTCATATTTGATAGGCCCTATTTTAACTCTGCCAGACTTATTATTAATTTTATAGTAACTAAAGAACTTTCTAGGATCTTTGTTGCTATCCTGAGCTAATTTAATTTCTGACACCCTTTTGTTCTTCTTTATAATCTTATTTAACTCATTCCTAGCCATTCTATAATCACTTAAATTTTGAATATTATTTTCTACCTGTAATTTTTTATATGCCCTTTTCTTCTCTGAAATTTTTCTAGCTATCTCCTGATTCCACCATAATGGTTTCCTACTTTTGTTCCTAATGGCCTTCATTGGGATATATTGTTCTTGGACTACATTTATTATAGGCTTGAAAGTATCCCACATCCCATAAGCATTTTTACCTCTGAATTCTACATCCCACTCTACAAAATTTAGCAAGCTTCGGAGTTTTACATAATCTCCCTTATGAAAATTTGGAACTTTTACAGCATTCTCGGTTATTTTACCCTTCTCAATTCCCAAGTTAAAACGAACTATCTGATGGTCACTATTTCCCAATGCTTTCCCAACAGTCAATTCTTGAACTAAATAATCACTGTTAGAAAGTACTAAATCTAATATATTTTTCCCCCTCGTTGGCTCATTAACAAATTGATTCAAGAAATTATCCTCAAAGCATTCTATGAACCTGCCACTTGTTCTATCCCTGCCTATCATATTTTCCCAGTCCACATAGTTTAAGTTGAAGTCCCCAATAATAACTGCATCTGTTTCACATCCCTTACTTATTTTCCTTATCATGATTAGTTCATCCATATCATCAGTCTGCACAGGTGGCCTGTAAAAAGCTCCCAAATGCACCATTCTATTTTTACTGAATCTAATATCTATCCAAAGTAACTCAACTCCATCCTGCTTTATTGAAGTATTTAAACTTGTTGTTTTTTATATAGATAATTATTCCTCCACCAATCCTACCTGTCTTTTGACTAATGTACATATTATAGCACTGTAAATCAAATTCACTTATAGTGTCACTAAATTCTATTTCATTAACCCATGATTCAGTAACACATAATATATCTATATCCTCATTGCTAATATAACTAAATAGCTCATCCTTCTTGTTTCTAAGACTACAAGCATTTGTGTAGAAACAATTTAACCCCCCTATCCCTGAAGCACCTCTTGAAACCTGAATGACCTCACCTCTATCACCTTGGAACCTATTTCTGTTATCTGACAAGTCCATTCTACTTTCAGTACTATAATGTCCTCTCATAATTCCCTGACCACTATTAGTATCTAGTTTCCCGCTTGCAAAGACCTAATAACACGATCATACTCCTCCCACAACACATCTACCCCCCTCCTACTCAAATGCAGTCCATCCATCGCATACATTTCTTTCATTCCAACAAACCTATCCCACACATCCACAAACATGACACCTTCCATCTCACACATCCTCCTCACATAATCATTCAGCCCAATTGCACGAGACATCCATTTTTGGAAGCACACCTGTCACAACACCTTTCATTCTACTTTCTTTCACCTTTTCAATCAACCTCTTGTACCTCTCACGTAACTCACATGCACCCACTTTCTTCACATCATTCACTCCTAATTACAGACCAGTAAGTTTGACATCAGTGGTAGGGAAAATGATGGAATCTATTATAGCAAGGAATATTAGAGATCACTTGGATAAGCATAAGTTGATAAAAGAATCACAGCATGGCTTTAGTAAGGGTAAATCCTGTCTGACTAATTTGCTGTCTTTTTATAGTAAGGTGTATGAAGCAGCAGATAATGATGAAAACTATGATATTTTATACTTGGACTTTAGTAAGGCTTTTGATCGAGTGCCACACTTACAACTTCTGAGCAAAGTTAAAGCACACGGGATCGATGGCAGTATATTTAGGTGGATTCAGTCATGGCTTGGTGACAGACAGCAAAGAGTTAGTATAGATGGAGTTAAATCTGAGTGGGGGTGTGTTAGCAGTGGAGTTCCTCAAGGATCTGTTTTGGGTCCCTTGCTATTCTTAATTTATATTAATGATCTTGACATAGGTATAAGTAGTGACCTGAGTAAATTTGCTGATGATACTAAGCTAGGTAGGGCCATTAGGGCTGATTCTGATGCTGTTGTAATGCAGGAGGAATTGACCATTCTGTCCAATTGGGCCGAGAAATGGCAAATGAAGTTTAACATAGACAAATGTAGTGTACTTAGTATAGGTAGAAATAATCCATTGAATAGTTATAAATTAAATGGCAGAATTTTAGGGAGGACTGATTGTGAGAGAGACTTGGGTATTTTGGTAAGTTCAGACCTTCGTCCTAGAAAGCAATGTCTAAATGCTAAGAATAAAGCTAATAGGATATTGGGATTCATTAGGAGGAGTGTAAGCAATAAGAGTGCTGAAGTCATTCTAAAACTGTATCTGGCGCTAGTTAGGCCTCATCTAGACTATGCAGTACAATTTTGGTCACCATATTATAGGAAGGATATTGATTTGCTTGAGTCTGTGCAGAGAAGGATGACAAAGATGATTGGTGGGCTAAGGAACTTACCCTATGGTGAAAGGCTCAGAAAACTAAATCTACATACATTGGAAAGGAGAAGAGTCAGAGGGGAATTGATTGAAGTCTTCAAATGGGTAAAAGGATATAATAAAGGGGATCTGGGTAAGGTTCTTATACTTAGTGAACATGACAGGACACGTAGCAATGGGTTTAAGCTTGATAAGTATAGGTTTAGGAAGGAGATTGGGAGGAATTGGTTTACAAATCGTGTGGTAGATGAATGGAATAGGCTCACTAGGCATGTGATAGAAGCCTCCTCTCTGGGTAGTTTTAAGAATAGATTAGATAAATATATGGATGAAGCTGCTAGATGGGACTGACTTTTTTTTATGTACATATGTATATATTTTTCTAAGGAGTGGGAAGATTATATTTTGCGGTTGCATGAATGGACATAATCCTCTGGATGCATTTTATGTATATTGTAGATTAGATCTGACAAACTCCTGTTAAGGGTGACAATGTTGATGACTTTTCTCTGGTAAGAAATCTTTTGTGTGTTGAATGGAACAGGAGCTGCCAAGTGTAGGCCATGAATGGTCTTTTGCAGTCTCCTTCTTTTCTTATGTTCTTATGTTCTTACATGTGTAATCACAACTGCATCCCTTGCACAGCCAGACACCAGCTCCTCATACCTATCAGACAGATCTCTCACTCCAGCACCTGGCAAACACACCCTCAAACCATTCAATCTACTTGCATTCAACTTCCTATCTAAATATCTAATTCGCGAATCACCCATCACAAGCAATTCAGTCAGACTCCTATTCCTAACTCCCACAGACCTAACTCCATCCCCACTCATATTCTCATTCAAACTACCAGTCACTCTACCTCCACCCCCACCCCTATCAGTCATATCACTTCCAGTTACTTCCTCTCTTAGGGCACTGAATCTATTAGTCAAGCTAATAGGTTCTGTGTCCCTCTGACTCACACACCTATTCTCCCCCTGGCTAACAACCTCAACAGAGGCAACCCTATTCTCACAAAGAACAGGAGAAGCCTCCCTAGCTTCATGTTTCCTAACCACTCTCCACTGTCCCCTATCCTCACTAGGCCTATTTCTAACTAATCTAAGGGGGCTAACTTCACTATCCCTAGAACTATCATATCCTACCTCCTCCACCGGCCCTCTACCTTCACCTGAAACATCTAACTGGCCTACTTCACCACCTAACCTATTCCCAGCTCTAGGCCTAACACTAAGTTCCCTCCTGAGCTCAGCAACTAACCCCTCCAGCCTACATATCCTGTCTAAATCCTGCCTTCTCATCCTCTCTAAATCTACAATGCATTCATGCAGCCCACATACAACACATGTATACCCCTCACCTAATACACCACAACCAATGCATACATTCCGACACTCATGCTCACTTTCATCCCCGAACTCCAATCACTTATTCAAACAAAGAAAGAACTTAAGTAGTAATAAAAAAAAAAAGAAGAGCAAATTAGCTTTCGCTGATTGTGGTGAAAAGACAAAAAAAACAACAAACAAACTGTAGAAAAATCTGAAAAATAAATCAACATACTGAGAGCTATATGAAACACATGCTACCTGTTTGAAGGCCAGTCGAAGACTGACCTTCGAACAGGTAGCATGTGTTTCATATTTATGATGTTCTACCTGTCACATCTTAGACCTATGTTAGAATTTGCTTCCTGTGTATGAAACACTGGCTATTTGGGTGATCTGTGGCATCTTGAATCTGTGCAGAGAAGGTGGACAAAGCAGATTGATGGTCTCTCTGACTTATCTTATGGTAACAGATTATTTGCCCTGAATCTTTATTCAATAAAATGAAGGCTATTTATTGAGAGCTGACATTATTAAATATTGGAAGATATGTATTTAATAATAAATGTGGAATATCTCCTAATGAAATATTTGTCCTCTCTCCTAGAATTAGCACAAGAGGATACAGGTTTAAAGTTGCTCATATTCTGAGCACATTGGAGTATCGCTGCAGGTCCTTTACTCACCATTTGAATTTCTGCGAGAATAAGAAATATGCACTCTGTACTTTAAAATCTCGCCTCGCTAGTGACTATTTAATTCTCTTATGTTTATCATTTAATTTTAAAAAGTTTACATTGGTGGAGTTCACAACATCATAACATAACATAACATAACATAATTTAACGGATGACAAAAGCCACAAGGGCCTATCAAAGGTCATCCGTATCCATCAAATCCCACCCATATAATGCATCCATAGGATTTTGTCAGATCATGCAGCTACAATATACAATTTAACAATCCATAGGAATGTCCAACCATGCATCTACAATATATAATTTAAAGCCTCCATAGGAGTCTGTCAAAAACAAAATCAAAATCCCCCAAAATATACAATAAAAAGAAACTGCATCCACAGGAATGAGTCAAGAAACATATCCACATACCAAAAAGTAAGAAATTAACCCTCCATCCCCATATAATCATCCAATCTGCGCTTGAAAACATTCAAGTTTGGGCTGTCTACAGTCTCAGGTGGCAAACTATTCCAATAATCCACCACTCTGTTAGTGAAAAAATATTTTCTAACATCCAGTCTGCACCTCTGTTTTTTAATCTTTAAGTGGTGGCCTCTAGTTCTATTACTACCTTCTAACTCAAATAACTTGCTGAAATCTAATTTATCCATCCCAGAAAAGATTTTAAAAAGCTCAATCATATCTCCCCTCACACACCTTCTTTCAAATGAAAACATATTTAATACCCTCAGTCTATCTTCATATTGAAGGTGCTTCAGGGATGGTATTATTTTTGTTGCCCTCCTTTGTACTGACTCTAATAAGTTTATATCATGTCTAAAATGTGGTGACCATGCCTGTATACAGTACTCTAAATGTGGCCTGACATAAGAGTTGTATAGTTTAAGGATGACCTCCTTACTCTTGTAGCTAACGTTTCTTTTAATGTAACCTAAGCACCCTATTTGCTCTATTTTTTGCCTCAATACACTGCTTTGAAAATTTCAGTGACCTATCTACTACCACTCCTAAGTCTTTCTCATCTTCAACTGAATTAAGCCAATATCCATCCATCTCATAGCTAAATTCCCTATTATCTCTCCCCATGTTAATAACTTTGCATTTATTAAGGTTAAAAGTCATCTGCCACTTCTGAGCCCAAGCTAACAGCTTATCTAAGTCACCCTGCACTTTAAAGCTACCCTCAACCTCTTTGACTACAGCTGCCAATTTAGTGTCATCAGCAAAAATTGACACTTTGCTATTTACACCTTGCCCAAGATCATTTACATAGATTATAAATAATAAAGGGCCTAAAACTGATCCCTGAGGTACGCCACTAATAACATTCCTCCACTCTGACCTCACTCCATTCAGTACAACTCTCTGTTTCCTATTTTTCAGCCATTCAGTTATCCAATTTAAAACGTTCCCACATATCCCATGCAGCTTTAATTTATGAACTAGTCTTCTATGTGGAACCTTATCAAAAGCTTTGCTGAAATCTAAGTAGATCACATCAACTTTCTCACCCCTATCTAATTCTTTAGTTACATAATCCATAAAATCCAGTAAATTAGTTAAACACGATCTATCTTTTCTAAAACCATGCTGAGCATCATTAATTAACCTGCTGCTCTCTAGATGATCAGAAATTCCCTTCTTAACCATCTTCTCAAGAATTTTACAGACTATAGAAGTTAAGCTTACTGGTCTAAAGTTATTTGGGTCCTCTTTGCTTCCCTTTTTAAAAATTGGCACTACATTTGCCAATTTCCAATCATTTGGTATTTCTCCAGACTCTAGTGATCTAATAAATATCTTCTCGAGAGCTACTGCAATACTTTCTACACCTTCTTTGAGTATCCTAGAATGAATGTTGTCAGGGCCAGATGCCTTACTAGTATTTAACTGAATTATAAGCCCTTTAATTTCTTCTCTGTCTATATTAATAGAATTTATCACTACTTCCCTTGACCTAGAATTATCATCAATTAATCTAACTGGTTTCTCTTCTGTGAATACTGAAGCAAAATGATCATTAAGGACCTCTACTATTTCCTCATCAGATTCTTTCAAAACCCCTTCATATTTAATAGGCCCTATTTTATCACTGTTAGATTGATTATTGATTCTATAATAGCTAAAGAATTTTTTAGGATCTTTATTATTATTTTTAGCTAAATTAATTTCTGCTGTCCTTTTGGTCTTCTTAATAATCTTATTTAGTTCATTTCTGGTTGACCTATAATGGTTTAAATGATCTAAACTACTCTCACTTTGTAATCTCTGGTATGCCCTTTTTTTCTCTGAAACTTTATTAGCTATTTCTTGGTTCCACCATAATGGTTTCCTACATTTCTTCCTAATAGACTTCATCGGAATACACTGTTCCTGAACCATGTTTAATATAGTCTTAAAAATATCCCACATCTCATAAGTATTCTTTCCATGGAATTCTATATCCCACCTAATCTGATTTAGCATGCTGCGTAATTTATCGTAATCTCCCCTATAAAAATTTGGAATTTTCGTGGAGTTTGTCGTTGTTCTACCCTTAACTATTTGCAAATTAAACCGAACCATCTGATGATCACTGTTTCCCAATGATTCCCCTACACTCAATCCTTGAACTAAGTGATCATCATTTGAAAGAATTAGATCTAATATATTGGCACCCCTTGTTGGCTTATTAACAAATTGGATCAAAAAGTTATCCTCAAAACACTCCATAAACTTACAACTTGCTCTATCTCTTCCTATCATATTTTCCCAGTCTACAGAAGTTAAATTAAAGTCACCAAGAATAACTGTATCTTCTTTGCATCCTTTACTTATTTCCCTAATCATTAACTCATCGATACAATCAGTCTGTCCTGGTGGTCTATAAAAAGCTCCCAAGTGTATTTTCCTATTTTTACCAACCTTAATATCTATCCATAATGATTCACCTTCTCCTTGCTTTATAGAGTTATTTAGATTTGAAGAAATGCTATTTCTGATATAAATAATCAACCCACCACCAGTCCTATCTCTCCTTTGACTAATGTACATAGTATAACCCTCTAGTTCAAATTCACTGACATTATCATTAAATATATTTTCATTAACCCATGATTCAACTATACATATTATATCTATATCTTCATGAATGATATAACTAAATAATTCATCCTTCTTATTTCTAAGACTACGAGCATTTGGTGTATTAGGTGAGGGGTATACATGTGTTGTATGTGGGCTGCGTGAATGCATTGTAGATTTAGAGGGGATGAGAAGGCAGGATTTAGACAGGATATGTAGGCTGGAGGGGTTAGTTGCTGAGCTCAGGAGGGAACTTAGTGTTAGGCCTAGAGCTGGGAATAGGTTAGGTGGTGAGGTAGGCCAGTTAGATGTTTCAGGTGAAGGTAGAGGGCCAGTGGAGGAGGTAGGATGTGATAGTTCTAGGGATAGTGAAGTTAGCCCCCTTAGATTAGTTAGAAATAGGCCTAGTGAGGATGGGGGACAGTGGAGAGTGGTTAGGAAACATGAAGCTAGGGAGGCTTCTCCTGTTCTTTGTGAGAATAGGGTTGCCTCTGTTGAGGTGGTTAGCCAGGGGGAGAATAGGTGTGTGAGTCAGAGGGACACAGATCCTATTAGCTTGACTAATAGATTCAGTGCCCTAAGAGAGGAAGTAACTGGAAGTGATATGACTGATGGGGGTGGGGGTGGAGTTCGAGTGACTGGTAGTTTGAATGAGAATAGGAGTGGGGATGGAGTTAGGTCTGTGGGGGTTAGGAATAGGAGTCTGACTGAAGTGCTTGTGATGGGTGATTCGCGAGTTAGATATTTAGATAGGAAGTTGAATGCAAGTAGATTGAATGGTTTGAGGGTGTGTTTGCCGGGTGCTGGAGTGAGAGATCTGTCTGATAGGTATGAGGAACTGGTGTCTGGCTGTGCAAGGGATGCGGTTGTGATTACACATGTAGGAGTGAATGATGTGAAGAAAGTGGGTGCATGTGAGTTACGTGAGAGGTACAAGAGGTTGATTGAAAAGGTGAAAGAAAGTAGAATGAAAGGTGTTGTGACAGGTGTGCTTCCAAGAATGGATGTTGGGGTAGAATGGATGTCTCGTGCAATTGGGCTGAATGATTATGTGAGGAGGATGTGTGAGATGGAAGGTGTCATGTTTGTGGATGTGTGGGATAGGTTTGTTGGAATGAAAGAAATGTATGCGATGGATGGACTGCATTTGAGTAGGAGGGGGGTAGATGTGTTGTGGGAGGAGTATGATCGTGTTATTAGGTCTTTGCGGGCGGGAAACTAGATACTAATAGTGGTCAGGGAATTATGAGAGGACATTATAGTACTGAAAGTAGAATGGACTTGGCAGATAACAGAAATAGGTTCCAAGGCGATAGAGGTGAGGTCATTCAAGTTTCAAGAGGTGCTTCAGGGATAGGGGGGTTAAATTGTTTCTATACAAATGCTCGTAGTCTTAGAAACAAGAAGGATGAGCTATTTAGTTATATTAGCAATGAGGATATAGATATATTATGCGTTACTGAATCATGGGTTAATGAAATAGAATTTAAGGACACTATAAGTGAATTTGATTTTCAGGGCTATAATATGTACATTAGTCAAAGGACAGGTAGGATTGGTGGAGGAATAATTATCTATATAAAAAACAACATTGTTTCAAGTTTAAATACTTCAATAAAGCAGGATGGAGTTGAGTCACTTTGGATAGATATTAGGTTCAGTAAAAATAGAATGGTGCATTTGGGAGCTTTTTACAGGCCACCTGGGCAGACTGATGATATAGATGAACTAATGATAAGGGAAATAAGTAAGGGATGTGAAACAGATGCAGTTATTATTGGGGACTTCAACTTAAACTCTGTGGACTGGGAAAATATGATAGGTAGGGATAGAACAAGTGGCAGGTTCATAGAATGCTTTGAGGATAATTTTTTGAATCAATTTGTTAACGATTCAACGAGGGGGGACAATATATTAGATTTAGTACTTTCTAACAGTGATCATTTAGTTCAAGAATTGACTGTTGGGGAAGCATTGGGAAATAGTGACCATCAGATAGTTCGTTTTAACTTGGGAATTGAGAAGGGTAAAATAACTGAGAATGCTGAAAAAGTTCCAAATTTTCATAAGGGAGATTATGTAAGACTTCGAAGCTTGCTAAATTTGGTAGACTGGGATATAGAATTCAGAGGTAAAAATGCTTATGGGATGTGGGATACTTTCAAGCATATAATAAATGTAGTCCAAGAACAATGTATCCCAATGAAGGCCATTAGGAACAAAAGTAGGAAACCATTATGGTGGAATCAGGAGATAGCTAGAAAAATTTCAGAGAAGAAAAGGGCATATAAAAAATTACAGGTAGAAAATAATATTCAAAATTTAAGTGATTATAGAATGGCTAGGAATGAGTTAAATAAGATTATAAAGAAGAACAAAAGGGTGTCAGAAATTAAATTAGCTCAGGATAGCAACAAAGATCCTAGAAAGTTCTTTAGTTACTATAAAATTAATAACAAGTGTGGCAGAGTTAAAATAGGACCTATCAAATATAAAGGGTTTGTGAGAGAAACTGATGAGGAAATAGTTGAGGTACTAAATGGTCATTTTGCATCAGTATTTACAAAAGAGAAACTAAATAGTCCTATGTATAGTACTCATAGGTCAGGAAAAGAGGTGTTTACTAACATTTGTGTGGATCGGAGGATGATAAAAGGACTAATAGGTGATTTAGATACTACCAAGGCCTCCGGCCCTGATAATATTCATTCTAGGATACTTAAAGAAGGGGTAGAAAGTATCTCAATAGCTCTGGACAAGTTATATACTAGGTCATTGGAATATGGAGAAATACCCGATGATTGGAAGAGAGCGAATGTAGTCCCCATTTTCAAGAAGGGTAGTAAAGAGGATCCAAATAACTTTAGACCGGTTAGCCTAACTCCTGTAGTCTGTAAAATTCTTGAGAAAATAGTTAAAAAAGGGATTTGCCAACATCTAGAGAGGGAGGGGTTGATCAGCGATGCTCAGCATGGGTTTAGATCAGGTAGATCATGTTTGACTAACTTACTAGACTTTCTGGAGTTTGTAACAGATCAAGTAGATAAGGGAGAGAATGTAGATATAATTTACTTAGATTTTAGTAAAGCATTTGATAAGGTACCACACAGGAGACTAGTTCATAAATTAAAAATGATTGGGATATGTGGGGGTGTTTCAAATTGGATAGCTGAGTGGCTGAAAGACAGGAAGCAAAGGGTAGTGCTAAATGGTGTAAAGTCAGAGTGGATGGATGTTATCAGTGGGGTTCCTCAGGGATCAGTTCTCGGTCCATTATTATTTGTCATCTATATAAACGATCTTGGGGAGGCAGTTAATAATAAAGTGTCAATTTTTGCGGATGATACCAAATTAGCAGCTGTAGTTAAAGATATTGATGATAATTTTAAAGTGCAGGGGGACTTAAATAAATTGTTATCCTGGGCACATAAGTGGCAAATGACTTTCAACCTTGATAAGTGCAAAGTTATTAATATGGGAAAAGATAATAGAGAATTTAACTATGAAATGGATGGGCATTGGCTGAGCTCAGTAGAGGATGAGAAAGATCTAGGAGTAGTAATAGATAAGTCATTAAGGTTTTCTAAGCAGTGTATTGAAGCAAGAAATAGGGCAAATAGAGTGCTGGGTTTTATTAAGAGAAATGTCAGTTACAAAAGTAAGGAGGTTATTCTTAAACTCTATAACTCTTATGTTAGGCCACATCTAGAGTACTGTATACAGGCATGGTCCCCACATTTTAGACACGATATTAACCTTCTTGAGTCAGTGCAACGGAGGGCAACAAAGATTATTCCTTCCCTGAGGCACCTTGAATATGAAGATAGACTGAGGGTATTAAATATGTTCTCGTTCGAAAGGAGGTGTGTGAGAGGGGATATGATTGAGCTGTTTAAAATTTTTTCCGGGATAGATAAATTGGATGTTAGCAAGTTTTTTGAGTTAGATGATGGAAATCGGACTAGAGGTCACCACTTGAAAATTAAAAAGCAAGGGTGTAGGTTGGATTTAAGAAAATATTTTTTCACCAATAGAGTGGTAGACTTCTGGAACAAATTGCCGCAGAGGGTAGTAGGTAGTCCAAATCTAAATGTATTTAAGAGTAGGTTGGATGAGTTTATGGGAAGGGAAGGTTGTGATGGTTCCTAAGTTTTGTATATATTAATATTGTTTGTATATATCTATAGCTGCATGATTTAGTTCTTGACAAGCCTTGATTGGTGATACCCTTGTTTCTGGATGCAATCCTCTGGATGTAGTTTTCCTGGGAGTTTGGGTGCCTTGAAAAAGAGGCCGCTTGACTCGGATGACCTATGATGAGCCCTTGTGGCTTTTGTCATCCGTTATATTATATTGTGGGGGACTTTGATTTTGTCTTCCCCTGGTGATGGTGCTTTTTGTGGGTGGGTTTTGACGGAGGCGGATGACCTTTGATAGGCCCTTGTGGCTTTTGTCATCCGTGTAATTATGTTATGTTATGTTATGTGTAAAGACAACTCAGCCCACCTATCCCTGAAGCACCTGAGGGCCTATCTCCTCTGCATCTCCTTTCTCTCTTTCCCCGACCCTGTACTCTTGTATTTCCCTGACCACTTTCACTACTCAAGTAGTTTAACCCTAAAGCACTTCCATTAGCCTGCCTACCTTCTACAAATCTGTGTTTGCTTCCTTTCCCTGCCTCACTTTGAGCCATTAAATTTCCCTGACCACTATCAAAACCTAGTTTCCATAGGTCCATGAGCCTTTGAGTGAAGAACTACTGGTGCATTCTACGTGAAGTGTACACACCCTCCTGACACCTTTGTCACACAATCCCATGAAATTTACATCATTTGTTGGTTATGATGAATAAAGTTCACATACTAATTATGAGGCCTATCTGGTCATTGTGGTCATATTTATGGCCAGATCAATTTTTGGTCAAACTGATTGACCCAAAACATTTGAGAGGTTATAACTTTGGCCAGAATTAACCAATCTGAACAATTTTAATACAATAATTTTCAGAAGGAAGAGATCTTTCAAATGAGTGGAGGAGTGATGTTTCTATGACAATTTTTGACCTGACCTTTTTTTGTGAACTCTTTGACCCTGGCCAAAGTGCAACTCAGATCATCCCAAATTTTTTTCTAAAGTTATCTCTTTCTATCCATAGCTCTAGAAATAATAAAAATGGGATCTCTATGAGTTTAGAATCTATGGGCAATTATGTGACACTGGGTATACCTACTAAAAGTATTATTGACCCAGAAATTATGGTGATATCACATACCTACATAAGTCCTAACCATGGCATGGCCTATATACCTCTTATATAATCTTTTTGAATCAATAAATAATACATCACTGCCTATATACACCTTATATACCTAGGTACCTACCTTATATAGGTAATCTTGCCAAATCAATGTTTCATGAAAAGCAGTCTTTAACTGACTTTCATTAATCCTTAACTAATTAATATATGTTTTTCAGATACCAATGTCATCTGTCTTCATTATATAAATTAAAATAATTTCAAGATATCTTCTAAACTTAAATTGAGTTATTAAAGTTTAATTTCTAGAGTTCTACAAAGTTTACAATTTTTAATTGTTTTAAAATAAACTTTCTAACAAATATGTTCCTAATTAAACTTTTTTAAGATTACCTACTTAATATTAATTGTGAGATTATCTGCAGATCCTAAAATAATTTATAGGTGTGTAATTTGTTATTTATTTTTAATAATTTGAAATACCTAATGATTTTTATACAGCTACCTACCTACCAAATTATTATATTATGAAAAAGAGGAGAATGATTTATTACTTATTAGGCATTTAAAATAAACACCCATTAATTAATAGTGACTTTTGATTGATCACATATTTTTACTATGCCAAGCTATTTCAAATGAGAGAAGGCATTTTTCACCAAATCTTTTAATTTGATCAAAACTGAATGTACCTACAGAATATAGGTAGCTATACCCTCCAAAAATAGGTATGGAAGAAAGATTAAACTATGAGTGTAATAAACCTATTCTCAGCAATGCATTATGATATAGCAATTAGCTAACTTAATTGCCATTAGGGTTGAAGCGCTGGACTGAGAAAACATGAAAATAATTAAAAATAATGTTGATCATTGAATAGGTACCTACTCTTTTCTTGTGTTTTGTCCACTTCTCTGCGAATTTATGAAGAATCAAATCTTAAAAAGTGCTAATGGAAATGTTTTTTTAGTTATAAAACAGTCCACCAACTTACAACCCTTTGTACCTAAACTTTGACCTATTTCTACTAAGATATAATACTTGACAGTATTTATGCACTTCTTTCTTTGCTTACTAATTTTCTAGGACAATGCAATAATGATTGAAGCAGCTATATTGATATTGTATATTGGCAATTTGAAATATAATTGCTTCAATCATTTATATAAGTGTTTATTTTAATTAATTTATTGTATATTGTTTATAAACAGTAATTTACTATTTAGATCTTTTTCAGGCTTTGTTTCATTAAGATGGCGAATTGAAGGTACTGCAGTGATCCACTGAAGATCTATAAATCCCTGCAAAAGGAAGACCTAAGAAATGTTTCTGCTCATCTTTTGCAGAAGTTCTCATCTCTTATTAGCAAAGATAAGCTTTGTTCTGTTTGTAGGAAGAAGCTTTCAGAGTTACCAATGTAGCAAAATACTCCAGAAGAGTCTGGAACTTCAGCATCAACAGGAGTTCAATGAGATGTCTAGCCAAAAAGAGGATTCAGATGTTGTGGAAGTTGAAGTTGACTTACTGAACCAATCATGGTCTTTCATCGGTGAGAGCCCCTTTGATAGAAGGAAAGCCGAAAGGCATCTGACTTATGTACCTGAGAAAAGGTTAAAAGTTGAAGAATCTGTTAGGAGAAAGTTGGATTTTGTTGTGGGTATTAGTTCAGGAAAACAAGATGTGCTGCAAAGATGTAACGTGAACTGTATGCCAGAAGTCATCCAGTCTCTAAAGGAAAAATATCAGCAATCAAGCCGTATGGATCAAATCAGAATTCTAACCATATTTGCAACCAGTATGAGTGTTAGAAAACTCATGAACGAGTTCAATTGCTCTCAGAGAATGGCCATACAAGCTCACCATATGCTAAAGGAGAAAGGAATGTTAGCTTCACCTAACCCTAAGATCGGTAGAGTGCTTCCTGAGGAACTAAAATCTTTAGTCCTTGAATATTATCGTAGTGATGACATGAGTCAGGTTTTACCAGGAAAGAAGGATTGTCTAGTAGTGCGAATTGAAGGGGAAAAGCAGAGCTTACAGAAACGACTCATTCTCAAAAATTTGAAGGAACTTCATAGCAGTTTCAAAGTGAAGTACCCTGAGGTAAAAGTATCATTCTCAAAGTTTGCTATGCTATGGCCTTGTGAGTGTGTTCTTGCATGAGGCAGTGGAACTCACTCAGTATGTGTATGTACAATATATCAAAATGTAAAACTGATGATGGTTGGATCCAAGATGTCTGATATCACTGATCTACCCTCTTACCATCACCTAGTTGCCTCTGTCGTATGTAATCCAGCCCATCCAGCATACTACATAAGATCGTGTGAGTACTGTCCACTTGTGGTTTAATTAAAAGCAAAACTATTTGGATTTTATAAACAGGAGAATGTGGATAATTTTGAATTCAAACAGTAGACATCAACTGATAGATCTGAGCTGGTAACCATGGTATTATCGCTTGATGATTTCATGGATAGATTTTGTGATTGTGTTGGAACTTTGGTGTGACATGAGTTTTTTGCAAAATCACAAGCACAGTACTTGTAAACTGTGAAAAACAATATTGCAGATGGTGAATTTGTAGTAATTTGTGATTTTTCAGAAAACTATTGGTTTGTAATACAAGATGCAGCCCGGAGATATCATGACTCTTACACCATAATTTCAGAGTGTAACATTCATGATAATGTGTCAGTGCATCTATTTCAGTGAATGTTGATAGAGTATCTGAAATCAGTATTCAAAATGGTAAAGAAAATTTACTACTTTTCGGACGGATCTGCACCATAGTATAAAAACTTGCCATGGGAAGGGCCCATCAGACGGTGTAGGTGGCACCATCAAAAGGGAGGCTACTAAAGAGAGCTTGAGAAGACCCTATGACAAACAGATTGTATCACCAAGAGATTTGTTTGTATTCGCTAAAACTCTTGGGAATATGAAGTTTGGATATGGAACTCAAAAGGAATATGAACAGGAGGAAGAACTTTTGAAAACCAGACCAGCGACCAAAACTATTCCAGGCACACAAAAACTTCATTCGTTCATTCCAATATCAAAGGAGGCTCTCCAAGTTTGCCCATTTAGTCTCTGAGACTTTTAGATTAGAATCAGTCACAAAAAATATTTCATGTCCAGTGTTCAATGGAAAACTTGCAGGCTATGTCACTGTGATTTATGATGGGCATTGGTGGCTTGTTTGCATAACCTAAGCTTTTCCAGAGTCATGAGAAGTGACTGTGAAATTTCTTCATCCAAATGGACCCTCGCACAGTTTTTGCTTCCCTGAAATAGAAGATTCTTATACTGTGAACATCTCTGACATTTTGGTGTCAGTAGAACCAAAAACTGCAACAGGAAGAAGCTACATGATTAGCAAGAAGGAGTCTGATGCAAGAAACAAAGTTATGGCTCTGCTCAAATGAGTACCTAGGTATTTATTAAATAATGTTTTGTCTAAAAGTTTTTGTTTAAATTTTTGTCTTAAATAATCTTTTGTATTAAATAACATTTTGTATAGGTAATAAAAATTGTAAATTTGTAATATTTGAAAGGTTCTGTTGCATCTTTTCTTAAAGAGTTCTGTTATGACCTCTAGTAATCTCTTGTGCAGACTGGAAAAACTCCTTGGGCTCAGACACAGTCATATCTTCCCATGATCTTGAACACCTGTATCATATCTCCCCTCTTTCTTCTATCCTCAAGTCTCCAATCTATCCTCATAGGTCAATGCTCCAAATCCTGGTACCAGCTTAGAAGCTCTTCTCTGAACATCCTCCATTCTTTTTATATCCTTCTGCAGGTAAGGAGACTATGCTCGAATAGCATACTCAAGTTGTGATCTAACATATGTTAAGCTTTATATAATATTCTTACAGACTCAACATTCAAGAAGTGAAAGTTCTGCTTAACCTGCTTCAATACAAAATTAGCTTTCTTCACACACTCTGAAATCTGCTTCTCAAACTTCAAACCAGATGAGACCAGAACTCCAAGGTCTTTCTCAACATCAGAAGAAGCAATTTCAGCTCCATTAATTTCATATATAGCTCCTTCATTATTAATACCTATATGCAGAACAAAACACTTTCTTGCATTGGTTGATATCAACCATTGATGCGATGCATAAATGATTGGAATTATCTTCCAGATGATGTTGTTTCTCTGGGGTCTTTGGATTTGTTCAAGAAAGCCATCCATGTATGTTTGGAGAACAGACTATTCGAGTATGCGGAGTAGATCTGGGCTTGATCTCTCCTGTCTGTAGTTATTTATGATTCAACATTGCATAGATTTCAGGACTGCTTGGATGAATCCACAACTGGAAAGTCATATTGGTTTGTTGTCTGTATCTTCGTTTGTTTCTTGTTGTTTATTTCTTCTTTGTTGCACTATAGCACACAACTCAGCTCGCTGTAAACTGGTAAAACTTTCATTGTAATTGTCATTGGATGAGAGCAGGCGTGCCTGTGTATATGTGCTACCCACCTTTTTATCCTGGCTTGTCTCTCCTTTGTAGTGACTGAAACTGTTATGGGTAGCTAATCAGGTAAGCTAATGGGCAGATGATTTTGCATGCAATTTCTTTGGCTTTTTTTAGCTACTTTTTTGCCTCGCTTCATTGTTTTACTCACCTAGTTATAGTTAAGAGGCTAAAGAGCTTACAGCTCATTAGAGATGCCTCTCTTTTTATAGTGATTGTCCAAAGCTCTCTTAAAACTACTTATTGATTTAGAATAAACCACCGTGGCAGGTAAAGAATTCCAATCTTTAATAATATGAATGTCAAAATACTTTGGTCTCCCAAGCATTTTTGTAGTGGGAGGCTTGATGCTTAGGTCATGTCGTCGCCTACCATATCTAAAAACCTCGATTTCAAGAGTAAAGAATTTCTTTCTATCAATATTTTCATAGCCATTCATGATTTTAAAAACTTCTATTAGATCACCCCTTCTCCCTCCTTTCTTTGAATGTGGTAAGGTTAAGCTTTTCCAGCCTCTGCTCATAGGAAAGTTCTCTAAGTTCAGGAACAAGTTTGGTAGCATGTTGTTGTACCTTTTCCCTATTTATACTGTCAGAAATATGTGGGGCATTTAGATAAAGTATTAAATGTGGATATTAGGGGGTTGGTTATGTTATTTTCCTTAATATTTATCTTAAAATATCTTGCTTGGTAAGCTGTCATATTTGTAATAATTTACTTTGCATTATTTTAAGTAATTTATTTATTTTTCAGTTATCTATTTTAAAATTAATTTTAAATTAAATCCTATGTATATATATATATTTTGTGAATTATATTAAAAAATTCTGTGGCTATGCAAATTTTATATACTTAAAAAATTCTGAATAATTACTAAGGTAAGTCCCATTTATTAGTCTTTGGTATATAAATATTTGTAAATAGATCTAATTATGTTTTCTACATTTGTATGTTGTCTGATGACTGAATTTTATATTGAAAATTTTAAAATTAATATTTTTTTGCACTCAATAGAACCTATCATACAAGTGTGTATTGTGATAAGTGTAGTAAAAAGAAAAAAATAGGAGCTATTAATAAAGAGTGATATTGAGTGAAAATATATAACATAAATAAGGGAGTACTAACTCGTAAAAGGGTGGGATTTCCAAAGATGCCTTTTCAATTGCAAATACTTATTAAATTGCCTTTGGCCAAGTAAGGGGCAATTTTTTAATGCCGATGATCAGGCTATTTCTCCCAGAGGTACAACTTTCCCATGTTGTCTTGGTTTTGCTAGTGCCAAGCATGTTGTGAAGAATGTGTTGGTCTGTGTACAGTTCCTAGTGGTGATGGGTACATATCTCTCTCTCTCTCGGGCTGGTGCAGTGTTTGTGTTAATTTTGCATGGTGATCACTTCACTGTTGCCAGGGTAACATTTATGATACTGGAGGTAGGTAAATTTCTTATGGGTTTATATCTGGTGGTGTGATATTAATCATGGTTTGTATCAAGAAATTGGATGACTTGCTAGGTTAAGTTGGAATTATTTATTTTGTAGATGCTTGATAAAATATCCAGTGACATATAAAAAAAATAGATGAATGCAAAGTGAAGAAAACCTTGAACTTCTTTCAGATTATCCTCCCCTGAGAGTTCTGATTAAGGCATAACTAAGTAAAAATCTCGGCTTCACAAGTTGTTGATTGTACCTATTTTTATTATAGATTTAGTCTGAACAATGTATGGTAGTCCTCATTCTTCTGAATGCTAATAAAACTTACTGCCTGTGGCTGATGCCATATCCTGTTGCAACTCTGGGTTGAGAACCCACATTAAATTTAAGGTCCCCACTGAGATATGCACAGGAGAGTCTGCAAATTAGTGAAAAAAATGTAAATCTCCATATCCCTTAAATGGGTTTTGTTATTTCTGTGTCATAGAATGGCAACAAAAAAGAAAATGAATGCAGAAATTATTTTTACCTTCATCCGTATCCTTGTTACAGTCAAAGATAACCCTCTTTAGAAATCATTTCCATACATGACTATCATGCAAAATTTTCTTTGCCCAGCTTACCCCACCCCTTCTCAGATATGACATCAGACCTTTCTTTTACCATTCAAGATCCATAACACTGACATGTATCACTCATTTACTCACAAATGTCTTTTAAGTCAATTTTTGCAGAGTAATTAGTTATTATTCTCAACTTGTACCAGAATTTAAACCTGGCTGTTCATTTCTACTCATCCCATGAGGCCTCAATTCTCAATGTCCCATCAATCATCAGATTATTAGACTTTTGCTGCTTATGCTCCTTACTCATCCTTCAAATTACACACAACAAGTATATGTATCATCAGGAATTCTTGAAAGTAGTGGGGGTACAAGCACTTTCCCCCAACTCGATCCAAGGTGATGAGACTGTTGATTTCTTCTTTGGCAGCCTCATCACTGCAGGCCTTGCTTCTATTCCTCGTACATCTCACCATGCTTTGAGATGGTGAATGAGGCTTGGCCTCTTTGTTTGTTCAACAGGATCTGGTAGGTGGTTATCTTCAGACCCTGCTTGCTTTTCAAGTTGGGAGGAGATTACCTTTCCCTGCCTGGTTTCTGTCCAATTTCTCTAGCCTCTTGCATCTGAAGGCTGATGAAGAATTCGGTAAGGGTTAGGTTAGTTTATTTCCTTAACAAGGGGGTGGGTGGGTCACCTCTCATCAGCACAACGAGGCTTCTATAAGTTACACTCCATATTGAGTACTTTGCTCCACCCTGCTGGCAAGTACTCAATTTAGGTTGCTACATGTGCTTCCTCCCTCGTGGCTCCACTTCTTGTAGTTTTTCACCCTCCCTGTACCACTGTTTGCAGAACCTGTGACTTTATATCTTCCACTACTTTACATCTTTATATTCACCAATTTCCTTTCACATCTTTTCTTACTGACTTCTGCACAGACGGGGGTACCATGTGTAGATTACTATCCCTGCTACCTGGAGGAGCGGCACATCCGACTGACCCAAGTGCCCACAAGAAAGGCCTGGCTCACTTATTTGACTTGAATTTTTTGATGGGGCCCAAGGAAGCTGCTGTATTCCTCCATCCCTCTATGCTTCCCCTTTTTTGTGCTATCTCATGCTGCATCTGACAGGCTTTGGAACTCTATAAAGAATGTACCTTTAATGTCCGCAAGCTGCAAGAGATCAGACTTGGAGTCCTGGATGTTGTGGCATGAATAATGGGAAGTGCAGCTTTGCCTCAATAACCCATTCACTCCACCTAATTGGCTTGACCACTACTTTGTGGTTGTTATTGTGTCCATGAGGCTATATTGCCTTGTTGGCTGTCAGACCATCTAAGAGTCTCTTCAGATCATGTATAGTACTACTTAGTAAGAGATGTGCTCTGTTGCACATGCCCCTCTGGAGGCTCAGTTGGGTGCTGTGGCCTTTGGGGATTGACCATCCACTGAGCTACTTCCGGACAATGTGCATTGTCATGCAGGCATGAACATGATCATTCAATGTGGCTTGAGTTGGAACTTCTGAAAGGTACAATAACTATGGATGAGAGATATATCATTCCCCTCCCCCTCCCCTTCCTTCTATTATTGGTTTCAAGTTTTATGAAATATTGTGTGCATCCGCGAATTCAAAATTTTGGATTACAGTCATGCTAAAAGTTTTAGGAAATTTGATAAATTCAGGGCCATACCATTTTTATTTGTATATCAATGAGACTATAATATAAATAAGTTATAAATGCCCCAAACAATCAACAAGAATGAACAAAATACAAAATGAGCAACATCAACAACAGTTAAACATGAAGCTCTGTGAAAAATACAACAACCAACTGATACAGGAAGTTCATTAATATGTCAAGAGTACCTTAGCAGTGATGAGAGCATTTATTCTTTGAGGTATGCTCTCCATGAAGGGCCCACCGCTAGACCCTTAGAGGGGAAAACCAGCATCATCCCATGGGCTTTATTCAGGCACATTGTTAATCCAAGGTTTGTCAAGTTGATGGATGCCAGCATACCAGCTCCAGTGATGGGCATAGGCATTAGAGTCTTGGTTGGGATATCTGATACCTTGGTGGTGGGTGGCCATTTGGAGGCCCCTCTTGAGTTGAAGGTGGTCCTAGAGGTGACCCCACCCCAGTTGGCAGGGTCTTCCATGAGGGAAAACCTAGCTCTGCACCTCTGTAAGACCCACCTCATGTGATGCTCCCAAAGACTTGCAAGATCGAGGAGGGACCCCTTTCCCCACCTATTGCCTCTTTGACAGTCAAGAATATCCCCATCTCGGAGAAAGATCTGGCTGAGCCTAGTATGACCTGCCTTGGGTCCCCTTCTGTGGGATGAGGGAGAAAAGCAGGTTGACTCTCCACCCTTCCCTCCAAAAAAAGAATAGGAAAGGTAAGAAGAAATTAAAGAGAACAAGGGATTAATCTCCCCACCCTCAGACGAGGAGGCCTAGATCAAGACCAAAGTTGCAAGTGTGCTGAGCCTAGCCTTGATTACATTGGGGCCCCTCATGCAGAAATTACCTGGCATTTTTTAGTTATTTGCTCCACTGATGGCAGCTAGTTGTCCAAAAGGCCACATGCTCCATCAAAAGAGCTTTAGCTAGATTGGCTCGTAGAGAGCCTAAGATAACCCGTATCTCGGATGGGAGCCTTCGAGCAAATGCGGCGGACCCTTCCGAGTCTGGCATTATTAGTGCCCTTCGGACACTCGATGGCTCGTCACTGAGAGTGACGCTGCACTCTACTATGGATTTCGTGAAAGGAGTGGTTTATACAAAGGAACTTGTGAACTACTCCATAGATGACATCACTTTAGAGCTGGCCGAGCAAGTAGCGGTCAAGGTCGAACGTGTGATGAGTAAACATGGAAGAGCCTCGAGACCCACCCCTACACATCACATTCGATCGTGACAGGCTCCCTGAGTCGGTGTGTGCCGGTTGCTAATGCTACGGAGTGAAGGCATTCGTGCCACTGCAACAGAGTTGCTACTACTGCCACCGCTTCGTCCATATGAATCACTCGTGTAGACGTTTACCTGAAGTCTGTATAAGATGCTCCAAGGCCATGCATACAAGTCCTTGTCGTTAATGTCCAAGTGTGTCAATTGTGGAGAGCGGCACCCTCTTTCTTTGAAGCAAATTGGCATGTATCTCCTGCTGGTTTTATCCCCCGCCAGTGCGTTCTCTTTATAGAGCTGGTGGCACAAAGAGTTCACACCCAGTTTGTGCTGAAACCAGGGCTGACCCTGTGTGACCTTTTCGCTTAAGTCGTTAGATTCTCAGAAGGCAAACCTCCCCAAGGTGGTCATGAAGCCGTCTTCGGGGACTGATAAAGATGTCATCCGAAAGGAGGACAGCACTGAAGCAAAGGAGCTTCTCCCTACCCTCCACCCAAGACTCGACCGGGCGACTCTAGAGACGCGGGACTCTCCGAAGCCACCCCACTCGCCAATGGTTTCGAGGCAGCTGAGGGAGGAAAAGACTCATAGCGAGCCCAACATTAGCGATATGTCTTCGAAGATAACATCAACTTCAGCGCTCGGATTTCTGCCTCCGGAAATCGTACTGACATTCCCGTGAGGGTTTTTTCTTGTAAGAGCGCCCCACATCTCCTCCGAGCTAGGCCTGGAGGGTATACTCCTTCAATGGAATTGCCGTGGACTCTGGGCAAACTGGGAGGAGGAGCTACAGGGGCGCGCATCCCCGGCCCACCCTCCGGGGTATAAAGGTTTTGTGACCCCACCAGCACGAGATGGAGGCCGAGGAGCAGGATGCGCGATTTCCACCCAGCATAATGTCTCTTCTCTTTCCTATAAATACCTCTTTTTAGGCTGTAGCAGTGCAGCTGATAAGGGATATAGTTATTTCTGCGTACATACCACTGTCAACCGACTTCGATGAGGGGGACCTTCCGGCGCGTTGTGGCACGGTTGCCGAGGCCCTTTTTACTGCTCGGAGATTTGAATGGTAGACTACTCGATCAATCGCAGAGGTCAGGTCTTTGCCTACCTGATCGACGAGTCGTTTCCATCTATGCCTGATTTGGGGTGGGAGGTGGTCGATGGCCTCCACGGTAATAATCACTTTCCCATTCAAATATTTTCTGGACCGCTGCTACCTGAAGACCACCCCGGTTATGCTTTGTGCTGGCGCAGTGGTCCGCAATTCAGCTCTTTGCTTGAGGCCGTCGAGTTCTGCCGCAACTACTATTCCTAGGAAGTCTGGTCGTTTTGCACGCCGCCTCTTCCGTTGTGGCCAGCCGAGTGTGAGACGGCCTTCAAACAGAAGCGTTAAGCCTAGAAACGTTATAAGCGCCAACCCAATGATTTCACTATGCGGAAATTTCGTAGAGTTATGGCTAGGTTCTGGTAGTATGTTTCGAAGCACGCCGGCTGCTCTTCCTGGCAGTCATATGTGTCTTCACTTAACAGGAAGACCCCTCTTGTAGATTTGTGGATTCTAGTCAAAAGGATTCGTGGTAAGTTCTGGCAGGGCACCCCTCTCGTTTGCTGGAGAATGGGACCGTAATTTCGGAGCCCATGTCCCAGGTGGATTCTTTAGGGACTATTTTCTCTGCCTTCTTTAGCCGGGATGCTGGTCTGCCAGCATTTCATTGTACGTTGTGATTTCGCTGAAGGCCGCCGAATGGACTAACCTCTAAACGACAAGTTTGAATTGAGTGAGTTGCGTTCCGCTTTCGCTTCGTGGTCCGCGCGATGTCCCGTATGCCATGCTTCGACACCTAAGTGAGCGAGCCATAGTCTCTCTCTATTAGATTTATTAATCAAGATCTGGACAGAAGGTATCCTCCCAGACTCCTGGCGAATCGCTAGCTGCTCGCTTTTCGCAAACTGGGGAGAGATCACTCTACCCCGGCCGGTTTCTGCCCGATCTCTCTAACCTCCTGCGTGTGCAAATTGATGGTGAAATTGGTAAATGTTAGATTAGCTTTTTTTCTGGACAACGGAGGCCACCTGTCATCGGCACAATTCGGCTTCCGAAAGTTCCACTACATGTCGGATGTTCTGCTCCGACCGGAAAATGCCGTTTGCGAGGCCTTCCATCGTCGGAGCCGCCCTCGAGCAGCTCTACAGAAAAAAAATAGAGGTCTTTCCCTGTGCTTGCGCAGGGAACCCTCCAAATTTCTCTAAGCCTCCTCTCCTCCGCCTACGGGTGTAGGGGACTTCCCTTCACCCCCTTCTCTGGAGGTGCTTTCGGGCACCTCCCTCTTCCCAGCCGCAGTCCCCCCTTTTCTTTCCAAGGGGACTGCCAACAAAGCCGGCAGGCAGCCCATACCCGACCGCTTTCCATTGTTGAAGCGGCTTGGTAGGGCAAACCCCCTTGGGGGAGAGGGAAGCCAGGCCCCTTCGTCGCTTCCATCAAAAGACCTGCTAGCAAGAATATTGAACCTTGCCGGGGTCAAGGCCTGTGCCTCTCCAGATGTGACTTGTGACAGCGCTGCCAGCGGGACCTGTGATGTCCTGGGAGGATGGCCAACTGGAGGCCCCTCCTTGAGATAGACATGGTCCTTGAGGCACCCAGCCTCAGACGGTAGGGCCTTCCATAGGAGCGAATCCGGGCTCGGCGCAAAGCACCGAACTCGGGTTCGCCCCTATGCAAGGTCCTCTTCAAACGGCTAGGGTTTCCGAGGCAGTACAAGGAGGAGAGGGATCTCCTCCTCCGACCGGTGCGACTGCCAGGACCTCCATCTCGGAGAAGGACCTGGCTGAGCAAAGTCCATCTGGCCTGTGGGCCCCTGCCGGCAGAGGGGAGAAGCGGGTTCATTCCCCGCCCTCCTCCCCTAAAAAGAAAAAAATCAGAAAAACACTAAAAGACTCGGATCTCCTCTCCATCCGTGGGGGCTGCTGGGACAGATGGGTCTGCTGCCACTTCGGTAAGCGACCAACCAAGATCGGCACATCCGGCCTCTCTGCCCCCCCCCCCCGGTGCGGAGCCCCTGACTGACTAAAACCAAAAGTGCGCAGGGCGGAGTCTCGATAACATCGAGGCCCCTAATTCAGAGGTTACCTGGCGTTTTCTAGCCCGCTGGCTTCAAACGCTTCTTAGTTATTTGTTCCACTGATGGCAGCATGTTGGCCAAGGGCAACATTATCCATCAGAGGAGAGCTTTAGCTAGTGTAATTGGTAGAGAGCCGAAGGTGACCCGTTTCTCGGACCGGAGCCTCCTGGTGAATGCGGCGCTCCCTCCGAGGCAGCCAGGATAAGTTCTCTTCGGACACTTGATGGAACCCCGGTGAGTGTAACGCCGCACTCTACAATGAACTTTGTGAAAGGAGTAGTTTATGCGAGGGAACTCGTTGATTACTCCATAGAGGACATCACCTTAGACCTGCCGACCATGTGGCGGTCAAGGTCGAACGTGTGATGAGAAAACGGGGAGAGGCCTTGAGACCCACCCCTACACTCTTCATCATGTAAGACTGTGACAAGCTCCCTGAGTCGGTGCGTGCCGGTTGGTACCGCCACGGCATGAAGGCATTCGTGCCACTGCTGCGGTGGTGCTATTACTGTCACCGCTTTGACCATACAAATCGCTCATGTAAACGTGCAAAGTCGGGGTCAACCGAAGTATGTGTAAATTGCTCCAAGGAGGCACACGATAAGTCCAAGTGTGTCAATAGCGGAGAGCCGCATCCCGCTTCTTCGAAGAAATGTAGTGCATATCTCCTTGAGAAGGAAATCCTGGCCGTTCAGGCACTGGATTGACTTTCATTCCGCGAGGCTAAGGACTTAGTCCTGGTGCGCCCAGCTCTCTCTGGGACGTCTTACGCCTCAATGCTTAGAAAGACAACCTCTGCTGCTGGCCCATCCAGGCCAACGAGCACGGTTGTTTCCGCGCACATTCGGAGCCCTTCTGCGGGTTCTACTCAACCTGGGTGCTCCCCTGGTAAAGCTGGCAACACAAAGGGTGCGTACCAAGCCCTGACTAAAACCAGGCCTCCGCCCCCTTCCCCCAGCGTGACCGTTTCCCGTAAGGCGAAACGGCCTCGCGCCTCCAACGAGTCGTTAGACTCACAGGAGGCAACACCCCTGAAGTTGGTCGCCAGGCCATCTTCCGGGGTTCCTAAAGCTGTCTCCTGAAAGGAGTTTCGGCTCCTTCGTCCACGCGTAGTAGTGGGCTGAGTGGCTCGGTGACAGTGGATCCTCGAAAAGAGGGCTCCCCCCGCCTCTGAAGACGCAACGCCCGCCTAAAGTTTCGAGGTGGAGGGAGGAAATGACTCGCATAGCGAGCCCAACCTCCCCCAATAAGTCTTCGAAGGCGACAGCGCATTGTCCGGCCAACAGCGCCCGGGCTCTGCCTCCGGGAAGCGTACGGCCATTCCCGTGAGGGTCTTCTCTTCGAAGAGGACCCCCGCGTCTCCTCCGAGCTAGGCCTAGAGGGTATATTCCTTGAATGGTGTTGCCGTGGACTACGAGCCAACTGGGAGGAGCTGCGGAGGCTCGTCCCGTGCCGTTCTCCGTTAGTTATCTTTTTTCAGGAGACCATGCTAGGCGCTTGCCCCCTCCCCGCCCTCCCGGGGTATAAGGGTTTTGCGACCCCATCACCACGAGATTGGGGCCGGGCTATGGTATGCGCGGTTTACACCCGGCATGATGTCTCCGTTCTTCTTTTCACTTTAGATACCTCCTTTCAGTCAGTGGCTGTGCCGCTTCACCTGGATAGGAGGTATACTATCATTTCTGCATACATTCCACCGTCAGCTGACTTCGACGCGGGGGACTTCCACCGCGTCGTGGCACAGTTGCCGAGGCCCTTTCTTGTTTGGAGATCTGAACGGCAGGCATCCTCTCTGGGGAGATTACTCAATAAATCCCAGGGGAGAATTCTTTGCCGATCTGATCGAAGAGCTTGATATAAGTGTCCTAAATGTGGATGAGTTTACGCATCACTGCCCGATAACCGCTTCATTTTCGTGCCTTGATCTATCTTTGTGCTCTCGAATGCACAGCCTGATTTTGATTGGGGGGGGGGGGTCGATGACCGTCATGGTAGTGATCAATTTCCCATTCAAATATCGTTTTCAGGCAACTGCCGCCTGAGAGCCCACCTCGGTGGTGCTTGTCGCGGGCTCGGTGGCCTGCATTTCAGGAAATGACTGAATTCACTCTCAGTCGAGGAGTTTTGGCCGGTATACGAGGCCGTCGAGTTTTCCGGCAACCTTATCGCCGCGGGCCTGACTACTATTCCCAGAACGTCTGGCCGTTTTGCACGCTGACCACTCACGTGGTGCTCGGTCGAGTGTGAGACGGCCCTCAAACAGATGTGTTATGCCTACATGCGCTATAAGGGCCGCCTGAACGATTTGACTCGGTGAATTTCGTCGGGCTAGGGCTAGGTTCCGGTATATTTCGAAGCACGCCTTCCGCTCTTCTTGGCGGGCATACGTGTCTTCACTTAACCGGGGGAGACACCTCTGGCAGAGGTGTGGAAGCGAGTCAAAAGGATTCGGGGCAAGTTCTCGCAGGACCCCCCTCCCGTTCTCCAGGAGAATGGGACCGCAATCTCGGACCCCGCGTCCGTGGCGGAATCCTTAGCGACCGCTTTTTCCGCATTCTCTAGCCGTAATGCTGCTCCGCCAGCATTCAATGCACGTCGTGATGTCGCCGAAGGCCGCCGGCTGGACTTTACCTCCAGAGGCGGAGAACCCTTCAACGACAAGTTTACTGTGAGTGAGTTGCGGTCCGCCCTCGCTTCGTGCGCGGACACCGCCCATGGTCCGGACGATGTCCCGTATGCCATGCTTCGACACCTTGGTGAGCGAGGCATGGCCTTTCTGTTAGATTTGTTCAACAGGGTCTGGGTGGAAGGTCTTCTCCCAGACTCCTGGCGAATCGCTACTGTGCTCGCCTTTCGCAAACCGGGGAGAGATCACTGTACTCCGACCGGTTTTCGCCCAATCTCTCTAACCTCTTGCGTGTGCAAGTTGATGGAGAAATTGGTAAATGTTAGATTAGCCTATTTCCTGGACAGCGGAGGCCATCTGTCTTCTGCACAGTGCGGCTTCCGCAAGTTCCACTCCACGTCGCATGCTCTGCTCCGACTGGAAAATGCCGTCTGCGAGGCTTTCCTTCGTAGACAGCACTACGCCACGGTGTTTTTTGATCTGGAGAAGGCCTATGATACCGCATGGCGATACGGTATCATCTAGACTCTCCACCTGATGGGGTGAAGGGACGCCTCCCAATCTTTATATCTGATTTTTGCGAGGTCGATTCCGCGTACGGGTGGAGGGACCCCTCTCCGGCCCAATGGAGCAGGAAGAGGGTCTCCCGCAGGGAAGTGTCCTTAGTTTCGCACTCTTTGCCCTGAGCATCAACGGCATCACCTTGGTGCTGTCAGAAGATGTTCTCGCTACGCTCTTTTTGTAGACAGCACTACGCCACAGTGTTTTTCGATCTGGAGAAAGCCTATGATACCGCATGGCGATACGGTATCATCTAGACTCTCCACCTGATGGGGTGAAGGGACGCCTCCCAATCTTTATATCTGATTTTTGCGAGGTCGATTCCGCGTACGGGTGGAGGCACCCCTCTCCGGCCCAATGGAGCAGGAAGAGGGTCTCCCGCAGGGAAGTGTCCTTAGTTTCGCACTCTTTGCCCTGAGCATCAACGGCATCACCTTGGTGCTGTCAGAAGATGTTCTCGCTACGCTCTTTTTGGACGACCTTTCGATCTCTTTTGGCGTGGCCCAGATGCTAATTCTGAAGCGTCGACTCCAACAGGCATTGAACCGCGTCTCTCGTTTTGCCGAAGCGCACATGTTTCGGTTTTCTTTGGTCAAGACTAAGGTGGTGCACTTCTGCCGCTATCCACGGCTCCACCCCGACTCTTATTTGTTTCTCAATGGGGTACCCCAGGAAGTGGTTGAATCGCACCGTTTCCTTGGTCTTGTATTCGATCGACGCCCCACCTAGGAGGCTCATATTCGCAGTCTTAGGGTCTCTTGTACCCGCGTCATGTATAATCTTCGCTCCGTGACGTTCAGCGTTTGGGGTGTTGTATCGATCCTTTGTTCGTTCGAAGCTCGACTAAGGATGCGAGTTGTATTGCGCAAGGTGAGCTCGATCCACCACACCGGCCTTCGCCTGGCGACCGGTGCCTTCCGCACTTTCCCCATTGAGAGCCTGCTGGGGAGATGCCACTCGCTCTGCACCGCGTGCAGAGTATCACTCGCCTGTACGCGCGAGCCCGGTGCCTCCCTTAGTCGCCAACAGCTCTCAATGCATTCGCACCGGATTTCGACGCTGCCTATGCCGCCGAGAGACGCCAGCCATACACTAGGCCATTTGGGTTTAGGGTCAGAAAACTCCTTCGAGAGCTAGGTATAGCTCTCGGGCCGGTGGCGCCCCTGGTTCTGCCCATGACGCCACCCCCGAGGGTACCACATTTGGCTATTTGTCGCCACGCCTCTCCTCCCAAAGCTTGTACAACGCAGGAAGTATTTCGTTCGAACTTTTTGGAGCACACCTTGTGTCACGCTGGAACCGTCCTAGTGTATACGGATGGCTCTAATTCCAAAGAGGGGGCCGGTTCCACGCCGTATCCAGTCAACCGAGCTATCCCAGGCCCTGCGTCTGTCTTCACGGCTGAGCTGGTGACAATACATTCGGTATAAGAGATTACGCGACGTGCCAGTTTCGGAGACCGGATTGTGATCTATAGCGTCTCACAAAGCACCCTGAGTGCTCTTGGGGCATTGGAATCTCCGCTTCCTCTGGTTCGCTATATCCGTGACACCACGGTTTTGACGAGCCGGGCGGATGCCGAGATTATCTACTGTTGGGTTCCTGCACATGTAAGAATTGCGGGGAATGAGGGCGCCAAAGAGTCCGCGAGGACTTTGCAACAGGATCAGCGTTTCGCTCTTCCTCACACCGACTACATGGCAGGAATACGGGCAGCTCTTCTGGCTTCTTGGCAAAGAAGATGGGAGACGGTCAAAGGGAACTTAAAGTTGCGTGCCATTGCGCCGCGACTGTTCCCATGCACCTACCTCCCAATGCCGCGAAGGCTTCAGGTTGCTTTTTGTCGTCTCCGAATTGGGCACACTCGCGGGACCCACCACTATTTGATTAGGCGCTCGCCAGCGCCCTACGGCGAAGACTGCGTTGCCCTCCAGACTGTTCGGCACATTTTTATTGAGTCTCAGTCTGGACGATCTTCGCGCACGTTACCTGTCCTGGTACCGGGATGGTCGAGGTCGCTACCTCCTGTCCCTTCTACTCGAGACGAGTGCGTGCACATTGACTGTTGGACTTGTAGACTTTCTGGGGGAGGCCGGCCTTCTTCCTTTTATTTAACCATTTTTTTCTTTTCTTTGTTTTTTTCCCTTATAGCTCGCACGTTCCTGCTTGTTTTCTTTTTTTCTGATTTTTAGTGTTGGGTTTGTTTTGGGTTTTTGAATTTGATTTTAAAGTAGCCTAGTACTAGGCAGGTTTTTACTACGACGACTAATGCCCAAGTAGGCAGTCGCCAGATGAGCTTCCTAGAACCCCCTCCCCCCCCCCAAAAAAAAACTTATACCGCATTGCGATACGGTATCATGGAAGATCTCCGCGAGATGGGGGCAAAGGGACGCCTCCCAATCATTATCTTGAATTTTTTGCGAGATCTTCGATGCCGCCTAAGGGTGTGTGTGGGGGGGGGGTCACATCTCTCCAGCCCAATGGAGCAGGAACAGGGTGTCCTCAATGCTACACTCTTTGCCTTGAACATCAACGGCATCACCTCGGTGCTCCTGGAAGATGTTCTCGCTACGCTCTACGTGGACGACCTTTCGATCTCTTGGCGCCATACCTGGGAAGTTCATATTCGCAGCCTTAGGGTCTCTTGTACCTGCTCAATGGACATTCTTCGTTCTGTGACGTTCAGTGCCTGGGGCGCTGTTAGGGCTTCCTCCTTACTTTTTTTATCGATTCTTTGTTCGATCGAAGCTCGACTACGGATGCGAGTTTTATGCATCCGCCGCCGAGCATGTATTGAGGAAGGTGGACTCGATCCACCACACCGGCCTTCGCCTGGCGACCGGTGCCTTCCGCACTTTCCCTATTGAGAGCCGACTTGTTGATGCTGCGGAGATGCCACTCGCTTTGCGCCGTGCACAGTGCTTTATTCGCTCTTTGCCTATACGCGCGAGCCCGGCGCCTTCCTAGGTCGCCAACACCCCTCACTACATCCGCAGCTGATCTCGACGGTGCCTATGCCGCCGAGAGACGCCAATCATACCGTAAGCCCTTCGTAGTTAGTGCCAGGAAACTCCTTTATAGGTATATCTCTTGGGCCGGTGGCGCCCCTGGTTCTCCCCAGGACGCCACCCTGGAGGATACCACCTTTGACCATTTGTTGCCCCGCCTCTTTTCCCAAAGCTTATACAGCGCCGGAATTATTGCGTTCGGTCTTTTTGGAACAAACTTCGTGTCACGCTGGAACCGTGCCAGTGTATACGGATGGCTCCAAGTCCCAAGAGGGTGTCGGTTTCCACGCCGTATCCCCTCTGTTTGATTTCACCTGGGCTCTGCTAGGCGCTGCGTCTGTTTTCACGGCTATGCTGGTTGCAATATACCAATAACGCGACGTGCACGATTCGGAGACCGGATTGTGATCTACATATAGCGACTCACAAAGCGCCCTGAGACCTCTTGAGGGCATTGGAATCTCCGCACACTTTGGTTTGCGATATCCATGATGCTGCTGTCTTCTCGAGCCTGTTGAGACTATTTTTGCCTGGTTCCTAGACATCTAGGGATTGCGGGTAATGAGGGTACCAAAGAGCCCGTGAGGTCGCCGACCATACCAAAGTTTCGCACTGACTACATGCTGGAATCTAGTCAGCCCTAACGCCTTCCTGGCAAAGAAGATTTCCGAGCAGAGGGGGCATCGTTAACCTAAAGTTGCATGCTATCGCTCCGCGATAGCATGCACACACTTGACTCACCGCCATCTGATGGAACATTCCTCCGCACTTTACTGCGACATCTTTTTTTCATTAGACTGTTCGGCGCATTCTTGTCGAGTGTCCCAGTTTAAATGATCTTCGCCATGTCTACCCAGGTACTCGGATGAGCGGGGTCTCTACCGCTTGTCCCTTGTACTTCTATTATACCTACAGTGCCCGCGAAAAGTATCCGATCACCCTTAAAATTTGCATTTTAACATAAAAAAGTTTAATATTGACTAACCTTATGTTAGTATTTTGTCATTTTTCCTTTGGATTTGATGACTTGTTGAGATCTGGGCCATTACTAAGCCAATCCAAAATGTTAAATTTATTGTCAGTAAGCAATTTTGTCACAATTTTCGCCTTGTGACAATGAGCCCCATCATACATGAATGTTTGTCTCGTGGATTGTTATTAGCACTGGAAGTTTCTCCTGTAACTGCTAAATACCGTGCACCATTCATAGTTGTGTTTCCAGGAAGGAGAACACCCCCAAATCATCATCACCCTTGCGGGGTGTTTCATTGTCTTTTAGGTGTATTTAGGGTCCATTCTATTTGAGCCAATGGGCCGACAAACCTTTTTAGGACAGCCTCTGAATGTTAAAAATGTTGACTTATTGCTGAATAAAACTTTTTTCCACACCTCAACAGTCCAATGAATGTATTTTTTTTTTTAAATGCGACACGTTTGTTACGCATTTTTTCTTTAATGAATGGTTTCTTTGCAGATCGCTTTTTAAGTACTGACGTAGATAGGATAACATTGTTTTTAGCACGTGAAACCCATAAATTAACAGTATTAAATACATCCATTAGCTATCTCTCTGAGATTTCCCACATCTATAAAGAGCAACAATATCACCTCGACATTCACTCCCGAGGGGTTTCTTAGCACACATTAGAAATAAATTTTATTTAGACCACTTTCTGTAAAAAAATCACAAAATAATAACGAAATGACAAAACACAAACATGAAATCGGACAAATTTTACTCAGGGCCCCCAAACAACGAACACTACCACAATAATAACTTAAGATTGAATTGGAAAGCTGTCCTATCATAGCTACCAGATGTCGCTAGAAAATGATACAATTTTAATTTGATCGGTTCTTTTCGCGGGCACCGTATACCCATTGTACTCGTACCATGCATAATTTTAAAATTTTGGTGGTTGGCTTATTTCATTCGGTTTACAATATTAAAAGTGGATGATGCCCATTGAATTGTTTTTCTGTTTCATCCTTGCACTTTTCTAATTTTGGTCTTGCTTAAAAGATTAAATTCGCGAATGCTCTTTTTCAATTTCTTCCCAGTTACTTCTCAACTTCCTTTCTCAGAGCTTCCCCCCCGCCCCCGAGTTTAAATTTTACTCGGATATAAATCATATTTTAAGGGGATGGGTGGAATTTGAGAGAAGGTTCCTCCCAACTGTCATTAACCGCCTCTGTTGTTTACATATTTGTTTGGGGCGATGTAAACAATATTTTTTTTTACAAAAAGGTTGGCAAAACCCCTAATGTTTTTAACAATCCCTATTCCATAGGTGTTTGTCGATAATCAAAAATGTCTAATTTAAAGAAATCCTGGAAATTTCGTTTCTGTATATTAATGAAAATGAATTTAGCAATAATGAAGAACTAAAAATGATTTTTTTTTTTTAAGAAAAGAACACTGAAATTGCATTCACGCTTATTGCAGCGCCAACGGTAAGGCAAAAATGCCAGTGAAAGTTTCAATATTTCCATTTTAGCAAAGTCGCTGTCCTAACCTAGCCTAACCTTATCCACGCGACAGCCTCGAACGCCTAATTTGCTGCCGGGCCTGTTGCGAAAAAGATCCCAGTTCGGCCTTAATTGTGGAGGTTTGGTATTTGTTTTAACATTAAAAAGAAATCCAACGAAGGCATCTCCGCTAGAAAGTTTGTAAGGAGAGATATATAAAGAAAGTGGTGAAGATAGGGCAAGTGAAAATATATGGAAGAGAGATTGCCGCATTGTCGCCGGGAGGGAACGCAATCTTCCAGATGTAAACTGTAGCACATTGCCATTACAATGCGGAGGCACTGGGGATTGGAGGGCGTGCCACCTTCAGGTGCACCCATGGTAATTGCAACCCCTTCCCTATTCTAGTAATCTCATTGTTAGTGATATGTATTTTCCACACATTTTACTCCTCTTTCTACACTTTCTTTATGCACTTCTTTCTCACAAACTTTCTGGCGGCGATTCCCTCGTTCGTTTCTTAGTTTTCAATAACAATTAAATGGAGCTCCGCTCTTTCTGCCATAACATGGGTTGACCCAACTGTGTATCGGCCTTTTTTTTCATTCTCGCCCCACGCTATGCCGTTAATCGCTGACGCCCATCTCTCGAGTCCATAGCTACTTGGTGTGTTGAGATCCGCTTTCGGGACACACTGCATATCCTCGGTGTGTTCTCGTTCACATGAATTCACCTCTCTCCTGTGACGGTCTGTCGGGGTGTTTGGGCGGTGGCAGTCTAGTGGGTCTCCGAACTAGAGGAGATTCGTATCTGTCGATGGATGTCCACGTCTCTAACTCTGCTTTTGGTTGTAGAGGTAAATTGACTTAAAAAAGTACATATTCGATTCTGTAAATTGCTTTGCTTAAATTGGTGTGCCTATAGTGGTTGACTAAAAAGACTTGGAACAAGAGTTGGCTCTTTTAATAGCGTCAAGGCACGACTGTAGTTGATTAAAGAGGTTAATTTGTTGCTCGTTATCTCGTATATTTTTGCGACGTACTCTTTCGTTGCTTCCTTTCGTACCTCTGTTCTCTTATTTCTTTACAGGTTTTCTCCACCAGAGCTCCATTCGTGTAGATTAGAATACTGCATCAGTATGGGTGTAAATGGTATGCGACGCCCACTATTATATCGTTTTGTTTTGGAGAAAAATTCGTTTCGACTGGAATGTCCATATCTGAATGCTGACAGGGTCATAACAAGAGTGACGATGCTAATAGTGACCCGAAGGTCGTTTCGCGTTTCTTATTTTAAAGTGGCAGGGTTTGAGGTTAATGTGAGTGGTTAACTCTTCTTCCTTGTTGCTGATTTCTTTCTCGTGCCTTCCATGGTAGATGTAAGGAAGAAGAAAAACGCATAATTAGGAATAATTTATCGCATCCATACCGGGGTTGTAATGGACCCTTTTTGTTGCTAAGAAACCCCCCACTTGTCTGATACACTGATTGCAAGCTATTCATGACCGCATGGCAGTTATGAATGAAGAATCATTCCACATAAGCGGCCTTGCCTTTATTGGAGGATGGGTGCAACATGTTTAGAAAAGTTGCTCGTTCTCTGTTCTAAACACTCAAAGTTTAATAGTTTTTAGCTACTGTTTACATTTCACATATTTTTACTTCTAAATACTAGTTTATTTACGGATCTGTTTTACAAAGTATTCTGCAAAGATTCTTCCGTCCCTTTTCGCCAAATTTAATTAATCCCCACATAAAACTCCCTCGGTACTCGGGAAGCCGAAATTCGTCCGTTTTCCCTCGCTTTAACTCTTAAGGACCATCGGCGGGGAAGCAGGCGTGTGCTATGATGCTCCCATGTCCCAATAAGAGTAGCACTTTATATCCGCCCCTTCAGTTATACCTCTTCCCCCTCCTCGTAACACATGCTTCCTGCAGTCTTGCCGAATATCTCCACTCACCAGTGTCTTATCGCCATATGGTGGAACTTTGATCTTAGCTCCTTAAGGGCGAGGAGGCTCAATGACCTCTTTCTTGACCCTACTACCGAAAGTTGAGGATTGGTAAAGTAGTTATTGCCATTATTTATTTATTTGTTATTCTGGGCCTTCTTATTTGTTCTGAATTCTCTTACTGCACATTTAGTACCCACCTTGGGTGCAAAGAACCCTCCCCCCGAGAAATCGCCAGTTGACATTACGTCAAACGAAAGGGTTCGTCTAGGTTTACTAAAAGTTGTTGCCTTGTCGCGTTTTTGTTGGGGTTTTTTTTTACGCATATTTTGGCCGCTACAACATATGACGGCAACTGAAAGTCGACCGGAATCGTCACTTCCTCCTGCGACCCAACACAAAATGTGACTTTTATTTCGCTCAACTGTGAAGTTGGGGTTTCATTCCGCTAGGTCGTAGGAGCTCAGGCTCACTAAAAGTATGGGTCATTTGGAGTGCAGAAGAGAAAAGTCAGTTGAAACACTGAATCTTTAATATCAAAATAACTAATGCGCTCATCTCGTCCCGAAAGTTTTTTGAAGAAAGTAGTGAAATTCAGAGATGCGTAGAAGTGACGCTTCTCGGTAGGATAAGTTGGGACGGCGATGGTCCGGGAAAGCGTGCAGCTCGCTAATCTATCTGTTGCGCCCTGGAGCTGAAATCTCTCGCAGTGAGCGTAGCGATACTCATCCTGGCGAGGAAGAGCTTCAGTCATTTCCCATTATCATTCATCAAAGTTAAAGAGTCATTAACGGTGCTGAGGAGAAGCGGGTTTTTTTTTTGTCCAAGAATAGTAGTTTTCTCCTTTCCTGCACGTCTTTCATTTAATTTTAACTTTTGTTTTATGTTATATGTGATTTGGTGTTTTGTTATTTTCATGTTTGACTACTGGTGGTTGTTTTGTTTTTTACCCTAACTTAATCGCGCTTTTGCGAGCATTTTTTTTTTTCAAAACATAATTTGGCAGATACTGTTGGTTTCTCCTAACCAGTTCAGAGGGAAGATTGTTTTTTGGGGTGTCTTTTATCTTTACTCAAATATGATTAACCTAATATTTGAACTATTACCTTTAATAGTTTTTGTAATATTTGTATTGCAATAATTAAAACGCAGTTACGTATTTAGACGAAAAAAAGTAGGTATTCTGTTCGTGCTCCTGTTCTTTTCCTTGCACCTGTTTTTAACTCTTAATGATAATATACATCTAATTAACTACTATGCCAGATAAAATAGATAAAGTTTTAAAGATAGAGAAAGAGATTCCAACTTCATGTGCCTCATTCAATTTTGAATATTAGATTTCTACAGACGCTATATTAAAGATTATAAATCGGCTGAAAACCGCATCTCAGTGCTGTTTCCTTGCCTTAAAGATTTATTTATATACATTAAAAAAGTGATGGCTAATTACCACCTTTATTTTGCATAAATGTAGCCAGGAATGAAAGTAAATGAGTCTTCTTTTTATTTGGCCTCGTTATGTACAAATAGCCTTCGAGTCGAAGTGACGCCTGTCTTGTAAAATTCACTGTGGATTTAATGGTATTCTGTTGTGGGTTGCGTTTGGCGTAAATTCATACCGAGTTACCCTAAATACCTTTGATCTATACCCAAACGGGAATCTTTTAGATGATAGGCTCCACTTGCGTCTGCCAACTGTCCCTAACCATTGTCGAGCCATATTACCCCTATTAAGAAAAAAAAAAAGAAGCACCAGTGTTGGAATTAACGTATTGTCATTATGTATGTATGTATGTATACATCTCTACAGTTTCGGCCAACCGTTAGCAACATGGTATGCAAAGTTATTGGTCACTTTGCATAATATTATTCCACATTCCTTGCTACATAGTTCGATAAAGAGTGCCAACTTTAGAAGTGTTAGAAAGGTGTCTCCCCACCCCCCCTGATTCCGTTGATTGGGGTAATTCAGCACTTCAGCAGCTGTGCACTGTTTACAAAAAAAGTCATCAGCTTCTGTTTTTTTTAGTTTAACAAAAGAAAACGCTTCTCTTCTCAGTTCAAATTCCCTGCCTCGTCTCAAATTTGGAATTATGCTCAAATTGCTCCGGTTTATTTAACACTGGAATTTCTACGAACGAAAATTTAATTTTTGCTAAATGTGTATTTGCTCTTTTCTACTGTTTCAGATATTACTGGTTCCTGGTCATTCGCATTCTTTTTGTTGATGATTTATTGTTTTTATTATTGTGCATTTCTGTTATTACACCCAAGGAAAAAATTAGGTCGAATACTACCCGAAAGTTCGAAGATAATAACTATTAATTAGTTTTTGCTGCCAAAGACAAATAGAAATGAAAGTAGCGCAAAATTATTTAAAGGTGTTCACCATTTCCGATTTTTCTTTTCTCAATTTAAAGCCACAACCATTGAGAGCATCTCTCACATGAAGTTTGTAAAGGATGATCGGTAAAGAGGGAAGGGAAAATGTGTCTAAGATATAGAGCTCCAGACCCGCCTACAAGCATTTGGACCGGGAGGGAATGCATCTGCCGTCTGGGAAGGGTACGCAATCCAGATGTCGGCTGCAGCATTCAATGCTACACTTGTCATCCCTGTTTTTGGGGGGAGGGGGGATATTAATAGAAAAAATGGGGTAGAAGGGAACGAGTTTGTTAAAAGAAACATCATGCTGTGAGACTCACCCCACCCCACCCCTTCACTCCCTATCCCGACCAAGAATGAGTGGACGAAAGCTGGTAAAAGTCTAGGAAGTTTCAATCTAATTTCAGACTGCTGGGGCTGGAAGGGCATGTCTCTCCTCCATGTGTCAGGTGGAGCAGCCTGCACCGGGTACCACCTTGCGGACTGTCATTTCTGGATACTGGAGGACAAGGAAAAGAAGAAATAGTAATACCAAGCCTGAAATAGTGGTGCTGAAAAGCGGTTGAGTCCCGCAAACTCCCTAAATCCTGGGCTGGAAGAGATGCCATATTATTTTGCCCTCCAAGGACAGGCTCACTAACGCATAGGGACAAATACGAGGGGCTCGGGCTCCTGGTCAGAGGAGAACAAAAATGGCCCAGAGTTTCGTAATGAAATGCCGGGTCATATACCCCTCCATCCTTACCGGGAGATCTGCCTTCATCATCTAATGGGGGCAGGTGCAGAAAAGTTTCGTGTTACCTTTCTCCTTAGGGACCCCTAGTAGTCTCCTTTGTGGACTCGGTCTGTGATACCTTCCATAGTTTGTACTCACACCGATTACATGGCAGGAATACGGACGGTGTGGCAAAAAAGATGGGAGACGGTCGAGGAGAACTGAGAGTTGCGTGCCATTGCGCTGCGACTGTTCCCATGGACCTACTCCCCCCCCCCCCCCAATGCCGCGACGGCTTCAGGTTGCTTTCTGTGGTATCCGAATTGAACACACTCGCGAGACTCGCCGCCATTTGATGGAGCGCTCGCCTGCGCCTTATTGGATTGACTGCGTTGTCCACCAGACTGTTCGGCACATTCTTTTGAATGACTGTCTGGGTGATCTTCGCGCACTTTCCCTCCGGAACGAGCGGGGTTGCTACCGATTGCTCCCCCTACCCGACGCCGCAGCGCGCATCCTTCTCGTTGCCTTTTTGCTTTTTTTTTTCATTTGTTTTTTTTTTAGCCTGTGCTTAGCCTTTGTCTTTTTTTATCTTTGGTATTCGTTATTTACATATCGTTATTTGTCTTTTTTTTAATCTAGTCTAGCTGTGATGCGAGTAGGCTACTTTTTCCCTAGTAGGTAGGCAGTCGCCAGATAGGCTCTCAAAATTCTAAAAAACTCCAGTTTGTATTTTTCGTGTTTCAATACTTGATTTACGACCGTCCTTTCGAAAGCTTTCTGCCTGAGCTGCTATGTTAGAATTTTTGTATTAATAAATCAAAAAAGCATGTCTGGTTTATATTTAATCCAATTAAACAATCATACCGCAAATACTTCTAATCTTCTGTAGCTTATTTTCATGTTTGCATCAAGGTCATTTTGATCCTGTCTCTGAAGGATCGTGATTGATGCCATCGAACATAGTTTTGACTTGTTTCTTGAATTAGGCCTACGATTTTAAAAATCCTCTCCGATGATTACTGTAGCTAAGTGAGCGATATTTATTTCAAAACTTTACACCTGTTGAGAGGAACCTCCTAAATGAACCAACACACAGTTATTTGGTGGCTTTAAGAGTCTTTCTTAAGCCTAGCAGCATACACGCGGAAGACTAAGCGTCTACTTTTGCGCCTAAAATCATCCGTCGATTGAAACCTTTTGGGTTGCGTCGATCAACGATTTTCTTTATTTGGAGTGAAATAAATGGCTAAATGGAATGGGGAGGAGCTCTGTAAGAAGTAAGGAAAAGGATGATCATGCTTGTGAAAGCGAATCGGAAGCTCTCCTTTCGATGCTAGTTTCTTGTTTCCGTTACTTTTTTTTAGTCATTTTCCTTTCCACCCATTTTTGACGTTTGTCTCCTAAGCTGATTTTCGGAAGCCACTCGCGCTAAGCGAGAAATTCTGCTTATCTTGCAGCTTTTCAAAGAAGGATTCATTGCTCTCTTGTCTGGTCTCTGTCCCTCTGATTCGTGTTCTCTTATCTCCAATATGGCGGTCAATTTGGTAGACGGTTGCGCCCGTAGAGAAAGAAGCGCGATAATGCTTTAAAAGCCCATTCCCCGAGTGCCAGCCATATCAGTCTATCTCTTCCTCTGAACTCCTTCCTCTTCTTCAAAGCGGGTTTCAGAGTGTACACTGCACCGTTCGCTTGTGTATATGAGATGGACAGTCTATTCTCAGATGACCCGAGTGCTAAACATCCGTCAATCTTTGGTAGACAGACAGGTGTTGGCTCGGAATCCGTATTATGAAGAGTGGCTAAACTGTTCTTCATCTGCCGGTCAACTTCAGCGCATCTACGGCAATGCCTTTCTCTACAGTGCACGGCTCCCGTGGGCAAGTTCTGGCTATATCGTGGGGGGGGAGGGTATTTGCAAGGGAACATTAGAGCAAAGGTTATCTAGCGAATATTGTTGTAGTTGGTGACTGGATGACCTGAACGCTTTCCCGTTCCCAGTGTTCCCGTCAGTCTCGAACTAGATTGAGACTACCTGAGCTTTATTCTTTCTACCCCTTTCGTTACTTTCTTTAAATGCGTTTTCTCGCCCATTGTCTTGGCTGGCTGCTAATTTCGCAGGCTAGTCGCTAAACCAACTTTCGTCCTTTATTTTCCTTATTTATCCTCTTACGCACCCGGCAACGGGGAGGGGGAGGGGGAGAGCTCACTACCTGCATGAGGATCTTCGGCACATTTTCATTTTCCCGTTATGCCATCGTTGGTGTTTCGTTTTAAATTCACGAGAAAAAACTTGCAAGGGTACCAGTCTCTTCCCCCTTTAGTGGTATCTAACATTTCGAGCAAACCTGCCAGTGTTGCGGTGGGGCATTGAGTTGCCCCTGTCCCTCCCTTCCCTCTTACTGGTATCTTGCCTCTCGAGCTTTCTTCCCTCGTTTGGTGACACGGATTATGTACCTCCCACGTCTTTTAGTTTATCTAATTCCATGCATTTCTTTGCGAACTTTCTGAGGACGGTCTTCATTATTATTATTTCAATAATAAATTCCATTCCAAGGATGGTCTTTTGCTTGCCAGCCTTTGGCACTTCATTTTTTTTGCCCCAGCCTTTTTCCCCGCCTGGATTTGATTGGTTACACGCATTTTCTTTCCTCCATGCTAATAATGCTAATTGCACAGTATACGCGAGAGCGATTGTTAACCGTCCTTGGCACCTTGAATTGAGGCACAACGGCCACATGGAGACGCTTAATTGTGGAGAATATATAGTAGCGTCCTGGCTGTGACCCACTCCTGTCCCGTCAAAGGATTCTTGACCTCACGAAGCTAAGGCGATTTCAGGCGACGCGAAGCCTATTCGAATTTCGCTCTGACTGGAAAGACTCGTTTGGATCTCGGCTAGACTCGTGTTATAAACGCCTCCCAGGGGCATCTGCCTTAATTGCAGGTCTTGGGCAAGTTCATGAGAGTTGCCTTCCCGGCCCCAACCCCCCAAGTAATCTCATCTTTACATTGATTGACCTACACTTGCTCCAGAAAATATTCATGCACTGACCTAATACCACAAATTCAATTACATACGTTTTTAATATTTAAATTATGACACAGTTTGAATCACACTATTAGTTTCTGTTAACCTTCTATTTATAATTTTGATTAGTCAAAAAAAATCGAGTAATAGTGGTTCTTAACATTTTTTGAGTTACGACCTCTTTAAAAGTCTAGCGAAATCTTAGGACCCTCTCCATATAAAAAAAGTTCATATAAGCACTTAAGGAAATTTTCTTAAAAAAGTTTCTCACTCTTTAACGTACAAAAATTAATGGCGACTCGATGGATAAATGAAACATCCCAACTTGCGCAAATGAAACAAAAGGGAACTGCACCAAAGTTAATTTTAATGAAGGTTCTTGTTTGACCTTCATGGACTCCCAAGGGGTCCATGGGCCCAAGGTTAATAATCTCTGGTTTATAACGCAAACTTGACCGTCTTATTCTACAAGCAATCACATGGTGAAAGGTAAGTGAACGGTGTTCTAACATCAACTCTAGAATAATTACGAAATTTAAATCTAAGATTAGCTACAAAAGGATTTCTGAAGAACTAGTTGTCCCTAAATCTAGAGAGTAGTCAGTAATGAGAAACTTTAAGGAATTGGGGCCAACTGCAAATCTCTCGCATGGTTCGGGGGACCCTTGGATCTGTTTAAACTAACCCTAGGATGACTAATGGAGATAAACAATCAATTATGAGGTGTCGATGTTTGTTTGATCAATGTCCAATATGTTGCATTAAGCGGACTTGTATGGACGTCGTCCAAGGAAGACACCTTAAATGAAAAATATTAATTCGAAAGCCCATCTGAAGTACGCCAACGGTTATTTGGAGTAACCTTCAATTTTCGGAGCCATATACTCTGGAAATGAAGATTGTGTTGTTCGGCACAAGTAATGTGAGGTTGGTCCCCCCACCCCCACTTTTCACAGTAAAACATGGAGGTGGGTCTATTATGGGGCAGTTTCTGTGCAACATGTTTGTACACTTCATGGAATCAACAGAACGATGAATACAGAAAAACAATGAAGATTATCTGGTGATGATTGCAAGCTCGGCTAAGAGGAATAGATGGGTCTTTCGACACTATAACGAGCACAAACAGTTTCTTCCTGCCTGAAAGACTCTAAAATAACCGTTTTGGAATGGCCACCGCAGTCGGCACACCCCCACCCGATAGAACATTTATGGCATGAACTAATCAGCGTCCATGCTAGAGGGGGTAATATTGTTGAAAGCACCAACGAAGAGTCCAGGCCATTCCTCGTTAATAAACTTCCCATTGCTCTAAGGGAGTTGAAATAGGTACTCCTTTAATCATTTGCTAGCAGTATGTCGGGTTGACCGAGACCCTTCGAAAGATTTGCAATGCTATAAAACTGCAATCTCCGGATCATTTTCAGGTTTTGGCGTGCGCAATTTAATACAGGCACAATGATGGCCAAAACAGACGCACTCCTTAATGCCATTTTTTTAGAGCTCCTCAATGAGGTTTGATTCGTCTCGTTAGTTTAGTTGCTGACTGTCCTTGTTACTTTTTTTTTAATTTGCGAGACGATCTCCGTTGCGGAACAGGGGCATGGTAGGAGAATTGCGAGCCCTCAGAGTTCCTTGCGACTTAAATCATTTTCTCATTTGGCTACTCGGTTTATTACCTTCCATATTTCACTTCTAATTTCACATTTTTACCACGAACTTAGATTAAAAAAAAGTTATATATCTACCCCTGTTGGTGTTTTGCCTTCTTAAAATCCTCTTTCTATCAACTCTTCTGGTTGTTCATTCTCCATTGAAGGTTATTGATTCCCAAGGGCCCTCACAATTCATTTTAGCTACTTATTTAGCGCCCCCAGAGGGTCTTTTGTAAATATCCATGGATGAAAGTAAGCACTAATTTGCTCGACAGAACTTGGCTTCACAGGATGAGTCCAGACTTTGTTCCGCGGTCCCTTCAAGGTCGGAGTTGAATTGGCGGTGGTTATCGCGGACCGTGAAATGAATCTCAAATAATAATTGCATGCTTCTATAGCTCTTATTACGGTACCCTTCTTAAAGAGAATTTCAATCCATTATGAAAATTTAAGCAACTTGGGCGTAGCCCTGTTCCAAACCTCATGGATAGATGGGCATCTAGGAAAGATGTGGGAATTTGGGGGGAAACTTTAACTCATTTGGGCAGAGGTTGACAAATAGGTGTTCGGCCCCTAGGTGCGGGGGTCGAATCCAAGTCACATGGGACTGCTTTCCACACCACTTTGATTTTCAGTGCCGTTCTCGCCACTTAGGCCTACATATGTTAATCCTAAAGTAGTTTGGGAGAGATGCTTAACTCGTTTTTACTATCCACGTTTGATCGAGGTAGTCTTTATGAATGGTTTTTTTTTTTGTCACACATGGTTTTGTCGTCCTCACTCCCTTGCGTTCACATCTCGTTTGACCGCATTAATGGTGCTTTATTACCGAAGCCATTGGTTTAAAGCTTAAATCTCTGGGAATTCGTTTTGAGTTTAACTTCTGAAGGTTTTTAACTTGAATGTTTTACCGTTTAAAACATGTTTATATTCTTTGTTTATTATTATTATTATTTGGTGTCTTTTTCTTTTCCTGCTTGTGTTCCATTCTCTAGAATATCACCCAACTTTCTTCCACACCAGTGAGTGGTGGGTGCTTTTCCTACCTGTAAAAAACTCTCGCTTCGGTCGTGGGCCGGCAATGGACTTAGTTAGCGCGATGACTACAGAGCTTGCAACTAACTCAGAGGTCCATCATTCCCTACCTAGTCTCGACTTTTTCTCTAATTTCAGATTAGAAAGCGTGAATAAATTAGCGGCCGATGGTCACTAGGTGACTCACTTGAAAGTAGATAGCCAGTGTTCGAGCCACAGGCCAACATGCGTTAAGTGCTTTCTCGCGAAACCCGCCGCTTTTTGTAGAAGCAATTGTTGCCGAATACAAATCTAAAAGGTTAGATCCTGCTTCCCTTTTCTCCATCAACATCCCAAGTAGAGCCGTTGAAGAGGCCTATCGGCTGGGTCTTATTGACGCTGAAAACGCACTTGTGTGGGGTTATCAGACCGTACGCCGCTTGCTACTGGCGCTTACTTTCGTCTTCCTGCTGGTCTATTCTTGGGCCACCCAGCAAGGCTGGCTTCAACGGTCTCCCCCCCCCCCCTCGCTCCCCTTTTCAATCGTAGATGAGGTTCGTAGGCTGGATGATGGAATTCACATTTATATCTGAATGACAATCGAAGCCAACCCGTGGACACTGGAAACCGGTCGAGATGGGGGGGGGGGGTAGTATTGTTTTTCGTAACTAAGCGTGGTATGCACGGAGCAAAAGGGATGGAGGAAACAACGGTTGCGATTGGTTCCGTGTGTCTGTTTCTCCCTGTACAATCCGCGCCATGGACATTCTCCGTTCCGTGACGTTCAGCGCTTGAGGCGCTGATAGGGCTACTGCCCTACTTTTTTATCGATCCTTTGTTCGTTCGAAGCTCGACTACGGATGCGAGTTTTATTCATCCGGAGCCGAGCGTTTATTGCGGAAGGTGGATTCGATCCACCACACCGGCCTTCGCCTTGCGACCGGTGCCTTCCGCACTTCCCCCATTGAGAGTCTGTTGGTCGATGCTGGGGAGATGCCACTCGCTCTGCGCCGCGTGCAGTGCATCACTCGCCTGTACGCGCGAGCCCGGCGCCTCCCTCAGTCGCCAACAGCTCTCACTGCTTCCGCAGCTGATCTCGATGGTGCCTATGCCGCCGAGAGACGCCAGTCTTACCCTAAGCCCTTTGGGTTTAGGGCCAGGAAACTCCTTTGAGAGCTAGATATAGCTCTCGGGCCGGAGGCGCCCCTGGTTCTGCCCAGGACGCCACCCTGGAGGGTATCACATTTGGCTATTTGTCGCTACGCCTCTGCTCCCAAAGCTTGTACGGCGCCGGGAGTATTGCTTTCGACCTTTCTGGAGCACACCTCGTGTCACGCTGGAACCGTGCCAGTGTATACGGATGGCTCCAAGTCCCAAGAGGGGGTTGGCTTCCACGCTGTAGCCCCTCTGTTTGAAGTCAGCGGGGCTCTGCGTCTGTCTTCACGGCCGAGCTGGTGGCAATACACCACTCGGTACGGGAGATTACGCGACGTGCCCGGTTCGGAGACCGGATTGTGATCTATAGCGACTCACAAAGCGCCCTGAGTGCTCTCGGGGCATTGGAATCTCCGCATCCCCTGGCTCGCGATATCCGTGACGCCACGGTTTTGGCGACCCGGGCAGATGTCGAGATTATCTTCTGCTGAGTTCCTGGACATGTAGGAATTGCGGGGAATGAGGGCCCTAAAGAGTCCGCGAGGACTCTGCGACCGGACCAACGTTTCGCTCTTCCTCACACCGACTACATGGCAGGAATACGGGCAGCTCTTCGGACTGCTTGGCAAAGAAGATGGGAGACGGTCGAAGGGAACTGAAAGTTGCGTGTCATTGCGCCGCGACTGTTCCCATGGACCTATCCCCCAATGTTGCGACGGCTTCAGGTCGCTTTCTGTCGTCTCCGAATCGGACACACTCGTGTGACGCATCGCTATTTGATGGAGCGCTCGCCTGCGCCCTATTGCGACGACTGTGTCGTCCCCCAGACTGTTCGGCACATTCTTGTCGAATGTCTCAGTCTGGATGATCTTCGCGCACGTTACCTGTCCCGGTACCGGAATGGGCGGGTTCGCTACGGCCTGTCCCTTGTACTCGGGTCGAGTGTGTGCACCATGGCTGGTGGACTGATAGACTTTTTGGGGAAGGCCGGCCTTCTCCCTTGTATTTAACTTGTTTTTTTTGTTATTATTGTTTGTTTGTTTTTTTGTAGGTCGCAGGCTCCTGCGCCGGGGGGAGGGGGACCTCCCCTCGACGCCGGAGCTTGCTCCCTGATTGTTATCCCCTTTTTATTGTTTCTGTTAAAATTTTTATTTTAAAGTAGCCTAGAATTGGTCTGTTTGTTTGCGGCGACTTATGCCTAAGTGGGCAGTCGCCAGATAGTCCCTTGAAAAAAAAAATCTTCCTGTACACCAATCTGACTTGACCTATCTGGTACTTTGTCAGGGAAATTGCACGTTTTATACATTCATCTAGCGATCCGTTTGGCCCCATTATTAAGATGGCAGGCACACGGGTACAAGAAACTTAGCCGGAACGTGCTTCCTTATTATTCTTTTGGTGTGTGTGTGTGGGGGGGGGGGGCCCTTGTGTGGTTAGTTTTGTTTGAGGATTTTAGAATAGCCTAGTACTAGGCTGCTGAAATTTTAATCACGATGACATAAATGCCCTTGAAGGAAGTCGCCAGAGGGGCGAATAAAAAAAAAAAAGGTCCCTTATGTACCGCTTTTTTTCTAAGAGTATACCCTCATTATTTTCAGAGTTGGGCACATTTAATCCGTTAAAGATCTAACGGAAGTTAGATTTATTATAATAAAAAATGCAGAAAACTTTTTGTTTGTTTTTTTTGCTCTAAAACTACTTCAAAACTATTTACGATTAACTAGCCACCTCTGATTCTCTCTCCTATCTAGGTTTAAGGACGTGACGAGCTACCCCATGTCGCGACAGAAGAGAGGCTTTGGAACCTATAAACAATGCCCTTTAACGATCTGTATCGTTCCCCAAGTGCTGGAGGGTGGCTCACATTACACCTATTCCTAAGGGAACTCCTTCCCCTGATCCCTCCAACTATCGTCCAATCTCTATTACACCAATAATTTTAAAGTTTTTGAGCACCTCGTTACAGCTCGCCTTTCCCGCTTTCTTGAGAGATCAGGTGTTCTTCCTTATAATTAATTTGTTTATCGAAAAAAGCTTGGTACAACGGATGCACCTCTTACGATCTCTCACAAGATCCATTAGCACTAGACCATGGGCATGAGGCCCGCATAGTTCAACTGGGTCTCTCAGCTGCCTTTGATAGAGTAAATCCTAATGGCTTGCTGAAGAAGCTAAGAAATATTGGTGTTGGTGGACAGATTTTCTCTATTTTAGAGCAATTCCTGCCGGGTCGCACCCACAGGGTTTGTGTTGATGCCAACTTAAGTGACTGGCATCCTGTCCACTCGGGCGTTCCGCAGAGCAGTGTTCTCGGACCTCTGCTCTTCAATATTTACACTGCTGACCTCTTTAGCATCACAAAAAATATTATGTATGGTTATGCAGACGATGTAACTGCTCGCGACTATTGACCCCCCTCACTCTCGTAGCATTGCATCTAATTCCCTCAATGAAGATCTTCGATGCATTTCTATATCGTGCCATACATGGAACATTAAGATTAACATTGCTAAATCTAAATGTATGTGTATCTCACGATCTCGTAGCCCTTTTCCTCAACATGAACCTCTCCATGTTGATGGTTTAGCATTGAACGATGTGGAAGAACTGGACATTTTGGGCGTTAAATCTGATTCCAAATTAACTTTTGAGTGTCACATCAGATCTCTTGTGACTACTTCTTCGCAGAAATTGGGAATCATGATAAAGGCTTATGCCACCTTCAATGATGCTTTCGTGTCCGCCATTTGCTTCCGAAGCTTTATTCTTCCAGCTTTGGAATATTGTGCCCCTGTCTGGTTGTCTGCTGCTATCTCACACTTGCATCTTATTGACATAGTCTCTTATACTGCCAGCTTTCTTTGTGGCGGTAATGTCCAATGGAACCTTGCACATCGCCGGAAGATCAGCAATGTGTGCATGCTCTATAAGATACAATCCAATCCGCATCACTCGCTGTATATTTTCTTGCCAAATCGCTTTGTAGCAAGGAGAAACACTCGTCAGGCTTTGGCCCGGCATCCTCTTTGTTTTCAGTCTATCAGATGCCGTTGCTTTTCTGCCAAGTGTTGTTCATCTTTGGAATTCCTTGGACGAAGAGATTTGTGCATCGAATAGTGTAGATGCATTAAAAAAGAAAGCTAATAAGATCTTGTGTTCATCATGAGCCATTATCCTGTTTTTTTTTTGTTATCTGTTGTTTTTTCTTGTTTGAATATTCTATATACAGTATATCTTGTTTTGTTTGAATGTTGCTATATACTGTTTTTCAAATTTTTTATTTAATTTTAATTCTCAATTTAATTTAACTGAATCCATAGATGACTGGAAGCCTTGAGGTTTATCTTTACCTATCTTTTCCCAGTTTGTTCTTCCATCCCACTTCCTTTTCTTCTTACCATCGTTCCCTCTTCGACGTTGCAGGTGTGCGAGGATTGCTAATTGCAATCTATAGTGCTTGCACTCTTCCCGTTCTACCTGTCTCATCTTATGTAATAATAATAATAACAAGAGACCAGAAATTGTGGAGTCCTGGGTGTTGGGGCCTGATTATTGAGAAAGCCGGTTTTGTCCAAAATAACGCCTTCTCTCCACCTAATGGGCTGACGAACCTCTTGTGGCCGTTCTCAGGTGCAAAATCTGTACTGACTATAGAGGCGGACCCTCTAGCCTCATTTGCTGCCAGGCCAACCAATAGTCTCGAGTCCCATCTCTGCTTCAGTCACATGACAGATCTTCAAACCCTAGCTGTTTTGTCGACGACTGGTACGACTTGACTTAGTAAGAGATCACTAAGTCGCACCAACCTCTCTGGATGTTCAGTTGGGAGCTGCGGCCTTTGACCCCCTTCTTTGCAGTTACTCTCGGGCGTTGAGACCCACGTAATGACAGAGTGAAGTTGCAGGTAGGGTGAGGGTAGCCTCAGTGATTTCTGGACCCTAATCGAGAGGTTCTCCCGCGTCTTGGAGCCCGCTGACTTCAAGCGTTTCTTCGTTGTTCGCTCTACCGATGGGAACATGTCCAAAGGGCACATATTAACACAACATCAAGCATTAGTTAGGGTTCTCGGTAGAGAGCCAAATGTCTTCCCTTTCTCTGAAGGGACCCTACTGGTGAATGGCGCGGACCTTACCCAGGCGACCATAGTGAGTGTTCTTCGGATACTCTATGGCTCACCCTTTTAGGTGACGCCGCACTCTACCATGAATTTTGTGTATGGATTGGTTTATGCTAGGGAACTAGTGGGCTACTTAGAAGATATCAACGAAGAGCTGGCCGGCCAAAGAGCGGTCAGGACGAATGTGTGATGAGAAAACGTGTGGGGGGTGGGGGTGGGATCGAGTTCCACCCATATACTCTCTTTTGATCGTGGTAGGCACCCATAGCCTGTGCTTGTCAGTTGGTATCACTACCTCGTCAAGGATTTCGCGCCACTGCCGCGGACGTATTATCACTGCCACCGCTTCGATGATCCTAACGCCGGAGCGTGCCTCCCTTTTGCTTTGCTTCTGTTTAGTTTTGCTTGTTTATTTGACTTTGACTAGTGTATGCATTGTATTGTTTTGTTTTGGGCTGCTTTTTGAGGTTTATCATTTAGCTTCATGATAGGCTCAAAATTACGACGACATGCCTTCGGTATCAGGCGCCAGATGGGCACCATAAAGAACAATAAAATATTTGTCCCGGTATTGGGACTCGCAGGTTGGCTACCGCTCGGGCTCCTGAGGAAGCTGGCTTTCCCCTCCACACCTGACAGTGCTTTCTTAGTTTTGTCTTTGTGTTGGTCATTTAAAAAAAAATTTAAATAGGTTAGAATATATTTAAATATTCATTAATAAATTGTAAGTTATTAAATCAGATTATTGTAAAAATAAATATATTTTAATGAAGTATCATTTGGGGTGGTGCAGTAAAGAAGGTTTTACTTGAGAAGAAATGGAGACTTGTGGAAAGGTTACTTATTATGAAACCAGAGTGACATAAGGATGAAATAACTAACGCCTATCATAACCTTGCCACCAAGTCAAAGCATTTTTTTATGGAACGGATGTCCAGCCAATCCCAAAGTTCATGTACAGAAGGCGTTATTTCTTTAAGGAAAGGTTTAATTATTACTGTGGGTGAGGCATAGTTATTAGTGCCTCCTGGATTTCATACCATTTTCCCAATCTGCCCTTAGTCTGGCCTCATCCATGGAGCCATTCACCCCTCAGTAGTGGCCGTCTGGATGAATCGATAAATAACAAAATCCACTTAAGGGATTTACGTTCCGAGTTCCGCGCGCACACTATGACGTCACGCCCCTGTTACGATTCGAAAGGGAAGTCGCGGGTAGCGCGCGGTTAAGGGAATCACAACAAATCTACATAATGGAGACTTTCTGTTGCATTTCAAGTACCTACCAGTGGCCATTTAACCCGCCTGACCCAGCCGAGCTCCATTGTATGAATCATTCCGATAAGATAAGAATTAATGCGGTCACTACCTTCCACCAGGCCGTTTAATTCCTAGTTTGAATGTAGGTCGTAAACCAGAGTACCAGGAACTCTCGCTCTAAGCATTTATAGCCGCAAATTACATTTAATATTTGCCTTAGAATGTTAAAAAGTGCTCATTATTAAGAGAATCAACGGGATTCTTTCGCCAAATTATTTAATTTACATTGGTCAGATTCTCGCGTTTGTTTGCAGTCCCATGTTGCTTTATTATGATGTACCGTCCACATTCAATAGATGCCAATTTCACGCTATTTTGAACTCCAGATATTGCTAGTTGCTTGAACTAAACGCACAGCTGTGTAGTTCCATCCTTAATACTTTTCTCAGTTGCATTCAATAGAATGCGGGATTGAATTGGGTTGAGGAGAGTTGCGTTCCCCTCCCCACGCAAAGGGCTCTAAATGAACTCTTGACAATTAAGCAATTCACTTTCCCTAACGTGACTATTTTGTGAACTTTTCAAAAATTGTCTCTCATAATAATAATGCCGTTATTTAGTAGTGGGAATAATTTGGTAGTGGTTTTACAACCGATCTGCTCTCCTTTTAAGGCCTTTAATTTTTCGTTGGTGGCCTATAGTCAAAAATGGTATCCGAACCAAGGTTATCTACAGCGTATGGCAGCTTCTGTGAAGTCGTTACGATTGGAGACTCCATCCGCCCCCCTAAACAAACGCCTTCGATGTAGCTTGACTTCGCTATAAATCGAAGGTGGTATCGAGTATTCACCACGTAGATCCATTATGCGCGGTGGCATTCGCCAATTATATAAGAAGGAACAACGAATAGGATATTAAATCTAAAAAAAATGTAAATTTGGAAGAATACAGAGGTTGCATGAAGGGACGGTACAGTCGTTTCCTTGCAACATATTAGTCTCCCCAAACCATGTATACCTTTTTTAAAACTGAAAACATGCAAACCTACTAACAGATTCGGATGATTTTTATTTCTTTTCATAGCACATAGCCTAAGGAGATACAACAGCGGAATTGTTAACACCCTTTTGCCTGTCTGCATTAAAACATAGAAAATGGAAGTGTTCGCTTATCAGTTGAGCAACGAAAATAGATACTAAGGCCATATTTTAAAGTTGAAGATATCAAAGGTTCAACAACTGTGGAGAGCCCATTTGTAGAACTGATCCTTCAACTGTACTTTACAATTTCACGTATCTGTGAGAAATTTGAAGTACATTGTACTCTGCATGATATGTATAAGCAAGCGTCTGGGTGTCCAAAGACATCAATATATGCTAACACTTATGATCAAGTGCTTCAGGTATTCAATCACCAATAAAATGTGTGACACTGTTCTCATAACACTTGGAAACATAAAACAAGTGCACGGAATTTTTAAGAATGCTAAATGGAAATCTTACATTCCGAGATTACTACATGATCCGGATGGCAGAATCCAGTTTGGTAATGGCTTAGAGTAAAAAAAACAGCAACATAAGATGGCCAATTTGCGGACAAAATTGTGGTCTAATGAGACTACATTTAAAGTCAATGGTATAATTAATCGTGATAATTACACATAATAGTGACAAGAAAATCCACACATTTGTAAGTTAGGACAGGTAAATTTACCGGTTATAACTCAGGTGTGGGTTTTCTTTCAAATGTTTGGTTGGTCCATTCTGTTTCGAAGGTACAATTACTGTTCATATCTACTTCAAAAAGTTTCGCGAAAAATGTTTTTCTGCAATTCAACAGATAAACGGAGATAGGGACATTCACTTTCAACAAAATGGAGCATCTTACTACCATTACGTTAGGAACTACTTTAATGAAATATTTCATAATTGGTGAATCGGACGATGAGGTTGCATAGATTATCCATCAATTTTGAATCCTACATCGCTTGAACAATTAAAGAGTACATCTGAAGAAGCGTGGAGCAATAAATATCCATGCAAACATTTTTTTGTTGTTCTTACAATTAATAAATCAAAGTGCGTAGTGGTGCATTTGATGTCAATAGCCATCGAACACTTACGTGTTTAAAACATGTACGGGTTACCAAAAACCCATAAAGAAGGTATCCCATTACGCCCAATTATCTCTTGAAATTAGCTCCCATGGTTATAAGCTATCCAAATGGCTGGTTGGAATCTTATCAAATGCGGTGGATAAAATCTCTCACTCACATATTAGCCACTCATCGGACCTTATTTCCAAAATTAAAAATCTTGACCTCAGTGGTATAAAACTGTTAAGCTTTGACGTAAATAGTTTGTTTACAAAAGTCCCGGTCGATGAAGCGCTTGACGTGTTATCGAAAGCTCTTCCCAATTTAGATATTAACCTACCTTTACCGATCCCTAAAATTATTAAATTAGTGCGCTCATGTGTAACTAATAATGTATTTTCAACTGAAGTAAGTTTTTTCGCCAAAAATATGGCCTAAGTATGGGTAACCCCCTTTCCCCATCCTATGCAATGTATTTATGGAATACTACGAAATGACCCTCCTTCCTAGGATCCATTCCCAACCTCTTATCTGGCTCCGATATCTAGACGACATCCTGTCGGCATAGCCCATTGACAACAACAATTTCAATGAATTTTTCAACAACATGAATTCGTTACACCCATCGATAAAATTCAAAGTAGAATGGGAACAGAATAATTCTCTACCGTTTCTAGACGTAAATATCCACCGTTTAAATAATTATATTCAGTGCTCAGTCTATTGAAAGCCTACAAATTCAAATGCTTACATACATTTTTCTCATTACATTACAAATCCGTTAAGATATGTTATTTCTTCCGTCTTTCTCCGAGCTTATAGAACGTGCGACACAATCTTCCTTCAGGATGAAATTAACCACCTTACCTGCAATTTTATTGAACTAAAATATCCAATTTACGTCATAAATAGATGCCATTTGAAAGAACGAAAAAACTTCTATGCCACCTCCACACCCCGTAAAGGACTGTGGAGGAGGGCCTTCCATGGGAGCGAACCGGGCTAGGCGCCAAGCACCGAACCTGAGTCTGCCCCTATGCAAGGTCCTCCTCAAACAGCTAGGGTTTCCAAGGCAGTACAAAAATGGGACGATCTCCTGCGACTGCCAGGACGTTCTCCATCTGGGAGAAGGACCTGGCTGAGGCCGGTCCATCTGGCCTGGGGGCTCCTGCTGGCGAAGGGGAGAAGCGGGTTCATTCCCCGCCCTCTCCTAAAAAGAAAAAAAAACCCAAAGACCAAAAAGACTCGGGGCTCCTCTCAATCCGCGGGAGCTGCGGGGACGGATGGGTCTGCAGCCACTTCGGTAAGCAACCAAGCCGAGATCGGCACATCCGGCCCCTCTGCCCCCCCCCCTTGGTGCGGAGCCCCTGACTAAGACTAAAAGTGCTAGTGCGCAGAGCAGAGCCTCGATTATATCGGGGCCCCTCATTCAGAGATTACCCGGCGTTTTCGAGCCCGCTGGCTTCAAACGCTTCCTCGTTATCCGCTCCACAAATGGCACCCTGTTGGCTAAGGGCAACATGATCCATCAGAGGAGAGCTTTAGCGAGTGTGATTGGTAGAAAGCCGAAGGTGACCCGTTTCTCGGACAAGAGCCTTCTGGCGAATGCGTCGAATCCCTCCGAGGCGGCCATGATTAGTGCCCTTCGGACACTTGATGGCACGCACGCCTGAGTGTGTGACGCCACACTCTACAATGAACTTTGTGAAATGAGTAGTTTATGCGAGGGTACTCGTTGACTACTCCATAGAGGACATCACCTTAGAGCTGGCCGACCATGGGGCGGTCAAGGTCGAACGTGTGATGAGAAAACAGGGAGGGGCCTCGAGACCCACCCCTACACTCTTCGTCACGTTCGACTGTGAAAAGCTCCCTGAGTCGGTGCGTGCCGGGTGGTACCGCTACCGCGTGAAGGCATTCGTGCCACTGCAGCGGAGGTGCTATTACTGTCACCGCTTCGACCATACGAATCGCTCATGTAGACGTGCAAAGTCGGAGTCACCCGAAGTCTGTATAAATTGCTCCAAGGTCGCACCCCGCTTCTTCGAAGCAATGGGGTGCATATCTCCTTGAGAAAGAAATCCTGGCCGTTCAGGCCCAGGATCGACTCTCATTCCGCGAGGCTAAGGACTTGGTCCTGGTGCGCCCGGCTCTGCCTGGGACGTCTTACGCCTCAATGCTTAGAAAGACCGCCTCGGCTGCTGGCCCATCCAGGCCAACGAGCACGGTTGTTTCCGCGCCCATTCGTAGCCATTCTGCGGGTTCTACTCAACCCGGGTGCTCCCCTGGTAGAGCTGGCGGCACAAAGGATTCACACCCAACCCCGTCTAGAACCACGGCTCCCATTCCTCCCACAAGCGTGACCGTTTCCTTTAAGGCGAAATGGCCACGCGCCTCAACCGGCTCGTTAGACACACAGGAGGCAACACCCCTGAAGTTGGTCGCCAGGCCATATTCCGTGGTTCCTAAAGCTGCCCCCCGATAGGAGGACAGCAACAAAGGTGCTTCAGCCCCTTCCCTCACGGCTAGTGGTGGGCTGGGTAGCTCGGATACGGTGGATCCTCGAAAAGAGGGCCCCCCGCCTTCGAAGACGCAACGCCCGCCTAAGGTTTCGAGGCGGAGGGAGGAAAAGACTCGTATGGCGAGCCCAACCTCCCCCAATAAGTCCTCGAAGGCGATATCACCTTCAGCGCAGTATCCGCCCAACATCGCCCGGGGTTCTGCCTCCGAGAAGCCTACGACCATTCCCGTGAGTGTCTTCTGTTCGAAGACGGCCCCCGCGTCTCTTCCGAGCTAGGCCTGCAGGGCATATTCCTTCCTGGAATTACCATCGAGTCGAGGGTAACTGGGAGGGGCTGCGGGGGCTCGTCTCGTCCCGTTTCCCGTTAGCTATTTTTCTGCAGGAGACCATGCTAGGCGCGTACCCCCTGCCCGCCCTCCCGGGGTATAAGGGTTTTGCGACTCCACCTTCACGAGATGGTCGGGCTGCGGGATGCGCGGTTTACACGCGGCATGGTGTCTCCGTTCTTCTGTTTACTTTAGATACTTCCTTTCAGGCAGTGGCTGTGCAGCTTCATCTGGATAGGAGGTATATTGTTGTTTCTGCGTACATTCCACCGTCAGCTGACTTCGAGGTGGAGGACTCCCGCCGCGTCGTGGCACGGTTGCCGAGGCCCTTTCTCTTGCGTGGAGATCTGAACGGCAGACATCCTCTCTGGGGAGACTACTGAATAAATCCAAGGGTACAGGTCCTTGTCGATCTGATCGATGAGCTTGAAATAGGTGTCCTAAATGTGGATGAGTTTACGCATCACTTCCCGATTACCGCTTCATTTTCTTGCCTTGATCTATCTCTGTGCTCTCCGGAGGCACAGCCTGATTTTGATTGGGGGGTAGTTGATGACCTCCATGGTAGTGATCACTTTTCAATTTAAATATAATTTTCAGAGCAGCTGCCGCCCGAGAGCCCACCTCGGTGGTGCTTGGCTTGGGCGCGGTGGCCTGCATTTCAGGAAATGACTGAATTCTCTATCTCAGTTGAGGAGTTTAGGTCGGTAGATGAGGCCGTTGAGTTCAGCGGCAATCTCATCGCCGCGGGCCTGACTACTATTCCCAGAACTTCTGGCAAATTTGCAGGTCGACCACTCCCGTGGTGGTCGGCCGAGTGTGAGATGGCCCTCAAAAAGAAGCGTTGTGCATACATGTTCTAAAAGCGCCGCCCGAACGATTTGACACTCGGTGAATTTCGTCGGGCTAGGACTAGGTTCCGGTATATTTCGAAGCACGCCCGCCGCTCTTCTTGGCGGGCATACGTGTCTTCACTTAACGGGAAGACCCCTCTTGCAGAGGTGTCGAAGCGAGTCAAAAGGATTCGGGGCAAGTTCTCGCAGGACCACCCTCCCGTTCTCTAGGAGAATGGGACCGTTTTCTCGGACCCCTCTTCCGCGGCGGAATCCTTTGCACTGCTTTCTACGCATTCTCTAGCCGGGATGCTGCTCCGCCAGCATTCAATGCGCGTCCTCATGTCGCGGAAGGCCGCCGGCTGGACTTTACCACCAGAGGCGGAGAACTCTTCAACGACAAGTTTACTGTAAGTTAGTTGCGCTCCGCTCTCGCTTCGTGCGTGGACACCGCCCATGGTCCGGAAGATGCACCGTACGCCATGCTTCGACACCTGGGTGAGCAAGGCATGGCCTTTCTGTTAGATTTGTTCAACAGGATCTGGGTGGAGGTTCTTCTCCCAGATTCCTGGCGAATCGCTACTGTGCTCGCCTTTCGCAAACCGGGGAGTGATCACTCTACTCCAACCGGTTTCTGCCCAATCTCTCTAACCTCTTGCGTGTGTAAGTTGATGGAGAAATTGGTAAATTTTAGATTAGCCTTTTTCATGGACAGCGGAGGCCATCTGTCTTCTGCACAGTGTTGCTTCCGCAAGTTCCACTCCACGTCGGATGCTCTGCTCCGACTGGAAAATGCCGTCTGCGAGGCTTTCCTTCGTAGACAGCACTACGCCACGGTGTTTTTCGATCTCGAGAAGGCCTATGATACCGCATGGCGATACGGTATCATGGAGACTCTGCACACGATGGGGGCGAGGGGACGCCTCCCAATGTTTATATCTGAATTTTTGCGAGATCGTCGATTCCGCGTACGTGTGGGTGGAGCCCTCTCCGACCCAAAGGAGCAGGAAGAGGGTGTCCCGCAGGGAAGTGTCCTTAGTTTTGCACTCTTAGCCCTGAGCATCAACGGCATCACCTCGGTGCTGCCAGAAGATGTTCTCGCTACGCTCTACGTGGACGACCTTTCGATCTCTTTTGGCGCGGCCCAGATGCCAACTCTGGAGCGTCGACCATAACAGGCATTGAACCGCGTCTCTTGATATGCCGAAGCGCACAGGTTTCGGTTTTCTTTGGCCAAGACTAAGTTGGTGCACTTCGGCCGCCATCCAAGGCTTAACCCGACCCAGATTTGTTTCTTAATGGGGTGCGCCTGGATGTGGTCGAATCGCACCGTTTCCTTGGTCTTGTATTCGACCGACGCCTCACCTGGGAGGCTCGTTCGCAGTCTTAGAGTCTCTTGTACCCGCGCCATTTTTTTTCCGTTCCGTGATAGGGCTACTGCCCTACTTTTTTATCGATCCTTTGTTCGTTCGAAGCTCGCCTACGGATGCTAGTTTAATGCATCCGCATTGTTTTGTTATTGTTATTGCTTCATTGGCGCCGCCCAGATCCCAACTCTAGAGCGTCAACTCCAACAGGCATTCAACCTGGTGTCTCGCTATGCCGAAGCGCACAGTTTACGGTTTTTCTTGGCCAAGACTAAGGTGGTGCACGTCTGCCGTCATCCACGGCTCCACTCTGACCCAGACTTGTTTCTTAATGGGGTACGCCTGATAATGGTTGAATCGCACCGTTTCCTTAGTCTTGTATTTAACCGAGGACTCACCTGGGAGGCTCATATTCGCAGCTTTAGGGTCTCTTGTACCCGCGCCATGGACATTCTTCGTTCCGTGACGTTGATCGCCTGTTTCTCAGATAGGGCTACTGTCTTACTTTTTTATCGATCCTTTGTTCGTTCGAAGCTCGACTACGGATACGAGTTTTATGCATCCGCTCTCGAGCTTGTATTGCGGATGGTGTCCTCGATCCACCACACCGACTTGCCTGGTGACACGTGCCTTTCGCACGTCTGCCACTGAGAGGCTACTTTTCGATCCTGGGGAGATGTCACTCGCTCTGCGCCGCGTGCAGTGCATCACTTCCCTGTACGCGCGAGCCCGGCGCCTTCCTCAGTCGCTAACAACTCTCACTGCATCCGCAGCTGATCTCGATGGTGCCTATGCCGCCGAGAGACGCCAGTCATACCCTAAACTCTTTAGGTTTATGGCCAGCAAACTGCATCGAGAGCTTGGTATTGCTCTCGGGCCTGTGCCGCCCCTGCTTCTGCCCAGGACACCACCTGGAGAGTAGCACCTTTGACCATTTTTCGCCACGCTAAAGCTTCTACAGCGCCGGGAGTATTGCGTTCGGCCTTTTTGGAGCATACTTCGTGTCACGCTGGAACCATACCACTGTATACGGATGACTCAAAGTCCCAATAAGCGGTCTGTTTATACGCCGTATCTCCTCTGTTTGAAGTCAGCGGGGCTCTGCCAGGCGCTGCGTCTGACTTCACGGTTGAGCTGGTTGCAATTCACTGCTCGGTAGGGGAAATTACGCGACGTGCCTGGTTCGGAGACCTGATTGGGATTTATAGCGACTCACAAAGCGCCCTGGGTGCTCTCGGGGCATTGGAATCTCCGCATCCATAGGTTTGCAATACCCCTGACGTCACTTTTTTAGCCATTCGGGCGGATGTCGAGATTATCTTTTGCTGAGTTCTGGACATGTAGAACTTGCAGGGAATAAGGGCGCCAAAGAGTTCGCGATGACTGGGCGACCAGACTAAGGTTTTGCTTTTCTTCACACTGATTACATGGTAAGAATACCACCAGCTCTCCTTGCCGCTTGACAAAGAAGATGGGAGACGGTCGAGGGTAACCAAACGTTTTGTCATTGCGCTGCGACTGTTCCCATAGACCTACCGTATCCCCAATGCCCCGATGGCTTCAGGTTTATTTCTGTCGTCTACGAATTGGACGCACCCCTCATTTGATGGAGCGCTCGCCTGCACTATACTGTCATTACTGCGTTGTTCCCCAGACTGTTCGGCCCCTTCCTCGGTACCGGGACGAGCCGGATCGCAACCGCTTGTCCTTTGTACTCGTGACGGATTCTTGGACACCGCCTTGTTGACTTCACGACTTTTGGAAGGAGGCTGTCCTCCTCAACTTTGACCTTTTTTGTCTGTTTCTTATTATAGGTCGCATGTTTCTGCCCCGGGAGGAGACGGGCTTACTCCCGACGCCGGAGCACGCTTCCTTGCTTTTTGCTTTTTCTCATTGCTGTTAATTTTTCTGGGCCTGATTTCCTTATCTTTGTTCTTTGTTCCTGTATAAATCTAAATACCGCGTACATAGGTGTACGCAGAAACACTACGACACAAAGCTGCGCGCCTTCTCGTATCTCCAAACGTACCTCTCACCTTGAAATTCTCCCTCTCCCTTTTTCGCACCGCCGTAAAATCCGAGATGACTCGAAGCCGTGAATGACATATTGTCCGCCCAAAGATGAGAAAGGGTATTTCACGCGACAATGCGGATTTTACGAGAATTCGATTCTCCCTCTCGATTTTGCTCGTGGAGAAATAAAAGGAAGACTTCTCTCTGGAATCAAGAGAAGCCCTTGGACCTAGGTCAAGTTTGTGTGAAACTCGATCCCCATAAGAAACCGTTTGCCCGCTGCAAGGAAAGAACTTCTCGGGGAATGTGTTATTCCCGTCACGGTACTTATAGGTGCCAAACTTCTCGCAGCCCTCCCACCCCTCTTCATAGTCTGAGGTTACACAGGACCTCCCTCTGCGGATTACCCTAGATGTAGCTAGGTAATCGGTTTTGGCTACCCACTCCAGGAGCCGAATAATCGGACACATACTTCGAAGAAGAAGTCCGATTGAGTCACCGCTTGGCTCACCTTCGTGATCCGGCAAAGGATCACTATATCACCGATCTAGGATTACCCTCTCATTCGGTAACCTCGGACGGCCGGAGTAGGTTCGATCATCGTCACCAGAAGAAGATCTTCACCGCCCCCCTTCAAAAATACTTACGAACTCAAAGGTATCGTTAATTGAATTATCCCCTCCCCTAACTTCACCAGTTTATTTGTGTACTAGAATTCTTATCCTGAGGCCATACCCTCGAATATTAGAAGTACTTACTTAATTCAGTGTTTAACTCAATAACAATATTCCCTTCGTTCTGTCGGGTGTCATTAAGACGCAAACATCCCAGTGAGTAATCTGCAAGTAATCCCCACGACATTTTTGTAGACTTATTTATTCAGTGCAAGATTAATTCTATTTATATTTATATACGCTGTTGTTTATTTCAAATTCATGTACATTAAATATTATTTTTGTATCTGTGTGTTTAACTAATTTGGACGATCCTTTGGCAATTAGTAAGCAATCCACTCGGCTTAAATCTCAATATTACACCGATCCACACATGGTTGGCTTTTACTGAGTGGGTGACACACCCAGGAGATCATCATCTTAGTTTTGATCAAAAGGTACGCACCGGGGTTATTCTTATTCACCGGAAGTGGCTAAGGTAGGTGTACTGGATACGCTTCACCTCGTTGCAGTATTGGTATATATGTCCAGGAAGTGGGACTGGGATTACCCACTCACTAAACCTCGACAGTTACTTTCATATTATTATTTGTTTTTAATATAGCCTAGTAGTTGGATGTGTTGTGTACTTATGTTCAAGTAGGCAGTGGCCAGATGTGGTACCACAATGGAAAAAGAAAAATAATTTTTTTCTTTATGGCACACCTGCATGGTAGTGATCACTTTCCCATTCAAATATCATTTTCAGGGCAACTGCCGCCTGAGAGACCATCTCGGTGGTGCTTGGCGCGGGCGCGGTGGCCTGCATTTCAGGAAATGACTGAATTCTCTATCTCAGTCGAGGAGTTTAGGTCGGTAGATGAGGCCGTTGAGTTCTTCTCCGGCAACCTCATCGCCGTGGGCCTGACTACTATTCCTAGGACGTCTGGCCGTTTTGCACGCCGACCACTCCCATGGTGGTCGGCCGAGTGTGAGACGGCCCTCAAACAGAAGCGTTATGCCTACATGCGCTATAAGCGCCGCCCGAACGATTTCACTGTCGCTGAATTTCGTCGGGCTAGGGCTAGGTTCCGGTATATTTCGAAGCACGCCCGCCGCTCTTCTTGGCGGGCATACGTGTCTTCACTTAACGGGAAGACCCCTTTAGCTGAGGTGTGGAAGCGAGTCAAAAGGATTCGGGGCAAGTTCTCGCAGGACCCCCTCCCGTTCTCCAGGAGAATGGGACCGCAATCTCGGACTCCGCGTCCGTGGCGGAATCCTTAGCGACCGCTTTTTCCGCATTCTCTAGCCGTGATGCTGCTCCGCCAGCATTCAATGCACGTCGTGATGTCGCGGAAGGCCGCCGGCTGGACTTTACCTCCAGAGGCGGAGAACCCTTCAACGACAAGTTTACTGTGAGTGAGTTGCGCTCCGCCCTCGCTTCGTGCGCGGACACCGCCCATGGTCCGGACGATGTCCCGTACGCCATGCTTCGACACCTGGGTGAGCGAGGCATGGCCTTTCTGTTAGATTTGTTCAACAGGGTCTGGGTGGAAGGTCTTCTCCCAGACTCCTGGCGAATCGCTACTGTGCTGGTCTTTCGCAAACCGGGGAGAGATCACTCTACTCCGACCGGTTTTCGGCCAATCTCTCTAACCTATTGCGTGTGCAAGTTGATGGAGAAATTGGTAAATGTTAGATTAGCCTATTTCCTGGACAGCGGAGGCCATCTGTCTTCTGCACAGTGCGGCTTCCGTAAGTTCCACTCCACGTCGGATGCTCTGCTCCGACTGGAAAATGCCGTCTGCGAGGCTTTCCTTCGTAGACAGCACTACGCCACGGTGTTTTTTGATCTGGAGAAGGCCTATGATACTGCATGGCGATACGGTATCATGGAGACTCTCCACACGATGGGAGCGAGGGGACGCCTCCCGATGTTTATATCTGAATTTTTGCGAGATCGTCGATTCCGCGTACGGGTGGGGGGAGCCCTCTCCGGCCCAAAGGAGCAGGAAGAGGGTGTCCCGCAGGGAAGTCTCCTCAGTGTCACACTCTTTGCCCTGAGCATCAACGGCATCACCTCGGTGCTGCCGGAAGATGTTCTCGCTACGCTCTACGTGGACGGCCTTTCGATCTCTTTTGGCGCGGCCCAGATGCCAACTCTGGAGCGTCGACTCCAACAGGCATTGAACCGCGTCTCTCGCTATGCCGAAGCGCACAGGTTTCGGTTTTCTTTGGCCAAGACTAAGGTGGTGCACTTCTGCCGCCATCCACGGCTTCACCCCGACCCAGATTTGTTTCTTAATGGGGTGCGCCTGGATGTGGTTGAGTCGCACCGTTTCCTTGGTCTTGTATTCGACCGACGCCTCACCTGGGAGGCTCATATTCGCAGCCTTAGGGTCTCTTGTACCCGCGCCATGGACATTCTCCGTTCCGTGACGTTCATCGCTTGGGGCGCTGATAGGGCTACTGCCCTACTTTTTTATCGATCCTTTGTTCGCTCGAAGCTCGACTACGGATGCGAGTTTTATGCATCCGCAGCCGAGCGTTTTTGCGGAAGGTGGATTCGATCCACCACACCGGCCTTCGCCTTGCGACCGGTGCCTTCCGCACTTCCCCCATTGAGAGCCTGTTGGTCGATGCTGGGGAGATGCCACTCGCTCTGCGCCGTGTGCAGTGCATCACTCGCCTGTACGCGCGAGCCCGGCGCCTCCCTCAGTCGCCAACAGCTCTCACTGCATCCGCAGCTGATCTCGATGGTGCCTATGCCGCCGAGATACGCCAGTCATACCCTAAGCCCTTTGGGTTTAGGGCCAGGAAGCTCCTTCGAGAGGTAGATATAGCTCTCGGGCCGGTGGCGCCCCTGGTTCTGCCCAGGACGCCACCCTGGAGGGTACCACATTTGGCTATTTGTCGCCACGCCTCTGCTCCCAAAGCTTGTACTGCGCGGGGAGTATTGCGTTCGACCTTTTTGGAGCACACATCGTGTCACGCTGGAACCGTGCCAGTGTATACGGATGGCTCCAAGTCCCAAGAGGGGGTCGGCTTCCACGCCGTATCCCCTCTGTTTGAAGTCAGCGGGTCTCTACCAGGCGCTGCGTCTGTCTTCACGGCCGAGCTGGTGTCAATACACCACTCGGTACGGGAGATTAGGCGACGTGCCTGGTTCGGAGACCGGATTGTGATCTATAGCGACTCACAAAGCTCCCTGAGTGCTCTCGGGGCATTGGAATCTCCGCATTCCCTGGTTCGCGAAATCCGTGACGCCACGGTTTTGGCGAGCCGGGCAGATGTCGAGATTATCTTCTGCTGGGTTCCTGGACATGTAGGAATTGCGGGGAATGAGCGCGCCGATGAGGGCGCCAAAGAGTGCGCGAGGACTCTGCGACCGGACCAGCGTTTCGCTCTTCCTCACACGGACTACATGGCAGGAATACGGGCAGCTCTTCGGACTGCTTGGCAAAGAAGATGGGAGACGGTCGAAGGGAACTTAAAGTTGCGTGCCATTGCGCCGCGACTGTTCCCATGGACCTATCCCCCAATGCCGCGGCGGCTTCAGGTTGCTTTCTGTCGTCTCCGAATCGGCCACACTCGTGTGACGCATCGCTATTTGAAGGAGCGCTCGCCTGCGCCCTATTGCAACGACTGCGTCGTCCCCCAGACTGTTCGGCACATTCTTGTCGAATGTCCCAGTCTGGGTGATCTTTGCGCACGATACCTGTCCCAGTACCGGGATGAGCGGGGTCGCTACCGCCTGTCCCATGTGCTCGGTTCAGATTCGTGCACATTGACTTGTGGACTTGTTGACTTCTTGGGGGAGGCCGGCCTTCTCCCTATTATTTAAGCAAGGTTTGTTTGTTTGTTTTTTTTTGTATTTGTTTTTTTTGTTTTTGTTTTTTTCCTTTAGGTTGCACGCTCCTGCGCCGGGGGACCTCTTCCCTACGCACCAGCTTGCTTCCTTTCCCCCTTTTAGGGTGTTGTTTTTTTTTCTCTTTCATTTTATTTTAAAATAGCCTAGAACTAGGCCAGTTTTAATACGGCGACTAATGCCCAAGTAGGCAGTCGCCAAATGAGCTCTTAAAAAAAAAAAAAAAAAAAATCTTTATGGCACTCGAATCTAATTCTGATTCTCCCCCATCTCACTTCCTGGGTATCTTCGAGATCATCGCGGAATGGCTTTCCAACAGTTTTTTCAAACTCACCACGATCAAAACCGCCATTGTGGCTTGGTTCTCCGTTAGGTTTTTGCTCTTAACCTTTGTGTATACCCAGTGACATTGGTAAAAGATTTAGCGTCATCTTTGACGGGCAGCTTTTGCTCAAAGCTCGTTGCTCATGTCTACTAGTCTTCTCTCTGTTTCTTCCGAAATCTTTGCCGTATCCGCTCACACTTTGACCCCAATAATTTCGAAACCCCCATCCACACTTTCTTTAGTGACTGCCTTGACTACTGCAACTTACTTTCCTGGATCCCGTGTTCTCGTCCAGTTAGTCTTTTAGTGCCTTGTTTCCCCTAAATTATTTGTTTATTATTCTATATACTTAAAACTTTGGCAAAATGCAATCGTTATTTTTTTTTAATAAATCATCTACCCTGATGCCTGAAAGAAATCATATGAGCTACCATCGAACGGGGGGGGGGGTACATTTGGGTCGACTTTGCCACTGTTACTATATATTGTATCGCCTGGTTCGGACCTCATATTGAACTGACTCCCCCACTAAAATTCGCGCCTAAATATCTCCGAATCGATGGTAAAAATCCTACAAGAGGTACCCTCCCCCCCCAATAAATAAACCGGCTCCAAGTTTCGATAGGCTTATTCTAGGGGTCGAATTAAGACATTTGGGGCCCATTTTGGGGGTCACCTTGTATAAATACCCATTCCAAGCCTTATCGAGGCTTCCTTAAGATTGGGCGTGACGTCATAGATGTGTGTGTGTGTGTGCGCGCGCGCGCGCTCCTCTAAACGTTATCCCTTTAAGTGGATTTTGTCATTTATGGATTCGTTCGGACGGCCACGGAGGGGTTAATGGCGCCACGGACGAGTCCAGGCGAAGGGCAGATTGATAAAAAAGGTGCGAAATCCAGGAGATGAATTGGAGTGTCGAGAGGTAATCTGACCTTTGTTCCGAGTATGAGACAAAGGGGGCATCGGGATCAGGAACTAGTTAGGTACAAAAGTTTGTAATTTGTCGCTACCGGGGCGAGAGGAGGGTAATAAAATAATGTTTATAAACTTATCGGGTCCAAGAACCCTTCAAGACGATTCTAATTCGTACCTTTGAAGGCCTGTAATTTTAGTCCCCTCCCTCGCTTGTTCTTTACCCAATGAATGAGTGCACCATGCTTGAATTACAGTAAATTTCATTGGTAATAAAAAGTTATATGCGACATTTTTCTCCGAGAAATCAGTCTGCTATACATACAGATTCGCACACATAGAAACGCGCGTTCACTCACCTGCTTTTACAGTGCCTCTTCCATTTGATACAGCTGACAAAACATGCATGGTCACGTACACGTAATGTCATAGTGAAACCCCTCCCAATTAACCCCCCTTCCTCCGTCCATCAGTGTGATTGCATTTATTCTCTGGTTCCATTTCGTTGTCCGACTCGCGCCGGTCAATTTTGGGCGTCTCCCCGATCACCGCCTTTCGCACATCGAATCGACGAACGTCACTCGGGAAGACAACAAAAGGGGCATACCGAGGTTTCTCCGAGAATGAATGGGTCCGCGGAGAAGAGAGAGAACCCCTTTAGACCTATTTACCTCCAGGCGGGATTGTATCTATTAAGCTCATTTGTCCGAAAGACTATTCTTCAACGCTTGTACAAAGAGCCGCTTAAAGTAATCATCTGATTAAGCTGTTGGTCACCTGTTGCGTGTTCGGGAGTTAGTCGGGTTTTGCGGGGATCGATTTGCTGATGAACCCCATGTGTGTATTTTTAGAGTAGGTTCGGCATGCGCGACAGACAGCCAAATGGCGAAGTGAGGGAGGGAGTGATATAAGGATTTTAATTTATGAACTGTGAATGATGGTGCGGAATCCTGTTCAGCCTAAAGATTCCGCTACGTGGTGCTGTTTCATTGAAGCCAAATTTTTAAGGGGAGGGGGAGCTCTTATTAGTGAAATAGGTCATCAGCTGTTAGAAAGGGTTTCATTATTCCCCGGAAATGGAGACATGTGGTGATAATTATGAGTTTGACAGTGTGCGTACAAGTGTGGGAAGGGAATGTTAAGATTTTATCGGCGGTGATGCGCCCCGACCCTACTTTGGACGAAAGCAATTCGTGGTGGTATCGAGATGATAAATTTCGTTGGTTGATTGAAGAGTCTGGGTGGGGTACGTCAATGCTGGAGACGTGAACGCTGTGGAAGCAAGAGACCGTCTGAGGTCGCCCACACAGGAAAGGATAAAAGGGAGTTATGAAGGATATTGGGCCTTCAATTAAAAAAAAAAGACCTGGGAGTAATAATTGATAGCTCACGGAAATTTTCCAATCGATGTATAGAAGATCGGAACCGGGCAAGTAGAGTAGTCAGATTCATAAATAGGAATGTTAGCTATAAGAGTAAGGGAGTTTGTCCTCAAAGTATACATGTCTTATGTGAAGCCTCACTTGGAGTATTGCATTCTTGTATGGTTCACCCACATTCCAACCATGATATTAATCTCTTAGAGGCAGTGCCGAGAAGAGCAACCAAAATAATACCTTCCTTCAGACACTGGGGGGAGTACAGAGATAAACTGAGGGCACTCAACTTGTGTATCCTTTTGAAATATGTTTGAAAGGGATATGATTCAACTATATAAAATCTTTACTGGTATAAAATGGAACGTTTTTGATTTAGAAAAAGGGAACAGGATTATTGGTCATTGTGTGGAAATTAAGAAATAAAGAGTTGTAGGTTGGATGAGAACTCAGGAAGTTGTAGTAGTCTTGGAATAGTTCACCTAGAAAGATCGTCACTAGTGGTAGTTTGAATCTCTTTATAATAAAGTTGGATAAATTTATAAATGGGGAGTTTTGATCAGGTTTTTCGAGTCCGGGAATTGTTTATAAATTGTAATATAATTAGGATTAATTTAACTTCACTTCCTCAATAGCCTTACCCGCAAAGGGATGTCAGGCGACATCTGTAGACTTGTGTGCCTTACCGGCCTCAACACCAGCACCTTGCCCTCCCGGCCCAATTTTGCCTACAGTAGGATCTCCAGCTTTATATCTTGCACACATTTTCACTGGCTCTTTCTTCATCACCTTCTTTACAGGTCTCTCTTTACGAACTTTCTGCGTCATGCGGCATACAGCAGAACCATTAGGTTAGGTTCGGTTGTAGATACCGCACTAAATGGGTCCCTCGTCGCCCCCCCTCCTAACATCTAAGTTAATTTAATTACAATAAAATTAAAGACTGGATAAATTGAACACCCTCCCTTCTGCAAGTTTTAGGGGTGATGTTCAATAGGGGGGAGGAGGGGATGTTCAGAATGCCAGTCTGGGTTGATGTCAAAGTGATCCTATAATTGCATTAACAAGCATAGGTCATCTGCTCCGAGGGAGCAATTGATAACAACAATAATAATAATAATAACACAACAACAACATGGGGCATAATAGTATTTGGATTTGATGTGCCTGTAAGGGTGAAAGGCGTCTATGACCCTTGACGTGTGTTGGCATTCTTTGAACTGAAATGAGTGTCAGGATGGGGGATTTGAAAGTTTGTGGGTGGTGGTGGGTTGAACTGGTGGAAGATAGGTTTGGTGAATGACCTCTGATAGGCCCTTGTAGCTCTTGGTAATTTAATGCTTATGTTATGTTCATTTGCATCTCAGTGCCCTCGCAGCTCTCCGTCTTGTACCGTCGACATCACACCCTACTAAGAGAAAAATCGCCCCACCAAAAGCTTTGAGACTTGTATTGGAACCCCCTTCCACGAACTAGGGTCGGCACGCATTGACGCCGCGTAAAATACCTTCCACTCCTAACCCTTTTTGCCCCATGAAATACAAAACTAACTTTCATTTTGTTCGCTAAATTGTTCCTTCATAACGAAGGGGTGTAACATCTCATTCAGTCAGGGCTCACCCCCAGACATTGTGCCCCTCACGCGTCCTCACACAACCCCCCTCCATACAACCCCGTCATAAACGAAATCACGCACTTGTCCCTTTTTCTCTTTTCCTGCGGACAAAGCTTTGAACCGCGTATCGCGCGCGTACCTCCCAAATTCTACTGACTCACATTTTCCTCTTTCGAAGGAACTCGCTAAGTAGAGGATTTATAAAGATGGGGAAATTCCCTTTAGCGCGATTGCCTATTTCCCCTCCGCCTCCCAAACGGAGCAATCAAGAGCAAATGTTGAGGAGTTCTCGGCGCTGTCGCCGGTGCCAACAAAACCCATCGACGGCTTTCTCGGAGCCTGGCAGCAACGGAGGCCAACCCGGTGGCGGAGCGGAATCGGGCCTTCTTGGCCCCGTGTCGTTGAACTGGGGGGGGGGGGGTACAAGCTACCCCGAGGAGGCGAGGTTCCCCTCCCCATTGGCCGGAAAAGGAAATAGTTTTCTAATTTAAGAGTCGCTGGGCGGGCGGCCTATCACAGATGGTTCGGGTCACCCGCATGTCGTGGAACCCTGGCACCAGCAATGATCTGTGGAGGTCGGAAAGACGGACCCGCAAGAAGATTATTCTTTAGTTTTGATTTCCTTCTATCTTTCTACGAGGTTATTGTTACGCATTTTATTTCGTTATCTTATTTCCTTTTGATTTTGGTTCCCTCCAGTCTCACCTATGAAAGCCTTCCTTCGCGGAATGAGGTTGCCGCGCCCTCTCATTCCCTATTCCCCCCAAATATTAGCTCTCGGCTACTTGGGCTATATACTTTGCCCACATTTTCACTTCCCCTAACTGCCGCAATTTTATATTAAGCCTCTTTTTCCAAAGCATAATGGTGCAGATGTCTCTCTTTAGTTTTTGCTTATAAAATTTTATCTTCCGCGAATTCGATCTTCCTTTCGTGTCTTCAAGTATCAAATATGTCTACTTTCGAGGAATTATTTCTTCCTTGTCATCTCCGCGCGCAAAAGAAAACAACTTACCTGTGCGTTCGTTTTAGTTTCAGGTCTATAAATCTTCTGGGTCGAGGGACTTAAAAGATCTGGAATTTATGTGCCAATTAAAATGCGGAGAAGATTTTTCGCTCGTAATGGAGTTTAATTTACTTGGTCTTGTGTTACTAATTGGGGACGAACAAATTCCCTGTTTTCTATAGTCCTTTCGGCTCCTCATGAACGAAAGAAAGGTCCTTTCCCTTGAGAAAGAAAAATGCTATTCTGTGCTCATTCAATTTATCCCCAAATGCTTCTAAATGAGAGGTCTCTTGATCCCGATATTCAGGAGTTGACACGATTATTTCCAATACCATTTTTTGTGTTTCGTATTCTTTGTTTCTGTTTGCCACCGGGGGAGCGCCACACTCACCCAAATCCATTGCCCCGAGAGAAGCTGATGCCCTCTTTCGGGTCCTTCTCTGCATTTCTTTTAAATCTCTTACTACTTCATCCTGCCAGCAATTATGTACCCTCCCTGTTTTAATGCCAGCAAGATAACCTGCGGTTATATATATATATATATATATATATATATATATATATATATATATATATATATATATATATATATATATATATATATATATATTTTCCACTAACTTCACTTTCTTGATAGATTTTTCCTTAATACTGCATTTTATATATGATGTGGCCTCTTTTTTATTGCGCTTTAAATTTCGAAGGAAAAAAATCTGTACTTTTCCGTGCTTGTTTCTATACTAAATGTGAAAGAGGACGTTAAAGTCAATTTAAAATTGCCTTTTCCCTGATCCTTGGTTATTTTAATTGCGCTTTTCCTTGCTACTAGTACTCCTCCCACTTCAGAGTGCACCCCGATCCGATGATTGAGTACTCCCTGTCTTTTTTGGCCATCGCTGTTCCAATTTGCATCCGTGTAACCCCACGGCTAGCCTAGTGTGACCGCCAAGGGGGCAGCCCCCTTAATTTTAGGAGGAGACGCCCGCTCATCCTGGAAATGGTAATTTAGGAGGTGAGTTAAAAGAACTTTTGTGGTTTCAATGGTACTTCCTATAATTGGTCGAGGACGGGTTTAGGAGATACTTAAACAAGGTGGTGAAGAGATCGAGGCCCCCCCGCCCTCCTGTCCCCTCCTCCTATATTAGACTAGATAAACCTTTGCTTCATATCGTCTTATACTCGGGATGGGATCGTGCACCCATACTTGTGGACCATTTGACTTTTGGAGGAAACTAGACCTGGCTATTTTATTTGGCTATCTTTAATGCTGGTCGCATGCTCCTTCCCCGGGGGGGAGCCGCCCCCCCCCCACACGCCGGAGCGTACTTCATTCTTTTTCTTGCGTTTTTGTTTTCGTTTGCTTGTTTTTTCCTTTGGTTTTGTTTGTTTTCTTTATCGTTTGTTTTATTAATCTAGCCTACTATTAAGCTGCTGAAAGATAATTTGGCGACTTGTACCCTTGTAGGCAGTCGCCAGATGGGCGTTAAATCCCCCCCAACCCCCTTCTCACTTATCTCGCTATATTCGCAAACTGATTGCTGCAACTGATTCTAAAGGACAGGGCGATGTCCCTTAGTAAACACGGAGACCCCAAATCAAATATTTCGTCCATCGTCAATAAGGTGTAGTCCTAATCCCTTATCATTGCCACTTTTTCTCCCGCTAAGACTGATCCTTCCATAATCCACCTTTTTCGCTCTTTTATTGCACCAAGGTGTGAGTTACCCTTCATTTTATCTCGTTACGAAACCCGAAATCGTTACATTTGGTGTCCTTTTTTGCCCCAAGGGTAAGACTCGAGTTCACTTTGCTATCACCTTAGACGCCGCCGCTAATTCGCAAGAACTGTTTGGCCCTCAAAATTCTAAATCCTCGGGTGTTTGACAAGCAGCAGGACTGCTTATATCTTCCTGTATTTTTTAAAGTCATCTGTAATTAGTTTATTATTGATAGCGAAAATATATGAATACAAGTTCTATTGCGCTTAGGTTATCCTTCAAGGGCACATCAAATTGGTGGTCTTAATGGTCCCCAAGAGCGGCAAGTTCAAGTCACCCGCTCTTTTTGGTGGACTTGGTGTTGAAATTCGTCTTTGTCCTGTGATGCAGTTTGCTGGGAAGGTTCTCGTCTTTCTCCTGAGCTTGTCCCCCGTTTTAGGGTTCCCGGTACCTTTTTTCCTTTAATAAAAGTGACTAAAAATTAACGATGGCCGTTTCCGACCGTTTTTGAAGAGAGGTTCTTCAAGAAAGCGGTGAAGTTAGGGTAAAAGGAAGGTGCATAACCCGAGTCTGCCTCCGTTGCGCATTTGCGTCCTCTTGGGCTAGAAGACTACTTGACACGGTTTTACATCCCACGACTTGGTGGGGATGATTTTTGAAAGGGGGGGTGGGGCGCTGTGCTGTGATTCGATGAAGGCTTGTTCATTCACATAGAATGAGAAGAGGAACAAACAAAATATGAAAAATTAATGATAGAACTAGAGTGTAAGAAGGAAAGCTGGGAGGAGGCACATTGAGAACCTTCTGAATCAAATTGGGACAAAGCACGCACTCTCAAAGGCACAAGCGTGATTCTCCTTGCAAAATTGCTCTGGCTACCTCCCCCCCCCCCTCCATTATTCTTCGTATTGCTTGTCATTTTTCCTTAGTTATCAGAAAAGGAATTTGGGCATTTTCGTTCTTAGATACCTCCGGCCCTTGGTTGCCATAACCGCTAAATCCGTAATGGGGTTCTGTCAGAAGCGTAATTGGTCGCGTGCTTTCACTTATTCTGACTGATTTATGACCTTACGACCTTCAATAATTGCCGCACTAACCTTAGGAGGACCTTGGCAATTATATCATTCGAAAGAGAATATAAAACAACATAAAGAGTTTCAAATTTCGTTAGAATCGGCTCAATAGTTACGAAGCTGTTGCCAAATATTTCCCCGGCTAACCTTGGGAGGACCTTGGCAATTATATCACTCGAAAGTGAATGTAAAACAACATAAGGCTTTCAAATTTTGTTAGAATCGGCCAAATAGTTATGATGTTCTTGCCAAAACTATAAAAAAAAAAACGGTGACCGACGGATCGACGACCGACATAGTGAGATATAGAGTCGTACGCGACTAAAAACAGGACTAGTTTCGACATGGTGCTATTGTCAACAGTTGAAAATGGCGTCATGCCGAAACTAGTTGTTTTTTTTAAATAAATCATTCAAATATTGTGGGTTATTTTTTGCACTGGATATATATCGCGTTACTGTGATATCATATATATATATATATATATATATATATATATATATATATATATATATATATATATATATATATATATATATATATATATATATATAATAAATAACACCCACTTGGAAAATGGAAAAACGATTCCGAGCGCTTTCGTCTTTATTCTAAAAGACCTCTTCATGGAATAACGTAGGTCAGACAGACAGTCTTAAATAGTAAGGAGTGGGGGGTTAAAACGGCTCCCTGCATCGATTTGTGATTTAATATAATTAGATATGATAGGATCTAGGCTAAACAATCCAGGGCTAATATTAAAATTTGGGAAAGTATAAATTGAGATACACTCCAAAATATTTCTTGAAATGTAGTTTGTACATTTAATAATCGGTTTACCACTATTCCAATTAATAGTATGATCCTGATTTTTTGGTGGGGGTGAGGGATCGATTACCTCCATGGTAGTGATCACTTTCACATTCAAATATCATTCTCTGGGCCGCTGCCGCCCGAGAGCCTACCCCGGTGGTGCTTGGCTCGGATGCGTGGTCCGCATTTCGGTCGATGAGGCCGTTGAGCTTTTCTCAGGCAACCTCAACGCCGTGGGCATAACTACTATTCCTAGAACGTCTGGCCGTTTTGCACGCTGACCACTCCCGTGGTGGTCAGTTGAGTGTGAGACGGCCCTCAAACGAGCCGTTATGCTTACATGGCTATAAGCGCCGCCCGAACGATTTCAGTCGGTGAATTTCGTTGGCCAGGCTAGGTTCCGATATATTTCGAAGCACGCCCACCGCTCTATTTGTCGGGCATACGTGTATTCACTTAACGGGAAGACCCATCTAGCAGAGGTGTGGAAGTGAGCCAAAAGGATTCGGGGCAAGTTCTCGCAGGTCCCCTTTCCTTTTCTCCAGGAGAATGGGACTATATCTCGGATCCCGCGTCCGTGGCGGAATCCTTCGCGACAGCTTTCTACGTATTCTCTAGCCGGGATGCTACTACGCCAGCATTCAATGCGCGTCGTGGTATCGCTCAAGGCCGCCAACTGGACTTTACCTCAAGAGATGGAGAACCCTTCAACGACAGGTTTACATTGAGGGAGTTTCGTTTCGCTCTCGCTTCGTGCACGGGCTCCACGTTGGTCCTGACTGTGTCCGGTACGCCATGCTTAGACAACTGTGTGAGCTACGTATAACGTTTTTGTTAGATTTGTTCAACAGGATCTGGGTAGAGGGTATCCTCCCAAATTCCTGGCGAATCGCTACTGTGCTTGCTTTTCGCAAACCGGGGAGATATTACTCTACCTCGGCCGGTTACCACCCAATCTCTATAACTTCCTACGTGCGCAAGTTGATGGATTGGTAAATGTTAGATTAGCCTTTTTTCTGAACAGCGGAGGCCATCTGTCCTCTGCACAGTGCGACTTCCGCAAGTTCCATTCGTCGTCGGATGCTCTGCTCCGACTGGAAAATGCCGTCTGCGAGGCCTTCCTTCGTAAACAGCACTACGCCAAAGTGTTTATCAATCTGTAGAAGGCCTATGATACCGCATGGCGATACGCTATCATGACGACTCTCCACACGATGGGGCTGAGGGCACGCCTCCCAATCTTTATATCTGAATTATTTCGAGATCGTCGAATCCGCGTACGGGTAGGGGAGCCTTCTCCGGCCCAGTGGAGCAGGAAGAGGGTGGCCCGAAGGAAAGTGTCCTCAGTATCACACTCTTTGCCCTTAGCATCAACGGCATCACCTCGGTGCTGCCATAAGTTGTTCTCGATACGCTCTACCTGGACCACATTTTGATCTCTTTTGGCGTGGCCCAGATGCCAACTCTGGAGCGTCGACTCGAGTAGGGATTGAACTGGGTGTCTCGCCCATTTCTAAATGGGGTGCGCCTGGAAGTAGTGGACTCGCACCGTTTCCTTAGTCTTGTACTTGTCCGACACCTCACCTGGGAGGCTCATATTCGCAGCTTTATTGCCTCATACCCGCGCCATGGATATTTTTTGCTACGTGATGCTCAGTGCCTGGGGCGCTGATATGGCTACTTCCTTACTTTCTTATCGATCCTTTGTTCGTTCGAAGCTCGACTACGGATGGGAGTTTTATGCATCCGCAGCCGAGCGTGTATTGCGGAAGGTGGACTGCGATCCACTTCACCGCCCTTAGCCTGGTGACCGGTGCTTTCTGTACTTCGCTCATTGAAAGCCTAGTGTCTATTCTGTGGAGATGCCACTCGCTATGCGCCGTCCACATTGCATTATTATTTGCCCGATTCGCCAGCCCGATGCCTCCCTCAGTCGCCAACAGCTCTCACTTCATTCGAAGCTGATCTCGATGGTGCCTATGCCGCCGAGAGATGCCAGTAATACCCTAAGCCCTTTGGGTGTAGGGCTAGGAAACTCCTTCGAGAGCTATGTATAGCTCTCGGGCCGGTGGCGCCCTGGTTCTGCCCAGGACGCCACCCTGGATGGTACCACCTTTGACCATTTCTCGCCAGCCCTCTGCTCCAAAGCTTCTGCATCTCCGGGTGTATTACGTTCGGCCTTTTTGCAGCACACTTTTTGTCACGCTGGTTCCGTGCCAGTGTATACGGATGGCTCCAAGTATCAAGACTGGGTCGGTTCCCACGCCGTGTCCCATCTTTTTGAAGTCAGTGGGGCTCTGCCAGCCGTTGCGTCTTTCTTCACGGCCGAGCTGGTTGCACTACACCTTTTGCTACAGAAGATTACGCGATGTGCCCGGTTCAGAGACCGGGTTGTGATTTATAGCGATTCACAAAGCGCCCTGAGTGCTCTCGGGGCATTGGAATCTCCGCATCCCCTGGTTCGCGATATCCGTGACGCCACGGTTTTGGGTAGCTCTCCGGATTTCGAGATTATTTTCTTCTGGGTTGCTGGACCTTTAGGAATTGCTGGGAATGAGCTTGCCGATGGGGGCGCCAATGAGTCCGCGAGACCTGGTCGACCAGACCAGCGTTTCGCTCTTCCTTACACCGATTACATGGCAGCAATACGGGAAACTCTCTGGGCTGTTTGGGAAAGAAGATGAGAGACGGTCGAGGGGAACCTACAATTTCGTGCCATTGCGCCGCAACTGTTCCCATAGACCTTCCCCCCATTGCCGCGACGGCTTCAGGTTGCTTTCTGTCTTCTCCGAATTCGACGCACCGCCATTTGATTGAGCTCTCGCCTGCGCCATACTGTAACGACTCCCTTGTCCCCCAGACTGTCCGCACATTCTTCTTGAATGTCCCACTCTGGTGATCTTCGCGCACTCTACCTGTCCCGGTACCGGTGAGCGAGGTCGCTACCGCTTGTCCTTTGTATTCGAGACTGGTTCCTGCACACCGACTTGTGGACTATATACTTTTTGAGGCCTTTTCCTTTTTATTGTTATTGCTGTTGTTTTTCGTTTTGCTTTGTATATTGTTACTTTATTTTAGCTGCCGTGAGTACTACGACTTATGACTAAGTAGGCAGTCGCCAGATGGGCTTCTAAAATTAAAAAACAACAACAACAAACCCTATTGCTCTCAATATTCTCCTTCGTCGGCTACTCAGGCTTTATACCTTCGACTCATGTTCACTTACCCTAACCGCGCCAATTTATTTAAATACCTCTTTTTAAACAAACTTAATTATGCAGATGCCATCGTGATCGAGTGGCTAAAGCATTTAGGTGATCGTGACCTATGCATTTTCCTGCTTAATACTGAGCTAGGTGTCACCGGTAACAAGTAACGAGGATTCTCGGACAATGGCCTGTCGAACATCCCCTATTTGTCTTTCGTGGTGTTGAAGAAAATGTTACTTTTTTTTTTTTTAAATTAGTTAACAAAGGTGCTGTGCGGTAATTTTTCTGACTAACGCGTTTTTTGTTTTTTATATTTTATATATGTAGCCTTAATAAAATGTATTTCATTAAGACTAATCACTAAGTCTGATCATCTATTTTAGATGCTCGTTCCTTAAGGCACTGAGCTGCGAGTGCCGACAAAAGTGTCATTTCAGGCACACGTCCCATTGGTTTTCCAATCTTTTGTCCAAGATCTTAATTTGATCGAGAATTTGTGGGTGATCCTTCAAAATGCGGGTTGAAAAGCGACAACCTGCAAATTATGGCAACTGCCGACCGTTATTAAAGCGGGATTTGCTCCTGAAGTTATATCGGGCAAAAACGAATCCCAGAAGTCAACGGGAAAGGAAAGACCTATGAAACATATATATTTTGATTGTCCTGTAAGAGACATCATGTATATGTGAATGCTGTTGGCTTGATTATTTTGAAGGGTACAGCTTAGGAATCACAAAATTTATCCGTTATAACCTTTGGGGAGGACTGTAGAAGTGGGTTCTTTTCAAAACACGGCTCGAGTTTACTGTAAACGGTCCTGACTCCTTAGTATCCTTTTGACTTGTTAGTATCGTTTTCAAGAGAATTATTATTATTTGTTCACCGAGTTAGAAATTGATCATTTTTAGTATAGTGTTTCGAGAGACTCTAAACGACCACTTTTACGTGTGGCATTTCTGGTTACCAAGGAGTTTCTATATAATTTGTTTTAACTTCTCATCTTTTTATTGACCTCCTTTCGTTTCGATACTTAGCATTTCATATGTTGTACCACTAAACTTTCCGCGACTCCTTCACTGTCCAAAATTGGCTTTGTGAGAGACAGCCAGCCTTAAAAGTCGCTAATACAGTATCGAATCAAAAGAGGATTATTGTATAGAACAGTGGGTGATCATGATTTTGGCTTGACTTGTAGAAGGTGCCATTGTGCCTATTTTTGCAACCAATAATTCCCTACCTCCTCTAATCGTCGTTAGCTTTCACCATCGTTCCTGAGGCGAAAAATTTAAGAGTTTTTTTTTATTATCGCCACGCTTTTGATCAGGGGAGGTTCCGTGTTGCCGAACGCTCAGGAGGTTTGCTCAAGTGCGTCGAGCCGCGAGATCTCGTGTAAAAGATCAGAGCTTGAGGTCTGTTGTTTTTGATCAGCTCATCGGAAACTCGTTTGAGGAGGATCAAGTGAAGTGGCGTCAAAGGATGGCAAAACGAGGCGTTTTTTGTCGCAGGGATTAAAGCGATTAGGTTGCCCGGTTGGGGTTTTCGCTAATTCTGAACCGTCAATTTTTCGCTTCGTGCCTCTTTTAGGGAAGGAGTTAAAGCTCGTTCTCGAGTCAGTCTCGACCTTGGAGGTTGCATTGTTAGTGTTTCCACTCGCATAACTGCGTCCGATTCGTGCAACCGTATTTATACATATCCCGTGATAGAGTTGTAATTTTCGTGTGGTCTTGGATCGTATTCGTTATAAGTGGAACGTTTTCAACGATTCTTCTCCATCTTTACTTTTTGGGTGTTCGAAAAAGTGACCATTGTACATCGAGTCATAATCAAAAACAAATCACGAAATGGTTTATCGAAAAGTTTATTTTAAATTTGAAGGCTAATCGATGATAGTAATTTATCATTATTTTTATTATAACCAAATAGGGCATCTCGATAGGAAAATTATAACAAAAGTGTAGTTAATGGAAGTGTGGAAGTTACATGTTGCGATGTGCCGAAAGAGATTATTTGCGTTGCAAGGTTCCGTGAAGTCACCCATTTCTACCTACTTGCCCCCCTCCCCCCTATTCGTTCTGCAACAAGGCGGTCCCTCTTTCGGGGGAGTAGAGTGAATGCTTATCTACCTTGAAGAAAATTGAAAATTTACCTCACCCCTAAATCCTTGCCAGAGAAGGAAGCGTGTGTAACTGCTAATTGCAGTCCAGGCTTTCGAAGCTAAAAAGGCCTCGCCTTGGCAAAATCACGAGTGGGGGTGGGGGTGCTTTCGGTGACGCCGCTTAACGACTGCAGGGCCTCATTAAATTCAGTTCGCCACAAATCAAAATTGATTCCTCGTGTTCTCTTATGTGATAACGCAGGTTCCCTCGTCCAGATTATTCTTGCTGTCCTGCAAAATGCCCCTCCATCTCCCATCCGCTGGGATATTGTGAAAAGTGGTGAATTCGGCCAATGGTCGTTGGGTTGCTGCTCGGTTAGGATGGTTTGAAGGTTTCCTAATCGCGGCAGTGCTTTTAAAGTGACTTTAACAGACAACGGTACATTAACTTAGTGACCCGTCAGACTCGGCGAGGGAAAGGTGTGTTGTTTTTCTGTGGTGTGCGCCATTGCCTCGCTCTCTCGCTTCGATTGAAACGCCACCGTTAGTGAGTGAGCTTGTTCCCTTCGAAGGGACACTACCCATTGTGTACACATTATCATACATACAAAATCCTCCAGCTTGCTTGCAGGATTTTGTTATAGTTTGGTAAGGACACGTTTCTCGGGTTTATTCGGGGAAGTCGCGAGGATGGATCCCGATGGGAATTTTCGTCTTGTGGTATAAGAGTACACACCCTGACCGCCATTCGCTTCTCTACTAGGCAAGAATTGGCCCCTTTCCTTTAGAAAGTCTTATTTGTTTCTCTTAGGGTATTTTTTTCGAGGTGAGTTTGTTACTAGTTCGTGTCTGTATATCACTGAAATGCCGCTCGGCGGAACAGCTACCTTCTATTTAAAACGTTTTGTGATTTATAAGAATAATTTGTGCAGCTCTAAACAGAAGTAAGGATTCCCACCCACATAGTCGCCCTAGCGCTGAAAATGCATCTCTGGGATACGGGCGGTGGACCACGCATTGGGATTTCCTGCGGCCATGAAGGAAGACGTTTGGCGGCTCGGTCTGGTCGAATCTCCAAAGCTGACGGCGGTGCATCGCCCCTGATTTGCATTTAATAGCCCATCGCCGGTCGAGGCGTTCGTTCATGATAACCCGGTTATTATTATCATTTTTACTCTTGCTTAGTCCTTAACGTCCTCGGTCCGCCATTGACGAATCGTAGAATGAACAGTCGTGAATGAAGGTAACTTGGTTCTTGGCAGATTATGCATGGATGTATTCTTGCAAGATTCGTTTTTCTGTTCATTGTACGTTCGTTGGTGAATATTCCGTGACTTTGACATGAAGGTGTGATGCCATTCAAGACAGCGCAGCTTGATTCCTGGAATGACGCAGGTGGACTTTATTGGTCGAAACCTGTCTCGCTTGAGCCTTCTTTTGTTGGGCGCCATACTCTTCACACTATGTACGCCCCCCCCCCTCATTTATCATTCCAAGAATTTCACAGAAAACACTTAAATCGTGTTAATAAATGAACTTGGGTGTCTCTACTTTTGGCATTTCCCCTGCCCATTTGTTACACGATGCTCCCACTAATGTTTAGTCATCCCAAATGAATGAAGCTGTGAGCGTAAACTAAGCACACCGATTTAAATAGATAACCGTTAAAAGGATTAAGAGTTTGTCTTGTAACGGGATTCTATTTGTATTATCCTATCTACATTCAAGCCCATTTGCATGTTTATGTGCGTGTTTAAGAACACCATGAATTGCAGCCAATGTGTGGCATTTGGTTCAAGGTTTTTATCGATCTCTATCCTTGGGGGTTGGGTGGAGGGTGTTTACTCTTGTCTGACTGAATTTCCATCACAGTACTTTGCCTCTTGTAGTTAATGTCGATTCTTATTCTGTAGTCAACTTAGCGAAGACCTCTCGACTAGGTGTTTGTTCGGTGGGAATTCTTTGTCTCGAGGGTAAACACGATTGGATAAATTGACTTTTCTTTTATCGAGGACTGAATTTGCAGATGTAAAAATGAGTATTTCAGCTCCCCAGATAAATTCCGCCTCTAATTCACCACCTTTTACAGCCTCATCACTCGTCAGGAAGCAACGAACCGCGGTTGAAAACGCCGCAAAATTACCCCACCCCTACGCCGGCCGATCCCCTTTACGCGACCTTTGACCCTATCTACGTTGAATGGGTGCCGAGACTTACGAATCCCCACCCTCCCCTATGGTGACCTTTTGGTCCCGACAATTATGGCAAGGGTCATTTACCCCCCACATCGTTGGAGCGAAACCGGGATCTTGTTTGATTCCCGGGTCTTTGGTAGACCGGGGCCTCGCGGCCAAATTCGTAATGCAGTCCGGCGCCGACAAGTGCTTGGTCCCTCATCATTACGAGGCTTCATCTACTAGTTCGGTGATCGGCTGGTTCCAAGAGGAGCCCCCCTCCATCCACCCGACTTTCTTGTAGGAGGAAGTCCAAGTGCGGCCAGTCTTTGAGGATATTTTTCTAAGCAAAACCTAACGAGGGTCATTTAAAAAAAAAGTTCCTTAAAGGAAGTGGTGAAGTTAATGGAAGTGAAAAGAAGTGTAAGGTACATAGCCCTAGTAGATTACATGGGGTGCTAAGGACCAGGAGGGTATGGAACTCTGGTGAACCTAACCTTCATTCTGTACCAAAGGCGACGGCGACCGACGAGGGTAACACCATTGCACCTCCCCCCAAAGGGGTGCTCCGTAACGAATGTTACAGCTGGTACCTGGAGGAGCGGAACGCCGTCCCGGATCCAGTGCCCCCACCATTCTGAAATGAGATTGAGACTACCTGGGTTTTATTCTTTCTATACAGTTCCATTTTACCCCCCTTTTCGCACCAGCCTCTTATATTTTCTTGTCTAGCGGCTAAATTCGCAGGCTAGTCACCAACCACCTTTCGTCCATTCACCCGGGGTTGGGAAGGGTGGAGGTCTGGTTGACCCCCCTCCATTTGGGTTCCGTTTAGGGTCGTGGCTTTTAACATGCCTGCATTTCCCTCCCGTTACGGGAGATTACGCGACGTGCCCTGTTCGGAGACCGGATTGTGATATATAGTGACTCACAAAGCGCCCTGAATGCTCTCGGGGCATTGGAATCTCCGCATCCTCTGGTTCGCGATATCCGTGACGCCACGGTTTTGGCGAGCCGGGCGGATTTCGAAATTATCTTGTGCTGGGTTCCTGGACATGAGGAATTGCGGGGAATGAGGGCGCCAAAGAGTCCGCGAGGACTCTGCGACAGGACCAGCGTTTCGCTCTTCCTCACACTGCCTACATGACAGGAAGACGGGCAGCTCTTCGGACTGCTTGGCAAAGAAGATGGGAGACGGTCGAAGGGAACTTAAAGTTGCGTGCCATTACGCCGCGATTGTTCCGATGGACCTACCCACACAATGCCGCGAAGCCTTTAAGTTGCTTTCTGTCGTCTCCGAATTGGACACACTCGCGGGACGCACCGTCATTTGATAGAGTGCTCGCCAGCGCCTACTGTGAAGACTGCGTTGTTCCCCAGACTGTTCGGCACATTCTTGTTGAATGTCCCAGTCTGGGCGATCTCCGTGCACGTTACTTGTCCCGGTACCGGGATGGGCGGGGCCGCTACCGCCGGTCCCTTGTACTCGGGACGAGTTGGTTCACATTGACTGGTGGACTTATAGACTTTTGGGGGGGAGGCCGGCCTTCTCTGGTTTATTTAACTAGGTGGGGCATTTCTTGTTGTTTTCTCTGTAGGTCGCACGTCCTTGCGCCTGAGGGAGGCGGGCATTCCCCCGACGCTCGAACCTGCTTCCTGTTATTGCCTTTTTTCTTTTATTTTTGTTGTTATTTTAAAGTAGCCTAGTACTACGCTGTGGTGGTGAGTACGGCGACTTGTGCCCAAGAAAGCAGTCGCCAGATGGGCAAAAAAAAAAATTGCATTCCCCTCCCCCTTTTACTCATAACCCCCCTCCTTTTCTTATCTATCCCCCTTACGCATCCGCAAGGGGATGAAAGGTAGCAGTTAGTATAGGCAATCTTGCTGCGGCTGACATCTGGATGATTTTCATCTCCCCCTAAACCCAATGTCTTCATGGGGGGAAACTGCGGTTATATATCTTCCATCCATTTTCACTTTATTTACATCATCTTACAAACTTCCTTCGCCATACGCCCTCGTTCCTATTGCGCTTTGAATTCATGGGGAGGGAGGGGCGCGCTTTTCACTGGATTGAGAATGAGTCGATTATTGACTTCCTTCGAAATCACGGGGGTCATTGGGGGTGGGGGAGGGACGTAATAAGAGGAAAGATATACCCCCCTTGAGTGAAACAAGTAGCGCAATTACTGATGATTTGTCGTCTCGCGTGATGTGACCCCAAAGGTCAGGGTAATGTGTGCCCCACTTCCTTTTCCTCGCTTCTCTCTCTATGAAAACGGGTCCACTAGATTCGTGGGGGCGGCGCCCACCGTCTCGTCCTCGCCGAGCGGCGACGTGCCGGGAATAATCTCCACTTGACCAAACCAACACGACGTCCCGTTCAATTAGGGCCAGATACCACGCCATTGTTCGTTGCTTCTGGTTGTCACTCGAATATGATGAAGAGAGAGTATTTGGGGGGGAGGGGGAGGGGAGAAAGGGTGTATTATTTTTTAGATAGTCTGGTTTTTGAATTCGTCTTTTAGGATGGGTTTTGAGCTAGTTTTATTTTGTTGGTGTAATTCTTAAGCCAGTGATGTGGTTGAATGGCTTAAACATGACACGATTGTGTCCATTATCTCTTATTGTTAGTACTTTTTGTCGGATATTTTAGTTTGATAGCTACGATGTTCATCTGTTTTGGTTCTGTTTTGGGGGCTGCGCCTGCATTGCCTTCGATAGAAAGAACAAAAGCCCCGATGAAACACGAGATGCATTTGGTTTCTCGGTTTTTCTCTCCGATTAATTTTTGTCTTTTTTTTATATGCGGAGGACCTCATTGAGGCAATGGTGAGAGAGACGTTCGAAGTTGAGAAGGCAACTTGAAACCTGCAGTTTCTCCCGCCACGACTGACAATTTGGCGACTACTCTGACGCTCGTTAGGACTCTTCTGTCTCCCTCCCCCCCATCAGTGCTCTCCCCGCTGACACATGCCGGCAAAATTTGTCCTGTCGACCCCGGTGGGTTGGCACACGGTGAACACTAAGCAGTATGTCGTTGGGTATCGTAAACGGGCTCACCTTTATTTCTTTGCAGCAAGTTTCGATTCTCTTCTGAATGTACTTGAAGGTTCAAAAGGTACCCTTCGGTCCATTGGAGATGGGAGGCTGTGCTCTTCCCTCTCATCATAGGGTGGCCTTGTTAGATATAGGAGGGTTCTTTTTCGCCTCCCCCCCCCCTCCACGAACCGGCCTGCTGTGTTGGACATGACCAGTTGTATGGGTTGAATCTCGAGTTAACCTGGTCATATAGCAACTGTCCCCACGGAGGGTGGAGGATTTGGCCATTTTTGCCGAGATTAGGCAGGTTCATCAGAGTTGCACGGCCCCTTTCTCCGGCGCACCAGGGGGTCTCCTTTAGCCCACTCGTGTTATGTTTTCCACACAGTTATTCCTCTGACGACCTCACCACTTTTCGCTTCTTGGTGTTAGTTAGTAATAATTATAAAGGATTTTAGCACTCTTAAGAAAGCTTGCGAGAACAAGTTCGTACCTTTGAGTGGCTCCTTCATTTGTACAAAATTGTTCTGGGCTGCTTATAATACGTTCCCCCGATCCTAGGGTTGATAAGGTTGACTAGTGCAGTCCGCATCATCTCTTTTTTTAGCGTTCTTCTAATTACCTCTTTTCTTATCCCCCTCTCTTGATAGCGCTAATAGCCCCTCCCCCCGCATTGCTTACTCGTTATTTATTTCCTTCAATATTAACTCCCAGAAATTCTACTTAAGATTCTTCGGCGTAAACCCGAGATGCTCCATAATTTTAAGCGCATTCTAACGTCGGCCTCCTCCAACGCTTAATTAGTCTCAAGGAAAGGTAAACTGGACTCGTCCAAAGATGGCAATGCTCACTTAACCAGGAAACAACAACAGGCGGACAGAAGAGGAAAAAGTGAGTAAAGAAAAAAATAATTAAAGATTAAAGTTGAGTACGATTGACAGAGCAAAGTTGAATGCCCGGCTTGAAAAGGTACAATTAAAGCACTTAGGAATAAATAGGCACTTAGAAACACAAACCTGAAATTCTTCTTGAGGGGCCGCTTAGTTCTGAGAATTGCAGCTTGTAATGAAGACCAGGTGAATACTACCCAAGATGGATGTCCCATCTAAAAGGTAGAAAATACGATACTGCCATGAACATATAATTTATTTAATAAAAATTATCAGTTCGGGACCTAAAGGCGTATCCTTTGAGTGTTAAGCGCAAAGAGAAAAGGGATTAAGTTGTCCCCTGGGGTTCCCCTGCTTCCAATGGGCTGGGTCTGACGTTATGTCGGCAGACGATACTTTTGGGGTGCATAGGACAAGGGGTGAGGCAATGTCACCAACTTGTCGCGTGAGAAGTGCGGTAAGGATCTGGGCGAAAATTCTCAGAAATATGTCTTGTGGTGATTTAAAGTGGCGGGGTTGAGCAGTTGGTAGTAAAATAAAACCCTCATTGCTTCAACGTTGAGTACAAGGACTAGTGCGGGGTTACTCGAAGATGACTTTTGCAACCATCGAAATTGAGAAAAGAACGAATGCTCCCAAGTATTTCGGGACTTATTTAGCAATGTGTGACTGCATTGTGTGCGTATATATTTACACACGTGTTGCCACGACTAACTATGACCTATTTTCGGGCGCCCACCTTTTGCATGAAGACCTGAATCCACCGCACAATAAACGCAGCGTGAACGCCGTACGCCAATTCCTCCGAGTCGAAGATATTAAATTTCAAATTGACAAAATCGGAGGGGAGGTTTGTGGGACTGAAGTGTCGAGTGCCCATTCTCACGCTCACGTACGCACGCACATATATCACTTTGTTGCGTCCTTGACAGTTTGCCCATACCCTAGAAGTGGGCCCAACTCCAGTTGAAGCTGAGGAATCCTCGGAAATTTGATATAAATGCGCCCTTTTTGCGTGAAACACGACATTCTTGGTTCTAGAAACCTTTTCTCTTTGTCTTTTTTCAAGATGTCTCCGCTTCGCCTTTCACTTATGCCCTTTCTCTACGAATTTGTTATTACAGACTTCGAACGCACCAGTCGCACTCTTGCTGTTTCTTTTATCCCCTTTTCGTTTTGCTTTTTTTTTCCAACGTTGTGGTAGACCCGGTATAGGGTCTAAAATAAGTACCCCTAACAAAGTGACCTATTTGGTAACTTCTCCCCCGTGTCCTAAATTGAAGATCAATCATTTTCTTACAAAAATGGAGACTAACGCGGATTCATAAATTTGTTTGAAGGAATTGTTAAATGTGCTAAGAATGTAGTTCTTGGGGTTCTACCTGCGTGATGTGGCACTCTGCGTTCTTAATTGAAGCTAAAAGTTGCTTCTTTTTTTTCAGCAATTCCTCGACTCGGACGAATTCAGTCATTAAATCCCTTTGATACCTTCTAAAAATGCTCTCAAGTTATTCCCTTCAATTCAAGTTAGGTAGGAATCGCTAAATTTACCCCTACATCTACAGAGTGGCCCGGAAGTCCCTACCCATCCATATATTATTGTTCTAGTTAGTTATGCAGGTATTAATAATTTTGTTCTTCTTTTTCAGAGAAAATATGGCAGAAGAAAGTCCATTTACGCTTGAAGAGCGTCTTGTGACCAGTACGTGGGTACAACAATACTGGTGACACCCCGGATACAATAAGATATATGGATGGGTAGGTGCTTATGGGCCACCCTGTAGATGATGGGAGTGCAAATGGATGGATAAAATGATTGGTGACCTTTGCCTAATAGAATATAAGGGGATGGTATTTAGTCTCCTTGATGCGTGCCGACCCCACGCGGGGTGGGGGTAACAGTATTAATTCAACTGTGAATTCTCCGCAGAGGGGTACCCTGTGAAGCCTGTTACACTTGGTATCCAGAGGATTTGTCCATCCTCCCGGCCCGAGGGCAAATTAGGGAAGCCATGTCACTGGGTTGACGTGAATTCTCTGATGGGGCGTGGGAGAGTTGATCCGTTTTCCTCTCCGCCCCTCTCAGCACTAGTTAATCTTGTATTATTAGTTACCAGCATTATTATTATTATCATTCTTATTATTTATACCTTCAACCTTTTCTACCTGCTCTTTGTACCAGGAGGACTGTTCCCACCTGGACGAGCTCGTTTCGGTAACCATGGTGTCTTGATGGATGCATGCCATCCTGGCATCACCTAGCACCAGGGGAGGATGATAATAGGCGGTCACCCACCCTACTCGTTAGTGGACCCGCCTATCTCTACCATCTATTGCATGCCCGCCTACACCCTTCCAAACCTGCTCTCCTATCCACAGAGATTCTCGTTGCACTTTCGTCCTCTTATGGGTCCTTAGTCGAGTGGCAGTGAGGTCTCTACCTGCTGCGAGGGCCCAAAGCTCGCCCACTGATGCATGTATTAGGCACATGCTGTGCTGGCTCCTCTACTCTGCTCACCTTCTTCCAGTATACATATAAGCGAGACTACGTCGGCACAATCCTTTATGCTCGAATCTTGAGGACAAATTTGCCTGAATGGCGAGTCGGGTTGTCGAGATCCATCTAAGCTGGCCCCTTTAGGCAGAGTGTGTGTAAATTATTATATTGTGGACTTTACTGATCTGACAACCTGCCTTCTTACCCTGCTTCTTCACTTTCCATACAACCTCTCCCACAACTTTCTCTGATCGGCCTCTAATTTCAAAGGGTAGACGCCGACCAGCTTCCTCTCGCCCTACCATCAGATTGGGGCTGAGGGGGGGGGGGGCAATGTTCCCTCACCCTTGACCTCCAGACCGGGGGGGGGGGGTAACAACCTGCTTCATCCCCACCCACACCTTGCTCAAGTACCCTTTCTTCCTCCTTTCCCTGTCTAGCAATTTTAAGCCGTGCCCAAGGTGGAGCCGCCATGCTGATGGGCTGCCCGGCACTAGGCCGGTTCTGCCGGCCTCGTGTTCACCCCTCGCAGAGCGGGCTTACTGCTTGGGGGTGATGAGCGTTTGGGTCCCGTATTATTATTAGGGTCACCATGCCCGGTGATGAAAGCGAACAAAATAAAAACTCTTCCTCTACTTTCCTCTGGACCATCAACGGAGTCGCCCTCGGCTAGCTCCACTGAAAAAATGGAGGTCTCTCTCCCCCTGTGTTTTCACAGGGGACTCTCCAAACTTCTCTGACCGGAGAGGAGGCTTACTCATTCCTATGCCTTCGGGTGCAGGGGACTCCCCATCACCCCCTTCCTTGGAGTTGCCCTCAACCAACTCCCGTTCTTCATCGGCCCTCCGCCTTTACTTTCTAAGAGGACTGTTAAGAAAATAGGCAGCCGTCCCATAATTGACCGCTCCCGGTGGGAGTGGCCCATTAGGGCCAGCCCCTTTAGTGAAGCAAGGGATGGCAAGGCCCTTCGGCCCCTGCCCCCTAATGTCCTACTTGCGTGTGGGAGTAACTTGAAAGGGGTAAGTATACCCGCCCCCTTCTACGAAAACAAAAAAAAAGGTTCCTCTAATAGAATCAGTGATTTCTTGGGGCAGGGGGATGTCCACATGAAGGCCCCCTCTGAGGGGACCTTCACAGGGTCGAACACGGGTTCGGTGCTAAGCACTGAACCAGAGTCCGCCCATATACAAGGTCCTCCTCAGAAGGCACGGACCCCGAGGCCTTAAAGGAGAGCAGGAATCTCCTCCCCCGCCTGGTGCCCATGTCACAACCAAGACCTTCTTCATTTAAGCGAAGGATCTTGCTGAGGCCGGTCCATCTGGCATAGGGGGTTGGTGGGCGGAAGGGAAAAGCTGGTTCATTCCCCTGCCCTCCTCCCCCGTAAGGGGCGCGGCGATTTGCCATCCTGGCCGCCGTGCTTACGGGATCCAGCGCTCCGTCCGGCCCCAGCTTAGCCTCTCTTCCTTCCTTCCGATAGCCTGTATTTCTCCCCTACTTCGTCGATTTTCATACAACCTCTCCCACAACTTTCAATGGTCATCCTCTAATTTCACAGGGTAGATGCTGACCTTCTTCTCAAGCAAACCGTCCCGGATCGGAGCTGAGGGGGGAGGGAACAACGTTCCCTAACCCCTGAGCTCCGGTTCGGGATGTTTTTTTTTTTAACAATCTGCTTCATCCCCACCCATACCTTCCTCACATCCCTTTTCCTTTCCTCTTCACACTCTATCAGTTTTACGCCGTGTCTAAGGTAGAGCCGCCATGCCGATGGACTGCCAGGCCACCAGGCGGGAGGGGTGGTCGTAAATGGCGGCGCCTGGCTCTGCCGGGCCTGTAAGCACCTCTTGCAGTGCGGGCTACTGCGAGAGGTGATGCGCGATTGCATCCCTTGTAAAAAAGAGGGTCACCATGCCCATGTATGACAAAATGAAAAAAAACCCCAAATCTCTCCCCAATTCCCGTTGCTCATCAACGGAGCTGCCCTCGGGCAGCTCCACGAAAAAATTGAGGTCCCCCCCAACTGTGGTTGCACAGGGGACCCTCCATATTTCTTTAACCGGAGAGGACGCTTACTCCTCTCCTACGCCTACGGATGTAGGGGACTCCCCCTCACCCCATTCTCTGGAGGTGCTTTCGGGCACCTCCGTGCTTCCAGCGGCAGTCCCTCCTTCTCTTTCGAAGGGGACTGCCAAGAAAACCAGCAGGCAGCCCCTAGCGAATCGCAACCCATCAAAGCGGCTCGGTAGGGCAAACCCCCTGAGTGGGGAGAGGGAAGCCAGGCCCCTTCGGTTGCTTCCCTCAAAAGACCTGCTGGCAAGAATATTAAAAACCTTGCCGGGGTCAAGGCCTGTGCCCCCCAACAAAAGACTGGTGACGCTGCCAAGGGGACCTGCGATGTCCTGGGAGGGGATGGCCAACTGGAGGCCCCTCCTGTGATAGACATGGTCCTTGAGGAAACCCAGCCTCAGACGGTAGGGCCTTCCATGGGGGGAGAATCCGGGCTCGGCGCCAAGCACCGAACCCGAATCCGCCCCTATGCAAGTTCCTCTTCAAACGGATGAGGGCTCCGAGGGCCTACAAGGAGGGGAGGGATCTCCTCCAACCGGTGCCCCTATGACCACCATGACCTCCATTTCGGAGAAGGACCTGGCTGAGGCCGGTCCATCTGGCCTAGGGGCTCCTATCGGCGGAGGTGAGAAGCGGGCTCATTCCCTGCCCTCCTCTCCAAAAAAGAAAAAGACTAAGAAGACTCGGGGCTCCTGTCCATCCGCAGGGGCTGCGGGGACGGATGGGTCTGCTGCCACTTTGGCAAGCGACCAAGCCAAGATCGGCACATCCTGCCCCTCTGCCCCCCCCCCTTCCGGGGTGCGGAGCACCTGACTACGACAAAGGCCAAAAATGCACAGGGCGGAGCCTAGATGACATCGGGGCCCCTCATTCAGGGGTTACCTGGCGTTTTCGAGCCCGCTGGCTTCAAACGCTTCCTCGTTATTCGCTCCACTGATGGCACCATGTTGGCCAAGGGCAGCATGATCCATCAGAGGAGAGGATTAGCTAGTGCAATTGGTAGAGAGCCGAAGGTGCCCCGTTTCTCGGACGGGAGCTTTCTGGCGAATGCGGCGAATCCCGCCGAGGCGGCCAAGATAAGTGCTCTTCGGACACTTCATGACACCCCGGTGAGTGTGACGCTGCACTCTACCATGAACTTTGCGAAAGGAGTAGTTTATGCGAGGGAACTCGTTGACTACTCCATTGAAGACATCACCTTATTGCTGGCCGACCATGGCACGGTCAAGTTCGAACGTGTGATGAGAAAACAGGGAGGGGCATTGAGACCCACCCCTACACTCTTCGTCACGTTCGACTGTGACAAGCTCTCTGAGTCGGTGCGTGCCGGTTGGTACCGCTACCGCGTGAAGGCATTCGTGCCACTGCCGCGGCGGTGCTATTACTGTCACCGCTTCGACCATACGAATCGCTCATGTAGACGTGCAAAGTCGGGGTCACCCGAAGTCTGTGCTGTGTAAATTGCTCCAAGGTCGCACACGATAAGTCCAAATCGTGTGTGGCAAAGTGTGTCAATTGCGGAGAGCCGCACCCTGCTTCTTCGAAGCAATGTGGTGCATATCTCCTTGAGAAAGAAATCCTGGCCGTTCAGTCCCAGGATCGACTCTCATTCCGCGAGGCTAAGGACTTGGTCCTGGCGCGCCCGGCTCTGCCTGGGACGTCATATGCCTCAATAGTTAGAAAGGCACCCTCTGCTCCTGGCCCATCCAGGCCAACGAGCACGGTTTTTTTCCGCCCACATTCGGAGCCCTTTTGCGGGCTCTACCCAACCCGGGCGCTCCCCTGGTAAAGCTGGCGGCAAAAAGGGTTCATACCCAGCCCCGGCTAAAACCAGGGCTCCCCCCTCTTTTCCCCCGTGTGACCGTTTGCCGTAAGGCGAAAAGGCCACGCGCCTCCACCGAGTCGTTAGACTCACAGGAGGCAACACCCCTGAAGATGCTCGCTAGACCATTTTCCGGGGTTCCTAAAGCTGTCCCCCGAAAGGAGGACAGCAACAAAGGAGCTTCGGCTCCTTCGCCCACGCCCCGAGGTGTGGCGAGTGGCTCGGAGACGGTGGTTCCTCGAAAAGAGGGCCCCCCGCCTCCGAAGCCGCAACGCCCGCCTAATGTTTCGAGGCGGAGGGAGGAAAAGACTCGCATGTCGAACCCAACCTCCCCCAATAAGTCCTCGAAGGCGACAGCGCCTTCAGTGCTTTGTCCGTCCAACAGCGCCCGGGGTTCTGCCCCCGGGAAGCGTACGACCTTTCCCGTGAGGGTCTTCGGTTCGAGGAGGGCCCCCGCGTCTCCTCCGAGCTAGGCCTGGAGGGCATATTCCTTCAATGGAATTGCCGTGGACTCCGGGCCAACTGGGAGGAGCTGCGGAGGCTCGTCTCGTCCCGTTCCCCGTTAGCTATCTTTTTGCAGGAGACCATGCTAGGCGCGTGCCCCCTGCCCGCCCGCCCAGGGTATAAGGGTCTTGCGACCCCACCACCGCGGGATGGCCGGGCTGGGGGATGCGCGGTTTACACCCGGCATGATGTCTCCGTTCTGCCTTCTCTTTAGATACCCCCTTCCAGGCAGTGGCTGTGCAGCTGCACCTGGATAGGAGGTATACTATCATTTCTGCGTACATTCCACCGTCAGCTGACTTCGACGCGGGGGACTTCCGCCGCGTCGTGGCACGGTTGCCGAGACCCTATCTCTTGCTTGGAGATCTGAACGGCAGGCATCCTCGCTGGGGAGATTACTCCATAAATCCCAGGGGACAAGTCCTTGCTGATCTGATAGAAGAGCTTGAGATGGGTGTTCTAAACGTGGATGAGTTTACGCATCACTGTCCGAGAACCGCTTCATTTTCTTGCCTTGACCTATCTTTGTGCTCTTCGGATGCACAGCCTGATTTTGATTGGGGGGTGGTCGATGACCTCCATGGTAGTGATCACTTTCCCATTCAAATATCATTTCCAGGGCAACTGCCGCCTGAGAGCCCACCTCGGTGGTGCTTGGCGCGGGCGTTGTGGCCTGCATTTCAGGAAATGACTGAATTCTCTATCTCAGTCGAGGAGTTTAGGTCGGTAGATGAGGCCGTTGAGTTCTTCTCCGCCAACCTCATCGCCGTGGGCCTGACTACCATTCCTAGGACGTCTGGCCGTTTTGCACGCCGACCACTCCCATGGTGGTCGGCCGAGTGTGAGATGGCCCTCAAACAGAAGCGTTATGCCTACACTCGCTATAAGCGCCCCCCGAACGATTTCACTGTCGCTGAATTTCTGCGGGCTAGGGCTAGGTTCCGGTATATTTCGAAGCACGCCCGCCGCTCTTCTTGGCGGCCATACGTGTCTTCACTTAACGGGAAGACCCCTTAGACGGGGTGTGGAAGCGAGTCAAAAGGATTCGGGGCAAGTTCTCGCAGGACCCCCTTCCCGTTCTCCAGGAGAATGGGACCGCAATCTCGGACTCCGCGTCCGTGGCGGAATCCTTAGCGACCGCTTTTTCTGCATTCTCTAGCCGTGATGCTTCTCCGCTAGCATTCAATGCACGTCGTGATGTCGCGGAAGGCCGCCGGCTGGACTCTACCTCCAGAGGCGGAGAACCCTTCAACGATAAGTTTACTGTGAGTAAGTTGCGTTCCGCTCTCGCTTCGTGCGCGGACACCGCCCATGGTCCGGACGATGTTCCGTACGCCATGCTTCGACACCTAGGTGAGCGAGGCATGGCCTTTCTGTTAGATTTGTTCAACAGGATCTGGGTGGAAGATCTTCTCCCAGGTTCCTGGCGAATCGCTACTGTGCTCGCATTTCGCAAACCGGGGAGAGATCACTCTACTCCGACCGGTTTCCGCCCAATCTCTCTAACCTTTTGCGTGTGCAAGTTGATGGAGAAATTCGTAAATGTTAGATTAGCCTTTTTCCTGGACAGCGGAGGCCATCTGTCTTCCGCACAGTGCGGCTTCCGCAAGTTCCACCCCACGTCGGATGCTCTGCACCGACTGGAAAATTCCGTCTGCGAGGCTTTCCTTCGTAGTCAGCACTACGCCACGGTGTTTTTCGATCTGGAGAAGGCATATGATACCGCATGGCGATACGGTATCAGGGAGACTCTGCACACGATGGGGGCCAGGGGACGCCTCCCAGTCTTTATAGCTGATTTTTTCCCAGATCGTCTATTCCGCGTACGGGTGGGGGGAGCTCTCTCCGGCCCAAAGGAGCTGGAAGAGGGTTTCCCGCAGGGAAGTGTCCTCAGTGTCACACTCTTTGCCCTGAGCATCAACGGCATCACCTCGGTCCTGCCAGAAGAAGTTCTCGCTATGCTCTACGTGAACGACCTTTCGATCTCTTTTGGCGCGGCCCAGATGCCAACTCTGGAGCGTCGACTCCAACAGGCATTGAACCGCGTCTCTCGCTATGCCGAAGCGCACAGGTTTCGGTTTTCTTTGACCAAGACTAAGGTGGTGCACTTCTGCCGCCATCCACGGCTCCATCCCGACCCAGATTTTTTTCTTAATGGGGTGCGCCTGAATGTAGTTGAGTCGCACCGTTTCCTTGGTCTTGTATTCGACCGACGCCTCACCTGGGATGCTCATATTCGCAGCCTCAGGGTCTTTTGTACCCGCGCCATGCATATTCTCCGTTCCGTGACGTTCAGCGCTTGGGGCGCTGATAGGGCTACTGCCTTACTTTTTTATCGATCTTTTGTTCGTTCGAAGCTCTACTACGGATGCGAGTTTTATTCATCCGCAGCTGAGCGTTTATTGCGGAAGGTGAATTCGATCCACCACACCAGCCTTCGCCTTGCGCCCGGTGCCTTCCGCACTTCCCCCATTTAGAAACCTGTGTCGATGCTGGGGAGATGCCACTCGCTCTGCGCCGCGTGCAGTGCATCACTCGCCTGTACGCGTGAGCCCGGCGCCTCCCTCATTCGCAAACAACTCTCATTTCCTCCGCATCTAATCTCGACGGTGCCTATGCCGCCGAGAGACGCCAGTCATACCCTAACCCCTTTGGGCTTAGGCCCAAAGCTTGTACGGCGCCGGGAGTACAGCGTTCGACCTTTTTGGAGCACACCTCGTGTCACGCTGAGACCGTGCCAGTGTATAGGGACGGCTCCAAGTCCCAAGAGGGGGTCGGCTTCCACGCCGTATCGCCTCTGTTTGAAGTCAGCGGGGCTCTGCCAGGCGCTGCGTCTGTCTTCACGGCCGAACTGGTGGCAATACACCACTAGGTACGGGAGATTACGCCACGTGCCCGGTTCGGAGACCGGATTGTGATCTATAGCGACTCACAAAGCGCCCTGAGTGCTCTCGGGGCATTGGAATCTCCGCATCCCCTGATTCGCGATATCCGTGACCACACAGTTTTGGCGACCCGGGCGGATTTTGAGATTATCTTGTGCTGGGTTCCTAGACATGTAGGAATTGCGTGGAATGAGGGCGCTAAATAGTCCGCGAGGACTCTGCGACCGGACCAGCGTTTCGCTCTTCACCACACCGACTACAGGGCAGGAATACGGACAGCTCTTCGGACTGCTTGGCAAAGAAGATGGGAGACGGTCGAAGGGAACTTAAAGTTGCCTGCCATTGCGCCGCGTCTGTTCCCATGGACCTATCCCCCAATGCCGCGACGGCTTCAGGTTGCTTTCTGTCGTCTCCGAATCGGACACACTCGTGTGATGCATCGCTATTTGATGGAGCGCTTGCCTGCGCCTTATTGCGACGACTGCGTCGTCCCCCAGACTGTTCGACACATTCTTCTCGAATGTTCCAGTCTGGGTGATCTTCGCGCACGTTACCTGTCCCGGTACCTGTACCGGGATAGGTGGGGTCGCTACCGCCTGTCCTTTGTACTCGGGACGAGTGCGTGCACATTGACTGGTGGACTTGTTGACCTTTGCGGGGAGGCTGGCCTTCTCCCTTTCATTTAACTAGGTTTAGTTGTTGTTTTTTTATTGTTTTGTTATTGTTATTGCTTCCTAATTATTTATTTTTATTGTATTTTTCTGTTCAATTTTTTTAAAGTAGCTTAGAACTAGGCTGTTTGTTTACGGTGACTTATGCCTAAGGTGGCAGTCGCCAGATAGCTCCTTAAAAAATTATAATAAATAAACCCTGTCCTCCTTTCCTAAAAAGAAAAGAAATTGAAAGAAGACTAAAAGGACTCTGTGCCCCTCTACTTCCGCGGCAACCACGGGGAGAGACGGGTCTGCTGCTGTTTCGGTAAGCAACCAAGCCAATATCATCACCTCCGACCCCGTTGCTCACCCAGGTGGGGAGACTCAGACCAATACGAAAGTGCGAGGAGCAGAGCCTCGATTGCGTCGGGGCCCCTCATTCAAAGGTTACATGGCGTTTTGGAGCACGCTGGCTTCAAACGCTTCCTCGTTATTCGCTCCACTGATGGCACCATGTTTGGCTAAGGGCAACATGATTTATCAGAGGAGAGCGTTAGCTAGCGTGATTGGTAGAGAGCCAAAAATGACCCGTTTCTCGGACGGGAGCCTTTTGGCGAATGCGTCAAATCCCTCCGGGCGTCCATGAAGTGCCTTTCGGAGACTTGGTGGCACGCCTGTGAGTGTGACGCCGCACTCTACCATGAACTTCGTGAAAGGAGTAGTTTATGCGAGAGAACTATTTGACTACTCCATAGATGACATCACCTTAGAGCTGGCTGACCATGGAGCGGTCAAGGTCAAACCTGTGATGAGAAAACAGGGTGGGTCTCGAGATCTACCCCTAGACTCTTCGTCATGTTTGACTGTGACAAACTTCCGGAGTCGGCGCGTGCCGGTTGGTATCACTACCGCGTGAAGGCATTTGCGCCATATCCGCGGATGTGCTATTATTGTTACAGCTTCGGCCATACTAATGATTCTTCGAGACGCGCAAAGTTGGGGTTACCTTAACTCTGTGTAAGTTGCTCCAAGGCCGCACACGATAAGTGCAAATCGTGTGGACCAAGTGTTTCACTTGCAGAAAGCCGGACCCCGCTTCTTCGAAGCAATGTGGTGATCATCACCTTGAGAAAGAAATCCTGGGACGTCCTATGCCTCAATGTTAAGAAATAGACCTTCTGCTTCTGGCCCCTCCAGGCCTACAGGCATGGTCGTTTCTCGCCCATTCGGAACCCTTCTGCGGTTTGAACCTACTCCGGGCACTCCCCTGGTTTAGCTAGCTGCACAAAGGGTTCACACCCATCCACGGCTAAAACCAGGGCTCTCCTTTCCTCCCCCAGCGTGACCGTTTCCCGTAATGCGAAACAGCCGCGCACCTCCACCGAGTCCTTAGATTCACAGGAGGCAACACCCCGGAAGTTGGTCTTGAGGCTTTTCTTCTGTGGTTCCTAAACCTTCCCCCCGAAAGGAGGACAGCACTAAAGGAGCTTGAGCTACTTCGTCCACACCCAGTGTTGGCTGGGTGTCTCGGAGACGGTAGATCCTCCAAAAGAGGGAACCCCCACTCGCCTAAGGTTTCGAGGCGGGGGGAAAAAAATACTCGCATGGCTAGTACAACCTCCCCCGATAAGTCCTCGAAGGCGACGGCGCCTGCAGCCCATTGTCTGGCCAACAGCGCCCGGAGTTCTGCCTCCGGGAAGCGTACGGCCATTCCCGTGAGGGTGTTCTGTTCGAAGAGGGCCCCCGCGTATCGTCCGAGCAAGGCTTGGAGGGCATATTCTTTCAATGGAATTGCCGCTGACTGAGCCAACTGGAAGGAGCTGCGTAGGCCCGTCTCCTCCCTCGCTTCCCGTTAGCTATGCTGGGCGTGTAACCCCCGCCTGCCCTCCGTGGGTATAAGGGTTTTGCGACCCTACCACCACGGGATGGTGCACGGATAGGAGGATGCGCGATTTACACCCGCCATGATGTCTGCGTTCTTCTCTTCGCTTTAGATACCTCCTTTCAGGCAGTAGCTGTGCAGTTAGATAGGATGTATACCGTTTCTCTGCGTACATTCCACCGTCAGCTGACTTCGACGCGGGAGAATTCCGCCGCGTCGTGGCACAATTGCCGAGGACCTATCTCTTGCTCGGAGATCTAAACGGTACCCCCCCGACCCCTCTGGGAAAACTACACGATTAATCCCAGGCTCAAGTCCTTGACGAGCTGGAGATAGGCGTCCTAAATGTGGATGAATTTACGCATCACTGCCCGAGAACCGCTTCATTTTCCTGTCTCTATTATCTTTGTGCACTCTCGATGCATAGCCTAATTTTAGGCGGGGGGGGGGGGTCGCTGACCTCCACGGTATGTACTAATCACTTTCCCATTCAAATATCATTTTATGTGCCGCTGCCGCCCGATAGCCCGGCCCGGTGGAGCTTGGCACGCGCGCGGTGTTCCGCATGTCAGGAAATGATTGATTTATCTGTTTAGTCGAGTAGTTTAGGTCGTTAGATGAGGCGTTTAATTCTCCGGCACCCTCATCGCCGTGGTCGTAACTACTATTCCTAGAACGCCTGGCCGTTTTGCACAACGATTACTCCCGTGGTGCTCAGCCGAGTTTGATGCGGCCCTTAAACAGAAGCGTTATGCCTACATGCGCTAAAAATCTCACTGTGGGTGAATTTCTTCGAACTGGGGCTAGGTTCCGGTATGTTTGGAGGCACGCCCGCCCCTCTTCCTAGCCTGCAATCGTGTCTTCAGTTAAGTGGGAAAACCCCTCCAACAGAGGTGTGGAGGAGAGTCAAAAGGATTCGGGGCAAGTTCTCGCAGGACCTCCCTTCCGGTTCTCCCGGAGAATGTGACCGTAATTTCGAACCCCGCGTCCGTGGCGGAATCCTTCGCTACTGTTTTCTCCGCATTCTCTAGCCGGGATGCTTCTCCACCAGCATTCAATGCGCGTCGTGATGTCGTGGAAGGCCGCCGACCTGACTTTACCTTCAGAGGCGGAGAACCCTTCAACGACAGGTTTACCGTGAGTGAGTTTCGTTCCGCTCTCGCTTCATGCGTGGACACCGCCCATGGTCCAGACGTTATCCCGTACGCCATGTTTCGAAACCTAGGTTACCGAGGCATGGCCTTTCTCTTAAGATTTATTCAACAGGATCTGGGTATAAGGTATCCTCCCAGACTCGTGGCGAATCTCTACTGTGCTCACTTTTCGCAAACCGGAGAGAGATCACTCTATCCCGGCCGGTCTCTCCCAATCTCTAACCTCCTGCGTGTGAAATTTGATGGAAAAATTGGTAAATGTTAGATTAGCCTTTTTTCTGGACAGCGGAGGCCATCTGTCTTCTGCACAGTGCGGCTTCCGCAAGTTCCACTTCACTTCGGATGCTCTGCTCCGGCTCGAAAATACAGTCTGCGAGGCCTTCCTTCGTAGATAGCATTACGCCACGGTGTTTGTTCTTCGATCTGGATAAGGCCTATGATACGGCATACCGATACGGGATCATGGAGACTTTTACACACGTTGGGGGCGAATTTTTGCGGTATTATCGTTTCCGCGTAAGGATGGGGGAACCCTCTCCGGCCCCATGGAGCAGGAAGAGATTGTGCCGCAGGAAGTGTCCTCACTGTCACACTATCTGCCATGAGCATTAATGGCATCCCTTTTGTGCTGTCGGAAGATGTTCTCGCTACGCTCTACGTGGACAACCTTTCGATATCTTTCGGCGCAGCCCAGATGTCAACTGGAGCGTCGAATCCAACAGGCCAGGCTTCGGTTTTCCTTAACCAAGACTAAGGTGGTGCACTTTTACCACCATCCATGGCTCCACCTTGACCCATACTTGTTTCTGCCGCTATCCGCCGCTCCACCCTGACCTAAATATTTTCTAAATGGGGTTCGCCTGGAAGTAGTAGACTCGCACCGTTTCTTTAGTCTTATGTATGTGGCGTCCCTTGTTATGCACAGAAGGCCACCCTAGAGTACCGGTACCAGCTTTTGGGAGCCTCAGCTCCCAAAACTTGTACAGCGCATTCAGTATTGCGTTGGGCCTTTTTGGAGCACATTTCGTGTCACTATTTTTTTTTGTTTAAATAATGATAGATAATGGGCAAAAAAGTCCTCGTGAGTATTGTTTTTATTATGTGTATAAATTTACGGAGATATATTTATATAACATTGTAACATAATAATACATTCTTTGTAACATTGCGTTTTATGACTATTCAAAATGTCAAGACTAATTGTAGCTTGGGTATAATTTTCAACGAGGCCATCCGTGTTGCCACAGTGACGAATAAAAGAGGAGACGGCCGATTCTCGTTAAAATAAAAAGGATCCGAAAACAATTTAAAGTAAATCCAACCCAATCCACAGAAAGCCACAGCGCCAGGTGTCGGAGGTGTTTCGAATAGTACGGTGGCTTCCTTGCCAATTCCATTCGCCTCATCTTTTTTTTTATTTTGTTGCTTCGTAATTGGTTACAGTGATGGTAGGGTTGGTGGATCCCCAGCTTAAAAAAAAAAATAAATAAAAGCAACATACACTTGAGACCCGCCCGCATCCATGAACGTTTTCTTTAACGGGGAAGGGGGGCGTAAATCAAGTGATGATTTTTTTGGTTAAATGAAGGTACACAGTAACTCGCGAATAAAATGTGATATACAGTTGGGGTAGTTTCCGGGGTCTGGCTGCCTTCGTTACTGGGGGCCCCAGGTCAAAGTTAATTTGCTGAATGGGAACCCAGAAGGATTTTTTTTTGATAATTAAGATGCTTGAGCCATTGGCGAGATAGAAATACCGCCATCGCAATACATTCCTAGATATATTTTGAAAATGCTGCAGCCGCCAGAAGTGCCCTAAAATGACAAAAAAAAGAAGCCTCCTAAAACCGCCTGTTGTTATTCTCGCAAGTGTCCATTTCATCAATAAAATTAGCTTAAGGCGTCAGCGGTGCTCGAGTGAGGCTGCATATCGTTTTTCTCGGCTGCGCAGCCTTTACTCCTTTGCCGTCTCGACGATGACATAAATTGATCGGAATATAACATGACCTCACCTTTTGGGCTTTTTATCCTCACGTGAGTGAGGGGGTATTCGAAATGGCATTGAGGTATAAAAGTGCCAAAAATTGGACTTCGCTTACCCTCCTCCCCACGTGCCGCGCGCTCACATCCGAAAGACCCATCGCAATGTTCAAATTTTAGAATTTCTCTTCCCTTTTGAATATCGCAGATCTTCGCACACGTTAGCTCGGGACGAGTTGGGTCACTACCGCTTGTCCCTTGTACGCGGGACAAGTTCGTGCAATCCCGATTGTGGCTTAGTTTACTTTTTAGAGGAGTTTGACCTCTTCCATCTCATTTATTTCGGGTTGTTGGGCGCATGCTCGGGCGTCCGCGGGAGGCCGGTCTCCTGCTGACGCTGACGGATGCTTTCGTTTCCTTTATCTTGGTTTAGTTTTTCTTTTGTGGATTTTTGTTGGTCTTTGTTTTTTAGTTTTTAATATAATCAATTTAATAGGCTAAGTACTTTTTAAAGCGCTTATGCCCATACAAGCAGTCGCCAGGGTGGTTCCTTTAAAAAAATCGAATTTCCCTTTCGAACCAGGTACATTGGAGTTTGAACTTCCGTAACGGATTCGGACTCTAATATTTACCTGCCCTCTCAGTCCCTAGTGCCCTAAGTGCATGTGTTCGTTTACTTCAGAGCGGAAATCTTCACATAATTTGACATCTATTTATTGCTCGGACTTGTCATTTACTGGTAATGATTTTGGTAACAAGGTGGAAATAGACCACCGAATCTGGGTCCAGCTTTAAAGTAAGGTTGATAAGGTTCAGAAGTTGCGCGCCCCCTTAGTCTCCTTTTAATGTCTCAATCTATGCACCGTTTACCCATTTTGCCTTTCCCTTATTCACCCCTTTACAACTGGAGATCAGAGTGACAACCGTTGGCAAGCCTAACTAAGGGCAGGTCCTCATGGGGGGTGGGGGGTTTACGTGTTTGGGCACCCGACCAGCGATCGTTGAACCTTTCGTGGTTCCTCGTTAGGGGTATGGGGATATGAGTAACCTCATATTTGAGGAAGGAAAGGGGATGGTAGCGGCGTTATACCTCCCTGTGTGCGTAGCTATCTACTGTCGCGGATAAGTTTAAGCGTATCCGCCCATTGACGGACACGCTATTTTTATGACACGCTCTTATTATAGTCGCGTTCATTAGGTTCGAACCTGTTCTTCGGCGCCAGAAGTCTAACGTCGTATCCATTAAGCTAGCGAGAGCTCCACTTCTTAGTGTTAGTGATACTAATAATAGTCTCGCTATGTACCCTTTCACATATCTTGAACTTCACTTCGCAACATATTTTTCCCCCCAAAGTCTAGCGGATATGCCCTCTTTGTTTTTTACCTGTTCGATAAAATAAATCCTTGTAAGCATCCTGCCTCTGTTGCCACTTGGGCTGTTTCCTTTACTGTGAGTCGGGCTTAGCTTGCGAATCCTTCCGATTCTCCTACCACCGAGATTTCCGGATTAAATGCGATCGGTGGTTGTTTTGGGCGAGGCGTCAGAAGACGCGCGCTCCGATTTCCGACTTCCTTCGCTTCCAAAACTTCGTCTTCCTTCGCTACTTTAATTGCGGATCTTTCTCCTTACTAGTTTGTCGCGTGATAGAGCCTCGTTGTTATTGTTTTTTTTTAAATTCGAGTAAAAAAACGTTTATTAATGACGTCCCGCAAAAATGGTTTTGAATCCGTGTGTTTGAATATGAGTTGTCTTTGTATGAAATGGTAATTGTGGTACTTATTCCCGGTTTAAGCATGTCGACAGTTCAATGGGTCGGTTCTTTTTCATTCGATGCCATTATCAGATTATTTTTATTCTTCCGTTTGCTCTCCTTGATTATTTTTCCGCCGAATGAGTCGGTTCAATAGAGTTTTCCGCCCCCGATTCTCTCTTTAGGTTATTCTGACTATGTACTGGGTGGAAACACGAAGTGTAGACTGATTTTTACAGGTCATTTTAAATATGTTTCCATACCACTAATTAATTATTTTCTTGCAGGTTCTTTTAGGATTTATTGAATTTTGTGAATCACGGGTAAATTCATAAAAAAAGACACCCGTTACAATTATGACTGGAAAATATGAATCAATTGAGTACCTGTATAGAAGCGGGAATACAGAGGGAAATATTTTCAAACTGTTTAACCCCACTGTAAGCAGATCTGTGGATTTTTAAAGCTATTGAAGGGTTTAATGAGACTGACAGTTGTGTTTCAAGAGTGAGGACCAACCTTCCCCGAACAGTGAGAACCCCCAATCCTTCTCAAGAAAACGGATGAGAAGTTGTTCACTGTTCAGGCCATCCACCGCTCACAAAATGATCTTATTTGGTCACACACTAAAAATAAGTTTCCGGTTGAACAGCGGACATCTTTCAAGAGACAGAAGCCAGCTTCAGTGAAGGTGTGGGCGAGCGTTATATCAACGCGCCAAAAAACACCCCTCATCTTCTGTGAGTTTGTGTATGAGGAGGGGGGGGGGGTGTTAAAGATGAATGAACATGTTCATTTCGAGATGTTGAAGGATAAAGTCATTCCCCGGGTGGATGTCACCATCGTAAATGCTGGTGTAACCCGTCAACAATATGGAACAACCTCACACACAGCAAAAGAAGTTCAAGACTGGTGCCAGATCGCCATATTTGAACACCATGGACTTAAGAGTGTGGTCGATGCTTGAGCAGAAGCCATGTACCAAATCTCCTTAGTTTCGAAGATGTGAAGTGTAAAAGGCAAAATGATGGGAGAATATATCTGTTGAAACGTTGAGTGTTGCACTTTCGTCGTGTCATCGACGCGAACGAAGATCCAATTGAATATTAGTTCCATCATCTTGTGCCATACATTTTCTTTCGTTTTAGTCCTATGCATTATGTAGTATTACATTCTCTTCCAAAAATAATGAAATAAATATCAGTCTACACTTCGTATTCCACCCTGTACCTTCCGCACATTTTCCACCCCTGTAACCTTAATCCTAAATGCCGACGTTGGTTTTCAATTTATGTAAATAATGACTTATCTGTGGGCGTATTATTCAAGAGCCGATTCCCAACTCATATCGTAACACTTGGCCTTTTCGAACCAGCCATTTGGGAACATTTCGCCGTGACGTTGAGCTCGTTTAACGAAAGAATGTGTAGGATGCGAAACATTACGAGGTGTTACTTCGTGTGGTGGGTGTGCCAGGAAGGTGTATTGCCCACTCGATTGGACCGCACGAGTTGTGGCGTTAAAACAGTGTGAGAGTCATGTTCTTTTATTGTAAATTGCTGCAAACGAGAGTTTAGGCTTTTCCCTTACGATGACAAAGGAATTTATTCTCTGAGTAAACAAAAAAGTTGGGCACATCAATGGACCTATTATTATTACTAGCACATCCCATTGTTAATATAGGTGAAAATTTTCAGTTTTCTTCTAGATAAAATGGATTTTTATTATTATTATTATTTTAAATGTTTGTACAGTGCCTCAAATAGTCTGGTCACACTTTACGCTGGCTTTCGTTCAGGACAATTTAATATATTATTTGATGAGAGGTGAAGCGTTTGAAGTGTATTAAGTTATAAATATACTAGATAAGACATTGAACAATAAAAGCCCTTTGAATTAAAGGCTAGGAAATTACTTCGAGAGCTCGGTGTAGCTCCAAGACCGGTCGCGCCTCTGGTTCTGCCCAGGACGCCACCCCGGAGGGTACCATCTTTGTGACTATTTGTCGCCACGCCTCTGCTCCCAAAGCTTCTACAGCCCTGACCCGGCCTTTTTGGAACACCTTTCGTGTCACGCTGGATCCGTACCAGTGTGTACAGATGGTTCCATGTCCCAAGAGGGGGTCTGGTTCCACGCTGTATCCCCTCTGTTGAAGTCAGCGAGACTGTATCAGGCGTTGCGTCTGTCTTGATGGCCAAGCTGGTTGCAATACACCGCTCGGTACGGGGGATTAGGTGACGTGCCCGGTTCGGACACTGGATTGTGATTTATAGCGACTCATAGAGCCCTGTGTGCTCTCGGGGCATTGGCATCTCCGCATCCCTTGGGGAATGATGGCGCCAAAGAGTTTCGCTCTTCCTCACACTGATTACATGGCAGGAATATGGGCAGCTCTCCATGCTGCTTGGCAAAGAAGATGGGAGACGGTCGAGGGGAACCTAAAGTTGCGTGTCGTTACGCCGCGACTGTTCCCATGGACCTACCCCCCAATGCCCGACGGCTTCAGGTTGCTTTATGTCGTCTCCGAATTGGATACACTCGCGGGACGCACCGCCATTTTATCGAGTGCCTGCCCCTGCCATATTGTGACTACTACGTTGCCCCCCTCCCCCGTCAAGACTCCGGCACATTGTTGTGGAATATCCGTCTGGGTGATCTTCCCGCACGTTACCTGACCCAAGACCGTGACGATCGGGGTCGCTTGCCTTTGCTTTGTTTGGTTTGGTTTTCCGGAATTTTAAATTAGTCTAGGATTAGGCTGAAATTTTAATTGCGGCCACTTATGCTCTTGATGGCAGTCACCAGATGGGCGATATAAAAATTATCGCTTTGATTAATATTCCAATCTAAGGTGGTGGAAAATATTATTAGTTGGCCGCACTACTCAGGAAAGCTAACAAAGCTATTCGAGGAGTTATAAAACATATAAATAATTATCTCTAATTTATTTTTGCTGTCCATTGTTAATGTGAAATATGATTTATGCACTGTCGACGCCAATTAATGACCTCAATACAGAGTTACGAAGCTCGAATTCTATATTGTAAAAAATATTAAAAAAACCAACAAAAAAAAAACATGTTCCTGTAACAAATTTGTTACAGGAACATTTATATATATATATTTATATATATAAATATATATATATATATTTATATATATATATTTATATATATATATTTATTTATATATATATATATATATATATATATATATATATATATATATATATATGTATATATATGTATATGTATATGTATATGTATATGTATATGTATATGTATATATATATATATATATATATATATATATATATATATATATATATATATATATATATATATATATTAACTTTAAACAAGGGGATATAGTGGGGGAAAGAAGAGCTATGGAATTTGCTGCCATTCCCAGAATTTGGCGTGAACCCACTGACCACTCAAGCAACTGCTACTTCTGCATAGTGGACCCTTGAAAACGTCGAAGTGGCAAAATACATCTGCTGTTTCCTATCCCGATCTTCCATCCTCTATTGCACCAATTCCACGCAGTGTTGATCTTCCTGTACCAACTTTCCTGAAAGAAATGAGCCACCCTCAGAAGAAAGCAACAATTCAGACGCTGAAAAGATCTTTGAAGATATAGACTACAGTGCCAGCGATATGAGTGTCGAGAGGAATCCATACCCTCCAAACCAAAGAGACCTTAATGACTTTGTCAAAGATCTTGGCTTGTCTAAGTCAAATGTTGAGTTTTTCATTTTCAGGATCAAAGAGTGGGATTTTCTGGATGAAAATGTGCAAGAGTCGAGCCAAAGGAAAGATCATAAACATTTCATAAAATTCTTTACTTATCAAACTGGGCTTTTCTTCTGCAATGATATATCTGATGTGTTTTATGTAATTGTAATTTCATGGAATCCAGATGAGTGGAGGCTCTTCATTAACAGCACCTCAAGAAGCATTAAAGCCGCACTTCTCCATAATTGGAATAAGCATCCATCCCTTCCTTTGCCTGATTCACTATATGTCAAGGATGACTACAACAGTGTCAAGCTCCTGCTACAAGCTTTAAATTGTAGGGAGTGTGCCTGGGAAGTGATTGGAGACTTCAAAATGTCATAATTTTTTTATCTTTCCAGGGAAGTTTTACCAAGTTTTTCATGTCGTCCGTCTTTGGGACAGTAGGGATACCACAACACATTACCACAAGAAGCACTGGCTACAAAGGACTGAGTTCTCTGTTGGAGGGCATAATATCAAGCATTACCAATTAATAGACCCTCAAAAGGTGTACTCTCCATTGCATTTAAAACTACATCTCATGAAGCAGTTCGTTAGAGCTCTTAACAGTCTACAGCCTTCAAATTCCTTCAAAATTTCTTTCCAAAAAAACACTGAGTTAAAGGTGAAAATTAATGTCTTTGTTGGACCACAAATCAGGAAAATCTGTGTTCAGAATTCCCTGATAAGCTTACTAAAAGCAAAAAGAAGACTAGAAGTGTTTTGTTTCGGTGTGTCAGGGCTTTTTGTGCAACCACAAGTCTGATAATTATGTGGAACTGCCTGAGAACATAGTGAAAGGCTATGGCCAAATAGGCTGAAGGTGGGCATCCTGATAAATTCAAGCAGAATATGGGAGCATGCTCAGAGGCGCAAGTAGAGCGCTTCCATTAAGATATGCTGAACTTTGAACATAGATACCAAGGAGCAGAGAATGAAAACATTATGGGGGCTTGTACGGGAAAGGGATTTGCATTACAAACGGAAATCTAGGAAAACTATTTACTTCTAACATTACTTTACTTGTTTTTTTTATATATTTTCTTGTTGAAGTTTCAATAAAATTGAATAAATTTAACGGTTTTTGTTTTTAACCCCACAATGGATGAAAAAAAAAGAAAATTTGCCTACTTTTAGTAAGTACGAGTATTTAATTATACGCGCCACAAAAGCAGTTTAAAACAAATAACGGTTATTTTCTATTGTTTTGCAATACTGCAATAACTCGTAATTTCAATAAATTTAAGTTATTTTATTAAGCTAAATATACCTAAAACAACCCCATCTCTCATCAAATAATAATATATAAATTTCACTCCCTGGACGAAATTCAGCGTAAATTGTGACATGACTTTCCTGTCACACTTTACGGTGACTTTCGATCAGTGTGACAATTTTATAAGAGAATGCTGCGTGCGTGTATGGGGGGGGGGGGGCTATTTAACTATAAATAAACTAGATAGGAAATTAACAAAATAAAATTTGGCGAATTTTTTACATTGCATATTTTAAGCAGTACTGTCCTAACATTTCGAAACTGATTTGTTTCAAGAGGGATGCCAAACTCCTCGCTTCCTTTCCATTTCCAGGTGAAGTAACTTTATATATATTTAATTTTTAATCAGCGATATTACAAAAATATGTGGGTAATAATTTCCTAGGTGATAAAATTTGCGGAGCATTATCGTTAAATGATGTTTGGGTGAAGGAAAACTGCGGCGTCAGAACAATTTGAAGCACGAGCACAGGATGTGTGGAGTCGGTTTGTCAGTTAATTTCTTGAACAGGAAGAAGAGGCCAATGGGGGTAATGAGAAGCTTCCCCAGAGACTAATAGAAATTGGAGAAAATGAGTCTGGCTGGAGAAACAATTAGCCGAATTTGTCTGCAATTGCGAAACCACCATTTGCATTAAACGGCGACCTACCCACCTCTTCCCAACCAATTAGTTAGGTTTTGTGTTCTCAAATTGGCGGAAAATCGACCGCTTGAAGATATAACAGAATTACTATTGGAATGAATCTGGGCCACTCAAAGCTGAATTTAAGGGGTCGGTTGCCGCTCTCAGCTCGGGGCGTTAAGTGAGGGGTTGCGAAAACGGCGATTTCGCGCGTAAATGAAAAGTGGAATTCGCGACAAGATTCAAACCTTTTTTTGTAATCCTTGTTTGCTTTTTTTTTTGCCTCCAGATAATCATGGTACGAAAGTTAGGTTTCACGGGGACCCTTTTTAGTGACGACTGGGCCGTAAATGCTCATTGCTTTCACTAAATATATCGGGCGCTTTTGCCTCGTCTCCACCGACCCCTCTCGCTTTGACTTTAATTCGAACCACATTTGATACCCCCATTGCCCCGAGAGAAACTGGTGCTCTCTCTTGGCTCTTCCTTTGCACATCTTCTAAATCTCCCATTATCTTTTCCGCACCTGTATAGACCCAAGCGAGGGGGGAAAGAAGGGGTTTAAACCTTATAAAAAACAAGACAAAATCGAAAATTACTCCCGTGTAATTGTGCAGTTGTTTTGTCAATTGCCGAAACTCACAGCACGCAAATTGCAAATTCGTTAATTGCATCGCCCTCCCCTTTTCATTTAATGACCCCTTCAGGGGTAGGATAGTGTAGCAGGGGTATAATGGACATGTTAGAGCTGAACAACCTGGAGGTGCCCCAGGTGTGCACCCTCCCCGCCCCAATGACTGCACCCTTTCCTGTCTCCCCGCTTCCCTATTAATCTCGTCTGCTTGTCTTTTGAGCCCAAATGATTTAGCATCTTATAAATCTGTTCCAAGTAGTCTCCTCTTTCGGCTACGCGGCTCTGCACCTTTTATGTATTTTCGGTCTGCCCTAAAATTGCTACTTTTTTAATCGCTTTTCACAGACCTTCTGGCGGAGATGGCGCCATTGCCCACCGATTCGAGCTTTCTGATTCATAAATCAGTGTGTCTATAATTGGACTTCGGATCTGAACCAAGGTGGTTGCTACTTCATATCACAGCTGCTGAAATGATTAAAAATGTTGATAGCCTCTTTGTCCTCTGCCTTATGACTGGCATGCTATTTTTTCCTCCATTTTTAAAGCTTGTAACTCGGGAATTATTGCCATAGGCCAAAGTATTTTTAGTTTTTCACGGTGGAATTTCACTAAATATTCTGTTTTATACCAATGAGGAAGAAGCCTTTGAAGTACGTTTGCAACGTATTACGAGTTTTCTTGAAGGAGAAAAAGAGCTTAAACTAGGGTGAAGTGTAACGAAGCGCTGTATTTCTCAGACGCTTTCTTCTTCTCCCCAGAAACATCTGCAATCCGATTCATTGCGACATGACTGATCTCGAAACGCCAAAGTAACGCAATGTGAGAACTTTTACATGAACGTAAAAATAGGAATGTTGAGCAGAGAGTTCCAGATTCCGAATATTCCTTGTGATCAAGTAACAGACAACCGCAATGAACGTTATTATCTGGATTTAACCCTTAATATGGAATGGGCTGGATTCAGTGTGACGTGTTACGATGGGATATGAACAAAGATTATTAATTAAATCTCAGTTAGGATAAACAAAACATGACCAACGGCCACCCGTGAGCTAGAGGTGAAATATGGAGAACTAATGAGAAAGGGCTGGGCCGGTTTTAGTGTCAAATCCCAACAAAGCGCAACGGAAGGGGGGGGGGCTTTCATTGGGAAAAGGACGAGGGGTATAAATAGGTAAAATATAAAAATGAATCCCCCTCAAGGATGGAACGCGACAGCAGGTCTTGCAAACTACAACCGCCTCGGCCAGGCAAGATTCATTTTATATTTTGAAATATGCATTTAACAAGGGTAGGGAAAAGGCTTTCTGTAATGCAAAGTTGGTACCTCAATGGGATGCCTTTGAGATTTTTTTTTTTTAGAGTTTTTGTACACTACACAGTACTCCAAGGGACTGACTGACAAGCACAAGTAATATGTAAAATCGCATTATTATGTATAAGCAAACACGAGCATAGAAATTAAGAAATGTGTATTTAGCGAATAATGACTGGATCTAAACTTTATTTAATATATATATATATATATATATATATATATATATATATATATATATATATATATATATATATATATATATATAGTAGGTGCAATAAATATCAGATAAATGGTCAAAAGTATATTTACCATAGTTACACAACAGCAAAATAATCGAAAATTGAACATCTTATGTATTTTGGACGTTGAATACAAATTAGTATCATATTGCAAAAAGAGTAAAACATTACTACGATTACGGCAAAAATATCAAACGAACGTTTCAAAAGGTATCCGATACATCTATGAAAACCAGTTAGTATTTGGTGATATGACCTTTCGTCGCTAGTACAGCTTCCAACCGTTTGGGATATTTACTTATGAAGTTCTTACAAATATTTGTAGGTATCTTGGCCCATTCTTCTTGGCATATTCCTTTTAAATCTGTTAGATTTCTTGGGTCCCTTTTCTGAATCTTTAGTTTTAATTTATGTCTGGCGACTGACTTGGCCATCCCAATCTCATAACCTTTATTTTCTTTTGCTGAAACCACGCTGCAGTGCCCTTGGCTGTAGGTTTTGGATCGTTGTCCTGCTGGAATGTCCATCCTTCTTGGCAACTTCAAGTCGTCTGCAGACTGTAAGAGATTATCATCCAGAATCCTGCGATAAATCTGAGCATTCATTTTCCCTTCAATAATTTTGAGTCTTCCATGAACTGTAGAGGAGAAGCACCCCCATACCATTATGCTGCCGCCTCCAAACGTGACTAACACTATTCCGCCCAAATAACTCAATTTTCGTCTCGCCAGACCATACTACAGCGTTCCCAAAACCTTGTAAAATTCAGACTATTTCTGACATGAATTGGTTTCAACAAAGGTGTCTTTCTTGGTGTGCGAGAATGGAATTCGTCGTTCCTAAGAACTGCTCGAAATTGTATTTTGCATACAAATATTTGTCCCAGCTGCTTCCAAATCTTTCTGAAGTTCATTCAGATCGAGTCACTTGAGGACTATTCTTTACTTTACGGACTATATGTTTAGCCGCACGATTTGAAATTTTAGATGGACCCCCTCAACGTGGTAGACTTGCAGTGGACTGATATGACGTGAACCGGCGAATCGTGTCACCAATGGTTGAGATTGGTATTTTTGGTACAGATAAAATTTGTCTATAGCCCAAACCACTTTTATGTAACTGAACAATTAGTTTTCTGCTCCTTTTTGGCAATTCTTTAGTTTTCGCCATATTAGAATTAGAGTGTTGAACGATGACCTCCTTCTCATGCAGCTCTCAGACACTGACCGAGGTCCGCTGTTTTACGTGGACGAAGTAGATTATTTTTCTAGAAAGTTCTACATCATTCCTGTCACGTAAACCACTCTGGAATATTCGAGAACTTTTTATTATCGCTTTAAAACTAATTTTGTGGGTCTTTTGGAAACTTTTTGAGGCGATGATCTAACACGTTTGTCGATATAATATCAATGCTTTATTATTTGTTTATTCTAATACCGAATTTGTATTCAACGTACAAAATACATAAGATGTTCAATTTTCGATTACTTTGAACCCACTGTATGTGTATATATTTATGAAAAACCCTCGATATAACGAACTATATGGGGCGGGGGTCGTTCGTTAAAGCCGAAAGTTCGTTAAGCCCGATGGTCGTTAAAGCGATGGAAATGACGATGTATTGCATGAATATGTAATACGTATGTAATTACTAATAAAGTTAAGTGGACTACATCGGATTTAACGAACTTCGGTTCGTTAAACCTGATGTAGTTTGGCCAGGAAATTTGGTTCGTTATATCCGAAATTCGTTGCATTGAGTTTCGTTATATCTAGGGTTTACTATATATATATATATAGAGAGAGAGAGGGAGAGAAAGAGATTTTGTGTGTGTGTGTGTGTGTGTGTGTGTGTGTGTGTGTGTTAAGTTGTTATTTTATATTTCTTTATCTCTACTTTCCAACTTTAATGTAAAGTGATAAGGTTTATGGAAGAAAGATATTTCGCTCTTCTCCTTTGTGGTTCCTTTTCCTTGTTGCTAAAATGAATTTAGATTGCGTCAAGTGATGGTTGTCGCCTTCTGGAAGGAACATTTATTTCAGATTTCATCTTATGGAAATGAGGCTTCAGTGGTTGGCACTGATAAATGTCCGCCCCGTAATTATTCCCCGACACGCCAGCCCCCTTTCGCGTGCCATATACGGGCCACGAGACGTGATCTCACTGCCTTCCCCCACACCCTTTAATAATTGACCTCCGTCATTCGCTCAGAAATTTGGTTGTTGTACTCTCGCTGGGATCACCTTGCGTGGGGCTGAAACATTCCGCGGTGCCTCGGCAGCCCGGGCGAGGGAGGGATGTTCAGCTGCTGTTTAGTCGGAGAGTTGAAGTTTTCATACATTTACACTCGCACTTGAAGGTTTTGTTTCCCGTTTCCCCCTCTGTAAGTGAAATGTCCGCGCGCTGAAGAGGGTTAGTTCACTTTACCAATCCCCTTGCAGCGAGACCTTCTTTATCGTGGAGGGGGTCAGGTTCTGGAGAGTTGCGCGTAATCCCGGTTCCGACCCCTGTCCGCCCGAATGCCTACAGCAGGATCTACGTCTGTCTTCCACACATTAACAATTTTCTGCGTAATACAGCCTAGTTGCTATTACGTTTTCGATGGAAAACAAAATCCGAGCACTCCTAGTAGTCTTCTCTTTAGACTATTCGGGCTTTTTACCTCCCACACATTTTCACTTCCAACTTTTCCACTACTTTTACCGGCGCATTTGTTCTCGAGCCTTTTTTTTGTGGATTTTCGCTTATTGCTATTTATCCCCTCGTTAGCTTTTGTCTCAATTAAATAATGATTTCCTTTCCATTCGGTCCGTTCAAGGACAAGTCTCCACTTTTTCATTACCTTATTAATGGACCGCTATAAATCAACCCTGAATTTTTGAGGCTAAGATTCGTATTCATTGAACCGTCATTATCATTTCTCAGCAACATCGTTTCGAAAACATAAAAAAAAATTACACAGATTACTTCCTTGTGCTCTGTCACAAAGGCTTTAGTTGTTAATCCCATGCTCCAAACCACAACTAAAGTGAAACTCCATTTTTTATCTCCATCTAATCGGCCTATCATCTAACTACCCAAAGTCTCTCTTTACTTGATCGTTCAAGCAGACGTCTCCACCGCACGTATACACCCGCCTATCCTTAAAGCAATGGCGGTTTTGTATTTTCACTGTGCTTGTTTGTGTAACAAATAGAAATATTCCATTTCATTTTCGCGGCTGTTACTAAAAAGTTTAGTGTAGGGTTGTTTTTAATGTCACTGTTTGTGCGAAATCCTTGTACGGGGCTGGGATTCTGTTGCTTAGGCGATCTCCCTTTTTCTTTGCTACTGTATTTTGTTTCATAAATCAGGTCTTAAAGGATTATTTAGGATTAATTTGAGTATCTGTAATGTGTGTTATAATCTATGCGAAACAAAGCGTGGATTTTGTTTAGAAATCAACATTTGTATAGAATATAAATTATGAAGTTGCGTTTTAAAGAGCTGAAATTTGTCAGTTAATCTGAGACTCGTTAATTTTTGCCAAGAACATCGCGAAGCTCAAAATGTTGATGTTAAATGGGTGGAAAGTTCAGTTAGTCGGAATTTCATTATATAACATCCATACAGCATTTCCTTAAAACAATACCGTATTCGTACCATCCCTGTATGGTTGTTTATTTTAAAATCGACAGTGAAAAAAAGTATATTTGTGAAGTTGAGTATTTCTCTTGGCAGCTTGGTCAAGGAAGGCTAACGCACAGATTGACTGACACACAAGCCTAATAATTTCTATCGACTTCTGAAAGCAACATTAGTATCCAAGGAGTGAAGTGGATAAACTATGTTCAATTGTGTGAGTTTGGTTGCTCTTACTTAACTCCTGAAGTCCTTGAGACGCCTCAACTTTGCTTCGTTGTTCTATTTGAGAACTGCAGAGTAGTTCTTTCTGTGAAACATTAATTTGGCGCGTTCATTTTGAGAGCGTTAATGACACTTGCAGCAGATTTCGCACTCTCTTCTCATCATTTTTGCTTGATTGGATATAATTTTTTCCGTATCTTCTTCATTTTAGCCAAATAATCTACACCCGAATCCGCACACTGGTTAGCTGGGCGTTTTTGTTTTTTTTTGTCACGTTCTCGTTCGGTGAGTGTTAATTTTTTTTTGACTCGCACGCGACTAAAAACGCCCATTTTAAAATCTCTGCCCCACCTGTAACCATCATATATTGCAGGCGCCGAAATAAAGTGACTATTCTTGGAAACGGTGATCCGATATATTAGATCTCAGACTGGGGACACGACATTTTAAAATCTGGCAAAGTATTAACCACTCTATTGCAGTCACAAACAATTCGTCAGCATCATAATTGGCCTATTTTTCATAAACAATTACGTCAGCTTAAAAAGGCTTTGCTGTTTGAAAGACTGTCCTTGACTGAGACGTACGATATTCGATTATTAAGGAATTGATGCCTATAAGGATGATGTATACTAGTCGGCTGTCACTCGCGAGCGAGATGACGTCCTCTGGGCGGCCATCGAACCCGTGGGTCCTCAGGTGGCTGAGGAGACCCAGTCGCGACCGACACTGTTTCTCGCACGTCCGATTATTATTAATTCAGGTAAATATGCAAAAAAAAAAACAGTAGTTTAGAATAGATTCGTAACCTCTCTATCACGGCAATTAAGCCAATACCAGAGCACAACAAAAATTAAACAAAGCCTATAAATACTACATATAAATAAATACCAATGATGTATACTACATATCATAGCGATATGTGCGCATCTACCTTTGGGTGTCTGTATTTGTTTTCTGGCTCCAAAGAGAGTTAAGCTCGTGGTGAGTAAATAAATTTAGTCTCTAAATCCCTGTCGCCGCTCCGTCCCTCCTCCTCAACTTTATTTATTTTTGCATTTCATCGTTCGTTTGGATGTGCGTTGCGTCACATTCCTCGTGAATAACCTCTATTCACTACTACTTTAGATTATCAGGTACTTAGACATAACCAGTGGTATTTATAGGCTTTGTTTGATTTTTGTTGTGCTCTGGTATTGGCTTAATTGCCGTGATAGAGAGGTTACGAATCTAGTCTAAACTACCGCCGTTTTTTTTGGTATATTTACCTCTATTAATAATAATCGGGGTATTATTAACTTGTGGTAAAGAGATTCTTTGTCGTCTAGGAAAAAATAACCAAGCTTTAGTATTTAAAACCTTGGGGAGGTTTGTTATGGTGGTTATTGTCATTAATCTTTCTCACTACTCTTTTTTCCTTCCCTCGCTGAGGCGGTGCAGGTTCAGGAGAATCACCCCCCTCCCCGCCCATACTACACAGGCTCGAGCACCCCAAATAGTGAGCTGTTTCAACGTCCCCACTTTCTGGTAGAGGGGTTCCCCAAGTTTTGTGGGTTTTTTTGTTATAAATAATAATAATAGAATTTCTATTGTTTTTCAGTAAATTCAGCCTTGCTCTGACAAACCCCCTTTGTTCCCCTCTTGGTGCCTGAGCACTCTTCCTGCTTTTTGCTAATCTTGTTTTTTGTCTTTATTTGTTGTTAGCTTATTTATTAGCCTTTGTTCCTTTTTTATCTTTATTTACATGTTGTTACTTGTTTGTTTTTTTAATCTAGCATAGTATTAGGCTGTAGCGTGATTACAGAGAGTTAGGCCCTCGTGTAGGCAGTCGCCTGATGGCCTCTTACAAAATATAGGATTTCACTGCCTTTTTAATGAATAAAAAACAAGATGGGGGATTTAATGTTTGTTTTTCTCTTTCAGTTGGCGTTGTTTTATCGATTTAACAGCAGAAACACGTGTTAATGTGACCTCAAATGAATGGATTTTTGAATGAACGACGAATTATTATGCTCACCCATTCATTCATTCCCCTGTGTAAGATAGCGTAACACAAACTGAGGATGAAACAGGCAATGACTAAGCCTCCTATTATTATACCTTCAAACTATGCCATGTTTTATTTTTAATTTAATGTAATTACTTGATAAACAGACCTTTCATTTGCGTTTATCAAGTTACAAAATGTCCACCAAAGGACCTGGTTTGTATGAATTCCTTACGGAATCCGAGCTGCAACACTATTTCAATGCCTTCAAAAAGGACCTCAAGGTAATGTATTATTTTCATTCTCTTTTTGAAACGATGATTTAATATAACCCCCCACGTCTTTGTAGATAAATTGTGTCCTTCCTTTAATAAACTTCTTTTGCTTCCTGTACAAATATAGTGGGGAGTGGTGACTTATTTTGCATCTTGAGTAATTATTTTCTTTTTGTCGCTCGTTTGTAATCATACTAAAAAAGGTTGTGCCTTAATTGCTGTTATTTCCGGTTTCCTTGATTAGTGACTGCCTCATATGAACCTCCTTCACGCACAGATCTCCTGTCAAGGAATTGTTCATTCATACATCTCCTGCCAAGGGATTGTTTTCTCGTAATATCGAGGTTTTGAGAAGCCAATCAAAGAGACTCAAATTATATGCCGTATCTCGACTGAAGTTTGTAATTGTTTTATGAGGAATTTACATGGCCGTTCTAGGCGTTACTTGGGGTTTCGCTCTCACAAGGAAAAATGCGAGGGGCCGCAAATAGCAACTTGCTATCAAACCTCATTCAAATAATTAATCTAATTGGAAATTAACGATGTAATTGTTTGTAGTTGTCATTTGGGATAATTTTATTTTCAGTCATGCGTTCGTGTCCATGTATATATCCGTTTGCGTAAATTGAGTGAATTCTGCAGGTGCACAATGTGGGTCAGTTGAAATTCGTGACAGAAGAAGATTTAGCTTCGTTGGGCATGTCACGTCCCGAGATGAGGAGATTGAAGAAATACTTCCAGAAGTACTGCCCTCAAACCTATCTATCAAAGTTTAAAAAGGTGCGTTTGTGTGCTTGTCCATATGCTGATGCTGGCCTGAGGGTAATCTGAATGTCACCATTGCTGCCACTTGTTATGAATCCGGTTCCCCGCCCCTCGGATTAAGTTAGTACTTTTGAGTGATTTTTTTATGATCTACCCTTGAAGGTTTCTAAACATCCCCTCCCCTAACCTAAGTTTTGTTCACTACTGGAGTCTGTAATCATTAATCTCTTTCCCTAATGTTCTGTTGATTTAACCATGTTTTTGTCCCCTCTCTCCGTTCTTGGTAGTTGCACCAGATACTTCTCTAAAATATTGAATCCGACCTGACCTATACTCTAAGGGTGAGAATAATTATTTTCCTGGCCTATCTTTCGCTGCTTAAGAAATTCTGTTCTTTGGCACTTACACGTTAATGTATACTAAAAATATCAAGATTATTATCACATGAAGACAGTCCAAGTTCGATTGTAGGCAGATAGGTAACGCCATCTGTTTCATGGCCAGAACACCCCCTCCCCCGACTGGATGATGAAACCAAAATAAAAATCTTCATGACAATTATTGATGCTCCCGAGGGCACCAGGAGCCGTCTCTGTTGCGGTGACGGTTCCGATAAGTCTTCGTGTTTTTTTACACCAACCAGTGGTTAGGTAGGAATCTTCGTCACCCCAGGAAGAAGGGGAACTCATTCCACGTTATGGGTATGTAGATATATGCCACCCATCCATCAGTTGGATTCCTTGGAATGGAACAGTATGTTGTGCTATGAAGACAGAATAAGAAAGATGGTGGGGATATGCTTTGCTGTATGTGTGATGACGGTACGAGATCTACCTACTCTTCGCAGCAATAAGACAGCGCACCCACGAATCAGTGACGTGCGCTGACGTTTGTGTTCGCTCACGCTTGGGATCGAACCCTGAACCTCGACCATAGGAAACCAACGCCAATATCCACCAGTCTAGCGAGAGTCTCAGTTTGATTGCTATTTGTTTTTGTTGAAGCTGAGGTTACTCATTTTCGTGCCTTGAGGGGAACGGCGTTCTTGTTTGAAATTACGAAATGGCAATCTAGATTCAATAATTATTATTCGAACCTTTGCCCTTTTGAAGTGACTTTGATTGCCACTGCGCAAGTCCTTTTCTTCTAAGGTATCTTTTTTGTGTTCCCAGAAATTGCTCCCTAAAAAAGATGGCCCCGAATCTGTCGGCGTCATAATACCTGAAGAAGGAGGGGGCGCTGGGGTTCGAGTCCCCAGCAAGCATATCATCCCCGCGGACGCCATCGTCATCAACAAGGAGCTGGGTGTTGGGGAGTTTGGGGTAGTTCAACAAGGGGTCTGGACTAACGAGGAAGGCGAGAGGGTGAGTCTGGGCGAAATCTGCAGCTCTTTGGTCTTTTGTCTTTAACTATATCAGACATGACTAACTTGAACTCAGAAGGACTTAGATTAATCCTTGTGAAAATATTATTGTTTTTGAATGTGGAATGTTTTTAGTTCATTTCTTAATACTACAATTTTAACTTGTTCCATTGTTTCAAATAATAATAAAACCCTCCCTAAAAATTCGTTAATTCGTACCTTATTGCAAATTTGTCTCATTGAAAAAGTTGCCTTTGACAAAGCAGGTAGATGAGGGTGATTAGCAACTCCCTTAAGTTGCAAATAATATAACTTTTGTTTTGTCACTATGATATTAGGGATCTTTTACACCAGAAAAAAAAGCTCATTTTGGTAGGTTTTTAAGTTATTAAATTCTCCTTTATTGGATGTGAGTTGAACCAATTTCGGGTGTAAATTCTTTTCACCCGGTTTGGAGGGTTGATTTTCATTAAAATAAAAGTTCATCGTTGGCGTTCTCTCTTTCCCTCTCTCTTCGTCCCCATCGAAGTAAAAACTATTAAGACTGTTTGCTAAGAGACTAAAATCGAATGTAGTTCATTGATACTCGATGAATTAGACAAATATTTAATTTCAGATTCAGGTGGCGATCAAGTGCTTAAGCAAAGATAGAATGCAGAGCCAACCGATGGAGTTTTTAAAGGAGGCAGCCATAATGCACACGATCGACTCTGAACACATTGTTCGCCTGTACGGCGTCGTCCTGGACACCACCGCACTAATGCTGGTCAGTCTATGCTGTGTGTCGTGTCTCCCTTTTCTCTTTGTTTCTCTGTTGGGGGTTTTGCGCCAAAAACAAGGGACAAATTTGGCCGTGAAACGTCGTTGTATGCAATTCAAGTTACTGACGTTTCTTGATTCCGAAGTGAATTTGAATAAAATCCCGTTGCAGGTAACCGAACTGGCTCCTTTGCGTTCTTTGCTCGAATGCCTCAAGGAGCCTTCTCTTCGAGTGAGCTTTCCTGTCACGACCCTGTGCGATTTCTGCGTTCAGGTCTGCGATGGAATGTGTTATCTCGAAAGCAAAAGACTCATTCACAGGTGATGACGGAATGCAAATGATTAATTAGCTCACTTGAAATTCCATCGACCTTTTAAAAAATCCTCTTAACATCCGAACACACTTCCACACCCTTTTACAGAGACCTGGCAGCGAGGAATATCTTGGTATTTTCTAAAAACAAGATTAAGATATCAGACTTCGGCCTCTCAAGAGCTCTCGGAGTAGGAAAAGATTATTATCAGACTAATTTTAACGTAAATTTGAAGTTACCTATTGCTTGGTAAGTATTAAAGGGTAGATTATTTTAATTGTATGTGAGCCTGATTTTACTAAAAGTTGCTAATGTTAAACTTCCAGGTATGTTTTAGGTTTGTTTCTATTTATTGGGAGAGATAACTGGAGCTTTTGGTACATCCAGAGAGAATGGAAATGGAGAGATGGGGGTAGGGCTGTGTTAAAAAAAACCTTGTGTAGCAAACACTCGATACAAGCATGTACATAAATACACATGGGTTGGAGAAAGGAGATGGGAAAAAAGTTAAAGGTATAATTGATCTGTGCCTAGTAAGAAAGAGTATGCTGTGGGACGCATTTGATGTGAAAGTTGTAATTGTTGTAAGTCTGGGACGCTATTTGATCACACGATTGTGCTGTGTATGGTTAAATTTGGTTGAGTCATGGAGAAGAAGACTAGTGGAAGTTCGACATTGGAGAATCCGAAGTGAAATGTTATTGAATCACAGAAATTGCTTGAAAGTAGAAGTGAGGAAATAGGTGCGAGCATGGAGATGGAGAGTATGTGGAACAAATTAAAGTGGGTTTAGTTAGTGCAAAGAGCTGTGTGTGAGTGTGCCAGACCTGGAAAGAGGAAGTAAAATGTAGAATGGTGGAATGGCGATGTGAAGCGTGTAGTGGAACGCAAAAAGGAATCATACTTGCAAATGCTTAATAATACAGATTAGATATGCCATAGAGATGCGGTTGAATGTATACAAGGAGGGGGAAATGAGACTGAAATAAGTGAGTAAACAGAGTAGAAAAGCAGCAAAATGAGGCATTTGGAAAATTGATTGATGAAGATCCCGATGGGAACAGGAAGATGAATGAGGATCCCGATGGAAACAGGAAGATGAATGAGGATCTCGATGGAAACAGGAAAATGAATGAGGATCCCGATAAGAACAGGAATATGAATGAGGATCCCGATAGGAACAGGTAGATGAATGAGGATCCGGGTGGGAACAGGATGCTTGATGTCATTCAATTATTTCTATTCTTTTCCTCCAACCCAACTCATGTGGCTCTGTTTGTGTAACTGAATGGGCGCAAGTCTGGGAGAAGTGCCATCCTAATCTACATATGTCCCATCTTCAATATTTATTTCCCTAACGTCACCGCTTTCCTTACGAACCTATTTTCAATACTTTTCTATTGAACCCCTCGTTGGTTTGTATTAATAAAAAAAATCCTGGTATTTAATGCTTGTTTTTGCATTCCTTTCTATCTTTCTCATTTCTATTTCCCGTAAGGGGCGCGGTGATTTGCCATCCTGGCCGCCGTGCTGACGGGATCCAGCGCTCCGTCCGGCCCCAGCTTAGCCTCTCTTCCTTCATTTAGATAGCCTGTATTTCTCCCCTACTTCGTCGCTTTTCATACAACCTCTCCCACAACTTTCTCTGGTCAGCCTCTAATTTCACAGGGTAGATGCTGACCTTCTTCTCAAGCCAACCGTCCCGGATCGTAGCTGAAGGGGGAGGGGACAACGTTCCCTAACCCCTGAGCTCCGGTTCGGGATGGGTTTTTTTTAACAACCTGCTTCATCCCCACCCATACATTCCTCACATCCCTTTTTCTTTCTTCTTCACACTCTATCAGTTTTACGCCGTGTCTAAGGTGGAGCCGCCATGCCGATGGACTGCCAGGATACCAGGCGGGAGTGGTGGTCCCAAATGGCGGCGCCTGGCTCTGCCGGGCCTGTAAGCACCTCTTGCAGTGCGGACTACTGCGAGAGGTGATGCGCGATTGCATCCCGTGTAAAAAAGAGAGTCACCATGCCCATGTGTGACAAAATTTAAAAAAAACCCAAATCTCTCCCCAATTCCCCCTGCTCATCAACGGAGCCGCCTTCGGGCAACTCCACGAAAAAAATGGAGGTCCCCCCTCCCTTCCTGTGCTTGCACAGGGGACCCTCCATATTTCTTTAACCGGAGAGGAGGCTTACTCCTCTCCTACGCCTACGGGTGTAGGGGACTCCCCCTCACCCCCTTCTCTGGAGGTGCTTTCGGGCACCTCCCTGCTTCCAGCGGCAGTCCCTCCTTTTCTTTCCAAGGGGACTGCCAAGAAAGCCAGCAGGCAGCCCATAGCGAACCGCAACCCATCAAAGCGGCTCGGTAGGGCAAACCCCCTTAGGGGGGAGAGGGAAGCCAGGCCCCTTCGGTCGCTTCCCTCAAAAGACCTGCTGGCAAGAATATTAAACCTTGCCGGGCTCAAGGCCTGTGCCTCCCCACACAAGACTGGTGACGCTGCCAAGGGGACCTGTGATTTCCTGGGAGGGGATGGCCAACTGGAGGTCCCTCCTGTAATAGACATAGTCCTTGAGGAAACCCAGCCTCAGACGGTAGGGCCTTCCATGGGGGGAAATCCGGGCTCGGCGCCAAGCACCCCGTAAGGGGCGCGGCGATTTGCCATCCTGGCCGCCGTGCTGACGGGATCCAGCGCTCCGTCCGGCCCCAGCTTAGCCTCTCTTCCTTCCTTCAGATAGCCCGATTTCTCCCCTACCTTGTCGCTTTTCATACAACCTCTCCCACAACTTTCTCTGGTCAGCCTCTAATTTCAAAGGGTAGAATGCTGACCTTCTTCTCAAGCCAACCACCCCGGATCGGGGCTGAGGGGGGAGGGGACATTGTCCCCTAACCCCTGAGCTCCGGTTCGGGATGGGGGTTTTTTAACAACCTGCTTCATCCCCACCCATACCTTCCTCACATCCCTTTTCCTCTCCTCTTCACAACCTATATTTTTTACGCCGTGTCCAAGGTGGAGCCGCCATGCCGATGGACTGCCAGGCCACCAGGCGGGAGGGGTGGTCCCGAATGGCGGCGCCTGGCTCTGCCGGGCTTGTAAGCACCTCTCGCAGTGCGGGCTACTGCGAGGGGTGATGAGCTATTGCGTCCCGTGGCAAAAATAGGGTCACCATGCCCATAGATGAACAACAAAAAAAAAAAACCCAAACCCCTTTAACTCCCCCTTGCTCATCGACGGAGCCGCCCTTGGGCAGCTCCACCGAAAAAATGGAGGTCCCCCCCCCTGTGCTTGCACAGGGGACCCTCCATATTTCTCTAACCGGAGAGGAGGCTTACTCCTCTCCGCCTACGGGTGCAGGGGACTCCCCCTCACCCCCTTCTCTGGAGGTGCTTTCGGGCACCTCCCTTTTCCCAGCGGCAGTCCCATCTTTTCTTTTCAAGGGGACTGCCAAGAAAGCCAGCAGGCAGCCCTTAGCCAGCCGCTTCCCATCAAAGCGGCTCGGTAGGGCAAACCCCCCTTAGGGGGGAGAGGGAAGCCAGGCCCCTTCGGTCGCTTCCCTCAAAAGACCTGCTGGCAAGAATTTTACACCTTGCCGGGGTCAAGGCCTGTGCCTCCCCATACAAGACTGGCGACACTGCCAAGGGGACCTGTGATGTCCTGGGAGGGGATGGCCAATTGGAGGCCCCTCCTGTGATAGACATGGTCCTTGAGGAGACCCAGCCCCAGACGGTAGGGCCTTCCATGGGGGGGAATTCGGGCTCGGCGCCAAGCACCGAACCCGAATCCGCCCCTATGCAAGGTCCTCCTCAAATGGCTGAGGGCTCCGAGGCAGTAGAAGGAGGGGAGGGATCTCCTCCGACAGGTGCCCCTACGACAACCAGGACCTTCTCCATTTCGGAGAGGGACCTGGCTGAGGCTGGTCCATCTGGCATGGGGACTTCTGCCGGCGGAGGTGAAAAGCGGGTTCATTCCCCGCCCTCCTCTCCGAAAAAGAAAAAGACTAAAAAGACCAAAAAGACTCGGGGCTCCTCTCCATCCGCGGGGGCTGCGGGGACGGATGGGTCTGCTGCCACTCTGGCAAGCGACCAAGCCAAGATCGGCACATCCGCCCCCTCTGCCCCCCCGGTTGCGGAGCCCCTGACAAACAAGACTACTACCAAGAGTGCACAGGGCAGAGCCTCGATGACATCGGGGCCCCTGATTCAGAGGTTACCTGGCGTTTTCGAGCCCGCTGGCTTCAAACGCTTCCTCGTTATTCGCTCCACTGATGGCACCATGTTGTCCAAGGAAAACATGATCCATCAGCGGAGAGGATTAGCTAGTGCAATTGGTAGAGAGCCGAAGGTAACCCGTTTCTCGGACGGGAGCCTTCTGGCGAATGCGGCGAATCCCGCCGAGGCGGCCAGGATTAGTGCTCTTCGGACACTTCATGGCACCCCGGTGAGTGTGACGCCGCACTCTACCATGAACTTTGTGAAAGGAGTAGTTTATGCGAGGGAACTCGTTGACTACTCCATTGAAGACATCACCTTAGAGCTGGCCGACCATGGGGCGGTCAAGGTCGAACGTGTGATGAGAAAACAGGGAGGGGCCTCGAGACCCACCCCTACACTCTTCGTCACGTTCGACTGTGACAAGCTCCCTGAGTCGGTGCGTGCCGGTTGGTACCGCTACCGTGTGAAGGCATTCGTGCCACTGCCGCGGCGGTGCTATTACTGTCACCGCTTCGGCCATACGAATCGCTCATGTAGACGTGCAAAGTCGGGGTCACCCGAAGTCTGTGTAAATTGCTCCAAGGTCGCACACGATAAGTCCAAATCGTGTGTGGCCAAGTGTGTCAATTGCGGAGAGCCGCACCCTGCTTCTTCGAAGCAATGTGGTGCATATCTCCTTGAGAAAGAAATCCTGGCCGTTCAGGCCCAGGATCGACTCTCATTCCGCGAGGCAAAGGACTTGGTCCTGGCGCGCCCGGCTCTGCCTGGGACGTCATATGCCTCAATAGTTAGGAAGGCACCCTCTGCTCCCGGCCCATCCAGGCCAACGAGCACGGTTGTTTCCGCGCCCATTAGGAGCCCTTCTGCGGGCTCTACCCAACCCGGGCGCTCCCCTGGTAAAGCTGGCGGCAAAAAGAGCTCATACCCTGCCCCGGCTAAAACCAGGGCTCCCCCCTCTTCCCCCAGCGTGACCGTTTCCCGTAAGGCGAAATGGCCACGCGCCTCCACCGAGTCGTTAGACTCACAGGAGGCAACACCCCTGAAGATGGTCGCTAGGCCATCTTCCGGGGTTCCTAAAGCTGTCCCCCGAAAGGAGGACAGCAACAAAGGAGCTTCGGCTCCTTCGCCCACGTCCCGAGGTGGAGCGAGTGGCTCGGAGACGGTGGTTCCTCGAAAAGAGGGCCCCCCGCCTCCGAAGCCGCAACGCCCGCCTAAGGTTTCGAGGCGGAGGGAGGAAAAGACTCGCATGGCGAGCCCAACCTTCCCCAATAAGTCCTCGAAGGCGACAGCGCCTTCAGCGCTTTGTCCGGCCAACAGCGCCCGGGGTTCTGCCCCCGGGAAGCGTACGGCCATTCCCGTGAGGGTCTTCAATTCGAGGAGGGTCCCCGCGTCTCCTCCGAGCTAGGCCTGGAGGGCATATTCCTTCAATGGAATTGCCGTGGACTCCGGGCCAACTGGGAGGAGCTGCGGAGGCTCGTCTCGTCCCGTTCCCCGTTAGCTATTTTTTTGCAGGAGACCATGCTAGGTGCGTGCCCCCTCCCTGCCCTCCCGGGGTATAAGGGTCTTGCGACCCCACCACCTCGGGATGGCCGGGCTGGGGGATGCGCAGTTTACACCCGGCATGATGTCTCCGTTCTTCCTTTCTCTTTAGATACCTTCTTTCAGGCAGTGGCTGTGCAGCTGCACCTGGATAGGAGGTATACTATCATTTCTGCGTACATTCCACCGTCAGCTGACTTCGACGCGGGGGACTTCCGCCGCGTCGTTGCACGGTTCCGAGGCCCTATCTCTTGCTTGGAGATCTGAACGGCAGGCATCCTCTCTGGGGAGATTACTCCATAAATCCCAGGGGACAAGTCCTTGCCGATCTGATCGAAGAGCTTGAGATGGGTGTCCTAAACGTGGATGAGTTTACGCATCACTGTCCGAGAACCGCTTCATTTTCTTGCCTTGACCTATCTTTGTGCTCTTCGGATGCACAGCCTGATTTTGATTGGGGGGTGGTCGATGACCTCCATGGTAGTGATCACTTTCCCATTCAAATATCATTTTCAGGGCAACTGCCGCCTGAGAGACCACCTCGGTGGTGCTTGGCGCGGGCGCGGTGGCCTGCATTTCAGGAAATGACTGAATTCTCTATCTCAGTCGAGGAGTTTAGGTCGGTAGATGATGCCGTTGAGTTCTTCTCCGGCAACCTCATCGCCGTGGGCCTGACTACTATTCCTAGGACGTCTGGCCGTTTTGCACGCCGACCACTCCCATGGTGGTCGGCCGAGTGTGAGACGGCCCTCAAACAGAAGCGTTATGCCTACATGCGCTATAAGCGCCGCCCGAACGATTTCACTGTCGCTGAATTTCGTCGGGCTAGGGCTAGGTTCCGGTATATTTCGAAGCACGCCCGCCGCTCTTCTTGGCGGGCATACGTGTCTTCACTTAACGGGAAGACCCCTTTAGCTGAGGTGTGGAAGCGAGTCAAAAGGATTCGAGGCAAGTTCTCGCAGGACCCCCCTCCCGTTCTCCAGGAGAATGGGACCGCAATCTCGGACCCCGCGTCCGTGGCGGAATCCTTAGCGACCGCTTTTTCCGCATTCTCTAGCCGTGATGCTGCTCCGCCAGCATTCAATGCACGTCGTGATGTCGCGGAAGGCCGCCGGCTGGACTTTACCTCCAGAGGCGGAGAACCCTTCAACGACAAGTTTACTGTGAGTGAGTTGCGCTCCGCTCTCGCTTCGTGCGCGGACACCGCCCATGGTCCGGACGATGTCCCGTACGCCATGCTTCGACACCTGGGTGAGCGAGGCATGGCCTTTCTGTTAGATTTGTTCAACAGGATCTGGGTGGAAGGTCTTCTCCCAGACTCCTGGCGAATCGCTACTGTGCTCGCCTTTCGCAAGCCGGGGAGAGATCACTCTACTCCGACCGGTTTCCGCCCAATCTCTCTAACCTCTTGCGTGTGCAAGTTGATGGAGAAATTGGTAAATGTTAGATTAGCCTATTTCCTGGACAGCGGAGGCCATCTGTCTTCTGCACAGTGCGGCTTCCGTAAGTTCCACTCCACGTCGGATGCTCTGCTCCGACTGGAAAATGCCGTCTGCGAGGCTTTCCTTCGTAGACAGCACTACGCCACGGTGTTTTTTGATCTGGAGAAGGCCTATGATACCGCATGGCGATACGGTATCATGGAGACTCTCCACACGATGGGGGCGAGGGGACGCCTCCCAATGTTTATATCTGAATTTTTGCGAGATCGTCGATTCCGCGTACGGGTGGGGGGAGCCCTCTCCGGCCCAAAGGAGCAGGAAGAGGGTGTCCCGCAGGGAAGTGTCCTCAGTGTCACACTCTTTGCCCTGAGCATCAACGGCATCACCTCGGTGCTGCCGGAAGATGTTCTCGCTACGCTCTACGTGGACAACCTTTCGATCTCTTTTGGCGCGGCCCAGATGCCAACTCTGGAGCGCCGACTCCAACAGGCATTGAACCGCGTCTCTCGCTATGCCGAAGCGCACAGGTTTCGGTTTTCTTTGGCCAAGACTAAGGTGGTGCACTTCTGCCGCCACCCACGGCTTCACCCCGACCCAGATTTGTTTCTTAATGGGGTGCGCCTGGATGTGGTTGAGTCGCACCGTTTCCTTGGTCTTGTATTCGACCGACGCCTCACCTGGGAGGCTCACATTCGCAGCCTTAGGGTCTCTTGTACCGCGCCATGGACATTCTCCGTTCCGTGACGTTCAGCGCTTGGGGCGCTGATAGGGCTACCGCCTTACTTTTTTATCGATCCTTTGTTCGCTCGAAGCTCGACTACGGATGCGAGTTTTATGCATCCGCAGCCGAGCGTTTATTGCGGAAGGTGGATTCGATCCACCACACCGGCCTTCGCCTTGCGACCGGTGCCTTCCGCACTTCCCCCATTGAGAGCCTGTTGGTCGATGCTGGGGAGATGCCACTCGCTCTGCGCCGCGTGCAGTGCATCACTCGCCTGTACGCGCGAGCCCGGCGCCTCCCTCAGTCGCCAACAGCTCTCACTGCATCCGCAGCTGATCTCGATGGTGCCTATGCCGCCGAGAGACGCCAGTCATACCCTAAGCCCTTTGGGTTTAGGGCCAGGAAACTCCTTCGAGAGCTAGATATAGCTCTCGGGCCGGTGGCGCCCCTGGTTCTGCCCAGGACGCCACCCTGGAGGGTACCACATTTGGCTATTTGTCGCCACGCCTCTGCTCCCAAAGCTTGTACTGCGCCGGGAGTATTGCGTTCGACCTTTTTGGAGCACACATCGTGTCACGCTGGTACCGTGCCAGTGTATACGGATGGCTCGAAGTCCCAAGAGGGGGTCGGCTTCCACGCCGTATCCCCTCTGTTTGAAGTCAGCGGGGCTCTACCAGGCGCTGCGTCTGTCTTCACGGCCGAGCTGGTGGCAATACACCACTCGGTACGGGAGATTACGCGACGTGCCCGGTTCGGAGACCGGATTGTGATTTATAGCGACTCAATAAAGCGCCCTGAGTGCTCTCGGGGCATTGGAATCTCCGCATCCCCTGGTTCGCGAAATCCGTGACGCCACGGTTTTGGCGAGCCGGGCAGATGTCGAGATTATCTTCTGCTGGGTTCCTGGACATGTAGGAATTGCGGGGAATGAGCGCGCCGATGAGGGCGCCAAAGAGTCCGCGAGGACTCTGCGACCGGACCAGCGTTTCGCTCTTCCTCACACTGACTACATGGCAGGAATACGGGCAGCTCTTCGGACTGCTTGGCAAAGAAGATGGGAGACGGTCGAGGGGAACTTAAAGTTGCGTGCCATTGCGCCGCGACTGTTCCCATGGACCTATCCCCCAATGCCGCGGCGGCTTCAGGTTGCTTTCTGTCGTGTTCGAATCGGACACACTCGTGTGACGCATCGTTACTTGGTGGAGCGCTCGCATGTGCCCTATTGCAACGACTGCGTCGTCCCCCAGACTGTTCGGCATATTCTTGTCGAATGTCCCAGTCTGGGTGATCTTCGCGCACGATACCTGTCTCGGTACCGGGATGGGCGGGGTCGCTACCGCCTGTCCCTTGTACTCGGGACGAGTGCGTGCACCATGACTGGTGGACTTATTGACTTTTGGGGGGAGGCCGGCCTTCTCCCCTTTATTTAAGGTTCCTTTTTTTTGTTATTGTTTTGTTTTAGGTTGCACTCTCCTGCACCGGGGTGAGGGGGACCTCCCCCCGCTGCCGGAGATTGCTTCGAGTGTTGAGTTTTTCCAATTTATATTGATTGTTAAGTTTTCATATTTTAACTTTAAAGTAGCCTAATTCTAGGCTGTCGTGTTTTTCGGCGACTTATGCCCAAGTGGGTAGTTGCCAGATGGGCTCTATAAAAAAAAAAAAAAAAAAAAATGTCCGAGAACCGCTTCATTTTCTTGCCTTGACCTATCTTTGTCCTCTTCGGATGCACAGCCTGATTTTGATTGGGGGGTGGTTGATGACCCCCATGGTAGTGATCACTTTTCCATTCAAATATCATTTTCAGGGCAACTGCCGCCTGAGAAACCACCTCAGTGGAGCTTGGCGCGGGCGCGGTGGCCTGCATTTCAGGAAATGACTGAATTCTCTATCTCAGTCGAGGAGTTTAGGTCGGTAGATGAGGCCGTTGAGTTCTTCTCCGGCAACCTCATCGCCGTGGGCCTGACTACCATTCCTAGGACGTCTGGCCGTTTTGCACGTCGACCACTCCCATGGTGGTCGGCCGAGTGTGAGACGGCCCTCAAACAGAAGCGTTATGCCTACATGCGCTATAAGCGCCGCCCGAACGATTTCACTGTCGGTGAATTTCGTCCCGCCGCCAATTTCGTCTTGGCGGGCATACGTGTCTTCACTTAACGGGAAGACCCCTTTAGCAGAGGTTTGGAAGCGAGCATTCAATGCACGTCATCATGTCGCGGAAGGCCGCCGGCTGCACTTTACCTCCAGAGGCGGAGAACCCTTCAACGACAGGTTTACTGTGAGTGAGTTGCGCTCCGCTCTCGCTTCGTGCGCGGACACCCCTCATGGTCCGGACGATGTCCCGTACGCCATGCTTCGACACCTGGGTGAGCAAGGCATGGCCTTTCTGTTAGATTTGTTCAACAGGATCTGGGTGGAGGGTCTTCTCCCAGATTCCTGACGAATCGCTACTGTGCTCGCCTTTCGCAAGCCGGGGAGAGATCACTCTACTCCGACCGGTTTCCGCCCAATCTCTAACCTCTTGCGTGTTACAGTTGATTGCGAAATTGGTAAATGTTAGACTAGCCTTTTTCCTGGACAGCGGAGGCCATCTGTCTTCCGCACAGTGCGGCTTCCGCAAGTTCCACTTCACGTCGGATGCTCTGCTCCGACTGGAAAATGCCGTCTGCGAGGCTTTCCTTCGTAGACAGCACTACGCCACGGTGTTTTTTGATCTTGAGAAGGCCTATGATACCGCATGGCGATACGGTATCATAGGGACTCTCCACACGATAGGGGCCTGGGGACGCCTCCCAATGTTTATATCTGAATTTTTGCGAGATCGTCGATTCCGCGTACGGGTGGGGGTAGCCCTCTCCGGCCCAAAGGAGCAGGAAGAGGGTGTCCCGCAGGGAAGTGTCCTCAGTGTCACTCTTTGCCCTGAGCATCAACGGCATCACCTCGGTACTGCCAAAAGCTGTTCTCGCTACGCTCTACGTGGACGACCTTTCGATTTCTTTTGGCACGGCCCAGATGCCAACTCTGGAGCGTCGACTCCAACAGGCATTGAACCGCGTCCCTCGCTATTCCGAAGCGCACAGGTTTCGGTTTTCTTTGGCCAAGACTAAGGTGGTGCACTTCTGCCGCCATCCACGGCTCCACCCCGACCCAGATTTGTTTCTTAATGGGGTACGCCTGGATGTGGTTGAGTCGCACCGTTTCCTTGGTCTTGTATTCGACCGACGCCTCACCTGGGAGGCTCATATTCGCAGCCTTAGGGTCTTTTGTACCCGCGCCATGGACATTTTCCGTTCCGTGACGTTCAGCGCTTGGGGCGCTGATAGGGCTACTGCCCTACTCTTTTATCGATCCTTTGTTCGTTCAAGCTCGACTAAGGATACGAGTTTTATGCATCCGCAGCCGATCGTTTATTGCGGAAGGTGGATTCGATCCACCACACTGGCCTTCGCCTTGCGACCGGTGCCTTCCGCACTTTTCCTATTGAGAGCCTGTTGGTCGATGCTGGGGAGATGCCACTCGCTCTGCGCCAAAGAGTCCGCGAGGACTCTGCGACCCGACCAGCGTTTCGCTCTTCTTCACACCGACTACATAGGAATACGGGCAGCTCTTCGGACTGCTTGGCAAAGAAGATGGGAGACGGTCGAAGGGAACTTAAAGTTGCGTGCCATTGCGCCGCGACTGTTCCCATGGACCTATCCCCCAATGCCCCGACGGCTTCAGGTCGCTTTCTGTCGTCTCCGAATCGGACACACTCGTGTGACCATCGCTATTTGATGGAACGCTCGCCTGTGCCCTAATTTGACGACTGCGTCGTCCCCCAGACTGTTCGGCACATTCTTGTCGAATGTCCCAGTCTGGGTGATCTTCGCGCACGTTACCTGTCCCGGTACCCGAATGGGCGAGATCGCTACCGCCTGTCCTTTGTACTCGGGACGAGTGCATGCACATTGACTGGTGGACTTGTTGACTATTTGGGCGAGGCCGGCCTTCTCCCTTTCATTTAACTAGGTTTAGTTATTGTTTTTGTTATTGTTATTGCTTCCTAATTATTTCTTTTTATTGTTGTTTTCTGTTCAAATTTTTTAAAGTACCCTAGAACTAGGATGTTTGTTTACGGTGACTTATGCCTATGTTGGCAGTCGCCAGATAGCCCCTTTAAAAATAAAATAAAAATAAAATTCATTTCTATTCGGTTCTCTTCGGTTCTCTTCTTCTGTTTTTTCTCCCTATTTACTGAGCTAACATGGTGTCTTTGGGTTACATGATAATACCTGGAGATGAACTCCTGACGAGTTCTACCACGTGTGGCAAAGAATGAGGGGAGAACAGATAAATGACTGACTTTAATTTTTTTTACCTTCCTACCTCTCTTCTGTGAGGCGAGAGTAGCCTCCACCATATACCACGGCCTGATCCACTGGTCCCTTAGTGAGTTGTTCATTCTCGGGCCAGGTGTTTAGTGTCATCTGGGTCTCGGTTACATCTGATGCAAGTTGGTGTTGGGGCAAGGAAGGTTTATTCTGCGCTTGTGGAGGTGTTTAGTGTTGGGGCAAAGAAGGTTTATTCTGTGCCTTCTGTTGTGGTTTCCCGGGCCCTGTCATTCCAGGAAGCCCGCACCACGCAGGTAGGACACTACACTGACTGGATCCGACCTTAACTGATGGACATGTGAAATGTTGTGGTGTTGTCTGAGAGCTGCTAAGTTAGGTCAATCTGCTATGAGATGCCTGACTGTGTGGGGACTAAATTGGCAGAGTGGACAGAGATCTGTATGGGTATTGTCTATGCAGTGTTTGTAGGTGTTTAGTTACTGGTGGTGTCCACACCGAACTCGTGTAAGATGTACTCTCTTTGACCGTGCCAGTTGCGTTTCTGTGCTGCTTATGTTAGGTGGGGGGGGGGGGTATTTTGTTGTGAGGGAGATTGTTCAGTGCCTGCCTGGTGAAGTATGTGTGTGGATGTTTTCTTATACTGTGTTACATTTGCAAGTTGTGGTAGGGTATTTAGGATGTTTGTGTAATATCTGTGTGGTGTGTTTACTATTTGTCTGTGGTTTGGTGTGTGGTTTCGTAGATAGTGACAGGGGCTGTTTGCGTTGTTTACGACAGATGCTAGGAACTGTGTGCCTCTCATGTTCAGCTGCTGTTTCATAGTTAGTACTTTGGTTTCAACATGTAGGTGCTCTACATGTTGCGACCAAGTATGATTCTAAGTGCAGTGTTTTATGTAATTTGTAACTTGTTTAGTTGTATGTTGGATATGACGGGGGCCCAGGCAAGGTTTGAATATTCTATTATGGACCGTATGTGTTGCTTGTATACTAGTCTTTCTTTCTGTTGTCCAAAAGTTGTACTTGTTAGTGCTCTAAGTCCGTTAAGTCTGGGCCTGCATTTTGTGATTATGTTGTTTATGTGTGGTGTGAATGACATGGATGTGCTGCATGTGATTCAAAGTATTTTTTTTCATGGGTGGGGGGTATTGTGGAACTGTTCAATGTTGCTCTTGGTCTGTGTTGATGTTCTTTGTTATGACCTTTTAGAAGTGTACTAGTGGACTTGGTGCGTGCTACTTTTAATCTCACACTCTTTGCCCTGAGCATCAACGGCATCACCTCGGTGCTGCCGGAAGATGTTCTCGCTACGCTCTACGTGGACGACCTTTCGATCTCCATTGGCGCGGCCCAGATGCCAACTCTGGAGCGTCGACTCCAACAGGCATTGAACCGCGTCTCTCGCTATGCCGAAGCGCACAGGTTTCGGTTTTCTTTGGCCAAGACTAAGGTGGTGCACTTCTGCCGCCATCCACGGCTTCACCCCGACCCAGACTTATTTCTTAATGGGGTACGCCAGGATGTGGTTGAGCCGCACCGTTTCCTTAGTCTTGTATTCGACCGACGCCTCACCTGGGAGGCTCATATTCGCAGCCTTAGGGTCTCTTGTACCCGCGCCATGGACATTCTCCGTTCCGTGACGTTCAGCGCTTGGGGTGCTGATAGGGCTACTGCCTTACTTTTTTATCTATCGGTTTATTGCGGAAGGTGGATTCGATCCCCCTCCTCGGCCTTCGCCTTGCGACCGGTGCCTTCCGCACTTTCCCCATTGAGAGCCTGTTGGTCGATGCTGGGGAGATGCCACTCGCTCTGCGCCGCGTGCAGTGCATCACTCGCCTGTACGCGCGAGCCCGGCGCCTCCCTCAGTCGCCAACAGCTCTCACTGCATCCGCAGCTGATCTCGATGGTGCCTATGCCGCCGAGAGACCCCAGTCATACCCTAAGCCCTTTGGGTTTAGGGCCAGGAAACTCCTTCGAGAGCTAGATATAGCTCTCGGGCCGGTGGCGCCCCTGGTTCTGCCCAGGACGCCACCCTGGAGGGTACCACATTTGGCTATTTGTCGCCACGCCTCTGCTCCCAAAGCTTGTACTGCGCCGGGAGTATTGCGTTCGACCTTTTTGGAGCACACATCGTGTCACGCTGGAACCGTGCCAGTGTATACGGATGGCTCCAAGTCCCAAGAGGGGGTCGGCTTCCACGCCGTATCCCCTCTGTTTGAAGTCAGCAGGGCTCTACCAGGCGCTGCGTCTGTCTTCACGGCCGAACTGGTGGCAATACACCACTCGGTACGGGAGATTAGGCGATGTGCCTGGTTTTGAGACCGGATTGTGATCTATAGCGACTCACAAAGTGCCTTGAGTGCTCTCGAGGCATTGGAATCTACGCATTCCCTGGTTTGCGATATCCGTGACGCCACGGTTTTGGCGAGCCGGGCAGATGTCGAGATTGTCTTCTGCTGGGTTCCTGGACATGTAGGAATTGCGGGGAATGAGCGCGCCAAAGAGTGCGCGAGGACTCTGCGACCGGACCAGCGTTTCGCTCTTCCTCACACGGACTACATGGCAGGAATACGGGCAGCTCTTCGGACTGCTTGGCAAAGAAGATGGGAGACGGTCGAAGGGAACTAAAGTTGCGTGCCATTGCGCCGCGACTGTTCCCATGGACCTATCCCCCAATGCCGCGGCGGCTTCAGGTTGCTTTCTGTCGTCTCCGAATCGGACACACTCGTGTGACGCATCGCTATTTGATGGAGCGCTCGCCAGCGCCCTATTGCAACGACTGCGTCGTCCCCCAGACTGTTCGGCACATTCTTGTCGAATGTCCCAGTCTGGGTGATCTTCGCGCACGATACTTGTCCCGGTACCGGATGCGCGGGGTCGCTACCGCCTGTCCCTTCTACTCTGGACAGATTCGTGCTCATTGACTTGTGGACTTGTTGACTTCTTGGGGGAGGCCGGCCTTCTTCCTATTATTTAAGCAAGGTTTGTTTTTTTCTGTTTTGTTTTGTTTTTTGCATTTTTTTTTCCTTTAGTTGCACGCTCCTGCGCCGGGGGTACCTCTCCCCGACGCACCAGCTTGCTTCATTTCCCCCTTTTGGGGGTGTTGTTTTTTTTTCTCTTTAATTTTATTTTAAAGTAGCCTAGAACTAGGCCAGTTTTAATACGGCGACTAATGCCCTATGATTGTTAGGTCGTCTACATATGATGATATGTGTATGTTGTTTGGTGGTGGTGGTATGTCGTGCATGTATAAATTGAAAAGTGTGGGGCCTAGGACAGACCCTTGTGGGGGACTCCATTAGGGAAGTTTCTAATAGTGGATGACTCGCCATTGTAATGTACGAATGATTGTCTTCCTGATAGGTAGTTGGCTAGCCAGCGTTAGGTGGTGTTGTGTAGTGTTGTAAATTTTGTTGATGAAGAGTGCTTATAGAGGTATTTAGTGTTTGGGCAAGGAAGTTTTATTCTGTACTTGTAATTTTGTAGGATATTCAAGTGGCCTTATCTTAGTTGAGCTAAAATTGTTGTCATGTGTGGTGGTTTATCTGAGTTGTCCATTCGGGGAGGTGGTTCATTTAGATTGTAGAGTGGGAGTATGTGGAGGGGAGTGGGGATTTGTTTTAAGGTGTAGTTGGGAAGAGAACGGTTATTGTGCTGATGTTGCTGGTAGTATTTTAGTTCTTTTGGGGGGGATGGCGGTGATTTTGTTGAGAGTTGAAAATAGTAAAGTGATTTGGGATAAAAATGAGTATTAAAGGAAACGACCCAACATACTGTGGCCATTGTTTGAGTACAGGTACTCGAAAATACAGATTTGGCCCCCCTCGAGGTGAGTGCTGGTTGCCATGTTAGCACAACGATTCTGTTATTAGGTTTTGATGTTTTTTTCAGGTGTGCTCCGGAGTGCATCAATTATCTTCGTTTTACTTCTGCTTCGGATGTGTGGGCTTTTGGGGTGACTTTGTGGGAACTTTTTAGCTATGGGTTCCAGCCGTGGGCAGCTCTTACTGGACAACAGATCTTGGAAGCCATAGACGAACCCAATTTTCAGGTATTTTGGCATATTTGAAGAAAATGTCATGTTTGCTCGCACTTTTGGATGTATTTCTGGTGATTAAGCTTTCCATAAAGGTGGTAGTAGTAATAAGTTGCGCCATCCGGTCCTCTCGTGGAGGGGGAGATCCCCCGATGGGAGAATGAAATGCCTATAAAAATCAGAATGACGATCGCTGGAAAGCCCGAAGGCACCTGGACAGGCCCTCGTTTGAGGGAAGATGTCGGGTAGTAGTGTGTTTTGACACCAACCAGTGGTACCTATTCCGCATCAGGAGTGTCTGAATATGAGGACCACAATAATCGTGGCATTAGTACTCCGCTCCGTGTCGGGGTATGTGAATGAGTGCTCCCGTGGGAGAGACTAGTACTCCACCCACAGAGTTCTGGAACAGAGGAGATAGTGGGTATGTTGCGCTGTGGAGACTGGAAGGAAATGATAGCGATGTTGTGATTGGCTATGTGCGGGATGGTATGTGTAGCTACTTACGCCCAGCGGGTAGGTTTCAGGGTATCCGCCAATAGGTGTCCAACTCATAAAGTGGCTGGAGGTTTTGTATCTGTGGTCGGTGGGATCGAACCCGTGGCTCGACGCTGGAAGACCAACACCGTATCCACTTGGCGAGCGAGAGCCCCGATAAAGGTGGTCAAGACTCGTCTCTCTGAATCCTGGTTTCTTTATACTCGCATGTTCCATGAGGCTTCTGAGCTTGGCATCCCTTGGATGAGTTCAAGGAAGACTCAAATCTTTGCTTCTTCTTAATCTGCCTTAGACGGTCGCTTTTAACCCCCTTCCCTCATTTTGGGACCGAGGGCTGTGCTCCTTTTGTAGTGCTTCAGTCTTTTTCAAAGTTATCCGAGATTCAAGACTTCTATTGCTATTCTTGAAGCTTTGACTTGCGGTAATTTTATCATTTTATTGTGCAAGTATTGTAACTGACTCTTCTTCTTCAGCGATTGGAACAACCGGAAGTATGTCCAAAGGAGTACTACACTGTCATGCTCAAATGTTGGCAGCACGACCCCGCCAAGCGACCCAAATTTGCCGACCTCATCAACATTCTACCAGACGTAAGCGAGTCCTATTTAATTTTGTCCTCACTCGAATTATCTCATTCAACTGTCGACACTCAGAAAGGTCGTCGTCTATCAACGCCACAAAAAATATATACCCCCATCCCCTATATGCTTTATCAAGCCCATAGTCAAATCTCATTTATCATGCCACATTGTCATTTCATAGCGATTCGTCCAGTCAGGGTTCATCCACGGCTCGAAGGACCCAAGCCTGCCCCCTCACACACCCTCTTCATACACGTACATATTTCTCCGGCCACAGTGCGGCTCCAGCTTAGCCTCCCTTCCTTCGCTAATCCCTAATCTCCGTCTCCTGTACCAAGTCTCCATCATCTTGCCACTGCCCTTCCGTCGCCCCTTTACAATCACCTTTTATCAACCCGTCATCCCGCCTGCCTACCACGCCACATGTAGGATTTGGTCCGGGTTTTCCCAAGGGGTGGCGGAGAAGGTGTATACCACCCCACCCATTGACAGCGTCGGGGGCCAAGCAAAGGCGCCCGGTAGAGCCGTTCCCTTGTTGGGGTCAGTGTTTGCCGTCACAAGCAGGGGTGGCGAAATCTCGCTTTATGGCAATGGACAACTCGAAAAACAACCTTTACCATCGTAAGAGTAGCTCTAAATCAGAAAAGGAGGTCTACCTGTGGTTTCTCAGTGGCCCCTATTGAGCGGAAGCCAACTCCTCTCCTAGGGCTACGGGTGCGTCCTTGGTAGACTCTATCTCATTCCAGCGACCCAAAATGACCGCTCCCCGAAAGGGCCAACCCCCTTAGGGGGGCAAGGGTTAGCAGGGCCTGCCGGGGCGATCCCCGTAAAATCCTGCAGTCCTGTATCAGTCTACAGGGGGCCGGTCTGCCTACACCCCCTCTCTTCCCCAATGGATGCCGGTTCGCCGGCTAGAGATAATAAAAAAGGTACCTCGAATGGGATTCGTGATCGTCTTGGAGGTGGGGGGGAGAGGGGGATGGCCACATGGAGGCTCCCTGAGATGGACATTGTCCTGGAGGTGACCCAGTCCCAGATGGCAGGATCTTCCATGGGGTCGAACCCAGGGTCGGTGCCAAGTGCCAAACATGAGTCCGCCCCTGTGCAAGCTTCTCCTCAAACGGCTCGGGCCCCCAAGAACTCAGAAGGAGAGGAGGGACCTCGTCTCCCGACTGGTGCCCCTTTGACAGCCAAGACCTTCCCCATTTTAATGAAGGATCTTTCTGAGGCCGGTCCATCTGGCCTAAGTGCTCCTTCCGGCTGAGGAGAGAAGCGGGTTTATTCCCCACCCTCTTCTCCCCCAAAAGAAAAGAAACGAGAAAAAGAGTAAGAAGACTCAGGGTTCCTCTCCCTCCGCGGGAGCTCCTGGGATGTACGGGCCCGCTGCCGTTTCGGTTAGCCACCAGGCAAGATTGACGCGACCGGGTGGGGGAGACCAGGCCGAGACCAAATTGGCAAGTGCGCCGAGCCTAGATTGGAGGTTGGAAAAGACTCGCATGGCAAACTCAACCACAAAGTGACGGCGCCTTCTGCTCCTTGTTCTGCCAACACCCTCCGGGTTCTGTCTCCGCAAGCTTACTACCATCCACACGAGTGTCTTCTCATCGAAGAGAGCCCCTGCATCTCCTCCGAGCTGGGCCTGAGGGCATATTCCTTTAATTGAGTTGTCGCTGACTCCGAGCTAACTGGGAGAAGCTGCGGAGGCTTGTCTTCTCTCGTTACCCGTTAGCTATATCTTTGCAGGAGACCATGCTGGGCGCGTGCCTCTGCCTACACTCACGGGTATGAGGGTTTTGTGACCCCACAAACACCGGGCAGGCGGATGCGCCATTTACACCCTCGGCATGTTGTCTCTGTTATCTTTGCTTTCATAACGCATTTCAGGCAGTAGAAGTGTAGCTGCACATGATTAGGAGGTATACTGTTATTTATGCGTACATTCCACCGTCAGCCAACTTCGACGCAGGGGACTTCCGCCACATCGAGGCCCTTTCTACTGTTCGTGATTTGAACGGTAGACACCCTGTCTGGGGAGACTGCTCGATCAATTCCAGGGGTTAAGTCCTTGCCAACCTGATCGAAGAGCTTGAGATGGGTGTCCTAAATGTGGATGTGTTTACGCCTCACTACCCGAGAACCGGTTCATTTTCCTGTCTCGTTCTATCACTCTGCCCTCCGGATGCACAGCCTGATTTATGTGGGAGGTAGTCGATGATCTCCATGGTAGTGATAACTTTCCCTTTCAAAATTCATTTTTCGGAACACTGCCGCCTTAGATAACACCCCCGCCCCTTCCCTCCCCAAGTGGCGTTTGGTTCTGGCGCGGCGGTCTGCATTTCGGGAATTGACTGATTTCTCTGTCCCAGTCAAAGAGTTTAGGTCGTTGGATGAGGCCTTAAGAGTTCTCACTATTCCTAGAACGTCTGGTCGTTTGCACGCGACCGCTTCCAAGATGGTCCGCCGAGTGTGAGACGGCCCTCAAACAGAAGTAATATGCATACATGCGCTATAAGCGCCGCCCGAACGATTTCAATTTTGGCGAATTTCGTCGAGCTATGGCTAGGTTCCGTTGTGCTTGAAGCATGCCCGCCGCTGTTCCTGGCGTACAGACGTGTCTTCACTTAACAGGAAGCCCCCTCTTGCTGAGGTGTGGAAGCGAGTCAAAAAGGATTTGGGGCAAGTTCTCGCAGGAGAATGGACCGAATTCTCGGACCCCGTGTCCGTAGCGCTCTCCTTTTAGACCGCTTTCTCAGCATCCTCTAGCCAGGATGCTGCTCCGCCAGCACGTCGTGATTTCGCTGAAGCCGCCGACTGGGCTTTACTTCCAGAAGTAGAGAAACCTTCAACGACAGGTTTACATTGATTGAGTTGCGTTCCGCTCTCGCTTCGTGCGCGGGCACCACCCCTGATTTTGTCGATGTCCCGTATGCCATGTTTCGACCCCTAGGTTAGCGTGGCATGGTCTTTCTTTTAGATTTATTCAACAGGATCTGCATATAGGGTATTCTCCCAGACTCGGCGAATAGCTAATGCACTCGAATTTTGCAAACCGGGAAGCTCACTCTAACCCGGCCTGTTTCCGCCCAATCTCTCTACCCTCCTGCGTGTGCAAGTTGATGGAGAAATTGGTAAATGTTAAACTTGCCTTTTTACTGCACAGCGGAGGCAACCTCTCTTCCGCACAATGCGGCTTTTCGCAAGTTCCACTCTACCTCAGATGCTCTGCTCCGACTGGAAAATGGCGTCTGCGAGTCCTTCCTTGTTCGGCAGTACTACGCCACAGTGTTTTTCGATCTGGAGTAGGCCTATGATACCGCATGACAATACGGTATCATGGAGAGGCTGCCCAAGATGGGGTCGATGGGACGTCTAATGGAGCAGGAAGAGGGTGTCCCCCAGGTAAGTGTCCTCAGTGTCGCACTCTGCTCTGAGCATCAACGGTATCACCTCTGTGCTGCTGGAAGATGTTCTCGCTTCCCTCTACGGGGACGACCTTTTGATATCTTTTGGTGCGCCTCAGATGCCAACTCTGGAACATCGAATCGCATCTCTCCCTAAGCCGAAGCGCACAAGTTTCGGTTTTCCTTGGCCGCGACCTTTTCCTAAACGGGGCTTGCCTGGAAGTGGTGGATTCGCACCGTTTTCTTTGTCTTGTTTTCGACCGTCGTCTCAACTGGGAGGCTCATATTCGTAGCCTTAGGGTTTCATGTACCCACGCCAAGGAGGTTCTTCATTCCATGACATTCGGTTGTTGATACGACTACTGCCTTTCTTTTCTACCCATCCTTTGTTCGTTCGAAGCTTAACTACAGATGCGAGTTTTATGTATCAGCAGCCCAGCATTGGCGACCGGTGCCTTCCGCACGTCCCCCATTGAAAACCTACTTGTCTATGCCGGTGAGATGCCACCTGCTCTGCGCATTACACACTAAATTATGCTCTTGTACCCGTCAGCCCGGTCTCTCCCTCAGTCGCCAACGGCTCGCTACATCCGCGGCTGCTCTTGACGATGCCTATGCCGACAGAGAAGCTCAATCCCTTTGGTTTAGCTTTAATAAGTTCTCGAGATCTTCGTGTAGCTCTCGGCTACCTGGCGCCTCTGCTTCTGTCCAGGACGCCACCATGGATGGTACCACTTTTGACTATTTGTCGCCATGCCTCTGCTCCCAAAGCTTCCAGAGCGCTGGGAGTATTGCGTTCGATCTTTTTGGAGCACACGTCGTGTCACGCTTGATCTATGCCTTTATTCACGGATGGTATCATCAAGCTTCTGGAGGAGGCAGGTGTCCTCCTTTGTATATTGTCCCTCCTCTGGTTTCAGGGTGCATTTTCGGGGGCCTGAGGGGACCTGGCCTCCCTCTTACGCCTGAGTATGCCTTTTCCTTTTTTCATCTTCGTTGGATTTTGTTTTTGTTTTTTGGGGGGTTTGTGAGCATCTTTTTTTCAGCTATTAAATTCGCTTAAAGTTGGGCTAGTCACTAATTTTGGCGACTATGTCCTTGAAAGTTTTCTTTCCGTGCTAAAGTGTTAAATAAATACAATTAATGGAATCTACTTACCATTATTCTAAGTAGAGAATCCTCTTCGATATTTTCTAATGCCGTTGTTTTCTTGTCGCAGCTGAAACCAGAACAAGTGCAAGCTGTTAAAGAGGCAGAAGAGAGCGTGACTATCTCACCAGGGAAGAGAGAACGACTGAACTATGGTGTGGGCGACATCATCACCGTCTTAGACAAAAGGTTTCACCTATTCATTTACCTCCCCCCCCCCACCTTTGCAAATGGAAATTTATTATTCCCGAGGCGGAAGAACTTTTGTCTTATCCCTTGGTTTAGTTTTTTTGATTAAAGTTATAATTGATTTCTTCTAGGCCTTTGAGTGATAACCCTAGTGTGTGGAAAGGTGTTTTGAAAAGTGGTAAGACGGGGCTCTTCAGTCCAGCCAATACAGTCGCCTATCTGGGTACCTCAGTCCCTTCGAACAAGTCCGTCTTTCAGAGAGGAGGTTTGTGGTTTCTCTTTTTGCAAAATTTTAGTCTCAAGTTTCTGGACTTGACAAATTTGTCTGAAACTAAAAACGGCTTTCTAAGATGCGCGTCTCCCAAAATTTCCCGACCTTGCAAAAGTTTATTATTGAGGAGAAAAAGGAAATTTATGTAATCCAATGGGGGCATCATACTCATTCAGTAAGGAGTAGACAGACAGGAAAAAAAAAGAATCGAAAGGTGAAAAAGATGGGGAATTGGAAGATTATAAAAAGCGAATAGATAGATCCAGAAAGAGTAAAATAAATGTAAAATACTTAAACCCCAGCCCCCTCCCCCGCTTTTCCACAAAATGTGGTCGCCACGCTTCAAAGCCATCAAAACTACCCGACTTATGCCCTACCAACCCCAAAGCCACCCATCTTTTTGCTCATACCGAGTACCCCTTTATTTTGATGGGGTAGTGTGTGCTGTAGCATCTCTTCCAGTCAGGTTTCTTTCCTGGGGGACAGGCCCCTAGCACGCCCCCCCTCTGCCCACACCTATCCTACACATTATTATCCATTTCCTCCTCGTTCTGCCCTTTCCCTCTCACATAATCAATCCACCACTTCAGCGGCGGACAGCTCGTGAGCCGCTCATGGTTTTGTGTCCGCGCTCGCCTGGGATCCAACCCGTGCCCCGTGCCTCGTTGCTACAAGTCCACTGCCATATCCTCTAGGCTAGCGAGAGCTCCGATATGACTATGTAAAATATAAATAAAATTAAACCCACAATGAACCCACCGTGCGAACTTGGGTGCAGAGATCGAAACGTGTTTACGACCACTGTAAACAAGTTCAGTTCAAGAATAAAAAAAGCTCTTATTGCGCTTGTTTTGCTTCTTCCAGATGGCAAAAACGCGTATTCTTCCCGACGCCGCCTCCGCCCGGATATGATCTCTGGTCCCCAGGGTGACTTCAAGCATACCGGTCACGTGGGATTGGACGGCGCCTATTTCGGGGACGTCTCCTTCCTCGGAGATAAGGTTCAGTCAAAATTGCTTCACGGAACTGAAAAGGTCTCACCCCGATCTCGAACGGTCTTCTGACCCCTACCCGGGGAGATTGTATTTGCCACTTTTGGTTGCGGGTCGTATATACGCTCATGGGTTCCCACTTTTGAGGCGGGGGTAGGAAGCTATCGCGGTTCCTAACACCGTCGCCCTATCCCCAAGTGCCACCCCCCTCACTTGCCTCTCTTTAGTTTAGTGATTTTTTGGTAGATTCCTTTGTATGATAGTGAGGTTACACTGGTCACTCATTGGTGGTTGGGAAGGTTTATTTCGGAATGGTTTCCTTTGTAGTGGTAGAATTTCACTTTCCTGTTGAAATTTGGTTTTCCTTATGGGGTTGGTTCTTTTTTAGGGTATATTATTGCCAGGCAAAGGGTAATGCATCAGTTGTTTCCTTAATGTAGTCGCAACTAACCATTTATTGGTGTTCTTGTAGTGAACCCTCTAATTTTAACTATGAAATTTGTTTCGTCCTCAGAATTTCCCCTATTTGTGTTGTAGTATAATTGCGATACCAAAATGGTAGTTCTGCATTCGATAGTGTTTTGAACTGATATGGGAGGTTTGACTAAGGAATGACTTTTCAACCTAGCGTTTTGTTGCCCATAATGCTACCGCAGATATTTTTTTGTGTGGGCAAAGGAAAAGAAGAAAAATGATTTCCTTGGTAGGAAGTAAAAATGCTACCACCCTGGAATCGGGTTTATCTATCTTTTAGGAGCCTACTAAATATGACTCAAACTGTATGACATAGACGGAAGATGTGGGGTCCCGGGAACCCAGTCTCCTGTATATTTCCTTGGATCGAGTTGGGAAATCTCTAGTAGTACCTCGACTTAAATTCCTCCTTCGGTTTTTTCCAATTGATGGATGTCAATGCGGATAATTATGTCGATTCTATTTATATTGCAGTATAATTTTACCCATTGAATTTAAAGCGCAATAGCGAGGAGGAGGTAGCATGTACAAAGTTTGCCTCTATTTTGTGTTTTATTGGTATATGGATAGAGGAAGTGAAAATTGGTGGGAGAGATATAGACGCAGATCCTCCAGCAGATATTGTGTCCGGGAGGGTAAACTGTTGGTGTTGCAGCTGGTAAGAATACATTCCTCCATGTGGACCTGCTGCACATCTCGTAGCTCAAAGTTGCCCTTCCATTTTTCTACGTCATTGAACATTCATAACAAATGTGGCGCTTCATGCTGCAACATATCATGCTGGCAGGGTCCATTGCTAGGCAGAAAATCCCAAGTACCCTGCCTTCACAAATCACTCTCCATTCACACCTCTCATCCTTAAGTCATTCTTATTCCATCTTTCCTCTATGTTTCCTTTTCCTCGTCGAACTTCAAAATCGAAATTCATAAATTGCATGTTTTTCTCTCGAATGCCCAATGCCGCGACGGCTTCACGTTGCTTTCTGTCATCTCCGAATTGGGCACACTCGCGGGACGCACCGCCATTTGATGGAGCGCTCGGGCCGGTGGCGCCCCTGGTTCTGCCCAAGCGCTACCCTGGAGGGTACCACATTTGGCTATTTGTCACCACGCCTTTGCTCTCAAAGCTTCTACAGCGCCCAGAGTATTGCGTTCGACCTTTTTGGAGCACACCTCGTGTCACGCTGGAACCGTGCCAGTGTATACAGATGGCTCCAAGTCCCAAGAGGGGCCGGCTTCCATGCCGTATCCCCTCTGTTCGAAGTCAGCGGTGCTCTGCCATGCGCTGTGTCTGTCCTCAAGGCCTAGCTGGTGTCAATACACCACTCGGTACAGGAGATTACGCGACGTGACCGGTTCGAGACCGGATTGTGATCTAGAGCGACTCACAAAGCGCCCTGAATGCTCTCGGGGCATTGGAATCTCCGCATCCACTGGTTCGCGATATCCGAGATGCCACGGTTTTGGCGAGCCGAGTGGATGTCGAGATTATCTTCTGCTGGGTTCCTGGACATTTAGGAATTGCGGGGAATGGGCGCGCCGATGAGGGTGCCAAAGAGTCCGCGAAGACTCTGTGCTCTGTGACCAGACAAGCGTTTCCCTCTTCCTCACACCGACTACATGGGCAGGAATACGGGCAGCTTGGCAAAGAAGATGGGAGACGGTCGAAGGGAACGTAAAGTTGCGTGGCATTGCGCCGTGACTGTTCCCATGGACCTGCACCCCAATGCCGCGAAGGCTTCAGGTTGCTTTCTGTCGTCTCCGAATTGGACACACTCGCGGGACGCACCGTCATTTGATGGAGCGCTCGCCTGCGGCCTACTGTGAAGACTGCGTTGTTCCCCAGACTGTTCGGCACATTCTTGTTGAATTTCCCAGTCTGGGCGATCTCCGCGCACGTTACATGTCCCGGTACCGGGATGAGAGGGGTCGCTACCGCCTGTCCCTTGTACTCAGGACGAGTTCGTGCACATTGACTGTTGGATTTATAGACTTTTTGGAGGAGGCCGGCCTTCTCCCCTTTATTTAAATAGTTGGGTTTTTTGTTGTTGTTTTTTCTTATTTTTATAGGTCGCATGTTCCTGTGCCGGGGAGGGGCGGACCTGCCCCCGACGCTAGAGCCCGCTTTCTTGTTGCCTTTTTGCTTTGCTTCCTTTTTTTGTCGCAGTTTTTAATTTTTTTTAGCCTTTGTTTTTTATCGTTGTTATTTATTTATATATCGTTATTTATTTTTTAATATAGCCTAGTAGTAGGCTCTGGTGAGTACGGCGACTTATGCTCCAAGTAGGAGCCAGATGGGCTCCTAAAAAAAATCTCTTGAATGGCCCCCGGTGTCTTCTTGCTCACTAGCGATTGTCATTCTTACCATTATGTGAATTTCATTATCTAGTCAGGAAGGGTCTCGTCTTCCGAACGAGGGAACTTGTTCGCGAGCGAAAGACTTATGGGGCAACACAACGGCTTAGTAGTAGGCTTGATCATCAAACTTTGTTTCCTTTACTGACTTATTAGAATACTATTTTGCTTTATCTAATCTCTCGCCTCACTCTGATTCGCCTTTGCCTACTTGATGTCTGTGATCGACGCCGACATTAAATGAGGAGCAATTTCAACCTCATTTGCCATTCTTTGGTTGCTCTCTTCCCTCTTTGTTGGTTTAAAGTTGCTTTGTTTGGCCAAGTCAATACGTTTTGCCATTGTGAATTCACATACCTAATTGATTGTTATTCTTTAGTGTAATTATGGTTTCTTTATTCAGAACCGAAATTTTACATTTTTGGCCATGCTTAGAATTTGTAGAGACGCTTTGGTCATGATGAAAAGAGATTTAAGTTAAAAGCTGATCACCTTTATTGTTTATCTTGTATATTTTATACCAGTTAGTGCTCATTGTTTAGATTTTATTACCATAAAGCTATAGATGCAAAATACAAATTGATGTAAATTTTGGTATAAAATAAAGTTGTTTGGACTTAAAAATCATTTTCCATGCGCGTAGTTAACGAATTTTCCTTTTACCTCAGTATCATCAGCTGCCGAAACAAATTGTGACCCCATACAAGCCTTCGGAAGATGAATCTCCGTCCTCTCTCACCAGGGCGAGTTCAGATGTTTCGGACAGAGCGCCGCTTCTTAAGAAGGTTAGAACATTGTTCCTTCACCCTGTCGATTTATTTTAAGAATGTCAAAGCTTAGAATGGTGGGATGCAATATCTAACAATTTTTTGCCCATGGTTACATATTTATGGCAAGTGGCATTTTGATAAGTGCTTCCAACGTACAAGCAAATGCACATAAAGAGATGAAAAAGAAAGTGATTAAACAGAATAGGAAAGTACCATTGAAGTGTTTGGACAAAAGATGAATGAGGATCCCGATTAGAACAGGAAATTATTTTGGAAGGAAATGAGAAGGGTGAGGAACCATGATCAGAAGAGCTGTTGAACATCAGAGACAAGATTGGCAGGGTACTTGTGAGCAATGAGGTCTAAAGTAGATCTTGAGAATACATTAAATGGTATAATATGGGTATGGAAGACAATGCAAGTGTAAATATGATTTGCTTCGTGGGCATAAATTGGCTGCTGTCTCTGGGTATGGAAGATATAAACATGCAAGAGGTTAGTGTTGTGAGAGGTCTGAAAAATGTGAAGGCAGTTGGAGTAGATGAAGTAGTTGCTGATTGCTAAAAAGTGGAGGTGGTGGGTTGTGTTATGTAATTGGTTTGATTGCTGTGTTATAAGGTATTTCAAAGTGGAATAACGCAGTAATAATGCCGTTATCTCAGGGTTAACGGGGGAAAGGTGAATAAAAGAACTACAGTGAGATAAGTCTTGAGTGTTGTGGGTAAAGTCAAAAGTTATTGGCACATTTTACCTCCGATCTGCACTCGTTATGAGGCCTTTTATTTCTCACTGGGGACCTACAGTTGAACGCGGGATCCGAACCACCGGTAACTTAAGCGTATGGCAGCAGCCTAGAACGCCCCCCGAATATTGACTCCATCCAGCGACTTATCGCATCCGATGTGGCTTAACTTTGCTGTAATCGGAAGCTGTTTTTCCACTCGACTAGCTCGTATAGAAAAATCCTGATTGGGTGTATACAAAAGATAAGTGGTTTATAGGGGATGAACAAGGTGGGGGGCTAAGAGCATGTAAAGTGTGTGTGCGTGTGTGTGTGTGTGGATCAAGGGGCAGCTGAAAAACAAGGGATTAGAGATGTAAAGTGTATGCTGGAGGAAAGATAGCCGAGACGGGTTTTACATACCTGAGGACGTAAGAAAAGTGAGGAAGCATGCCAACCACATGAAGTCTTGTAGCCTCCAACGTCGTACGTCCATTGCAGCTTTGAGTCCAATATTGAGGGACCCTACTTTGCTTTCAGTCACTTCCTTCCCTTGCCTTTCTTTTTCTTTTAGTGCTGAAAGAAATGTGTGAGAAGCCAACACGTTCTTTCAGCACAAGGATATGCATAAACACTGGTATCGGTAAAGGAGAGAAAAAGGGAGAATTAAGAGTATGATCGTTCTGTGTCTAGTAACAAAGAATGTGCTGCGGGATGTATTTGATGAGATAGTTTTGAGTATGGGACTATATGATCACATGTTTGCGTTGTGGAGGCTAAATTGGTTGGTGGATGTGTCAGAAGACCTAAAGATGGTGAAATGAAGGAAGAATCGAGAGTTATTGTATTCTTTCGCCTCCCGGCCCCACCTGGTACCTGTAGGAGCGGTTCTTCCTCCCGACTCGAGTGCCCACAGTTAAGCACCTTTCGGCACAGCCTCCCGGACAAAGTGCCTGTAGTTGTGCACCTTACCTGCCACACAGTTTGCAGGACTGGAAGCTTTATATCTTCCACTCTTTTCGATTTTGTTTACGTTCACCAACTTCCTTTTAGATCTCTTTACTAACATCTGACCAGTAGAAAAGTACACTGGGTAGGCTTCTTCCCCTGATTTCTGAAGGAGCGGTACATCGTCCCGTCTCGAGTGCCCATAGGAAATGCCGGGCTCACTGAATTGACTCGAGCTCTTTGATCAGGGCTTGAGAAGTTGCTGCGTTCTCCCTTCTTCCTCTATACATCCCCATTTTTAAGAGTCTCTCTTCCTTATTTCTCCTATCTAGGTTTAAGGAGCTGAACGGCTACCTCATTCCGCGTCTGAAGAGAAGTTTTGGAACCTGTTTAAATAACTCCCGCAGGGTGTAATATGTAGATCAGGCGCAAAAGGTCTTGAGGGTTGGGTCGTGAATAATGGGAAGATCGGTTTTGCTCCGATAAATTCTTCCCAGCTGACCACCCCCTGCTGCTGTTATCGGGTGCGTAAGACTTTGTGTTTATGGCGGCCGGGATTTACTGCCGAGTTGTCTGCTAGGCCAACTAAAATTCTCGGGTCCGATTTCTGGATCTCTCACGTGACTTTTTCCGATCCTGGCCGTCTTGTCGACGACCAGTGCAATTTACTAAGGGATTCCACACTCGCAGCTCAGTTGGGAGCTGCTGCTTTCGAGGAGTGACCGTCCGTTATGTAACTTTCGTTCTGTGTGTGTCACACAGGCGCCAACATCGCCTTCCAATACGGGATAGGCGGGAGCGACTGGACTACCATGATCTGGGGAAAGAAGTAATCAATGGGAGGGAACTCGTTGACTATTCCCTAGAAGGCATCACGGAAGAGCTGGCTGACCAGGGATGGTTAAGGTTGAGCGATTGATGAGATAACAGGGATGGGCATCGAGACGCATTCCCTTACGCTCTTCCTCGCAGTTGAGCGTTTCAGGCTCCGTGATTCGGTGCGAGCTGGTTGGTATCGTCAGCGCGTTAAGCCATTCATGCCGTTACCCCGGATATGCTGCCACTGCCACCGATTCGACCACACGAATTGATCCTGTCGACCTCCAAATTCGTGTCATCCCTAAATTTGTGTTAATTGCTCCAGAATAAAATCTTGTAAAGCCAAGTGTGTGAATTGTGGCGAGCCACACCCTGCTTCCTCTAAGCACTGTCACTCATATGTGCTTTGCGAGGGAAGTCGTAGGCGTCAAGGATGCGGACTAAATCTCTCACAGAGATCAAGGAATTTGTGTCCTATCGCGGCTTCGCAAACTGCAACTTTAAAAAAAATACCCTCTACTCCTTGCCTCTCCAGCCCTACTGGTGACAGTCGTCAAATGGGCGCTGGAAAAAAAGCCTACGAGCACGGTAGCCACCACGCTCATTAAGAACCCTTTTTCGGTTCTACCTTCCCCGGGCGCCACCCGTTTAAGGCTGACTGCAAATACTGACTCCCTCTCCCCATCTGCTAAAACTCCTCCCCCCCTTTCCCCCCCACACACCACCACCACCATGCGATAGAGCCCCTCCCACCTCCCGATGTGGACATTGACCAGTAGTCCCCCTCCCCCCTCTGCCTAATAGAGTTTTGTGACCGTTTCTCCACATTATCTAGCCAGGCTGCTACTCAACCACCATACTATGAACGTCGCGATTACACTGAGTGAGTGGCGTTGCGCTCTCGCTTCATACACGGACACCGCCCCTGGTCTAGACGATGTCTCGTATGCCATACTTAAACGCCGGCGAATAGATAACCTTCTCGCTTTTCGCAAACTGGGGAGACATCATTCTACCCCGCCCAGTTTCCGCCCAACGTCTATAACCTCCTGCGTGTGCAATTTGATGGAGAAATTGGTAAATGTTAGATTAGCCTTTTTTCTGGACATCGGAAGCCACCTGTCTTCCGCCAGTGCGGTTTTGCAAGATCCACTCCACTTTGAATGCTTTGCTCCGGCTGGAGAAGGCGATACGGTATCATGGAGGCTCTTCACAAGATGGGGCTGAGGGTATGCCTACGAATTTTCATTTTTGCTTTGCTGCGAGATCGTCGATTCCGCGTACGGGTAGAGGAGCCCCCCGGCCCAATAGGGCAGTAAAGTGACGCCCGGCAGGGGAGTGTCCTCAGTGTCGCACTTTTTCCTGAGCATGAACAGCATCACCTCGGTGCTGTCAGAAGATGTTCTCGCTACGCTCAACGTTGAGTACCTCCCAGCAGGCGATGACTGTATCCACCAAGGTGGGTGAGAAAAAGTTGTGGTCATTTCCAAATGGGTATGACATAACCTTTCTTGGACAAAACCCTGAGTGGGACCACCTCACTTTGATGCAATCTGCGTGAGGTTAATCTGCAATTGAACTCCTATTTCTAACTGTTGCATGGAGCGCTAGCAAAGGGGAGTGCTATAAAATTCTCAGAGCATGCAACAGCCTCCTTCCACTATAACCTGATCACTCATACAGCCTCACATAAAACATGGCCCCATTTAATTGTGATAACATTGACGGGGCCTACAGCACAGGCTGTAGGGTCAAAGGCTTTCTCCTTTAATCTACAAGCGGTCTGAGGGAGAAGAGGTCATTCAACAAGCAATCTATGTAGACGACCATCCTTTCGATCTATCGGTGCAACCCAGGTGCCAACTCCATGGAGCATCGACTCCTACAGGCATTGTAGCGCATTACGCGCCATGCCGAAGCATACAAGGTTTCGGTTTTCCTTGACCAAGACTAATGTAGAGCACTTCTTCCGCCATCCGTGACTCCACCCCAAACCGGATTTGTTACTAAAAAGGGTTCGCCTGGAACGGGTGAATTCGCACCATTTCCTTGGTCTCTGTTTTCGACCGATCCCTCACCTGGTAGGCTCATATTCCCAACCTTAGGTTATCTTGTAGTCGAGTCATGGACATTCTTCATTTCCCGACGTTCAGTATGTCGGGTGCTGATTGGTCTAGCCTTACTTCTCTACCGATCCTTTGTTCGTTCGAAGCTTGACTACCGATGCGAGTTTTATGCATCCACAGCCGAGCGTGTATTGCGGAAGATGGACTCGATCTCCACATGTCGACTGGTTCCTTCCGCACTTTGCCCATAGGGAGCCTAATGCCGATCCCGGGGAGATGCCACTTTCTCCGTGCCGTACACAGTGTTTTATGCGTTTATACGCCCTAACCTGGCGTCTCCCTCAGTTGCCAACGCTCTCACTGCATCACCAGCCAACCTCGAGGGGCCCTAACCTGTTGTCTCCCTCAGTTGCCAACGCTCTCACTGCATCCCCAGCCAACCTCGAGGGGCCCTAACCAGGCCTCTCCCTCAGTTTCCAACGCTCTCACTTCATCACCAGCCAACCTCGAGGGGCCCTAACCAGGCCTCTCCCTCAGTTTCCAACGCTCTCACTTCATCACCAGCCAACCTCGAGGGTGCCTATGGCACCGAGAGACTGTAGTTATACCCTAAACCCAAATTCCTTCGAGAGTTCGGTGGACCTCTCGTTCCTGTGGCACCTCTGGCTCTGCCAAGGACGTCACCCTTTGACTTTATCGCCCCGCCGGGAGTATTGCGTTCTTCCTTTGTGGAGGACACTTGTCACGCTGAAACCGTGTCGTGTCCGGTTTGGAGACCGGATTGTGATCTTTAGCGACTCACAAAACGCCCTGAGTGTGGTCTCTACCGCTTGACTCGGGACTGGTTCGTGTACACAGATTTGTGGACTATGACTTTTTCGAGGAGGCTGGCCTCCTCCATTGCACTTGGCTCTGTTGAAGGTCGTATTTTCCTTCTCAGGGGGAAGGCGCTCCACCAACACCACGCCGGAGCGTGCTTCCTTCTTAACCTTTTTTTCTTTTTGTTTGTTTGTTTTTTTGTTTTTGTTTCTCTGCTCTTCCTCCCTCTAACTACATGGCAAGAATCAGGGTAGCCATCCGGGCTGCCTGCCAAAGAAGATGGGAGACGACCAAGGGAAACTTCAAGTTACTCGCCATGGCACCGTGACTGTTCCCTTGGGGCCTACCCCACAATTCCTCGACGGCTTCAGGTTTTCTTTCTCTTTGAATCGGACGCACGCTTTTGGATGGACCCCTCCTTGAACCTTAATATGACGACTGGTTGGTCTCCCAACGTGGATTCTTCACGTCAAGCAAGGGAATCAATCCCAGTGAGCGCAGACACGCAACTTTGAGCTGCCGCCCATAGGGTGGCTACGCTGATACCCCTGCCGGGGTAACTCCACACGCATCATCACGCACAGAGCTAAACAATACACCCTTATTTCCCTTCTCGCATTCACATCCCAACATATCCACACATTCCTTAGTTCTGGAACCCTCTCGATGGAGTACTTGTCCCCTATCGTGGCACTCATACACATTCCCTGACGCGTTCGCCCCCACCTTGGCGTGACGAAATGGTTCCACGATCGCTTGTTGAGGTACAAAATACAATACTACCCTTCCCGTCCACCTTCCGGTTCCTGGTCTCTGGGCTCACCATTGATTGTTATTGTGATCTTTATGTGAATTTCATTATTCAGTCGGAACATTTCGGTCCACGATGCGAAGGACGAATGGTGCTAATTACCTACATTGACTGTAGCTCGAAATCTTATAAATTTATAGTTAGTTGATCCCCCTCTGGTTACAGGATGGAGACAAAGGAAAATGCGGGCCCGCGGCAGAGCAACATTGGTCGGATACAGCGAGCGAAGACCCTCCTGAAAGTCCTGTGTGGTCCACCGCCAAGTCCTCTAATTCCGCTTGGTCCACTCTGAAGTCAGAAGTGTCCAAGGTTGGCCTCGGTAATGAGAAAGCGAGCCTCGACCATGAGTACCACGAGATTTCGGATGAAGAGGAGACCCCTGACTTGGCAAAAGACAAGGGCGAAGTAAGTGGGTAGTCCTTTGACCGATCGGCGAAACAGTGTTAGAGTACGAAGGTGATTCGTTGTGGCGCTTCCTTTCCCTTTAGCGGCCGTTTGAAGGGAGTTATGGTCTTCCAGTGTATGAGTAGGATAACGAAGCTCTCGCAATCGGACGAGATAGAGCTGCCTACGTAGCCCTTCCTTCTTGTTGCGGGAGGCGGGCCAACACCCCCGACGCCGGAGCGCGTTTTCTTCTCGTTGACTAATCTTGTTTTTTTATGTTTATTTGTTGCTGTTGTTCCTTTTTTTTAAGCCAGCCCTAGCCTTTTTTTCCTTTTTAATCTTTATCTATATATTATTTGCTTTTAAATCTAGCCTAACATTAGGCTTAGGTGTGAGTACGACGACTTTTGCCCTAGTAGGCAGTCGCCAGATGGGCTCTTAATTTTTTTTTGTTAATCCTTGATGCTTTTTTGCTTATCTTGTTTTTGTATTTGTTGTTGTTGTTTTTATTAGTTTGTTTCTTAGCCTTTGCTCCTGATTTTATCTTTGTTATTTACTTGTTTTTTAATCTAGCCTAGTAGTAGGCTATAGCGTGACTACGGCGATTTCTGCCCTAGTAGGCAATCGCCAGATGGGCTCTAAAAACAAAACCTCAAAACTGACTAGATAGATAAGCCTTCTTCTTTTTGCTTTTGTTTAGTTTCTTGTTATTTTTGGCCGTTGTTTTATTTTTTTTGTAGGAATTTTAAAGTAACCATGTACCAAGCTGAATTTTTAATTACGGCGACTTGTACCTTTGCTGGCAGTCGTCAGATGGGCGCTATTGAATTAAAAAAACATAAATGGATAAGGTGGTGGATTTCCAGGTCGGTGTACCGGGTTCGATTCCAGGCTAGAGGAGAAACCTCAAAACGGCGCTCGCCGGAGAAAGACGTCAATGAAGTGCTGGGTCGAGTCTGGTCACAGGAGCAAGGTGCTCACATTTATAACCAATCACAACACTACCCTCTCTGCTCACACCACATATCCCTCTTCCATCCCAGAAACTGCCGAAGGGGTTTTCATATCCATATTCCATTGACACGGAACGGCTGACTCTGCCCTGAGCCACTAAAGATTCCTTGGTCGCGGGGGTGGAGGTAGGGGACAAAACAGTACTACCGCTCTGCCGGCACCTTTCCCTCTAACGAGTAATGCCCCGAGTGCCCACGGGCATGGCATATCTTTATACAGATTTTATTATTTAGCTAGCATGAGCCGGTAAGTTTGCGACGAGTGTATATTCGAGTCTGGTATTTTTTACTTGTTCTTGGACTATTTTAAAGGGAGGGTCACAAGTTATATCTTACATTTTTACTTCCTTAAGTTCACTACTTTATATAGATATATTTTGTTCAGAAACACTCGCATAGATTCCCCTTCGTCTTTAAATTAAAATGAATTTCCAGGTTTAGTCATCCTTTTCCTTCCACTCCGGGACTTTTTTCTTATTCACTCGTTCCTCTTCTGAGCGTCATGGCGGCCTTTATGCAGCGCCATTTTCCCCCCTTCGAGACCTCAACCGTGGACTTTCTCGTTTTCAGGGAAGCGCCTTCCGTCGCGATTCATTCGATCTCGGCCCTAGTCTGATGGACGAAGTCTTCCGCGCGTTGGGCGGCTCCTCGACGTCGGCGCCTTCCTCAGGCGACCCTCCCGGCTCTCTCCCTCCTGTCTTGCCTTCCCAGAACAACGCCCACTCACCTGTACCACCCACGGCCTCTCCCGAGGACGATGACACCAACATCAACGTCCGAAATGAAATCAAAGAGATAGCGTCGCGTTTCTCGTCCGGGCGTCGGAAACAAGCGACGGTGAAACCCATTTCAGCCACCGATGAACGGACGCTCGACTCCGCTATCGCCATGGCCAACAAATTCGCCTCTAGAAGCATCTTGCGCCTCGATGGCTCCCTCGAAGGCATTAATGGAGACGAAAACCATGCGGGAAAGGGTCTCGACTCCCCAGTCACGCCCAGTTCGCCCACCAAAACATCCAAATTTCCATTCAGGTACATAAGGGTTCAATCCTATATCATCTTTCCTATTAATGATGTGATTGGTCGTGTATTTTTCATCTCAGCTTTTAGAAGTGGCGAGTCACAGGGACATCAACATGCCTTTTAAGAGAATGGTCCTTATGTCTTTGACTCTAGAGCAACATGAGAACAGAAATCCCCAATAATTCCCCTTACATCTTCCATTCCGAGCTGTCAACTACTACTCGTCTCCTCAGTACTCTAATCTCACCTTGAATTCATGCTTCTCAGCGCACTTTGCTCTGTATGCATTTGTTCCTGGAGGTTTTCATTTACCCCTTTCGACCTGAAAATGGTTTGGATAGCAATCCTTTTATCCATTTTTTTTCTATTAATCCTCATCCCTCTCTTCCATCACTCAAGTAGGAATAATTCCACCCTGGTGTCAGCTGCACGTCCAAGAATACGTTAAATGATCTTTAATCGGGTCGTAGGACTCGCTAGTGTATCCCTTAAAATTGCCTTATCTAAGTTATTTTTGATCTTATGCCATAGAGGCGTTGGTTACACAATTATCTAATTATCTCTAAGTGATGGTAATGATCACAAGTCTTTCATTAACATCACCATAATTTCCATGTTCCATCTCAAGATTTTCATCGCGAGGAAGCCCGAAGCAAGAACGAAGGCATTTCAGCGAAGAAGCGGCGTCCATTGCAGACATACAGGTACTCTTGTGATTCTGAGCTTGAGAGTGCGTTTGTTGTGTGCAATCGAGGGTGCTTTACCCCCGCAAGGGGGTTTAACTAGCTTGCTCTATGTTCCTAATCCGTATGTATTCATGGGTATGCCCTCCCAGCGGCAGGATTTAGGGCAGATGTAATTTGCCATTGCAGTTTTTTTTTATCCTTAATCTTTTTCATTATTCTTGTTCTTTATACTGGGTAATCCAGGAAAATGGGGCCCACAACAAGTCATATATTATTAATATTTTTCTATTTACCTAAAACCTATATATCATTTGAAAGAGTAGAGTTACAAGTTTATTAGTAATTATTTTTTTTAAAATGACTCCCGTGTATAGCATTCACAGTGTAGTCATCTTGAAAGCCGAGTCCATTGATGGGGGAACCTATTCATGCCCAAAATACCACGCCTACAATTTTTTCCGCGCACGAACCTCAGGCCCAGCTTAAAATAAAATCAAACCACCTAAGTTTGAGGTTTTAGCTTAATAAAATACAATTTTATTGAGAAGAATGGTAAATAAAATTTACAATCAAACATAGAACAGTTGTATCTACAAAAAATGCTAAAAAAGACAGCAACATGCTGTTCAAAGTCATCTAACTCCATGATTATAATGCCGGTATATAGATGCTATTTGGCTTATTTAATATGGCTTTTTAAAATTTTTAAACTATCAATAACAACTGTAATGCAAATCTTGGCACGAGACTCAAGTTGCTAAATAGTCTTTGATTTTACCACTCCATTGTGTGGTCTGGTAATTTCTAAGACGCAAAATATGTTATCAGAATCTTCGGATGCGATGTGGAAAATATTATTTAGATTTGACTGAATTTGCAACACGCACTTAAAGAGCCCCCCCCCCCCGCCCCGTCTATAAAATTAAAACTACTGAATGATGTGTAATATTTTGTAAAAGAGTTTATACTATGAGTAATTGGCTGTCCTTTGGGGCCGCCATTTTCCTGGGTCACCCGTTATTTGTCCATCGCTACATTTCTCCACCGAATGTAAATGTCCTCGTTGGTTGCACTGCTTTTCTTTTTCTCATTTTAAAATTTCAAGTCATCCCACAACTAATGTCGGAAATTTGGTATCTATAAATTGGATATAGACTCAAAAGACCACCAGCATCTACCAATTTCCCACAAATTGGGGTCTGCTCGATTCAACACCACTTAAACTACCCTCCCTTTCCACCCAGGGTTGGCAAAAGACCTAAAATTTTGAAAAAGCCCAATAAAACCCAGGTTTTATTCTGAGTTTTTTTCAAATCTCAGGTTTTTTCAAAACCAAATGCTACAAGCATTAGAATAACATAGAAATAGAATAGCGATCTCTATTTTTATATAATATTAATAATTAATTATTTTAATAATTATATTAAGGTAAAAACAGATCACCGATCGAGAATTGTGGGTACCCATGATAGCCATAACCTGCACAAGGAGAGATAAATTATGAGTCATTATCATCAGATAAATAACCTTAATTTGATACATATTTGTTGAAATTATAAACATAAATATGAATTTTGAATAAAATAATAATAAGTAGCATTCATTTCTTGAAAAAAAAGTGTAATTTTGAAAAAAAAAAAAAAAAATTCTTCAAATTTTACTTGAAAAGGCCCCTAAAAAAACCTGTAGTAAAACCCAGGTTTTTTAGGGTTAGGTTTTTTGACTTGCCAACCCTGCTTCCACCCCCTTTATGTCCTATTAAGCACAACAGTACCCATCATTTTGTTCACGCTGAAGCTCCTTCATAGTTTTGATGTCCTATTTACTTTAGCATCTCATCCAGTTCATTCCTGGGTACGAAGCCCCAAGCACACTCCCTCACAATATTAGAATTTGGGTATATCTTACGCTATTCTAAACTACCCAAATGTTAGCAGTGATGTAAAGTAAATCAAATGATTACAGCAGACATCTTTTGTCACTAATTTTAATTTTTAAACACCCCTTTGAAGAGAAAAAGATGGCCCCTTCTGAACGATGAGAGGCAAAGCCGTGTTGCTCCATTATGACGATGCACGGCTCCATTAACCAAATAGCACATCTGAAAAAGATTAATGCTGGGAAAACTCCCACACACTCTTTATTTCCCACACCTTGCCACCGTATTACCACCTATGCTGGAATTTACAGGGCTGTCTTGGTGGACTAATCCTTACAATACATGAGATGGAAACTAGTTTTTCTACGTCTATATCCTCCTAACTAGAGTTGTATACAATTGGTATTAAGAAGGTTGCTAATCGTTAGAACGAGGTTATTGATAATGATGGCAATTATAATAATGAACACATTCTAATAATGCATGAAATTCAGTTATCTTTACTGTCAGCCGAAATTCGGTTATCTTTACTACTGCTACCCGAAATTCGGTCATTACTTATGTGATGATTTGATAATTGAATAATTTCATTTGCGGACTTGGGCTTATTTGTGTTGATTCGAACTGCTTCACTCAGGAACTGTGTCAAAGCGCTCGTTTGATATCATCCTCAGAAGGATTCGAGGACCAGGTAAAGATATGGCAATGCCCTGAGGAATTCGAGGTTGTACCGTTTGCTTGAATTTGGTATCAAATTTGTCATAATTAAGGTTAACTTCGAATTTCCCTGGTGTTTTTCTTCACCTTATCGCTATTATCCGCTTGCTGCCACGCAATTTCCAAACCTTCGGCCGCTATCCGTATCCTTGTTGTGCAGAGGTAAAAATATTAGTGTCGTATCAGGTGCTCGTCGTAGGTAGGCAGTTAACTGTGATTGCACTCGTGCGCAAGATTGGCGAAGATGCTGGGATCTGTTGAAAACGAATGGGGGTAGTGGTGGTGGGCGGGGGGGTAACTGATTTCCGGATTCTTCTTCTTTTTTTATCTTGTGTTATTGGTGGATCAACGACCATTCGATGGGGATGTTCGTGATTGCAACCACAAAGTTTTGGATTGTTGGAAAGTCATAGGCAATTAGAGCTTTAGTTAATACCAAAGGTTTCAGTGTGGAATGTGCCAGGAAGGTTCGTGTGATTAGACTGCTGCTAATGTTCGCATATTGGAATAAAATCGTTATGGAAACAGAAGGAAAGATCTAGAGTGAGAGCAGCGCAAATGGACAATTTAAAGGGTGGTGCGAGTTTTTTTTAGAGAGCAGCGCAAATGGACAATTTAAGGGGTGGTGCGAGATTTTTTTTTGTTTTTTGGATGTGTTATACAGGGTGTCCCTGAATTATTAACTATCTATTTCAATGAAATAGGGCAAATGTTTATAAAACTGACATAATTTTATGTCTATTAATTAATGATACAAAAACAAATAGACCCGAGATTCGCAACCTTGTTGCGGCCGGCATGCCCCCTCCCCACACTTTTTCACGATGGAGATCGGCATGCCGGCCCCAATGGCGTTTACTATAGGTCATAACCCCATGGATTCCCCGGTTAGGACCACCGACACCTGGAGATGATGGCCATTTGGAGGCCCCAGAAAACGTAGAAATGGTCCCGGAAGTGCCTTGTCCCAGATGGAAGGGTCTTTCCTGGGGAAGAACAATTACTCGGTGGAGCGCTTTCGAAAGCCAGAGTCGTCTCCTCTTCAAGATCCTCATGATGTGGCAAGGGCCTCCGAGGACTCACATGGAGAGGAGCCCTCCCTCGGGTGGGGCCTCATTGTCACCAAAATCCTTCCCCATTTCGGAGAAGGATAGAGCCGAGGCTGGCTCGTTCGGCCTTGGAAGCCTTTCCAAGTGGGGTGAGAAAAGGGCTAATTCCCCTCTTTTTTCTCCTAAGGGTAAATAATGAAAGGTAAAAAAATCCTGCCCCGTGGTGCCCTCGGGCGGGTAGGGTAAGACCGAAACGACTAAATTTGCAGGCAAGTTGAGTGGGGCCACGATAGCGCCGTGGATCATCATTTCGAGCCCGCTGGCTTCAAACGCTTCATTCTTTTCAAGTCCACTAATGGCATTATGTTGGCCCAAGGTCACAGGTTCCACCAGAGTGGCTCTAGCAGGGTAATTGGTAATGAACCCAAGGTCACTTACATCCTTTCTCGGAGGGGACCCTTCTGGTCAATGCGGCGAATCCTGCCTTGTGTATTCATTATTCATAGGGTTCTGAAAGGGAATGAAAATAATATCAGAAAATATATTATAAAAAAAACACACTTTTAACACATTCACAGAAATAGTTCATTCTGGGACACCCTGTAATAGGTGTGGATGGAGTATGTTTGCGAGTGCGAGTGCGTGTGCTTAGGTCGTATTGCCGTGGGATGAACCTTAACTTTACGAGATAGCACTCGATCGGTATGGAAGACCAATTTGGCGTGGATAGAAATGAAGAGGGGGGGGAGGGCGTCGTTCTGCTTGGTAGGGCATAAAGAGGTGGGTAGTTTTTAGGGCATTGATGTGCCCTGACACCACTTTGGTGTGCTTAGGTCGTATTGCCGTGGGATGAACCTTAACTTTACGAGATAGCACTCGATCGGTATGGAAGACCAATTTGGCGTGGATAGAAATGAAGAGGGGGGGGAGGGCGTCGTTCTGCTTGGTAGGGCATAAAGAGGTGGGTAGTTTTTAGGGCATTGATGTGCCCTGACACCACTTTGGGAAAACGGTTGATACTTATATTAATTTAGTTGCCTTTGTATTAAGCATGATCGCTTTGGCATTACTGGGATACACTCAGGAAATGATAAATGTATTGCATCTCAACGCCATTTTCTCATAACAAGTTCGTCGCTGATATGATTCGATTCGTTATGACATGTTTCATTAACCTATCCTGCAACTACCTCGTCTTTTACGAAAACCAAGCTTTTCAGTACAGGATAGTCGATTGTGTTCTTTCCATTCGTTCCTCGCTTAACCCACATTTTAAAACATCCATCCAGCACCTCTTTCGCATATTTGGAGTGGGGACGATCATTGCATGTATATAAGACGAAACCGCTTCTACCTTCAAGCTTTCGGGATTTCCTAATTACTCTACCCCACTTCTTCAGATGACCTCATAAATATACCTCCCACCACTTACATCCTTTTGCTAGAAGTGGGAAGTATTAAAAACAAATTCGGAAAACCCTGATAATACGAGCGTGGTTTAAGTATCAAGACCTTGTTTTTTGTGGGGGCGAGAAATAAAGTGCGACGATAGAGAGAGAGCCTTCAGAAGATATGATTTGAAATAAGTTTTGCAATGTAGTTATTTTAGCTGTTCATTTGAATAATTCCAAGGCAACAATGTTTTATATTTTTAATTTACTGGGTTCTGGTTAATTTTATTTGCTTTTGAGTTTCTACCTTTCTCACAAACTTTGCTGGCCGGCGGCTCTGACTCTAGGCCCACCAGTTCTTCGCCCTCAGGCGGATGGAGGGGTGCCAGTGGGATCTTCGCTCTGTGAAGCCCATTCCTCCAGTCGCTGCCTTTCTCGTCCGTTTGCTACTTGCTTTCATGCCATGATTGTTCGATTTTCCTTGGGGCCCACCTAAAGGGCCCTGCCTTCATAACCCCCGAGCTTTAAATGGAATTCTCTCCTCACAAAAATAACTAGGAGTCGTCTGAAGAAGATACATAAATCTAGGAGGAGACTCCTTACATCTGTGTTCTTTCTAAGAGCGTCTCAAAACGTAACAGTAGTGAAAACACAGAATATACGACCCAAATTTGCCTGCCTAATAGACAGCGTAGTAAAAGAAATATGCCCTGGAGATGAAGGCAGAGGAGGAAGAAAAGAGAGACGAAACTTTCTTAGTTGCAAATTGAGAGAATAAGACCGGAGGTAGAAATTATGAAAGAGGTCCAAGAATTTTGGCTTCTGATTATTTTGAGATGAAAATAGAATGACGGCGGAAAAGATATTGCAAAGAAAAGATCATAAATCTTTCTAACAAGTACCAAGGGAAGCTCAAATGTCTAACAACTAATGGGAACTGTAGTACCTTGAGCATGGAGCAGCCACATACTACAGGATGGCTTCATGCACCTGGGCAGCACCATTCACCCAACTCTCACTTGTGGCTCCTAGTAGTTGCTAGTCTAGGGCAGCGGCCACATCCCGGGCAACCATCTTGGCTGATGGGCTGAACCAAATAGGGGGAGCCACAAGGGCTATTGTTCCTATGGCATGGAGTCTTGCCAACTCTACTAGATAAAGTCTCAAACACCAAGCTGAGTCTATGAACATAAATTTTAGGCCTTTGAGTTTGGTGTGAGAGCAAGATGGATGACACATCTAGGGCGAGCCTGGCACATAGAAGGTAATCGGCCAGTCACCGTAGAAAAGGATTGGACCCCTTATTACGTACTATCCAAGATTAACCATGGGAGAAAGCCAAAAAAATGGGTGGCGCTCGATGGTTGCCGAAGTCCAGGTGGATATGGCACTGCGGAAGGAAGTCACCTTCCAAGTCATTGAAACGACGCTGTCCGCCCTACCGACTCATCAGTCACACCTCCACCCACTCTGCCTGGTTACATAAGCTAGTCGCCTCCTCGTTGGTGCGCTCCCACGTCGAGCTGCCTTATAATTAGGCAGCCGATCGACTAGTTTGGGCACCGTCTGACCCGGCCTGCCCAGTCCCTCTTCCTTTTACAGGTCTCCTTCTAGCATTTTCCCATCACGAACTTTTACCAAATAATACGCCTTATAATTCCATAACTCCATTGATGAGGAAGGGATACCCACTTCGCATGGGCTACACCTGACTAACCCATGGACACCTTACTTCCCGCGAATCATCTTCCTCCGCCCATCCGCACCTCATGTCGCACCAGAATCACTGTACCCCACATGCTCGCTGAGTGCCCCCCGTCACCTCTTCTTTACACAGTTCTCATCTTCCGTTCGACATGCCTCTGATATAGCTACACTCGTCCTCTCCGCTGTCTCCCCCTCGCTCTAGTGTGCTTTCGCTCAGCCGGATACAGTAGCGTCAATCAGCGATTATCATCATCCTAAAAAATACAAACCATAACGACGTGGTCCATCATTTGCCAGTTTCTCATATATAGTGTTTAGCGTTTATACTAAAATTCCCAACCAATGCAATACAAGTTTAGGTGGATTCTTATGATTAATGTATTAGTGTTTTTGTCAAACCACGAGCTGAATTATTTTCATAAATTATTTAGGTACTGCTGATCATTTATAATATTCATATGGGTATTAGCCCTACGGGTATTACATTTTAAAATCCATATGCAATATGCTGGGAGAGTAATACCTTCTGGCGAGATTCTGATTAAGATAATAAAATGTTTGTGATGGAGTGTCTGAAGAGTTAGGTTCTTAACCTGTATTGGAAGAGCTTTAGATCTTTGACCTCTATTTGATCTCCTTCATTCACAATTCCTATGTATGTGTGTGTTCGTTTCCACGCTCTGGCTCAGAAGTGGAGTTCGCACTTCTTCTGGTTTTATTTGATGATCGAATTGCTTACACACATCCAACTAATGTTTGTTTTGACTTTTCATTTGAAATGACTAATACGAAATTTTATTTTGTTTTTTTATTATTTCAGTTAATCGACGAAGACGTTGAAGAAATCTTTTAATTTCCTCAAACTCGTACGTTTACATTTGCTATTCAGGCGCTACGTTGCATTTGACTCGTGCAACATAGTTCCCAGGATCAGCAATATGTATATGTACCAGTGCATGTTTTGTTTTGAGTTTTGTTTATTTAACCTTTTTTTATATTTCGGTTTTGTTTGCATGCACGTTTTGCTTCCTTGTGTAAGTGGCGCAACTTTTTCATTTTCTTTTGTGGGCATCGCAATAGTCGAGCATAACCGAAGAAGCAAAAGAAGTTTACAACTCACTGGTGGAACGCCCATCGACAGCCTGCAGCTCCCTTCCTTTGGAAAGGAGCGAGAGCCCTCCACCCGACTCCGAGCCCTCCGCCCACCACAACCCCCTCAGGATGCTCCGACAGGGGGTCACGGTGAGGCCCAAGGTCCGGGGCAATAAGCACAACCTGAACGGTGTCGGAAGCACTTTAGATCGGAACACAGGCGGCCGCAGAAGTAGTCGGGACAACGTCCTTCCTTCCTCCGGAAATTCTTTCGACCTCACTACCCACCAGACGTTGCCACGGGGATTTAAGACGACCAAGGTACCCCCGCCTGTTAAACCCAAGCCTTCAGCCGCCTCGCAGGATGACGCCACTTCGCAGGAGGACTCTGGTAGCGTCGATAGCGAGGGCAGTGCCAATAACCCACTTCCCCTCCCGCCCAGAGACAGAACCAAGGCGCCTAGTACCCCGAACAAGCCCCGCCATCAGAGGAAGTACCCACTAATCATTCCCGGTGGTGTGGCAACCTCGTTGCTAAGAGTCGGGGGCAATTCAGAAGTGAAGGGGGACTCTCCCACGCGGATCCTCATCCAGCACACCCACAACCCACACCTTGAGGCTTCGTCTTCTACCCCTTCCGACGGAAGTCCCCGGCGTGACTCTTCTAGTTCTCCGACGCCAACCAAGGTGCCTCCAGCCAAACCGCCTCGCCTCTTTTCGTAAGTGCAAACGAGTACAATCTGGCTTAAAACGGGAGGGAATTCCAGTCTATTTTAAGTCACCTTAAAAGCTCATTTTGCGGGGGAAGGTTATCGAATTTAAAACGCAATAGCAAAGAGTTCGTATCACGTAGAAAGTTTGTGAGCAGATATGTGTAAAGAAAGTATTGGAGGTAGACGAAGTGGACATGTGTGGGAGATAGATAGCTGTAGTTCCTCCTGCAGAAAGTGGGGCCGGGAGGGCAAATTTCTGTGTGGGTACCGAGAAGCCACACAAGCTTCCAGATGTCAGCTGATATCATCTTGCGGGTTGCTAATTCTGTGAGTGATGGCGTCGGTTCTCAGGGATCGAAAAGAAAGGATTGACTGAAAGCTAAATAGAAGGAAAATGAAGTGGAAATGTATTGGGAGGAAACTCCGCCCCTAAATCTGGCCTAAAAAATATTCAATATACAAAAGAACATTCACTTTCATTGATTTATACTGGATGAACTAGGATTTGTTCTCTTTTTTAAAGAGACTCTGTACCATCAACAACTTTCTCACTTAAGTTGCGTTGTCATGCACCAATGCCGTAGAAGGGGGGGGGGGGAGCAATGAAGAGAGTGTAAACCTCCCTTAGCCTCCCATATATGTTGCCTACACATCCCAGCTTGATCATAAGATCCATTCGGCGACTTTATTTGGTCATGGCAACAAGGGCCTTGGGTATCTCATGTTAGGGGTTTCATTCCCTAACGGATAGGGTTAAAATGGATGGGGTTTTCGCTGCCCCCCATAGGCACAGATTTTTTTATTGAGAATCTGTAATTTATTAATATGCGAAAACCATCGACTCGAAATTAATATAACTACAAGATTTAAGGTGTCATATTATGAATGCTAATTTGCTTTGCTTTTTACAATGATATTTCTATTCAATTTTGTAGGTTTATTCTTGATTTTCTTCCTTTAACAATGGGCCTTCGATTTACGACATCGATTGCACTTTGCAATGCTCTTTTTCTTTGTTTCTATGCTCTTGTCCCCGGAATAGTCTTCAAGATTAGTGCCTCTGCTCTTTCTACGATCTGTTTCTGGAGCTTTATAATAACTTTTCACATCCCCCTCTATTGAGTTGACAAAGTTTGCTAGTACAATCTTCTCTTCCATAGCATTTGCCTCTACTTCGTCTACAAAAGTGCTTTCCTTGCAGTGTGGTAGAATGTTAAGGAGTGCTGCGCACCTTCCGTCCTTAGAGTCGTAGTAGTCACTTGTCTTAAATTCAAATGCAGAGGAAGGATTGTGTCAATGAATAAATAGTCCGGATTCACTTTTTTCTAAAGATGCAGGACGCTAAAGAAATATTATCTGGTGTTTGTGTCTACAGATCGTTCCCATATCATTTCTCCCCGAATGCGGGATGCGTGTCTATCGTCTTTTTTCCACTCAAATGTAACCGCTGCACATTTTCACAACCCCTAATTCAACATTTTTCTGTTAAAAAAATTTAACTAGAGATTTCATCGTTGTTGTGTTTTTTTGCTGTTTTTTTTAAATCCCTACTGAATTAACACGCCTTTGTTGGTGCACTAATTTACATTCTTAATAATTAACTATCATTCCTACCGTTTTTCTTTTTATCACCAAGTGTTCACTCACCCTTCCCACTAGGCCCTCTCCTGATGACAGTTTCGAGAGTCAGCTGGCTTGCGAAATGGATGCGCTAGAACAGATACAGGGGGACCCTGGGGGCTTGTCGCCGGTCGGAATTCCACCACAAACGTTTCCCAGCTCGCAGGAAGAAGTGCTTGGAAGGGGATCGTTGTACCAATCAAGCGATCACGTCTCGTGCGAGGATTTACTCGACTTCGCGATGGACAAACCGAATTCTCGAAGAACGCAAGGTCCCACCCACGGAACGCAGAGCGACGAAGTCAATTTACTTATGAAAGTCGTGAAATACGAAGTAAGAAGTGGCTTCTCGTAAATCTGCATCCTTATCAACCACATTTAGGTCAGCGCGCATCACCTCTCTATGTTCTATCAACCACGAAGCCACCCATCATTTTTATCCATACTAAATTGACCCTCTATAGCCATGGAGTGATCTGTGCTGTAGCATATCGTCCATTCAGAATTCCTCCTTGGTTAAGAGGTGCCATGCACCCCTCCGTCCCCCTCACAAACATCCATTCCTATCAGCTTCTTAACCCCTAAGTAGTAGAACCATCCATACCTTCTTTTGCTTCTGCTCTAACACCTCGTACTACTCTGCTAATAACATTCCAAACAAACCCTTCCCATTTCTTTATATCTTTAAGGCAGATGGCTTGAATTAGGTCTTTTGGAATACATTGTTAACTTCTTTTTACCCCTTTTCCCTTCAAGGAGGTATCAGGTCCTAGAATGGGAAGCTTGGTGCAGCTGACATCTTTAATTTTTGTGCCCATGCTAGCAGGGAGAGGGTGCTTTAATTATGGAGCTTGGTCAGGTATTTGAAAGTAATTCCTCTCGCTCCGGTGTCTCTTTGTCTCTTTGTCTTCTCAAGATTCCTTCGGCAATATATCTTCCACACATTTTTACTTTTCCTAGCCCTACCTCCCCGCAGTGTATACGGATGGCTCCAAGTCCCAAGAGGGGGTCGGCTTCCACGCCGTATCCCCTCTGTTTGAAGTCAGCGGGGCTCTACCAGGCGCTGCGTCTGTCTTCACGGCCGAGCTGGTTGCAATACACCACTCCGTACGGGAGATTACGCGACGTGCCCGGTTCGGAGACCGGATTGTGATCTATAGCGACTCACAAAGCGCCCTGAGTGCTCTCGGGGCATTGGAATCTCCGCATCCCCTGGTTCGCGAAATCCGTGACGCCACGGTTTTGGCGAGCCGGGCGGATGTCGAGATTATCTTCTGCTGGGTTCCTGGACATGTAGGAATTGCGGGGAATGAGCGCGCCGATGAGGGCGCCAAAGAGTCCGCGAGGACTCTGCGACCGGACCAACGTTTCGCTCTTCCTCACACCGACTACATGGCAGGAATACGGGCAGCTCTTCGGACTGCTTGGCAAAGAAGATGGGAGACGGTCGAAGGGAACTTAAAGTTGCGTGCCATTGCGCCGCGACTGTTTCCATGGACCTATCCCCCAATGCCGCGACGGCTTCAGGTCGCTTTCTGTCGTCTCCGAATCGGACATACTCGTGTGACGCATCGCTATCTGATGGAGCGCTCGCCAGCGCCCTATTGCGACGACTGCGTCGTCCCCCAGACTGTTCGCCACATTCTTGTCGAATGTCCCAGTCTGGGTGATCTTCGCGCACGACACCTGTCTTGGTACCGGGATGGGCGGGGTCGCTACCGCCTGTCCCTTGTACTCGGGATGAGTGCGTGCACATCGACTGGTGAACTTATTGACTTTTTGGGGGAGGCCGGCCTTCTCCCTATTATTTAAGCAGGGTTTGTTTTGGTTTTTGCATTTGTTTTTGTTGGGTTTTTTTCCTTTCCCCCATTTAGGGTGTTTTTTTTCGTTTAATTTTATTTTAAAGTAGCCTAGAACTAGGCTAGTTTTAATACGGCGACTAATGCCCATGTAGGCAGTCGCCAGATGAGCTCTAATAAAAAAAATGAAAAAAATACCTACCCGCAGTGGGTGGATAGTGTAGCAAAGCTAAAGCCTCTGCTACACCTGAAAAATGGAGGAATGGCACACCCTTCCTGTCTGCCTTGCAAAAAGTGTCAGATATATCATCAACTAGCATGTCAGGGTTGACATCTGAAGGATTTCGTGCTCTCCCAGCCCCAGTGCTCACAGAGTATCTACGGCTATCTACAGTACTGTTCCCAAAGATCAGAACGCCTCTATTTCTATCACATCTTCCATAATTTTTGCCAGAGAAAATCCAAGTATTCCCAAATTGGTAGAAGATAACCTACACGTATAATTTACATATGTATATGTAATGGTTATGCAAATTTAGCTAAATGAAACTAAAGTTATCGGCAGGTAAGCAATTTAATAGAAAAATTGAAGTGTTTAAAATGATCAATCGTCTGTACGTTGCCTGTTGTCTTCCAGGTAACATGTCTAAGAAATTGGTCAGGCCTCTCTCTCTCTCCACGAGCTGATCTTCAACTGCTCTACTAAGATGGTCCTTCAATTGAAGCCATTGCACAAACTGTCAAACTCTTTAGAATTCTAGTCCATAATATCCTGTCAACCTATCACAAAACAACCCGAAGGAACGTTTTAAGACGGCTGCAGCAGTTTCTCTAGAGATTAATAAGATTTTGGCCATCAATGTCTCCAAGCAGACTCTGTCACTTCTGCTGGAAGAAGACGATCTTCACACTCGCACATCTGCGGTCAAGTTATTGATCAGTCCGAAGAACAAGAAGGCTAGTCTGGCATTCGCTACTAAGCACATTACATGGGCGGATGACCAATGGAGCTAAATCCATTTCACTGGCCAATCTAAGTTCAATTTGTTCGGATCCTATGGCAGGAGGTTCTATCTTCGTCACGGTCGATCCTTACGCTCCCTAAGTCTGTGCTTACCGGTGGTATTGCTACCACGTTAACGCATTTGTGCCACTACCGCGGCTTTACCATTGCACGGCTTCGGCCATACTAATCTAAGTTGCAGACGTGCCAACTCTGACCAACCCGAAATCTGCGCAAACTCCTCAAAGGCATCCTCTTTCTTCTTCCGCTAACCCCTACTTCGTCTTCTGTACCAATTCTCTTTCACCCTGGATCGTCCTTCCATCTACCTTTGTTTGGCGATATCGGTGTATCAGAGCTGTCCGTCAGGGGGCGCGACCCCATGGCTGGGGCCTGCCTGTGTTGGTTAGTGGGTGCCTGAGCCGGATTGCACCAAAAAGGTATTGAAGTTTCGCAGAGAAAGTGTAGTACCCTGGGGCGTGATTTCGATAGAAAGCACTGGACCACCACTTATGTGTTACAGGGTCACGGTGAATTCACAAGTTACAAGGAATTGCCGCGACAGCAAGCCTTGCCCCATCTGCGAGCCCCCGAAGCCCACCCTGCAAAATCATAAAGGATAATTTCCTCTGCCACACGGTGAAGTCCTCCCTCGACGACTATCAAATCACTTATGAACTGGCCTGCACATTCGGACCTGGCCGGGTGGTGCCCCTGGTTCTGCCCAGGACGCCACCCTGGAGGGTACCACATTTGGCTATTTGTCGCCACGCCTCTGCTCCCAAAGCTTGTACGGCGCCTGGAGTATTGCGTTCGACCTTTTTGGAGCAACCCTGTTTTATCAGTGCTGCCAGTGAGAATCTATTAGCATTGGGCGGCTGCCACCTTGTTTTCCCTTAAATTTAAACTTATCTGAATTATACAATTCTAAGTGTGTGAATTGCGGTGAGCTTCCTCGAACCAACGTAGCTAGTATCTTTTAGAGGAATCCTTGGCCATTCAGGCTGCAGAACGAATTTCTTTCAAAGAGGCCAAAGAACTTTTCATGTTGCTCCTTGTGCAGCCTGGGGGGACTTGCTACGCTTCTCAAAATCAGAAGGCACTCTGCTTCTGGCCTCTAGAGGTCTTAGAGCATGGCATCCCCCGCGCCTATTCAGAACCCTTCTGCGGGTTCTAACTCCCCTCCCCCGTCCCTCGACTGGTACAGCTGACAGCTCCACGGGATCATGCTAGCACTGGCAAAACCAGGGCTCCACCCACCCATGAACGTTTCCCGCAAGGCGAAACGGCCGCGCGCCTGTCTCGTTAGTCCCACAGGAGTCAAACCATCGAAGGTTATCGTTAGATATTCTTCGGAGATTTATGAAGCTGTCCTCCGAAAGTATAACAACAAAATAGAACCCCGGCTCCCATGCCGCTTCCAATGTTGGATGGGCGACTCAGAGACGGGACCTTCGACAAGACGAGTTACCCCCGGCTCCGAAACTGCCACGCTGGCCAAAGGTTTCGAGGCAAAGGGAGGAAAAGACGCATGCCCCCCCCCAAAAAAAAATGTCATCGAAGTTCTTCCTCCAGGAAGTCAACGGCCATTCCCGTGATTGTCTTCAGCTCCAAGAGGCCTTGCATCTCCTCCAAGTTAGGCCTGGATGGCATATTCCTTTAATGGAAGTGCCGTGGACGCTCTGGACCAACTCTGAGGTGTTGCAAAGGCTCGTCTCCTCCCGTTACCCAGGAGACCATACCGGGCACGTCCCCTGCCCAACATCCCAGGGTATAAGGGTTTTGCAATCCCATCACAAGAGGATGGGGGTGAGTGGGAGGATGCGCGATTTATACCCATCATGACGACGAATACTCACCACACCCTGTGGGAGAGGAGACAAATTCTCACCTGAGTTCCTGGGTATTGGTATTTCTGCGTACGGCTGGGGAGCCCTCTCCTGCCCAAAAGGACAAAACGAGGGCAGAGTTAGTTTTAACATACTGCTCGTTACAGGAGATTAAGCGCCGTGTCCGGTTCGTATGGCTTTTGTAATATATACCGACTCTCAGTGCTCGGGAAACACTGGAATTTCTACAGCATCAGTGAAGTCACGGCTGCTGTCTGTCGAGATTATCGTCTGCTTGGTTCTCGGTCATGTATGGGGTTGCTGGGAACGAAGAGCCTGGGGTTTGTGAATAGACTGAACAACCAGACCGGCCTTTCCTTCTTTCCCACGCTCTTTACATGAGACGGGTCATCCTTTCGTGTTGCATGGCAAAGAAGATGGGAGACGGCACATGGGACTATAAGATAGCGTGTCTTTGTACCCATACTCTTAAATTAGACCTGTCCGAATTAGACACACTCACGGGACGCAGCGCTATCAGATGGAGCGTTGCGCTGAAGCTTTCTGCGAAGATTGCTCGGCCCTCCAGACTGGACACGACATTTTGGTTGAATGTTCTAAGAGTCCTCGGGAGCTTCGTGCGCGGTAATTCTCAGTACCGTGGCAAACTGGGTTGCTACCGCTTGTGCTGAGGTCGGCCTCCTCCACACCAGACCGTGGTTTCAAAGAGTTTGGGGCTGAGGCAGGCCTCCCCTGTGGCATATTTGCTTGCCTGTCATTTTTTTATAGTTTAATATTGAATTAATATTTTGTTTAGTTTCCATTTATTTCTTCGTTGGTGGCCGCTAGAAGGAAACACTAGACAATCGGGCTTGAAAGGGTATAATGGGGATGAATGAAGGCCGCTAGTTTTGCGTGGTTGAGGCGCGCAGCCCCACTTTGTGGGAAAGTGGCTTCTGTCAAATGCGAGAAGTTCCCCCTTTTCCACCTATTTGATACATTTAGTTACATGTATTTAGTCGGGGAGCTGTATTTTTTACCTAAAGGAGCTAGTTTCAGGAAAGTTGTGACCTCTCTCCCCTCGGCACCCCATCTTAGTCTCGTGCTTTAGTCATTTGTGTCCCAATCCACAAATTTTCACTTTCCCCCCAACCTTAGCCTTTTACTATAACCTCTTCAAAAACCTTTATGACCTAGATTCTCCCTTTAACTTTGCTCTTTGTATGTAAGTAAATAAGTTTCAACCTCTTTTGTAGGTTTCCGCTGAAGAATGTGTCGAAACGTTGGACGAATGCAGCTGGGATGTCCATAGGGCCTTGAAGCTCCTCCGCCTTCGTCTTTTGCTACCCAACAGCAACCATTCGGTTTCCACCACGAAAACGGCGTTGGAAGCCTTCTCGTGGGACGTGTCCCAAACTGCCTCTTACCTAGCTGCCACTACTTCCCTTGAAGGCGATGATTCAGCACAAGTGTGATTGCAAAATTCCGGTTTGCCGCCTTTATTGCCTTCCAAATTGGAAATTTTTGTTTGTTTCTTTTACCATATCGAATAGTATGAATACCAAATTAATGATAGTGTACGAAATCCATTTCATTTTAACATTTCACCATTCTCATTGAAATCACTCGGTAAGATGTAAGCCCCCTTCCTATCCTTCCACGGCCTTGTATATCTTGTAAATAATCATAAATTCTGCATATATCGTATTCTTCACCTTAATATTTATTATTCAAATAGGTTAATTCATTATACTAGTCACTTATCATCCTATGAAAAAATATAATCCTCTTTTAAAGTTGTTGCTTTTGCGCATGTGAATGAAAATTTCTAAAGATTTTATTAATTTAGAAAACTTAACCTTCTGGTTTTCTTGGTACTTTTATAGGCTTTTTATTTTACTCGAAATTAAGAATTTTATTATAATGAACGAGGAAATGTTCGTCCAACCTCTAAAAAATATGCATACCATTGCAAACCTATAAAATATTTCAAATTAAGATGCTTTATCCTGCCTGTAGGATTAATTACCGCTAATCCTGCTGGATTAAATATATTAGTATTCCATCCATGTTAAGAAACTGATCTATAATACCCTCCAAATTTAGTGGTTTACTGTTCCACTGACAAACTAGAAGTAGTGGTTGCTAAGGACTGTGCGCAAAATCCACTTATGATTAAATGGAACTAGTGTTGTTTGTGACCTGGATTCTAATTAGATTTAAGGCACTTTCCAGAGTAAATTCTAACGTGTTGTGCGTTGTAAGTATATATATATATATATATATATATATATATATATATACACACACACACACACACATATGCTTCAGTCGCTAATAGTTACTATACTTCTTAATTACCCCAAGTATTATCTACGCTTTTCAGGATATAAAATTATTAAACTTGCCTTGAACTATTAACATATTTGCTCATTTGTAAACTGTTCACTTTTGTAATAAGATACAATGAAATTCGTTTGGTGTATGGATCTATTTTCATACTTTTATACGATGTTTTTAGAAATAGTTTCGACGGTATAATTCATGTGTAAACATTTAGATAAAATTTAATACAAAAGTACTTCAAGTTGGTCTTAAATTCGGTGTTAGTAACCTTATAGTCAATCTTATTCAAACATACTAAAATTCCAGCTCGATTATGACAATTCTAGCATTATTTTTGAGTCTTAAACTAATTTGAACCCCCTTCCAAAAATAATGGCATTTGACTCTTTTTAGTAGCCCTCGCCCTCCAAATTAAACGATATACCTCTAGTTATTTCTCTATGGTTCTTGCAATAAATATCCTCTGGTCAACTCTAGAATTTGACCACATTAGATCAGAATATACTTCGCATAAATTTCTTTCATGTGATAATTCTAATAATTTGTTAGTTTTTTACTGAAACGTATTTGCCCACTTTTTTTTACTCATTTGCGTTATTAAATGTGTACGATATTTTCAATAAATTTTCTTGGAAAAAGCTAATTTTTGTACTTTCATTTTATTTTTTTTATCCTCCCGGGAAGTGGGTACAAACGTGGTGGCAACTGTGTTCCGTAACCCAATGTATTCTTGTGCAAAACGGGCGATCACTGTACTGGGAACCCTGTCTAATATAATACCATGAATGCGTTAAATGACGCTTGGATAGAGTAGAAGACTCACCGGTTCCAAATTTACTTGTGTTTATTCTTCGATCTCTTCATCTTGGCGCAGAGCTCGAACTTCCACTGAATACGTTGTTAATAAATGGCGTGCCATTGCGCCGCGACTGTTCCCATGGACCTATTTCCTAATGCCGCGACACTTCAGGTCGCTTTTTGTCGTCTCCGAACCGGACATACTCGTGTGACGCATCGCTATTTCCCCGTAAGGGGCGCGGCGATTTGCCATCCTGGCCGCCGTGCTGACGGGATCCAGCGCTCCGTCCGGCCCCAGCTTAGCCTCTCTTCCTTCCTTCAGATAGCCCGATTTCTCCCCTACCTTGTCGCTTTTCATACAACCTCTCCCACAACTTTCTCTGGTCAGCCTCTAATTTCAAAGGGTAGAATGCTGACCTTCTTCTCAAGCCAACCACCACGGATCGGGGCTGAGGGGGGAGGGGACATTGTCCCCTAACCCCTGAGCTCCGGTTCGGGATGGGGGTTTTTTAACAACCTGCTTCATCCCCACCCATACCTTCCTCACATCCCTTTTCCTCTCCTCTTCACAACCTATATTTTTTACGCCGTGTCCAAGATGGAGCCGCCATGCCGATGGACTGCCAGGCCACCAGGCGGGAGGGGTGGTCCCGAATGGCGGCGCCTGGCTCTGCCGGGCTTGTAAGCACCTCTCGCAGTGCGGGCTACTGCGAGGGGTGATGAGCTATTGCGTCCCGTAGCAAAAATAGGGTCACCATGCCCATAGATGAACAACAAAAAAAAACAACCCAAACCCCTTTAACTCCCCCTTGCTCATCGACGGAGCCGCCCTTGGGCAGCTCCACCGAAAAAATGGAGGTCCCCCCCCCTGTGCTTGCACAGGGGACCCTCCATATTTCTCTAACCGGAGAGGAGGCTTACTCCTCTCCTTCGCCTACGGGTGCAGGGGACTCCCCCTCACCCCCTTCTCTGGAGGTGCTTTCGGGCACCTCCCTTTTCCCAGCGGCAGTCCCATCTTTTCTTTTCAAGGGGACTGCCAAGAAAGCCAGCAGGCAGCCCTTAGCCAGCCGCTTCCCATCAAAGCGGCTCGGTAGGGCAAACCCCCTTAGGGGGGAGAGGGAAGCCAGGCCCCTTCGGTCGCTTCCCTCAAAAGACCTGCTGGCAAGAATTTTAAACCTTGCCGGGGTCAAGGCCTGTGCCTCCCCATACAAGACTGGCGACACTGCCAAGGGGACCTGAGATGTCCTGGGAGGGGATGGCCAATTGGAGGCCCCTCCTGTGATAGACATGGTCCTTGAGGAGACCCAGCCCCAGACGGTAGGGCCTTCCATGGGGGGGAATTCGGGCTCGGCGCCAAGCACCGAACCCGAATCCGCCCCTATGCAAGGTCCTCCTCAAATGGCTGAGGGCTCCGAGGCAGTAGAAGGAGGGGAGGGATCTCCTCCGACAGGTGCCCCTACGACAACCAGGACCTTCTCCATTTCGGAGAGGGACCTGGCTGAGGCTGGTCCATCTGGCCTGGGGACTTCTGCCGGCGGAGGTGAAAAGCGGGTTCATTCCCCGCCCTCCTCTCCGAAAAAGAAAAAGACTCGGGGCTCCTCTCCATCCGCGGGGGCTGCGGGGACGGATGGGTCTGCTGCCACTCTGGCAAGCGACCAAGCCAAGATCGGCACATCCGCCCCCTCTGCCCCCCCGGTTGCGGAGCCCCTGACAAAGGAGACTACTACCAAGAGTGCACAGGGCGGAGCCTCGATGACATCGGGGCCCCTGATTCAGAGGTTACCTGGCGTTTTCGAGCCCGCTGGCTTCAAACGCTTCCTCGTTATTCGCTCCACTGATGGCACCATGTTGTCCAAGGGCAACATGATCCATCAGCGGAGAGGATTAGCTAGTGCAATTGGTAGAGAGCCGAAGGTAACCCGTTTCTCGGACGGGAGCCTTCTGGCGAATCCCGCCGAGGCGGCCAGGATTAGTGCTCTTCGGACACTTCATGGCACCCCGGTGAGTGTGACGCCGCACTCTACCATGAACTTTGTGAAAGGAGTAGTTTATGCGAGGGAACTCGTTGACTACTCCATTGAAGACATCACCTTAGAGCTGGCCGACCATGGGGCGGTCAAGGTCGAACGTGTGAAGAGAAAACAGGGAGGGGCCTCGAGACCCACCCCTACACTCTTCGTCACGTTCGAATGTGACAAGCTCCCTGAGTCGGTGCGTGCCGGTTGGTACCGCTACCGCGTGAAGGCATTCGTGCCACTGCCGCGGCGGTGCTATTACTGTCACCGCTTCGGCCATACGAATCGCTCATGTAGACGTGCAAAGTCGGGGTCACCCGAAGTCTGTGTAAATTGCTCCAAGGTCGCACACGATAAGTCCAAATCGTCTGTGGCCAAGTGTGTCAATTGCGGAGAGCCGCACCCTGCTTCTTCGAAGCAATGTGGTGCATATCTCCTTGAGAAAGAAATCCTGGCCGTTCAGGCCCAGGATCGACTCTCATTCCGCGAGGCAAAGGACTTGGTCCTGGCGCGCCCGGCTCTGCCTGGGACGTCATATGCCTCAATAGTTAGGAAGGCACCCTCTGCTCCCGGCCCATCCAGGCCAACGAGCACGGTTGTTTCCGCGCCCATTCGGAGCCCTTCTGCGGGCTCTACCCAACCCGGGCGCTCCCCTGGTAAAGCTGGCGGCAAAAAGGGCTCATACCCTGCCCCGGCTAAAACCAGGGCTCCCCCCTCTTCCCCCAGCGTGACCGTTTCCCGTAAGGCGAAACGGCCACGCGCCTCCACCGAGTCGTTAGACTCACAGGAGGCAACACCCCTGAAGATGGTCGCTAGGCCATCTTCCGGGGTTCCTAAAGCTGTCCCCCGAAAGGAGGACAGCAACAAAGGAGCTTCGGCTCCTTCGCCCACGTCCCGAGGTGGAGCGAGTGGCTCGGAGACGGTGGTTCCTCGAAAAGAGGGCCCCCCGCCTCCGAAGCCGCAACGCCCGCCTAAGGTTTCGAGGCGGAGGGAGGAAAAGACTCGCATGGCGAGCCCAACCTCCCCCAATAAGTCCTCGAAGGCGACAGCGCCTTCAGCGCTTTGTCCGGCCAACAGCGCCCGGGGTTCTGCCCCCGGGAAGCGTACGGCCATTCCCGTGAGGGTCTTCAATTCGAGGAGGGCCCCCGCGTCTCCTCCGAGCTAGGCCTGGAGGGCATATTCCTTCAATGGAATTGCCGTGGACTCCGGGCCAACTTGGAGGAGCTGCGGAGGCTCGTCTCGTCCCGTTCCCCGTTAGCTATTTTTTTGCAGGAGACCATGCTAGGTGCGTGCCCCCTGCCTGCCCTCCCGGGGTATAAGGGTCTTGCGACCCCACCACCTCGGGATGGCCAGGCTGGGGGATGCGCAGTTTACACCCGGCATGATGTCTCCGTTCTTCCTTTCTCTTTAGATACCTCCTTTCAGGCAGTGGCTGTGCAGCTGCACCTGGATAGGAGGTATACTATCATTTCTGCGTACATTCCACCGTCAGCTGACTTCGACGCGGGGGACTTCCGCCGGGTCGTGGCACGGTTGCCGAGGCCCTATCTCTTGCTTGGAGATCTGAACGGCAGGCATCCTCTCTGGGGAGATTACTCCATAAACCCAGGGGACAAGTCCTTGCCGATCTGATCGAAGAGCTTGAGATGGGTGTCCTAAACGTGGATGAGTTTACGCATCACTGTCCGAGAACCGCTTCATTTTCTTGCCTTGACCAATCTTTGTGCTCTTCGGATGCACAGCCTGATTTTGATTGGGGGGTGGTCGATGACCTCCATGGTAGTGATCACTTTCCCATTCAAATATCCTTTTCAGGGCAACTGCCGCCTGAGAGACCACCTCGGTGGTGCTTGGCGCGGGCGCGGTGGCCTGCATTTCAGGAAATGACTGAATTCTCTATCTCAGTCGAGGAGTTTAGGTCGGTAGATGATGCCGTTGAGTTCTTCTCCGGCAACCTCATCGCCGTGGGCCTGACTACTATTCCTAGGACGTCTGGCCGTTTTGCACGCCGACCACTCCCATGGTGGTCGGCCGAGTGTGAGACGGCCCTCAAACAGAAGCGTTATGCCTACATGCGCTATAAGCGCCGCCCGAACGATTTCACTGTCGCTGAATTTCGTCGGGCTAGGGCTAGGTTCCGGTATATTTCGAAGCACGCCCGCCGCTCTTCTTGGCGGGCATACGTGTCTTCACTTAACGGGAAGACCCCTTTAGCTGAGGTGTGGAAGCGACTCAAAAGGATTCGGGGCAAGTTCTCGCAGGACCCCCCTCCCGTTCTCCAGGAGAATGGGACCGCAATCTCGGACCCCGCGTCCGTGGCGGAATCCTTAGCGACCGCTTTTTCCGCATTCTCTAGCCGTGATGCTGCTCCGTCAGCATTCAATGCACGTCGTGATGTCGCGGAAGGCCGCCGGCTGGACTTTACCTCCAGAGGCGGAGAACCCTTCAACGACAAGTTTACTGTGAGTGAGTTGCGCTCCGCTCTCACTTCGTGCGCGGACACCGCCCATGGTCCGGACGATGTCCCGTACGCCATGCTTCGACACCTGGGTGAGCGAGGCATGGCCTTTCTGTTAGATTTGTTCAACAGGATCTGGGTGGAAGGTCTTCTCCCAGACTCCTGGCGAATCGCTACTGTGCTCGCCTTTCGCAAGCCGGGGAGAGATCACTCTACTCCGACCGGTTTCCGCCCAATCTCTCTAACCTCTTGCGTGTGCAAGTTGATGGAGAAATTGGTAAATGTTAGATTAGCCTATTTCCTGGACAGCGGAGGCCATCTGTCTTCTGCACAGTGCGGCTTCCGTAAGTTCCACTCCACGTCGGATGCTCTGCTCCGACTGGAAAATGCCGTCTGCGAGGCTTTCCTTCGTAGACAGCACTACGCCACGGTGTTTTTTGATCTGGAGAAGGCCTATGATACCGCATGGTGATACGGTATCATGGAGACTCTCCACACGATGGGGGCGAGGGGACGCCTCCCAATGTTTATATCTGAATTTTTGCGAGATCGTCGATTCCGCGTACGGGTGGGGGGAGCCCTCTCCGGCCCAAAGGAGCAGGAAGAGGGTGTCCCGCAGGGAAGTGTCCTCAGTGTCACACTCTTTGCCCTGAGCATCAACGGCATCACCTCGGTGCTGCCGGAAGATGTTCTCGCTACGCTCTACGTGGACGACCTTTCGATCTCTTTTGGCGCGGCCCAGATGCCAACTCTGGAGCGCCGACTCCATTAGGCATTGAACCGCGTCTCTCGCTATGCCGAAGCGCACAGGTTTCGGTTTTCTTTGGCCAAGACTAAGGTGGTGCACTTCTGCCGCCACCCACGGCTTCACCCCGACCCAGATTTGTTTCTTAATGGGGTGCGCCTGGATGTGGTTGAGTCGCACCGTTTCCTTGGTCTTGTATTCGACCGACGCCTCACCTGGGAGGCTCACATTCGCAGCCTTAGGGTCTCTTGTACCCGCGCCATGGACATTATCCGTTCCGTGACGTTCAGCGCTTGGGGCGCTGATAGGGCTACCGCCTTACTTTTTTATCGATCCTTTGTTCGCTCGAAGCTCGACTACGGATGCGAGTTTTATGCATCCGCAGCCGAGCGTTTATTGCGGAAGGTGGATTCGATCCACCACACCGGCCTTCGCCTTGCGACCGGTGCCTTCCGCACTTCCCCCATTGAGAGCCTGTTGGTCGATGCCGGGGAGATGCCACTCGCTCTGCGCCGCGTGCAGTGCATCACTCGCCTGTACGCGCGAGCCCGGCGCCTCCCTCAGTCGCCAACAGCTCTCACTGCATCCGCAGCTCATCTCGATGGTGCCTATGCCGCCGAGAGACGCCAGTCATACCCTAAGCCCTTTGGGTTTAGGGCCAGGAAACTCCTTCGAGAGGTAGATATAGCTCTCGGGCCGGTGGCGCCCCTGGTTCTGCCCAGGACGCCACCCTGGAGGGTACCACATTTGGCTATTTGTCGCCACGCCTCTGCTCCCAAAGCTTGTACTGCGCCGGGAGTATTGCGTTCGACCTTTTTGGAGCACACATCGTGTCACGCTGGTACCGTGCCAGTGTATACGGATGGCTCCAAGTCCCAAGAGGGGGTCGGCTTCCACGCCGTATCCCCTCTGTTTGAAGTCAGCGGGGCTCTACCGGGCGCTGCGTCTGTCTTCACGGCCGAGCTGGTGGCAATACACCACTCGGTACGGGAGATTACGCGACGTGCCCGGTTCGGAGACCGGATTGTGATTTATAGCGACTCACAAAGCGCGCTGAGTGCTCTCGGGGCATTGGAATCTCCGCATCCCCTGGTTCGCGAAATCCGTGACGCCACGGTTTTGGCGAGCCGGGCAGATGTCGAGATTATCTTCTGCTGGGTTCCTGGACATGTAGGAATTGCGGGGAATGAGGGCGCCAAAGAGTCCGCGAGGACTCTGCGACCGGACCAGCGTTTCGCTCTTCCTCACACTGACTACATGGCAGGAATACGGGCAGCTCTTCGGACTGCTTGGCAAAGAAGATGGGAGACGGTCGAGGGGAACTTAAAGTTGCGTGCCATTGCGCCGCGACTGTTCCCATGGACCTATCCCCCAATGCCGCGGCGGCTTCAGGTTGCTTTCTATCGTCTTCGAATCGGACACACTCGTGTGACGCATGGTTACTTGGTGGAGCGCTCGCATGTGCCCTATTGCAACGACTGCGTCGTCCCCCAGACTGTTCGGCATATTCTTGTCGAATGTCCCAGTCTGGATGATCTTCGCGCACGATACCTGTCTCGGTACCGGGATGGGCGGGGTCGCTACCGCCTGTCCCTTGTACTCGGGACGAGTGCGTGCACCATGACTGGTGGACTTATTGACTTTTTGGGGGAGGCCGGCCTTCTCCCCTTTATTTAAGGTTCCTTTTTTTGTTATTGTTTTGTTTTAGGTTGCACTCTCCTGCACCGGGGTGAGGGGGACCTCCCCCCGCTGCCGGAGATTGCTTCGATTGTTAAGTTTTTCCAATTTATATTGATTGTTAAGTTTTCATATTTTAACTTTAAAGTAGCCTAATTCTAGGCTGTCGTGTTTTTCGGCGACTTATGCCCAAGTGGGTAGTTGCCAGATGGGCCTTATAAAAAAAAAAAAAAATTGTCGAATGTCCCAGTCTGGGTGATCTTCGCGCACGATACCTGTCCCAGTACCGGGATGGGCGGGGTCGCTACCGCCTGTCCCTTGTGCTTGGGACAGATTCGTGCACACTGACTTGTGGACTTGTTGACTTCTTGGGGGAGGCCGGCCTTCTCCCTATTATTTAAGCAAGGTTTGTTTGTTTTTTTTGTTGTTTTTTTGCATTTGTTTTGTTTTTTGTTTTTTTCTTTAGTTGCACGCTCCTGCGCCGGGGGGACCTCTCCCCGACGCACCAGCTTGCTTCCTTTCCCCCTTTTAGGGTGTTGTTTTTTTTTCTCTTTAATTTCATTTTAAAGTAGCCTAGAACTAGGCCAGTTTTAATACGGCGACTAATGCCCAAGTAGGCAGTCGCCAGATGAGCTCTTAAAAAAAAAAAAAAAAAAAAAAACGCATCGCTATTTGATGGAACGCTCGCCTGCGCCCTATTGCGACGACTGCGTCGTCCCCCAAACTGTTCGGCACATTCTTGTCGAATGTCCCAGTCTGGGTGATCTTCGCGCACGTTACCTGTCCCAGTACCGGGATGGGCGGGGTCGCTACCGCCTGTCCCTTGTACTCGGGACGAGTGAGTGCACTTTGACTGGTGGACTTGTTGACTTTTGGGGGAAGGCCGGTCTTCTCCCTATTATTTAAGCAGGGTTTGTTTTTGCTTTTGTTTGTTTTTCCCTTTACGTTGAACGCTCCTGCGCCGGGGGGACCTCCCCCCGACGCAGGAGCTTGCTTCCTTTCCCCCTTTTTTGGGGGGGAAAGTAGCCTAGAACTAGGCCAGTTTTAATACGGCGACTAATGCCCAAGTAGGCAGTCGCCAGATGAGCTCTTTAAAGAGAGAAATAAAAATCTCCCCTCCTAACGTTGTCTTGAACCCATCCTTTGGGCCTTCTAAGGTCATCGGGGTCAGGCCTGGGAGGCATTTTCTTTCAATGAAATTGCCGTGAACTCGGGTGATTGGGAGCACCTGCGGATGATCGTCTCTCCCTCTTCCCCTTTAGCTATTTGTCTGCAGAAGACCATATTGGGAGCGTGCTCTTCTCCCTCCACATGGGAGTGTAATGGTTTGCCACCCCCACCACCACTAGAAGGAAGCCGGGTAGGCGAATCCGCGGTTTACACTCGACATGATGTCTCTGTCTCCTTCTTGCTTTAATGTCCTTTGTAGGCAGTGGAAGTGCAGTTACACCTGAGAAGAGATTTACTTTTAATGCAACGTACATACCACCATCAGCCAACTTTGATGCGTCGGACGACTGCCGCATCGTGGCACGGTTTCCGAAACCCTTTCTCTTTATCGGGTATTTGAACGGTAAGCATCCTCTCTTGGGGGAACTACACAACCAATCCCTGCCGAGCTAATCAAAGAGTTGGACATTGTTGTCCTAAATGTGGATGAGTTTACGCATTACGGTTCGAGAACCGCTTCATTTTCTTGCCTCAATATATCCCCGTGTTTTACGTGCGTTAGCTTGAATTTGGACGAGGGATAGTCGATGACCTTCAGGTAGGCGACAACTTTCCTATTCGAATATCATTTTCTGTACGGCTACCATCTAAGAAACCAGCTTGGTGATGCTTGGAACGGTCGGTTGATGAGTTCTCTTCCGACAACCTCATCACTGTGAGCCTGACTACCATTATTATAACGTCTGACCCTTTTTCCTGCCACACATTTCTTTGGTGTTCGGCTGAGTGAAGCGTTATGCCTATATGCTGCTTTATAAGCGCCACCCCCAAGATTTCACCGTTGGTGAACTTCGTCAAGCGGGGGCAAGATTCCAGTAAGTTTCAAAGTATACTAACCCGGCGCTCTTTTTGCGTAACGGGACAACCCCTCTTGCACAGGTATGGAAGCGAGACAAAAGGTTTCGGAGCATGTTTTCGAAGGATCCTCCCTCCAGTTACCCCAGAGGCCGGGACGGCAATCTGAGACCACGCGTCCGTGGATGAGTCCTTCGTGACTACTTTCTAAACATTTTAACCAGAGATGCTGCTCCGTCATAATTTATTGCACGTCATGATCTCGCTGAAGGACGCCGGCTGGACTTTACCTTCAGAAGCGGAGAACCTTTCAAGGAGAGGCTCATGCTGATTGAGCTGCCTTCCGCTCTCGCATTAGGCGCGGATACCTTCCCTTGTCCTGACGATATCGCGTATACCATGCTTCGTCACCTAGGTAAGCGAGGCAAGGCTTTTCTGCTAGATTTGTTTAACAAGATCTGTCCTCGCGTTTCGCAAATCCGGGAGAAATCACTACCTAGGCCGATTTCCTCTAAGCTGCTGAATGTATAAGTTAATGGAGAAGTTGGTTAATCTTAGATTATCTTTTTCTTGAACAGCAAGAGCCACCAGTCTCCTAAACAATGCGGCTTCTACAAGTTACACCCACTTCGGATGCTCTGCTCCGGTTAGAATTGCTATATGTGAGGCCTTTTTTCGTAGATAGCATTTTGCCATGATGTTTTCCGATCTGGAAAAGGCTTATAATACAACTTTGCTATTCTACCGTTCCTTTTTTTGTTCGACGCTAGACTATGGATGAGGAAGCTGAGCGGGAATTGAAGAAGGGGGAGTCGATCTGTCACACTTGTCTTCGTTTAGCGACAGGTGCCTTTCGCAGGTTGCCTATTGAGAGACCCCTTGTATATGCTGGGGAAATGCCGTTCGCTCTGCGCTGTGTACAGTGCCTTATGTGTTTTTACGCGCAAACCAAGCGCCCCCATCGCTCGCCAACGCCTTATTGCATCCGAGGCTGATCTAGACGGTCCATTTACTTTCAAAAGACGAAAATCACATTTAATCCTTTTAGGTTTAAGGATAGGCAACTCCTTCAAGAATTCGATATAGCTAACTGTCTGGCCGGTGGCGCCTTTGGTTCTGCTTACAACGCCACCCTGCATGATACCACGTTTGACAATTTATGGCCATGTCTCTGCTCCCAAAGCTTGTGCATCGCTGAGACTTCTGAGTACTAGCTTTTTGTAGCACTGCTCATGTCACTGAAGTCTTGGCAGTGTATACGGATGTCCCTCTTTCCGAAGAAGGGGTCGGCTTTCATGACTTGACCCCACTTTTTGAACTCGGCGGGGCTCTACCAGGTGCTGCGTCCATCTTCATACCAGAGCTGGTTGCAATACACCGCACGGTACGAGAGATTACGCGTTATGCCAGGTTAAGAGAGCGAATTGTGATTAATAAAATTCACATAGCGGCCCGAGTGCTCTTGAGGAATTGAAATATCCGTAACCCCGAGTTCGCAGCTTCTTTGGTGGCAAGACTGTCACAAGCAGGGTGGATGTCGAGATTTTTTTCTGTTAGGTTCTTGGACATGTAGAAGTGGCAGAAAATGAGCAAACTGATAAGGGCGCCAAAGAATCTGAGATGACAATGCGGCCAGACTAGCGTTTGACTCTTCCTTACCCTGACTAAATGGCAAGAATCAGGTGATCAATTCGGAATGCTTGGAAAATAAAGTGGGATATTGCAGACGGGCACCTAAAATTGAGTCTAATTTCGCCAGGATTGTTACCGTGGACCTACTCCCCCCAACCCCCAATGCCTTGACGGTTTTAAGTTGTATTCTGTCCTCTCCCAATCGGGTTCACTCGCGGGATACAACACCATTTGATAAAGCACTCGCCTGCACCTTATTGCGACGTGTACGTGACCCCCCAAACAGTCTGGCAGATTCTTGTTGAGTGTATAGTCTGGGGTTTCTCGCGCGCGTTATCACTCTCGGTACCCTGACGAACGGAGTCGCTATCGCTTGTCCCTTTGTCTCGTGAGGGGATGGTGCACTCTGAATTGTAGAGAACTTGATTTTTTGGAGGATGTTGGCCTCCTCAATTGTATATAGTTTTAGAAGGATTGTTTTTCCATGCTCGATCTTTATAGAGGGAACGTATCTCCCTTTAGCACCTGGTTATGATTGTTGTTTATGTTCTTTATTTTCGTTTTATTCTGTTGTGGTTTGTTGTGTTTGATTTATGTTGGTTGTATTATTTTAGCTTTAATTTATTTAGACTAGTAGTAGGCTAAAAAAAATGTGTGAAATTTCAGCAGCTATGTTCTCGCCGGTAGTCACCATTATTGAACCTTAAATTAAGAAAATTCTCTCTTCTACTCTCAAACATATATAAATATTCTTCTCTTTCTCTGATTCAACGGAATTTCACTTTTTATTCTATGTTCTTTTCCAATTATGTTGTCAGAGAAGTCTTATACCTTTCATATATTTCACCACAAGCATGTCCATCAGCATATTCTTTTCCATCACCCCGTAAGGGGCGCGGCGATTTGTCATCCTGGCCGCATTGCTGACGGAATCCAGCGCTCCGTCCGGCCCTAGCTTAGCCACTCTTCCTTCCTTCAGATAGCCTGTATTTCTCCCCTACTTCGTCGCTTTTCATACAACCTCTCCCACAACTTTCTCTGGTCAGCCTCTAATTTCACAGGGTAGATGCTGACCTTCTTCTCAAGCCAACTGTCCCGGTTCGGGGCTGAGGGGGAAGGGGGAAGGGGACAATGTTCCCTAACCCCTGAGCTCCGGTTCGGGATGGGGTTTTTTTTAACAACCTGCTTCATCCCCACCTATGCCGTCCTCACATTTCTTTTCCTCTCCTCTTCACATTATATCCATTTTTTCGCCGCGTCTAAGGTGGAGCCGCCATGCCGATGGACTGCCAGGCCACCAGGCGGGATGGGTGGTGCCAAATGGCGGCGCCTGGCTCTGCCAGGCCTGTAAGCACTTATTGCAGTGCGGGCAACTGCGAGAGGTGATAAGCGGTTGCATCCCGTAATAAAAAGAGGGTCACTATGCCCAATGATGAGTCTAACCAAAAAAACCCTTTAACTCCCCCTGTAGAAACGACGGAGCCGCTCTCGGTCAGCTCCACTGAAAAAATGGAGGTTCCTTCCCCTGTGCATGCGCAGGGGACCCTCCATATCTCTTCAACCGGAGAGCAGGCTTAATCCTCTCCTACGCCTACGGGTGAAGGGGACTCCCCCTCAGCCCCTTCTCTGGAGGTGCTTTCGGGCACCTCCCTTCTTCCAGCGGCAGTCCCTCTCTGTTCTTTTCAAAGGGACTGCCAAGAAAGCCAGCAGGCAGCACATTGCTGACCGCCCCTCGTGCAAGCGGCTCGGTAGGGCAAACCCCGTAAGGGGGGGAGAGGGAAGCCAGGCCCCTTCGGTCTCTCCCTCAAAAGACCTGCTGGCAAGAATATTAAACCTTGCCGGGGTCAAGGCCTGTGCCTCCCCACAAAAGACTGGTGACGCTGCCAAGGGGACCTGCGATGTCCTGGGAGGGGATGGCCAACTGGAGGCCCCTCCTGTGATAGACATGGTCCTTGAGGAAACCCAGCCTCAGACGGTAGGACCTTCCATGGGCAGAGAATCCGGGCTCGGCGCCAAGCACCGAACCAGAATCCGCCCCTATGCAAGGTCGTCCTCAAACGGCTGAGGGCTCCGAGGCAGTACAAGGAAGGAAGGGATCTCCTCCGACCGGTGCCCCCACGACTACCAGGACCTTCTACATTTCGGAGAATGACCTGGCTGAGGCCGGTCCATCTGGCCTGGGGGCTCCTCCGGCGAAGGTAAGAAGCGGGTTCATTCCCCGCCTTCCTCTCCAAAAAAGAAAAAGACAAAGACTAGGAAGACTCGCGGCTCCTCTCCCCTCGAGGGGGCTAAGAGGGCGGATGGGTCTGCTGCCACTTTGGCAAGCGACCAAGCCAAGATCGGCACATCCAGCCCCTCTGCCCCTCCGGTTGCGGAGCCACTCACTAAAACTAAAAGTGCACAGGGCGGAGCCTCGATGACAGCGGGGCCCCTCATTCAGAGGTTCCCTGCGTTTTCGAGCCCGCTAGCTTCATACGCTTCCCCGTTATTCGCTCTACTGATGGCACCATGTTGGCCAAGGGCAACATGATCCATCAGAGGAGAGGATTAGCTAGTGCAATTGGTAGAGAGCCGAAGGTGACCCGTTTCTCGGACGGGAACCTTCTGGCGAATGCGGCGAATCCCGCTGAGGCGGCCAAGATATGTCCTCTTCGGACAATTGATGGCACCCCGGTGAGTGTGACGCCGCACTCTACCATGAACTTTGTGAAAGGAGTAGTTTATGCGAGGGAACTCGTTGACTACTCCATTGAGGACATCACCCTAGAGCTGGCCGACCATGGGGCGGTCAAGGTCGAACGTGTGATGAGAAAACAGGGAGAGCCTCGAGACCCACCCCTACACTCTTCGTCACGTTCGACTGTGACAAGCTCCCTGAGTCGGTGCATGCCTGTTGATACCGCTACCGCGTTAAGGCATTCGTGCCACTGTTTCGGCGGTGCTATTACTGTCAACGCTTCGGCCATACGAATCGTTCTTGTAGACGTGCAAAGTCGAGGTCACCCGAAGTCTGTGTAAATTGCTCCAAGGCCGCACACGATAAGTCCAAATCGTCTGTGGCCAAGTGTGTCAATTGCGGAGAGCCGCACCCCGCTTCTTCGAAGCAATGTGGTGCATATCTCCTTGAGAAAGAAATTTTGGCCGTTTAGGCCCAGGATCGACTGTCATTCCGCGAGGCTAAGGACTTGGTCCTGGCGCGCCCTGCTCTGCCTGGGACGTCATATGCCTCAATAGTTAGAAAGGCACCCTCTGCTCCTGGCCCATCCAGGCTAACGAGCACGGTTGTTTCCGCGACCATTTGAAGCCCTTCTGCGGGCTCTACTCAACCCCGGCGCTTCCCTGGTAAAGCTCGAGGCAAAAAGGGTTCATACCTAGCCCCGGCTAAAACCAGGGCTCCCCCCCTCTTCCCCTAGCGTGACCGTTTCCCGTAAGGCGAAACGGCCACGCGCCTCCACAGAGTCGTTAGACTCACAGGAGGCAACACCCCTGAAGATGGTCGCTAGGCCATCTTCCGGGGTTCCTAAAGCTGTTTCCCGAATGGAGGACAGGAACAAAGGAGCTTCGGCTCCTTTGCCCACGCCCCGAGGTGGAGCGAGTGGCTCAGAGACGGTGGTTCCTCGAAAAGAGGGCCCCCGCCTCCGAAGACGCAACGCCCGCCTAAGGTTTCGAGGCGGAGGGAGGCCAACCTCCCCCAATAAGTCCTCGAAGGCGACAGCGCCTTCAGCGCTTTGTCCGGCCAATAGCGCCCGGGGTTCTGCCCCCGGGAAGCGTACGGCCATTCCCGTGAAGGTCTTCAGTTCGAGGAGGGCCCCCGCGTCTCCTCCGAGCTAGGCCTGGAGGGCATATTCTTTCAATGAAATTGCCGTGGACTCCGGGCTAACTGGGAGAAGCTGTGGAGGCTCGTCTCGTCCCGTTCCCCGTTAGCTATATTTTTGCAGGAGACCATGCTAGGCGCGTGCCCCCTGCCCTCCCTCCCGGGGTATAAGGGTCTTGCGACCCCACCACCACGAGATGGCTGGGCTAGGGGATGCGCGGTTTACACCCGGCATGATGTCCCCGTTCTTCGTTTCTCTTTAGATACCTCCTTTCAGGCAGTGGCTGTGCAGCTGCACCTGGATAGGAGGTATACTCTCGTTTCTGCGTACATTCCACCGTCAGCTGACTTCGACGCGGGGGACTTCCGCCGCGTCGTGGCACGGTTGCCGAGGCCCTATCTATTGCTTGGAGATCTGAACGGCAGGCATCCTCTCGTGGGAGATTACTCCATAAATCCCAATAGACAAGTCCTTGCAGATCTGATCGAAGAGCTTGAGATGAGTGTCTTAAACGTGGATTACTTTACGCATCACTGTCCGAGCACCGCTTCATTTTCTTGCCTTGACCTATCTTTGTGCTCTTCGGATGCACAGCCTGATTTTAATTGGGGGGTGGTCAATGACATCCATGGTAGTGATCACTTTCCCATTCAAATATCATTTTCAGGGCAACTGCCGCCTGAGAGCTGACCTCAGTGGTGCTTAGCGAAGCGCGGTGGCCTGCATTTCAGGAAATGACTGAATTCTCTATCTCAGTCGAGGAGTTTAGGTTGGTAGATGAGGCCGTTGAGTTCTTCTCCGGCAACCTCATCGACATGGGCCTGACGACTATTCCTAGGACGTCTGGCCGTTTTGCACGCCGACCACTCCCATGGTGGTCGGCCGAGTGTGAGACGGCCCTCAAACAGAAGCGTTATGCCTACATGCGCTATAAGCGCCGCCCGAACGATTTCACTGTCGCTGAATTTCGTCGGGCTAGGGCTAGGTTCCGGTATATTTCGAAGCACGCCCGCCGCTCTTCTTGGCGGGCATACGTGTCTTCACTTAACGGGAAGACCCCTTTAGCTGAGGTGTGGAAGCGAGTCAAAAGGATTCGGGGCAAGTTCTCGCAGGACCCCCCCTCCCGTTCTCCAGGAGAATGGGACCGCAATCTCGGACCACGCGTCCGTGGCGGAATCCCTAGCGACCGCTTTTTCAGCAGTCTCTAGCCGGGATGCTGCTCCGCCAGCATTCAATGCACGTCGTGATGTCGCGGAAGGCCGCCGACTGGACTTTACTCCATAGGCGGAAAACCCTTCACGACAAGTTTACTGTGAGTGAGTTGCGCTTCGCTCTCGCTTCGTGCGCAGACACCGCCCATGGTCTGGACGATGTCCCGTACGCCATGCTTCGACACAGGGTGAGCGAGGCATGGCCTTTCTGTTAGATTTGTTCAACAGGATCTGGGTGAAAGGTCTTATCCCAGACTCCTGGCGAATCGCTACTGTGCTCGCCTTTCGCAAACCGGGGAGAGGTCACTGTACTCCGACCGGTTTCCGCCCAATCTCTTTAAACTCTTGCGTTTTCAAGTTGATGGAGAAATTGGTAATTGTTAGATTAGCCTTTTTCCTGGACAGCGGAGGCCATCTGTCTTCTGCACAGTGCGGCTTCCGCAAGTTTCACTCCACGTCGGATGCTCTGCTCCGACTGGAAAATGCCGTCTGCGAGGCTTTCCCTTGTAGACAGCAATACGCCACGGTCTTTTTCGATCTGGAGAATGCCTATGATACCGCATGGTGATATGGTATCATGGAGACTCTCCACACGATGGGGGCGAGGGTAGCCTCCTAATGTTTATATCTGAATTTTTGCGAGATCGTCGATTCCGCATACGGGTAGGGGGAGCAGTCTCCGGCCCAAAGAAGCAGGAAGAGGGTGTCTCGCAGGGAAGTGTCCTAAGTGTCACACTCTTTGCCCTGAGCATCAACGGCATCACCTCGGTGCTGCCGAAAGATGTTCTCGCTACGCTCTACGTGGGCGACCTTTCGATCTCTTTTGGCGCGGCCCAGATGCCAACTCTGGAGCGTCGACTCCAACAGGCATTGAACCGCGTCTCTCGCTATGCCGAAGCGCACAGGTTTCGGTTTTCTTTGGCCAAGACTAAGGTGGTGCACTTCTACCACCATCCACGGCTACACCCCGAACCAGATTTGTTTCTTAATGGGGTGCGCCTAGATGTGGAGGAATTGCACCCTTTCCTCGGTCTTGTATTCGATCGAGGCCTCACCTGGGAGGCTCATATTCGCAGCCTTAGGGTCTCTTGTACCCGCGCCATGAACATTCTCCGTTCCGTGACGTTCAGCGCTTAGGGTGCTGATAGGGCTACTGCCCTACTCTTTTATCGATCCTTTGTTCGTTCGAAGCTCGACTACGGATGCGAGTTTTATGCATCCGCAGCTGAGCGTTTATTGCGGAAGGTGGATTCGATCCACCACACCGGCCTTCCCCTTGCGACCGGTGCCTTCCGCACTTCCCCCATTGAGAGCCTGTTGGTCAATGCTGGGGAGATGCTCTCGCTCTGCGCCGCGTGCAGTGCATCACTCGCCTGTACGCGCGAGCCCGGCGCCTCCCTCAGTCGCCAACAGCTCTCACTGCATCCACAGCTGATCTCGATGGTGCCTATGCGTCCGAGATACGCCAGTCTTACCCTAAGCCCTTTCTGTTTAGGGCCAGGAAACTCCTTTGAGAGCTAGATATAGCTCTCGGGCCGGTGGCGCCCTTGGTTCGGCCCAGGACGCCACCCTGGAGGGTACCACATTTGGCTATTTGTCGCCACGCCCCTGCTCCCAAAGCTTGTACGGCACCGGGAGTATTGCGTTCGACATTTCTGGAACACACCTCGTGTCACGCTTGGACCGTGCCAGTGTATACGGATGGCTCCATGTCGCAAGAGGGGGTCGGCTTCCACGCCGTATCCCCTCTGTTTGAAGTCAGCGGGGCTCTGCCAGGCGCTGTGTCTGTCTTTACGGCCGAGCAATACACCACTCGGTACGGGCGATTACGCGACGTGCCCGGTTCGGAGACCGGATTGTGATCTATAGCGACTCACAAAGCGCCCTGAGTGCTCTCGGGGCATTGGAATCTCCGCATTCCCTGGTTCGCGATATCCGTGATGCCACGGTTTTGGCGAGCCGGGTGGATGTCGAGATTATCTTCTGCTGGGTTCCTGAACATGTAGTAATTGCGGGGAATGAGCGCGCCGATAAGGGCGCCAAAGAGTCCGCGAGGACTCTGAGACCGGACCAGCGTTTGGCTCTTCCTCACACCGATTACATGGCAAGAATACGGGCAGCTCTTCTGACTGCTTGGCAAAGAAGATGGGAGACGGTCGAAGGGAACTTAAAGTTGCGTGCCATTGCGCCGTTACTGTTCCCATGGACATATCCCCCAATGCCGCGACGGCTTCAGGTCGCTTTCGGTCGTCTCCGAATCGGGCACACTCGTGTGATGCATCGCTATTTGATGGAGCGCTCGCCTGTGCCTTATTGCGACGACTGCGTCGTTTTCAAGACTGTTCGGCACATTCTTGTCGAATGTCCCAGTTTGGGTGATCTTCGCGCACGTTGCCTGTCCCGGTACCGGATGGGCGGGGTCGCTACCGCCTGTCCCTTGTACTCAGGACGAGTGCGTGCACCATGACTCGTGCACTTATTGACTTTTGGGGGGAGGCCGGCCTTCTCCCTTGTATTTAAATTGTTTTTTTATTGTTGTTTTTTTTGCTTTTTTGTAGGTCGCAGGCTCCTGCGTCTTGGATAACGTTTCAAAGCGGCGTTCGTCGTCATCATTTCTTCAAAATACGCCCCGCTTCTAGGAGGGGGCTATGTAGTGTGCCGAAAAGTGCAATCAGGCGATTTAAAAGCTTCGCTTTTATGAGTCTTTTTTTTTTTACACTTAGGGTGGCGCAGTCAATACACTGCTCTGCTGCCAAAAAGCAGAACGCATTAACTCCAAACGTTCGATTTTTTGCAAAATTGATATCTATAGAATCAATAAAATGAGACCAACATGCCTACTCCGGCGGTTTACGTCTCTCTTGTCATCATACCAAGATTTCAAATGGTAAGTTGCATTAACTCGACTGAAATCTTACCTGTACTGAAATCTTAAATATCGATTTTCTCAAAACAAGGATTTTGGAGTTAAGGGATTTTACCTTTTGGCGGTAACGCTAATCAACAGTGATCTGTGGACGCAGGAATCCGTTCGTAATTCGCCTCACGCTACTTTCCTTTTTTCTTTCCTGTTAGTTGTGGGCGACTCTCCATCTCACTATGGCGGTCGGTCGGTGTCCGTTTTGCATTTTTTTTGGGGGGGGGACGGGTAATAACATTTTAACTATTCAGCTGATTCTAACGAAATTTGAAATCCTTATGTTATTTTACATTTTCTTTCGAATGATATAAATGCCAAAACTTCCCAAGGTTAGCCCAAGAGTTGGGGTTTTTTTGCAATAACATCATAACTATTCGGCCCATCCTAACGAAATTTGAAACACTTATGTTCTTTTTCGAATGATATAATTCACAAGGTCCTCCCAACTCCCAATGTTAACAGTCGAATTATTTTGTTTTGGCAATAACATCATAACTTTTCGGCCGATTCTAACGAATTTGAAACCCTTATGTTGTTTTACATTCTCTTTTGAATGATATAATTGCCAAAGTCCTCCTAAGTTAGCCCGGGAATTATTTTGTTTTGAAAATAACATAATAACAGTGCTTACATAAAAATATGTAGCTCCTAAAATAAACATTTCTCAAAGAAAATTCTTTATGAACACTTTGCTATACATATGCAAAATTTTTAGGGAAAGTTACTGTAAGTGAGCTATTACCACCCACTTTTGGATCGTGAGGACAAAAATGAAACTATAGTAAATTAAGTAGTTTACAAGAGAAATAAGTAAAATAAGTTAATACATACATAGGAAGGGAAAAAAATGGGAAAAATTCAATAATATTAATAAAGTAATTTGCTAACAGTAAATACACAAAAGAGGAAAAAAAACATAAATAATGCGAAAATTAAACCGAGGCTAAGCTCCGAAGAAAGTGGCAAATTTCCCTGACGGTGAACGACCGAGGGGATGATTTGGCGCAGTTCTACGCTTGGCTCAGATGATAGTTTTCGACTCATGTTTGAGTCGAATTTCTTGAGTTAGAGTTCGGTTAATCACGAAGATGAATTGCCTTTATGTTGATGTTTACGAAACTAGAGTAAAGGTTTGGGTTTAAAGTTTGCCCGATCTCGGGTCGTCTAGGCGCCGTGCTGCCAATGGGCGCACGCGAGGTGGTGGTTGGTTGTCTGAGAGTGAGACGAGTCGCATTCGGACGATAGTTAAATAATTTGCTCGATTGTTGAGTTTCGGATGCTTTCCTTTACAGTTGAAAAAAAAATCAATTTCTACGTCAAGTGACTTTTTCAAGGTCAAAGGCCAAATTAAAGGTTAACTTTTTTGTTTAGCTTTGTAAGGAAATATATACATTAATAAAAGTTGTAGCGAATCCTATTTGCTTTAAAATGTTATCAGAATAAGCTCTATAGGTGCAATAGTCTCCGAGATATTTGACTTCGAACTTTTTCGCCTTTTGCAAAAATCAAAAATCACCTTTTTGACCCAACTTTGAGGGGTCATATCTCAGAAACCAGCGGTGAGGCACATACCATTGAATTTTTCTCATTAAGGTCTACAAGTACAGTAATTTGCAAGACAATCTGAGTCGGTGGCAAAAAAAATGGCTAAATCTTGGTTGAATTGACATGAAATGACCCAGATATACTTTACGGATGAAAGAGTTTGTTGAACTTATTAAACCAAGAGAATTGGTACCTTTTGAGGGCGAGGCGTACTCTCCACCTTTTGGGGCCTTGCAGCCCAGGCTTCCTCCCGCTTGACTCGTGAAACTTTTTGAGTTTTCTCTGTTGTGTGTGTGTCCGTGTGTTTGTTTGGAGCATTCTGCCGGGCAGCAATAGCCTGGACTCGAGGATCCCGTTCAAGGGCATTACTCGAACTCCAGGCTTTTTGACCGCTCTTCTCGTGCTGTGGTTGAAGATTTACTCTAAGGACTTCATTCGACGGAGGGTTTGGAGGAAACCACATTTTCCTCCATGCCGTTTTTTTACGAGCATGGTATTCAACTCCTTCGTGAAGGTACCAGGCCGGGTTAGGTTGGCAATGTGTGCATAGTAAATTCAACACATTATTTTGGTTGATTTTTCGTTCTCAATTTGTAGTATATTAGGTTGTGGGGCCACACTACTTTCTACGCCTGCTACCTTGGCAACCTTCTCGTAGTGGCGTTAACTTTCCTCTATTCCTCTTTATTGCTCTTTTCTTTTGCTGGTTTGATTTGTTCCTTTTTTTACGGGACACACTATAGCCATAGGCTTATGTGGGCCACCACAATTAAGGCATTTCTGGATTGTACTGTTGCAATCACGCCAGGAATGGCCTTGTTGGGCGCATACAGGGCAGACTACAATGTCAGAGTTAGGGCAAGTGGCAGTGGTGTGTTCGTTGTACCTGTAGCACCGGAAGCACATTTGCAGGTCAACGAATTCCTCCCGTTCCATCTGCTCGGGTCAGACACAGACATTAAAAAGGAGGAGGTGAGTTTCTTTTGCTTTGATCGACATAATTGTTTCTGTGGAGACTACTTTAAATACGTGGGTGTAGCTTTTGAAATTTACCCCTTCGGCTACTTTCGCCCACGAGTGATTCCGAAGAATCTCCTCCGTTATCTCATCTGTAGAGTGTTTGTGACTTGAGGTTGATTTTGAGTAGGGCTTCCATGGCACGCGGGGAAGTGAGGACTTCAGTGTCCACCTCCCTTGCACAAATAGCCGAGTATCCATTGAAAATGTTGATGAGGCGTACGATAGGAATATTTAGCTCAGCGTAAATCTTTTTGAAAACCTCACACCTATCCGGTTTTGGCCGGTCAGGTAAGGTTCTCAAGGCTAAGCACCTGCTCTCCTTCATCACTCCTTCATATCACCAAAGGGTGTAATTAGGAAGGGAATCGAGAGAACCGAGTTTCTGGGCGTATGTATTTGTGTGTGAGGGTGTGTGTTTAGGGATCCATTATGAAAATGGAAAAATTATGTGAGGAAGGTGGAAAAAACTGTCCAATGAACAATACAAGCACTTTACCTTGAGGCAGCGAAGAAGGGCTCACTTCCTTTCCCTCAACTAGTCTTCAATGAGGCCAGTCACGGAGAAAATAGTTACTCTCGAACGTATCACCACTGATAATAATTCTGGTCACACACAGAAATGCGGTTTGCAAAAACAAAACACTTCATTCAAATCGAAAATTGAGATAAAATTTCCAAAAAATCGACTTTACCGCACAACGAGTATGTAAGAGAGCAATCCAAGCGACAAGCGCATTCAATGGAATTATTCAAAGTTCAAAGTTAATGAAAGTGATGAAATGTGTGGTAGGTTCTCATAGGTGTGAGAAAGTTTACTAGTTTGCCTTGGTGTTGAGGGCATCACTAGCATACTTTCTTCTTGTTTGTCTAAAAACTTATTTTTCCTCCGTCAATAATGTTGCTGACCGTCGATGACGGTAAGGTTTTTCCATTGTTATATATATATATATATATATATATATATATATATATATATATATATATATATATATATATATATATATTTGATTCCATTAATAAGTTCCACCGTCGTGGCTTTCAAGCCTTTCAATTGTTTTTTATTTTGCTAGTTATCTCTTGTTTCATTTTTGCCTCTTTTATTTGTACTTTGTTATTTATTACTTCGTTGTTTCTTTTTATTTAAATTATAGTTACCTTGTTGTTACTGTATTTAGTTATTGATTTATTATTTTCAATTTAAATCTTAGTTTCGGCACTTCGCCTCTTTTCGTTTATGTTAACATATCTTCCTTTCTTATTATTATTTGGTTAATTTGGTTGATTGTTTATTCTTCTTCTCTTCTGTTTGTTTTAGTTAAATTTTAATTTAAGCACTTTGCCTCTTTTTGTTAAAGTTTATTGCTTTTTATACTTCTTCTCATCTTTTGTGTTAGTTAAATTTTGATTTGAATTTGGGCGTTTCGCCTCTTTTTATGAAAGTTAATTGCTTTTTGTATATTGTTAGGTATAGATGGGTCTTATATTCTCTCTCACACAGGTTTTTCCGCTGGGGAATAGAGATGTCCTTACTACTGTGCGTAGTCTGTGTTCCGCTATATCTAACTTGTTTTAAATTGTTGGGAGTATTTCTTGGTCTATTTTGCCCCTTTGGATCTCCATATTGATCGGTTTTAGTCCGATTCTATCATGTAGAACCGATTGTCGAATATGGTCGATCCTTTTCCTGCAAGTTATAAGCAGTGTGGCTTTATTATGTACCCTCTGCATCGTCCTGAGAGAGGTACAGCTTGCCATCTGCGTGATCACAGCGGGGTACACCAGGATGGAGCGTACCATGGCCATGTAGAGTTTTTCTTATTTGGCATGTTGAGGCTTCGGAAACGGTACAGTTTCTTCAGCTCTCTGTTGGCTAGGGAGACTCTGTTGTATACATGGGCCTTGTATCCTGATTTATAAAGACGCAAGCCCAGGACCTTTTACTCGTTAGAGTACGGATAAATTTCATTGTTAACGAGGACATCGTCTAATTTCCGGCGGTTCATCGGAATTATAGTGTACTTCTGGCGGTTGGTCTTTATTTTCCACTTTTTTTCATAACGATTGATGTTATAAATCTCGGCAGCTGTTGCCCTTGCTTGGCTTCCAGAGTTCCTGAATGAACTTGGATACATCGAATTGTTCCTCACTGGAGCAGGAAGGTCAATTGTGTACACGATGTACAACAAAGGACTCAGACAGCTGCTTTATGGAACTCCCGCCTCGAGTTTGAATTCGGGTCCTGTGCAGCCCTCGATCGTGATTTGGGCTCTCCTATCCGTAAGATAGTTACAAAGGACTCTTTTCAAGATTGGATTTAGCTGGAGGTTGAGGATCTTGAATTGTAGCCCTCTCAGCCAGACCTTATCGAAGGCCTTCTTTACATCCACAGCTCTACATCTACGTATTTTCTCTCAGCTTTGCTGCATGCGAATTTTTCCGTTAGGCGGGCGAGGGTGGTTTCCGTTCCTCGTCCTCTGCAGAACCCGTGCTGCTGAGGATTGTGAGCTCCTAGCTTGGTTAGTTGTTCTTGAAGCCTGTCAGCCAGGAGCTTCTCATTGACTTTCTCAACGAATTCCAGCAGGGCGACTGGCCTGTAATTGACCAGTTGATCAGGGGTTTACCTACCTTGGGTATGAAGATTATTTTAGCAATCTTAAAACCCTCAGGGAAGTAACCCGTATTCAGGGAAATGTTGTAAACGTTTGTAATTCCCTGAATGATGGGCTGTGGGGCATTTACCAAGTTCTTTCAGGTGATGCCCGTCCAGCCTAGTACCCTTTGTTCAAAGGTTCTCACAGTGATCATGACCTCCTCTGGTGTTATGGGACGGCCATGGCCCTCCATCTCCCAGCCTTCGTCTACTTGAGGTTGTGAGTGCGTGCAATGCATAACCTGATTCAGATCTTCGATCAGTTGGCCTTCGAATTCCTGGTCGAACTCTTCATTGTCTTTTGAGGTGATCCTGAAGACGTTTTTCCAAAAATTCCAGAATGTGTCTTCCAGAACCGCCGGGTCCTCTATATAGTATCCGTTCTCTTTTATTCGAGCCTTAGTTCCTCCGGTTAGTCCTTTTAGGTTCTTGAATTAACGCTAGAATTTAGCCGGGTTGAGCTTGCCATCGATTTTGGCTATCAGGCTGTTTCATATTTTCTCTTGTTGGAGGTTGATAGCCTCTTTTAGCTTGGTGCTTAGGCGCCGAAAGAGTGAACTTCTTTCCCGGTTAGGACCTTCCCGTCTTATCTCTTCTTACACTTTCCTGTGAACACGAGCGATCTCTCTCATCTCCTCTGTCAATCTGGGTTGAGGAGGTGTTTTATACCCAGTCTTGGGTATGCACTCGTGGTCCGCTTGTAGTATGGACGTAGTTATCCTCTCCAGTTCTTCGTCTATCTTCCCTTGGCTAACGTTCCCAGTTAGCCAAGGCTTAGTTTTATTTCGAAGAGAGACTGGGAACTGGATCGGAGCAAGAGATACTGTGGTGAGGATGGCTATGTGATTACTTGAAAGTGTTGGGCCCGGCTCACTCTGGTAGTTGAAGGGGAAGCTTCCACTTTTTAAGATTATTTCCGGTTTGGTTGTTGATGTGGAAGTGATATAGGTCGGAAAATCTGTCCCTATTCTCTGGATGTTTTTTCTTCCCATAACCAGTTCCAAGTTTCGGCCTTTTTCGTTGGTACTACCATAGCCCACCGCACGGCATCTGACATTGGGGTCGACCCCTAAGATTGCCATTCTGCGGTGTCTAAACAATGTGTAGAAGTTATATAACGGGAGATAGGCTCGACGAGGGAGTTGATAAGCTGCAGCTATCACGAGGTCTCCTACCAATGTGTGGAGTTCAACCACCACAAAGGATTCATCCAGTTCTGATAGATGTTTGAACGAGATGTTCCCCTTGATAGCTATTGCAGCACCATCAAACCTTTCCCGAGAATGATTCTTCATGAACACTCTGTAGCCCGGTATTTTAATTTGACCAGATGTAGTGTCAATGCCGTGCTCCGTTATAAAAATGATGTCGGGGTCAAGCACCTGGCATATGTTTTCATATGCCGTTGCCTTCCCCTTCCATCCGTTTACGTTGGGTGTTAGAATCTACATTCTATTGCTTACCCTTTCCATGTTGTCTCTTTAGTGTTTCTGGGTTACGTTCTTCTCCCTCCCGTTTCTCTTCTTCCTGAACTCGGCGTTAGAAATCTGCTCAAAGGTGTTGGGATGTAGGGTCACATCCTGGCAGACCAGAGCTTCTTCTACCGTTTCAGCGTCGATTGAAACACTTTTGCTTTAATTTCGTGGAATATTTTCCTGGGTTCCATCTCTTCGGGAAAGGGAAACTGGTTGCATGCGTAAATTTTAAGATTGATATTATCCGCACGCAATCTTTTGTTTTTCCGTTTATTTCCTTTGGCCTTCTTTGTTTGTTCGGCTTCGGTGTCCGATGAGTCTGAGGACTCCGAGAAACCATGAGTATCAGACCCAGCATTTCCCCTGTCTTCGCTATTTCCTTGTCATTGTTTAGGGGCAGGAGTTTTCACTTCGACTGCTTGTTTCCAATTTTAGGGTTGTCTTGTCTATTTGTTTGTTGGTTTGGGACCATCCGCAATTGCAGTACATCCCCATAGGGGAAGAGGGGCTAGGAACCACATTTGGTCCATACCGTTTTTTGGCGAGCATTTGGTTTAGGGCTTTAGCGAATGTGCCAGGGCGCGTGAGATTCATGACGTGCGTGTGAAAATGCACGTCATAATCTTTGTCTAATTCTCATTCTGCAGTATAAGGTATGTTTTTTTGTGTCCACTTCTGAGAAGGCCACTTTTGCTGCTTGAGCGTAGGTTGTATTTGCTCTACGCGTTTCCTCTTGCTTCTTCGATTCACGTTTCCTTTTTATAACTTCTTTTTTGACAGGGCAGGTAATGACCATTGACCTGTGTCCTTGCCCACAGTTAACGCACTTTTCGTAATTATTCGTGCATGTCTTCGAATTGTGTCCCTTTTCGCTGCATTTGGAGCATGTTTCCAGGGGCTCCTTGCAGTCCTTAGTCGCGTGTTCCTCCAGTTTATAGCACCTAAAACAGAACTGAACTGGAAGGAACTCTCCTTTCTCGATCTGGTCCCCACTAACTTTGTCATTGAACATGAGTAGACCATGTTCTTTTTTCTTTTGGGCTATAGTGGTTTCAGCAAAGAATACCTTAAACACGTAAGTGTAGTCGCTCTTGTCCCTCCTGTTCTTAAATTTGATCACTTTGGCTACCTTGGCCCAAGTTTGTCCAAGCTGGATTTCCTCCTTGATCTTCTCTTTTGAGTGTTGCCCGATCCATAGGTCGGATCGCTGGCATACCACGCTCATGTGGGCCAGGATATGTGGTGGTACGGCGGGCTGCAGCCCATTTACCCTAAGGACCTGAACTGCCTTTTCTTTGGTGATAGCCTCGGTGTCCTTTTCTTTCTCACAGATTGCGACATATCACGAGGCCACCTCCAGCAGTCTTATCATAGCAATGCCCAATTTTCCATGCACTAACTCGAATACTTTTTCTCTGCTGGGCTTGGGTTGTGCTTCGATTGCCCGCATAGGTATCCAGCTTGTGTTATCTTGGGCCATCTCTTCGAGAGAGTGTCCCCTCTGGGTAGTGATCTTCTTCTGCTCTCTAATCATTTGGTTGTGGTGACTTGATTCGAAAGTAAATGGTTCGTGCTCCCTTTCTTATTCTCTACTTCGTAACTCAGCTTCCATGAACGTGAACTACCAAATGGGGGAAGAATGATGATGGGTGAATCCTGGGAGGCCCCTCAGACGAGTGAAATGTGGCGGACTTAATGATGGGTGGTGATAGAATCAACTACCACCACCCAGGGGCGCCGCCCCATCTGGAATTTGGTTATCGAGGCTGCTTCCAACTTACACAGGGTTGGTTGTATGTCCCCCTGTGGTTGTGGCCGGAAAATAGCCTTAGGGACTAGAGCGAACTCTTCTCCAAAGCTTTCAGCATCGCCTCTTAACCAGGCTGCCTCTGACGCTGAGTTCTACAGTGGGCTAATCCTCAAACCTGCTTTCCTCAACGCCTCCAATTATGATTATCAAGGAGAACGACATAGTTGGATCGAGACCAAATGGGGGCAGTTCAGTTCACTTCAGCTTCGTAACTCGGTCGAGGGAGTTGGGGGGTGGAGTTAGGTCGACGTAAAGTCGCCTAGGAGTAGCTTCTAAATGCCTTCTCAAGAATCCCTGTGGGGAAAGTGACGAGAATGTTCACGTTTTTGAGGCAGTCTTACCCTTTTCTTTGCCTCCTTTATCGGGTAAGAGATGTGTAGATTAGCGTTGTTTCTTCAAAGAATCTTCAACCGTCTGAATTATTCAACTTCAACTTTCAACTTTTCAAGAGAAATTTGCGAAAAAGTGGGGGTGATTAGTTAAAAAAAGAGGGGGGGGGGTGAAAATAGTGCGGACATGAAAGAAGCATTAGATTTTTAGTTTAGGTGCCCTGTGTTTGGGTCATCTCCATTAGTTTTGCTTAAGTTTTTTCGTGGATATATTTATCTGTATATATATATATATATATATATATATATATATATATATATATATATATATATATATATATATATATATATATATATATATATATATATATATATATATATATATATATATATATATATATATATATATATATATATATATATATATATATATATATATATATATATATATATTAGTTCATTCACTTAAATCTTGGGGTTGGCTAGGCTCTTTTGGTGTTTGAGAAGTAATTCTTATATTCTCCCTCCTCTGCATCGAGGATGCCAAGTGTATCGTTGGGGAGAATGCTTTCCAGTTTCTCCCAAATGTCTCTTCCTCTTTTGTAGATATACATGTTCAAAGGCTCAATTCCTGTTTGCTCGTGCAGGCTTCTCGAGGTCCGGAAGTCGAACAACTTGGTCCCAGTGATGAAACGAAGTCCTTGGTTCTGCCCTCTTTGAAGCTTCGACATGTTTTTGTTAGATGCTGCGTTAAGTGGTATACTGGGGTATACCAGTTTGGATCTGACCAAACTGATGTATAGCTTTTTCTTGTTCGCTATTGTAAGGTTCTAAATCAGTGGAGTTTGTCTAGTTCAGCTTTTGCGTATCCGATTCTGGTGCTCACGTGTTTGCTCATTCCGGTACTGGAGAGTCTGTATCCAAGAATAGACGCGTGAGGAGAGTATTCAATGTCGGTGTCTCCTATATTGAAAGGGGTGGTATGATGTCTCCCTATTGCAGTTGCAGAGAACTTAGACACATTTGTTTGGATTTTCCAGCGTCTTTCAAAGTTGGAGATTTTTTCAGCTTCTGCTGTGGTGGCTCTGGCCATCAGCCTTTCCGACTTTGTCCTTCGCACTACAACTTGGGTGACATCATCTGCGCATTGTATGTTTAGTGTTTTTCCGTCGATTGGTTTAGGGATGTCTCTCGTGTAGATGGTGAAAAGAGTGGGGCTAAATCATCCTCCTTGTGGAACACCGGAGGCGAGGTCGAAGGCTTCGCTGTATACCCTTCGAAGGCTATCACTGTTCGCTTTTTGGTTAAATAGGTACAGAGGATCTTTTCGCAGTGGGGCGTGAGTTTCAGTCTTGAGATTTTGTATTTCAGGCCTTCGATCAAACTTTTTAGAAGGTCTTCTTTACGTCCCTACAGACGACGTCAACCCAGCAACCTCTAGCTCACCATGCTGCCGCGTGTTGCAGCATAGGTGCTATTGCTGTCTCCGTGCCTCGGTGCTCTCTAAATCCGTGTTGTTCTTCGTTCAGTAGGTTCTTTTCTGCTAAGTGTTTGGCCAGTCTGCTGTTGAGAATTTTTTCAAAAACTTTCCCAACGGTCTCCAGCAGTGAGATGGGTCTATGGTCTGGTTTGATGGTTTTCCCGGTTTGGGTATGAATATCATTTTAGAGGTCTTCAGGCCATCCGGGAAGTAGCCCATTGCAAGAGACGCGTTGAATAGGTTCAGCAGCCTGGTCCTAAGTTTCTCCGGAGCTTCTTTTAAATGCCTGATGGTAATTTGGCTGAGCCCCGGGGCTTTAGACTTGAATGAAGAAATTGCATTTGATAGTTCCTTCATTGTCATTCTTCTTCTTTCCTGGGAGTTACCTTGAAACCGATGGAAGCATGTGGTTTTACAAGGGTTAAACCTGCCTTCTCTCCTTTCCATATACTCGATAACCTGGTCCTCAAAGTCTAGGTCAAAGTCTTCTTCTTCTTCGTCTGATATTTTGAAGACATTTTCTAGACTCCGCGGAACAGCTTCTCTTTCTCGCTGGGAGTGACCGCCGTAGTTCCTTTATGCTTGATTTCAGATTAGCCTAGGGTGCGAGCGTTTCCTTTTAATTTGTTGATGGTCGTCCAAAAGGCCTTCGGGTTCCTCTTGGTGTCTAATTTTTCTATAAGACTATTCCATTTGTCTCCGATTTCTATTCCTAGCGTGGAGTTCATATGACTTCTGAGAAAATGAACGAAGCAAAAGTCCATGGGTCTGGTATAGCCCAAGTTGGGGATGGTCTCGTAGACTCTAAAGAATCGTTGCTGTAGCACCACTCTCTCTTGCGTGGGTTTTGTGGGCATGGTAATTTTATGTGATATTATAGGGATAGCTATAGCGTCGGCGTTAGAGATGCAGTCGCTAATAGCAGTTAGCTCTTCATCCAGATCTTCGGATGCGTCCTTCAGATCAGGGATACCCTCTGGGAATGCCCTCCCTCCTGTATTCTTCTCAATCGGCATTCCAGAAGTCTTTTCCTGGGATAGGGGCAGTTGCTATAGTGATCAGCATGGGCAAATGATCACTTGGTGTTAGTGGCCCTGGAGTGATGAGTTGGTGAAAAGGGAAGTTAGGGTTCGTGAGCACGACATCTGGTTTGGTAGATGACCCTGGGTAAAAAAAACGTGGGAAAGTCCGGTCCAATGCGCTCTGCAACGCCCCTTCTTGTTAAGAGATCTAGTAATCTACCTCTTGTGTTTGTAGACGAGTATCCCGCTGCTCTATTCCTGGCGTTAAGGTTCTCAGCGAATAGTAATGGGTGCTCGTTTGTGAAAAGGGTGTATATGTCATGATAGGGCAGATATGACCTGCGTGGGGGCTGGTAACCCGCGCTTAGTTCTATCTCACCTATAGAGCACCTTATGATGATCGAAAGTGTCGATTCATCCATAGGATTTCCTTGTCTAAATTATAATTCCTTTTTTACTGCTATTAGCACACCGTCAGATCTCACTCCTGTGCAATTCTTTTGTAGAACATTATATCCAACGATCTTCTGTTTGCCTTCGTCCTTGATGCTAGTTTCAGACAGCAAAGGAACATCTGGATCCAGTTCTTTGTAGACATTGAATAATTTGTTTTTATTGGGTTCCCATCCTTGCACGTTGTGTGTCAAGATGGTTAGCTGGTTTTTATTATGCTATCCCGTTGGTCTATATTATTCTTTGGCTGTTTGACGGCCAGATTTTAGTTTCTTATATAATGCTGGGTCATAGAGCCGGAAATTTTCGTTGTAGAGCCGTGGTTCTAGTCCAATCTTGGCCAACATTCTGCTGTGTTTAGTTTCTCTAGGTCATCTTGCGTGCGGCAGATGACTGTATATCCTCTGTTTGTTTCGATTAGGCGTTTAAGGCTAATTCCAAGCTTGTCGAAGATTGCTACAAATACCTCCGCTTTTCCAGGTTTTTCGTTACCAATGAGTCTGAGTGGGACTCGAAAGTCGAGACAGAAACAGGAGAAATCTCCAATCAGTCCGTCTCGACCGAGGAGTACCAAAAATAGGAGAAATCTCCAATCACTCTGGCTCTCCCTATTAGATCTCTGAGGCAGGGTGGTACAGGCTCAGGGGTTCCGGGACTGCCGCCACTACGGCTCTGGTAGAAACAGGAGTTATCTCCAATCAGTCCACCAGGGTCTTATCCCGCTGCCGAGAGCAGCAGAAACAGGAGGAATCTCCAATCAATACGTCACCTCTCAGCTGGGGAATAGTGTGACAGTCAACAGGGGGTCCCTCGAGGTAGACGCTTGAGGCTAAGTTCTGTCAGTTCTAGGCTGATCAGGTTTGTTCGATAGCCAGTTTTGTAAAACGCTCGGGGTTGGGAAATTTTTTCCGCAAAACTTTTCCTCCTTTACTCGGTTGAAGATTTATGGGGATGGGGGGCATTTATTATATGCTTCTCTTATTTATCAATATCATTCTTCATCTTGAGATTTTCTATATTCGGATCTATTTATTTCTTCTTGGGTGAAGTTGCCCCTTCAAACATTGACTCCATTTATCTGACTCTTTTTATACTTATTGGCTGAGATTCCTTCTTCTTTAAGTTGGCTGGGTTAGTTCTTGATCTTCGTATCCTTTCTTTTCTTGATGTGTCTTCATATTAACTTGCATTTATTTTGATGTGATGATTCCTTCTTAATTCTTGATGACGTGATGATTTCTTCTTAATTCTTGATGACGTGATGATTTCTTTTTGATTCTTGGTGAAGTGATGATTTCTTCTTGATTCTTGATGACGTGATGATTTCTTCTTTATTCTTGATGAGTTAGCCCTTGAAATCGCTTTCCTTGATTTCCGTTTTCTTCGTGAATTTTCTTCGTAAAAATTGTGGACTTTGAGAGTTTCGATCGCGGGGACTTTGAATCCAAATGCCAGCACTCTAGCCATTACGCTACGGCGAGTCCGTTCTGAGTTGGTAATTTAATGGGCTATTTATATTATCGACTTGGAAGGAATTTTTCTCCGATACATCTTCGCACCCCTACACAAGTCCTTTTCTAGAACGCGGAGCAAATTTGAGGATTGGGGAGAGACTAGTCTTGGATTTCTTAATCGAGGAGTAATAGCTCTCCCTCCCCGGCCTCCGAGTCTGTGGGATGAGTGGAGCTAATTCAGTGGGATTGAGGTGAGCGAACGAAGTCTTGTCTCTTAATCAATGAGTAATAGCATCTCCTTCCCGGACCTCCTGAAGTTCCCAGCAGAACTTTTTCTTAATCTCTAGTAGGAGAGGAGGTGCAGTTGTAACGAAGATCAGAAGATTGTTCGGCCTTTTGAGAGTCACCAGTATGGAGAGGCGGGGGGAGGGGGTTCATTATAACTTTATCTTGTTGATTTGATGAGTTCTCCTTGAAGTCGTTTTGTTCCGTTTTTCTTTCTTGAGGCATTTTCTTCGTAAAAGGTTTTGGACAATTGAGTTTTGAACTCGGTACCGATAGATTTAAACGCCGATGCTCTTAGCCATTACGGTACGGCTTAGCCCGTCCTGAGTTAGTAATTTAATGGGCTATTTATATTATCGATTTGGAAGGAATTTTTCTCTGATACATCTTCGCACCCTTACAGATTCTCCGACGACGAGTTTTTCCAGCTAAAATAACCCGGAATTATTCACAAATTGCAAAATTATATATAATATTTCTACGCGAACATAAGTTTTACAAAAATTGAACATTCTCCGACGATGAGTTTTTCCTGCTAAAAAACCCCCGGAATTATTCACAAATTGCTACATTATATATAATATTTCTATGCGAACATAAGTAAAACACAAATTGAAAGATTCTCCGACGAGTTTTTCCTGCTAAAACCCCCCGGAATTATTCACAAATTGCAACATTATATATAATATTTCTACGTGAACATAGGTATTACAAAAATTGGCCAATCATGGCGCGGGAAATTTTTAAGGGGAAACTAAGCGCTACAAGAAACATCTAAAATTGGAAGGCTCAGATTGTCTGACTATGACTCGGAAGCTGAGCGACGCAGTAGAGGGAGTCATCAACAAACAAATACGGAAGGAAAAATCATCGTAAGAAGAAAGGGAGCAAGAAATTATACTAGAATCAAGTCACCACTAATAAGAGACTTGGTGGAAAGAGTAAACCCAGTCCAGAGGGGCCACTCTCGAAAAGATGTCCCAAGACCATACAACCAGAATACCTCTGCGGGAAGTTGACGGCAGCCCAAGCCCAGCAGAGAGAGCGTATTCGAAGCTGTGTATGGCAAGTTGGGCATTGCCATGGTGAGAGTGCTGGATATAACCTCGGGGTATATCGCAATTTGCGAAAAAGTAAAAGACATCGAAGACATCATCAAGGAGAAGGCAGTAGAGGTCCTTATGGGCATTGGGCTGCAGCCAGCCGTACCGCCACAGATCCTGGCCCTCAGAAGCGTGGTGTGCCGGCGAATCGATCCGTGGATTGGACAACACTCCAAGGATGAAATCATGGAGGAGATACAGCTTCGGCAAACCTGGGCCAAGGTAGCCGAAGTGATAAAGTTCAGAAATATAAGGCATAGGAACAAGACCTATTAATGTTCAATAACAAAATTAGTGGGGAACAGATAGAGAAGGGAGAATACACTCCAGCCCAGTTCTGTTTCAGATGTTACAAGATGGAAGTACACGCCACTAAAGACTGTAAAGAGTCACAAGAAATATGCTCCAAATGCAGTGATAAAGGACACAATTGGAGGTCGTGCACTAGCAACCTTGAGAAGTGCGTTAACTGCGGCCAAGGACACAGAACAATGGCCATGTTAAAAAGAAATAATGAAAAAGAAACAAGAAGCGAAGAAGAAAGAAGAAACAAGTAGAGCGAATACGTCCTACGCCCAAGCGGCAAAGGTTGCCCTCTCGGGAGTAGACAATAAGAAGACTTATCTTAAACTACAAAACGAGAACTTGATGAAGATTATGACGTGTATCCTTCACGCGCACGTCATGAATCTCACTCGCCCTCTCACGTTTGCAACTGAGCTAAAAACGAGTTGGAACAAATGTGGTTTCCAGAACCCCCCCCCTCCCCTCCACGGATGTACTGCAACTGCAGATGCTTCCAAACCAACAAGCAAACGGGCAAGACACTACCAAAAGTGTAACCAACAAGAAAGAAAATAAACAAGCAGTCGATGTGAAAACTCCTACACCTAAAAATAAACAAAAAATCAACATAGAGAGAGAAAATACTGACACCAATAGTTCCTCAGAATCCTCAGACTCCTCTGACACCGAAGTCCCACAAACCAAGAAAGCCAAGGGAAAGAAAAGGAAAAACAAAAGATTGGGTGCGGATAGCATCAATCTAAAAATCTACGCTTGCGATCAGTTTCCCTTTCCTGAGGAGATGGAGCCCAGGAATATTTTCCATGGAATCAAAACAAAAATATTCAAATAAGAATACGACTACAAAGTCGACCCCGAAACGGTAGAAGAAGCTCTGTTCATCCAGAAAGTGACCCTACACCACAACACCTGCGAGCAGATTTCAAACGCTGAGTTCAGGAAAAAGAGAAGTGGGAGGAAGAAAAACATCACCCCAAAACACTAAAGAAACAACCTGTAGAGAGTAAGCAATAGAATGGGGATTCTGATACTCAACGTAGATGGATGGGAGGAGAAAGCTACAGCATATGGAAACATATTCCGAGTGCTTGACCCCGACATCATTCTTATAACTGAGCACGGTATCGATACTACATCTGGTCGAATTAAAATACCAGGCTAAAGAGTAGTCATGAAAAATCATTCTCGGGAAAGGTTTGATGGTGTTGCAATAGCTGTCGAGGGGAACATCTCGTTCAAACAACTACCAGAATTTGCTGAATCCTTTGTTGGCGATCGAGCTCCACACATTGCTAGGAGATCTCGTGATAGCTGCAGCCTATCAAACCCCCTCGTCGAGCCTATCTCCCGTTAAATAACTTCTACTCACTGTTTGGGCACCGCAGAATGGCATTCTTAGGGGGAAACCTCAATGCCAGATGCCGTGCTGTGGGCTATGGTAGTACTAACGAAAGAGGCCGAAACTTGGAACTGATTATGGGAAGAAAAAACATACAGAGAATAGGGCCGGATTTTCCGACCTATATCACTTCCAGATAAGCAACCAAACCTGTCAGAATCTTAACAAGCGAAGGCTACCCATTCAATTACCATAGTGAGCCAGTCCCAAGAGAACGGATACTATATAGAGGACCCGGCTGTTCTGGAAGATAGGTTCACAAATTTCTGGAAAAACGTCTTCAGGATCACCCCAGAAGAAAACGATAAGCTCGACCAGGAATTTGAAGGCCAACTGATCGAAGAACTGAATCAGGTTATGCACCGCACGCACCTACAACATCAAGTCGACGAAGGCAGGAAGATGACGGACCACGGCCGTCCCATAACACAAGAGGAGGCCATAGCCACTGTAAGAGCCTTCCAACAGAAGACATCAGACTGGACGGGCATCACCAGAAACAACTTGGTAATGCCCCACAACAGATCATTCAGGGAATTACAAACATTTACAACGCCTTCCTGAATAAGGGTTACTTCCCTGAAGGTTGTAAGAGTGCTGAAATAATCTTCATACAGGCCAATCGCCCTGCTGGAAATCGTTGCGAAATTCAATGAGAAGCACCTGGCTGACAGGCTTCAAGAACAACTAGCCGAGCTAGGAGCTCACAATCCTCAGTAGCACGGGTTCCGCAAGGGACGAGGAACGGAAACCACCCTCCCCCTCCTAACGGAAAAAACTCGCTTGCAGTAAAGCTGAGAGAAAGTACGTAGACGTGGTGCTGCGAGGTGTAAAGAAGGCCTTCGATAAGGTATGGCTGAGAGGGCTACAATTCAAGATCTTCAACCTCCAGCTAAATCCAATCTTGAAAAGGGTCCTTTGTAACTATCTTACGGATAGGAGAGCCCAAATCGCGATCGAGGGCTGCAAAGACCCGAATTCGAACTCGAGGTGGGAGTTCCACTAGGCAGCTGTCTGAGTCCTTTGTTGTACCTCGTGTACACAATTGACCTCCCTGCTCCAATGAAGTACGATTCGATGTATCTGCAATATGCAGATGACATCACTCAAATCGTCCTGAGTACACTCAGGAACGCTGGAAGCCAAGCAAGGGCGATAACTGCCTAGATTGACTACATCAATCGCTACGAAAAAAAGTGGAAGATAAAAAAAAATCCCCAGAAGTTCACTATAATTCCGATGAACCGCCTGAAAGTAGACGACGTCCTCGTCTACCTCGAACTCTATCCGCACTCTAACGAGGGAAAATTCCTGTGCTTACTACTTTACAAATCAGGTTACAAGGCTCACGTAAATACCAGAGTCTCCCTACCCCAAAGAGAGCTGAAGAAACTGTACCGTTTCCGAAGCCCCAGCGTGCCAAAATAAGAAAAAGCTGTACATGGCCCTGGTACGCTCAGTCCTAGTGTACCCGGCTGTGATCACGCAGATGGCAAGCTGTACCTCTCTTAGAACGATGCTGAGGGTGCAGAATAAAGCCACACTGCTGATAACTGGCACGCAAAGGATCGACCATATTCGGCAATCGGTTCTATATGAAAAAATCGGACTAAAACCGATCGATATGGAGATCCAAAGGCTAGGGAGAAAGACGGGATAAAATCGATCAGGAAATACTCCCAACTATAAACATCGATTTGAACATACGACGAAACAGAAGACGCGCAATTGGTAGAACAGCTCTGTTCCCAAGCGGAAGAACCTGCGCGAGAGAGAACGTACTACCGATATATACTTAGTACTATACAAAGGAAAATAACCTTAATGAAATGAGGCGAAGAGCCCTAACTCAAAATCAAAACTCGATTCAGATTAAAACACTAACCAAAAGACAAAGTAACCTTAATAAAAGAGGCGAAATGCCCAAATTCAAAATTAAAATAAAAAGAGGCGAACTGCCCAAACTCAGCAAAATTCAAAATTAAATTCAAATTAACTAATTTTACCAAAAAGAGGCAAAGTGCTAAAACTAATACTCAAATTGAAAATAATAAAGGAATAACTTAATAAAATTTAACTAGAGATATTTAGCATAATAAAAAAAACATTGAAAGGCTTGAATGCCACGACGGAGGATTAAATTAAACTAAACGGATAATATATATATATATATATATATATATATATATATATATATATATATATGTACCACGGAAGGAAAATGTCTAATAGACGAAAGTACTAACTCCAATCTGCTTTTTATTCAGTTTCCTTCCGTGGTACATATTCATATTTATAGTTATCACGTGCTAACTTTCGTGATATTTCCCATATATATATATATATATATATATATATATATATATATATATATATATAACAATGGAGGAACCTGGCTGTCATCGACAGTCAGCCCCATTACGGACGGAGGAATAAAACTTTATGAACTAAAAATAATAAGAAAGCATGCTAGTGATGCCCCAACACCACACCTTTATAAACCTACCACACATTTCATCACTTTCATGAATTAATTAATTATAAATCTGACTATGCTCCGATCTACTTCTCTGGCAAAGGAGGCAAAGGAAAATGTAAGGTTGAAAACGTGCTTCTTTTAACGGCGGTCAACTCGGAGACGCCGAAATGTCGGGAGTATGGTTTCCGGCTGAAGTTGCACGTTAATTACCGGCTTCTTCATTTGAATAATGACGGTTTCGGCCATTCGCAATCTTCTGCGGTTTTGGGCTCTCAGGATGATACAGTTGGCCTTATACAGTTTTTCACGAGTTATGCTAGTGCCATGGAAGTGGGCGTGTTTTTTTAATCGTGCCATCTTGAAGGTTAGCTGTCAGTCGCCTTGACAGGATTGTGGAGGGTATGTCGATGTACTTTGAATTGCGCCGTTCGCAGTCATCAACTCTGCACGAATATTCGTACACGACGTTAGTCTCCTGAAGTTCGCTCGTCGGGTGGAGACAGCTGTTCTTCATAATGCAACTACTTGATTTCTTGGTTTTGTAGTATATAATTAGATTTAAATCCGTATTAGGGTGGGTTGGGGTTACGTTACTATGGAAAATGACTTTTAGAACTTTTTTTTTCACGATAGCCGGTGTTCATATTGGCCTTGTAATAAAAATCTCTATTATTCTTCTTAAGAGTAGACCTGACGCTAGGACCAGCAGCCAAGTTCATGTTCTCTTTCATGGTGGCGTCGATGGATTCTTGTGGGTAGCCGTTGCTAACGAGAACTCGGGAAACTCTCTTAAGTTCGAGATCAACAGCCGTCCACGAGGTTGAATGAGAAATTGCCCTGTTAACTAAGGCATTGATGACTGATCTCTTGTAGCGTTCAGGACAGTCAGAAGAACCGTTTAAGCAGAAGCCCAAGTTCATGACCTTAACGTATACTTGGGTCACAAATTTGGACTCCCAGGCACTTATGAGGATATCAAGGAAGGGAAGGGATCCTTCATCTTCCGTTTCGTGGGTGAAATTCAGACACGAGTTGTTTTTGAATGTTTCAACTAGGCCGTTCACTTGTTCGAGGTTATTCGCATTCAAAATTATGTCATCGATATAGCGCGCGTAGATGGGAGGCTTGGGCTCTATATTGCTTTTGAAAATCTTGTTCTCAACTGAGCCCATGGAAAAATTGGGTGAAATCATCGGCGAATTGAAGTTGAGGCAAGTGGGGCTTACAGGGGCTGGGACATCAGCGGTCTAAATCAAATAGAGAGTGGGGGACAGGCACTCTTGTGCAGGAGGCCCGCAGTAAGCGGAAACTTTGGTCCATCCGTGCACCCTAAACTGATGTACGCCGCTCTCTCCATGACATAATCACAGAGAGTTCTTTCTCAGTTTTCACTTAGGCCCAGTCGTAAGATCTTGTACTTCATTCCCCGTTACCACACTTTATCAAATACCTTTGATACATCCCGACAAATAATGTCCACGTAACTCCTTTCCCGTTTTGCTTGTGCTAGATTTTCCGTAAGGACATTAATCGCCATCTCCGTACTTCGCTTCCTCCTAAACCCGAATTAATGTGGGTTGAAGAGGGAGTTCTCCTTCAGTTGAGACACCTGTCTTCGGTTGAGAATCTTCTCGAAGAGCTTCCCGCCAAATTCTAGAAGTGAAATTGGCCGGTAGCTCTCCTTTAACGTTGGGTCCTTTCCGTACGTAGACAAGAAAATCATCTTAGCCGTTTTATAAGCATCTGGAAATTATCCAGTGTTCAGACAAGCGTTATATATCCTCCTCATCCCTTCAATGACATTGGCTGGTGCCTTTTTAAAGTTTAATTTTGTAAGCCCCGATTGTCCTGGGGCTTTTTGTCGGAATGAGCGGAGCGCGCCGAGTAGTTCTTCTTCGGTAATCTCGACTTCTTCGTCGCGCTGTCTATCTACCTGTCGGTGAGGGTGCGTTTGTTTATTTGTTCGTTAAGCTCGTCTATGATGTTAGTTTCAAGCTCTATGTCATAGTCTTCATTTTCCTCCTCTGTTATACTAAAGATTTTTTTCCGAATAACTTCGAAATAGCTCTTCAATTCTTCCTTCTTCCAATTCGATGTTTCCATCTTCTTTTTGTAGCTCGATCTTCTTCTTCTTCTTCCTAGTTGATCCTCTGAGATTTCTGATCTTTTTCCAAAAATCTTGGGAGTTGCTTCGTTTTCGACGCTATCGATCGCATCTTCCCATCGTTTTCATTGCTGTTTGAGGATCAACTGGTTCAGTTCTTATTTGATTTCTTTACTTCGTTGATTTCATACAATACTTTCAGCTTACGGTATAAATCCTTCATGTATTCGGTCCATCTGTAGGTAGAGATGGTCCTATACTCGGATTTAGGGATACAAGCCCTATCTGCGTTGATGAGATGGTTATTGAGGTCATCGAGTGCCTCATCAATCTCCTCGAGAATTGTCTCGTCCAAGTTGGGCGGATCGTAGGCCTCGAGAAGACGCGCGTACCGTGTCCAGTCTGCTCTTCTGTAGTTCTTTCTGATTACAGCTGGAACTTCTATAGGGTTCCTGTTGATAGTGAGTAGGATCCCTATATGGTCACTACATGGTACATGGACTGATTCCATGTAGTAATTGAACGGCAGCTGACGATTCGTCGGGCAGATGTCTGGTTTTGTTGCACTTCCTGCTCTGACAAAGGTGGTGAAGTCGGGGCCTATTCGCTGGGCAATATTTCTGTCCAGCAATAGTTCCAGGCTTCTTCCTATACTGTTAGAGGTCCTGTAACCGGATTCTCGGCATCTGGGTTTTAGATCCCCCATTAATAAAGTGGGGGCTCTTCTGCCAAATAGGCCAGTGAGAGTGTGAATTGGTAGCACGTCACTCCTTAGCGGTTGATATCCGGTAGCAATGAATAGCTTTCCTATGTTGAGTTCGACCTCAATCGCGAAGTAAGATTCTTCTAGATTTCTTATTTGCTTGTATTTAATCCCTTTTTTTATTGCAATAGCGGCACCGTCGAACCACTCCTGCGAATAATTCATGATCAACACATCGTAGTTTCAGATTTTCATTTCTGCACTAAGCGTGTCGATACCGTGTTCCGAAATTAAGATAATGTCTGCATCAATTTCTCTGAATACATTTTCGTAAAGTGTCATTTTCGTCGTCCAGCCGTTGGTATTAATTTCCAGTATCTTCAGTGCGTTCCGTAAGATGGTGATTTTTTTTTACCTATGCTTCTTCTTATTCTTCTTTTTCTTCTTGGGGGTTGACTGGGCGGTTTTACCCTACCCAGGGTTTCCCTTCTTCGGGGGGATGGATTTGTGGTTTTGGACCTGCTCTTCGTAGCTCGTGTAGGGGTGGAGGGGCCCTCGTCGTTGTCAGAAGAGGAGATCCTCATTTTTAGTCTTTTTCTGCTTCTTCTTCATCGTCCTCTTCGGATTTCTCCGACGAGGGAGCTTCGACGATCTCCTCCAGTCCAGATTTGACCGTGTTGTTTCTTATGACTGATTCCTTGAATACCTTGGAGCATTCAGGGTCTGCAGACATGATTACTGAAGGGAGATTGTTTGATTTAGGAGTGCATTGAGTACCTGGTTGTAGCATTCAGGCTTCACTGCATTAGCTACATTTGCGTGGGTAATGCAGATCAGAATCTTTGCACTCAGATCTCCTGTGATATTCATCTATGCAGGTGCAGTCTTTAGTGGCCCATTCTTCTTGGCGGCGTTCGCGTAGGTCATCTCCTTCGCTTTCTTCTCTTCTTTTTCCTTCCTTTTAATAATATATCGGCGCTTTGGGAAGTTCAGGGCCATGGTCCTGTGATCCCCTTTACAATTGAGACATTTTTTCTTAGTGCGCTATTACTTATCGAATCGGTGTCCTTCTGTGGCGCATTCACTACACCACAGTTTGTTCTTGTCCGGGCATGTCTTTGTTGTGTGATCCTCGAGTTTATAGGATACAAAACACATTTGTATGCTATTATATTTCTATTATTGGATGTTCTCTCCTGGGATTCTCATATTGAAAACCAAGATCCCGTCCGTCGTCGCTTTCCTGGCCATGTCAGGGATAGAGAAAGTTATTTTGAACACGTGGGTGTGTTGCTCCACGGGTTACTCCTCTGAATCTCCTCTTTCAGGGTTTCGGTCGAGTTTTCACCAACCCAACTCTCCACTTTGCGGCAAATGACACTGCGGTTCGTTGCCACTTGTGAGAGGGTCGTGGCCTCGAGTCCGATGCGTTTCAGTGTGGTAGCTCCTTCTTCAGACAGGATCCAGTCCACATCTTTTGTCTTTGCACAGATGGCAATGAAACCTGATGAAACTTCAATCAGTTTCACCAGTGCCACCTTGTGTTCGAGGTAGATGGTTTCACACAGCCTTATCTTTTCCGGGACCTTTTCTCCTTGTATGGTCCTGAGGGCGACCCTCTTAGTGAGGGTCTCCATAGTCTTCCACGTCCTTCTGCTAACTTCTCTAGTGATGTCTTCTTTTCTGAAACCAAAGTGTAATTATGATTTTTGGAGTAAAAAAAGAAGTTATGAGGTGGTAAAGGAGGTAGCGGTTAGTGCAGGTAGGTTGGTGAATGAGTCCAAAAGAAATGGTGAAAAAACGCCCCCGTCCATTTTCCAGTTGGTCTCCCGCTCGGTTGCTGCCAGGATGATGGATGATGGATGGATGGGATGGATCTCGAATGGGAACCTCAAGAGGGGTGAATTATGGTAGACTTGATGCAGTATCGGTCGAATCAATGGCTGCTAGAGTTTTGCCACCCCCTCTTGGGTACTTGCGACATAACTGCATCCAACTACATAGAGGCGGGTGTTACTTCCCTCTATGATTCTGGCCGGGTCCCCCGGGTGATGTGGATCTCTCCTCCGTCCGGGACTCGCAGTTATGTCCCAGTTTCGAGATAATTTCTGACTTATGCTTCCGCTGTGGGCTAGTCCTCAAACCAGTTTTGACATAAGCCCTTAATTATGTCAGACCAAGTGGCCGGCATAGTTAAGACGAAATCAATGAATGGCAGACATCCGAGCAGGTTCCCATGCAGGACGATGGACGAGAGTAGTGAGGTGCTAAATCTCTCATTGAATTCTGAATCTTCGATGAAAAATAGTATTCTCTTTTTGAAGGGTGAAACGAAATTCACCAAAAGACTTCCAGAATAGGCTCTTTTCTATGTAGGCGAGGCTCAAAGTCCGTTACTAAGCAAGTAAAAATGTTTTATCCGTAGGTAGTCAGCAGAGCGTATGAGTCGAATATTCGGCCGTCGACAAATAGTCAAACAATCTGAGCCTTCCAATTTTCTATGTTTCTTGTAGCGCTTAGTTTCCCCTTAAAAATTTCCCGTGCTATGATGGCAAATTTTTGTAATACTTATGTTCGCGTAGAAATACTATATATAATGTAGCAATTTGTGAATAATTCCATGACGGCTTTTACTGCTTTGGTTGCCTTAGCTAGTCTGCTTTACTACTGTGCCAAATCTTTCGAAATTTTTGCAAACTGAATGTTTGTGAAAGTGAAATTGTGCGACTCGCTTCGAGTAGTGATAATAAAAATTGGGTAAAGTGAAAAAGCAAGATACATTTGAAAAGTGGACCACTGATATTCAATCTAGGAAGGTGAAGAGCGAAATATTCGCTCCTACGTTAAATACAAGGACCGGATCCTCATCTGGCAATCCCGCAAGCCCGAAGGAAGGAAGATTAAGGTAAAGTTCTATAAAATTACTTGGCCCATAGTTCCCCCCTCCCTGTCTAAACTATCTCTCAGTGTACACATATATATTTATACATACTCATATCATAATATCATCCTCTATCTTACGATAGGATGCAGGAGAAATGAAGGAGATTCTCCGCATCACTCTCCGAATCCTCTCGGAGGGCCCAAAACCAAACAGAGGAAAGGTTTTCGAAAAGGTTTACGGAACATTACATATTGCACTGGTTAGGCTTATCGATATTCAAAATGGTTACTCGGCCATTTGCGCGAGGGAGGCCAACTGTAAAGCCTTGACTTCAAGCAAAGCCGTTGAATGCGACTATTAATCTGAAACCGACCACACCACCACAAGTTAGAACTCACCGTAGCTTAATCAGCAGGCGCCTCGATTCCTGGGTCGGGAGCCACTCGGCAGAGGGTATTAAAAACGAAATTGAACGGAACCACCAATGGGCAAAGGTAGCTGAGGTTATCAAATTCAAGCATTACACGCACGTGTTTAAGGGTGTATTCGAGGACACGGCTATGGCTCAAAAAGCTGAGGAAAATGCTTTGTTTCTCTTCAACGTAAGAGTCTGCTCAGAGCAGATGGAACGTAAGGAGTTTGTCGATTTACAAATGTGCTTTCCGTGCTATAAATACGGCAAACATACCACTTGCAACTGCCCAGAAAAAGACCTTACGCTATGTTTCATCTGTGCCGGTGGCGACGATTTTTAGCGCGACTGTAAAAGTAACTCCCCCAAAAGCTTAAATTGTGAAGGCCCCCACCGGACTATATCTATGGCAGGTCCGATTATAAAACAAGAAATTCAAAAGCAAACCCAATTAAAATGCGACACAGAGGATAAGAAGGCCAATTCGACTTATGCAAGAGTAGCCAAAGCTGCCATTGCCGCGACAAACGACCAGAAGACATTCCTACACATCGAAAATGAACACTCAACGAAAATAATGTGCTGCATCTACTATGCACACATTGCCAACATTACTAACCCAGGTACCTTTGCCACGGAAGTCAATCGCATGCTCGTTAAGAACGGGTTGCAAGAGATGTGGTTTCCGGACAACCCACCTTCAGAGGAGGTTATGCGAATAAGCGTAGCCCCTCAGTGGCAGGAAACGTGCCAAAAAGTGCCCACGCCACAAAGCACAGCTAACACACGTGATCCCCGTCTAAATTAACCTAAGGTAACGCAAACATCAAAACAGGCGCCACTTTCACCCAGGAAAGACACCACCGATATAACGAACACGCAAAATTACACACCAAACAAGGAAGCAGTGCAACCCAAGGAGACCAGGTCTCCACGGACGAGAAAAACCTCAAAAACTCGTGGCCCAAGGTCAACCTCCTCATCACGAGGGAGGGAACACCAGCTAAAGTATCACGCGAGAGGTTTCAACCTCAAATTATATGCCCCCGAATCGGCTCCCTTCCCAAACGAAATCGATTCCCGCGAAGTAGTTCAAGGTCTTAGGATCGAAAGATACAAGTGGGAAGACTCAGATGAGGTTCCAGAGCGGCAGGTTGAGGATGTTCTCGCTCAAAACGTGATAAAACTGACTACGGACTGCTTCCACACAATCACGGACACCAAATACAGAAAAAAAGAAACGGCTGGGAGTGCACCTCTCACAGTAAACCTTATGGGGCTAAAGTAGATTCCGAATAAGCGTCTACTTTAATCCCACACTCTCACACACTAGAGAACCAACATTACACAAAATGACAGACAGACTTACAATTATACATATGAATATCGATTGGTGGGACGGAAAAGGTTCCATATATGGCAATATTATGCGACAAAGTGACCCTGGCATAATACTTATTATGAGCACGGACTGACTTCACAAAAATAGTTCAAATTATTTCAATACGACGTCATTAGCAAGAATCATAGCCAGGAACGGTATGACGGCTGCGCAATAGCCGCCAAAAAAGGACTAAAATATAGGACACTGGAGGACTTAGATGAATCCTACCTTGCCATTGAAGTAGGTACCGCCCTAGGGGGACTGGTCGTGGCCACGGGGTTCCAACCCACAAGACGCGGCTATTTGCCCATGCACAACCTGTCCCTCTCTCTCCCTCTCTCTGCCTCATAAAGAAAGTAAAGAGAGAGAGAGAGGGGACGCCCCCTTTTCGTGGGAAGATAGCTTGTGCGTACCCTTGACTTTTCGAGCTATGTAGGTGGGGGTACCTATCTTCTGTTACCCCTGGCAAAGTTTCCCTTGTCAATTTGGTCGGAAATTAGGTTCCAGACTAAGTGCGCCTTTCTTTATCCTACTCTATCCTTCCTCTTTTTTTTACATTAATCCTATTTCTTCTACTTATACAAAAGAAAAAAGCAACAAAAAAACAACCCCTATTCCTATCATGTCACTCTTACCCTTTTTTCATCTATCTACATATAAGGACCTGGCAGATACCTCATGCGTCAGAAGAGAGGCTTTGGAACCTTTATAACCAACGCTCACTGGTTGAGAGAGACTAGGACTTGAGGGGTCTTAGGCGTTGGAGCACGATGAATGGGATGAGGGTAGTGCCTTGTCAACCCCTTTCCTGGCGCATAATTATTGACCATTCCCAGTGACCGTTGACAGGTGCCTCTGGTAGCATTGGTCCGTGGTGACGGCCTTTTGTTCCCATGTTGGTTGCCAGGCCAACAAAAAGCCTTAGTAGGAGTTTAGTACTGGGCGTGCTTCGTTGTTGTTCACCTGGTGACAAATCGATGGCCCCTTCGGGGACCGTCTGTGCTGCTTGGTTTAGAGCAACGGCACACCGAGGCTTGACGACTCGGTCGGACGTACAGCAGCACATGGAGCGTGCCTTCTGAAAGATCCGAAACGTCTCCGATCGATAGGCGGGAGCGACTCACGCGGGGAGAACTCACCAACCCCCTTTTTTCTATTGATTGGTCGCAAAGTTTTGGAAGAGAGAAAGTGTTCAAAAGGACAGCGAAAAAAGGTCCAGCTGCACTCAAATATACATGTGCGATATGCCAGAAGGATAAGTGGTGCGTGGACTTCTCGGAAGGATGTTTTTCAAAATGCCACCCGGGAAGTATATGCACCGACTGCATCCTTAAAGGAGAGGTCCGAGAGGCAGTGACATACTGCAATGAACTCAAGGATCTCTTCACAACCTCTGAAGAAAAATCTAGGGCACTGAAAAGTAAAATACAGACCCTAGAAACGCAGCACGCGCTTCAAATTCGGCGTCTCGAGGAAAAAATCCTAGAGCTAGCTTCTAAACTAAAGGTCCAGTCAGCTCAAGCTCGAGACAAAAGTCCCACTGACTTGGGTGGTTCCGCCGATGTGACTCCAGCTAAAGGAGCTGAAACTGCATTGGTAGTCCTACTTCAGACATGCGGAGAAGCCAATGAGAAAAAAAAAGAAAAAGAAGAAAACGACCTTAATGCAGCTCACCCCACTGTAGAGGATTTGAGCGTTACTGGTGCGCAAGGGAAAGTGGAAAGAGAAGAAGAGAAAAGAGAAATGAAAGAGGAGAAATCAAAGGAAGACAAGAAAAATAATAAGAAGAAGAAGAAGAAAAATAAAAATGTAGAGATACAAGAGGAAAGCGGCAAGTCGCTTCCGAAAGGAAAGACTAAGTCGTCTGCAGACAAATGTGCAAGAGTCACCTTTATTGGTGATTCTCAAGCCCGGGGTCTGCAGCCCCTGCTAGCGGCCCGCCTTCGCACTAGTGTGAAGGTAAGCTGCCTGCCAGGATGTGGTAACCACCACATCACAGTAGAGGCTGAGAAATCACAGATTTCTGAGAGCTCAGTCGTTGCTCTGATGGTCAGTGGAAACGACCTCTACCTGTGAGGAGGTAGGGTAGGCCCTACAGATAAAATCCTCGACGCGGTCATGGGTGCCGTGGACGACTTTAGGCTGAAAACCCGGAAGCGTGTCGTAGTCGGGATGCTCCCGAGGAGAGGTCCAACACGGACCGCTCACTCGATGAATGTCTCTTTAAACCGGCGCCTGGCAGATTTGTGTACGGCAGAGGGGGTCTTTTTTGTGGCCCCGTACCGCACCTTTTATGGTAGAAATGATCTCTACCAAAGGGATGGGGTACATCTTTCCTTTAAAGGAAAGGCCTTTCTGTCGAACATCATCCAGGATGTCGTAGAGAGGACCCAAAGGAGTATCCGGCCCAGAGTGAGGGTGGACGTACGCCAGTACGCCCGTGTCACTCCAGGAACGACCTTCTCAGAGGTCGCAAAGAGGGGTGCCTTGCCAACAAACAAGCCGGGAAACGGAAGAGCGTAGGGAGTCCTACAGTCAGGGACTCCCTGAAAGTTCTTCTGTTCAATGCGAGGTCAATCAGGAACAAGTTTCCTGAGCTCCGTGGCCTCGTAGCGACGGAAGAACCCGAAATGGCAGCCATAACAGAATCGTGGATAAAAACCTCAAACCGAGACTTTGAAGGCAAATTCACGGTTCCTGGCTACCAACTCTTCCACAAAGATAGGCCAGACAGAGAGGGTGGCGGTGTAATGTTGTATGTCAAGGATAAAATCAAATCTACGAACTCCAACATATATCCAATCACGAGTTCTTAGGCGTTGACCTAGAGATAGGTCCTGTCAGATACAGGACCCTGGTGCTTTACAGACCCCCTTCCCAACCCGTTGAGAAGGACAGGGAACTGTAACAGCTGCTGGGTGAGCTTGTTCAAGGCAGAGTGTGCATCGTTATGGGCGACTTAAACAGACAAGTTGACTGGGAAACTAGAGCAGCCTGTGGCGAGAACGCACTACTCCTGGAGTTCGCCAACAACGAGTTCATCACTCAATGGGTCAGAGAACCGACGAGAAGAGACAATATCCTCGATTTGGTCTTCACCTCTGAGGATGATATTGTTGAGGATGTCTCTGTAGGCGAAGAGCTTGGTGGCAGTGATCACCAGCTAGTTAGATTTAGCGTCAAGATCCCGAAGGTAAGGTCTGTTGCCAGGTCAATCAAGGAAACTTGACTTGAAAAGAGCAGACTTTGCAAGCCTTTGTGCTGGGCTGACTGATGTAAGGCTAGCGGTATGCAAAGAGGTTGAGGATTCGTGGGACAATTTCAAAATAAGTTCATGAGTCTTTAATCAAGTGGCATCCCTCTGAAATGCCTCCGTCGGTCTTATGTTCAACCAAAGTGATTTAATCGAGAAATCGGCCAACTGCTTAGGGAGAAGAGAAATGCGTACCGGCGATCGAAGATCTCGGGTGCCTTTAACGAGTACCGGAGGTTAGCCAGGAGATTGAAGTCCAGCATAAAGGCGGCTAAGCGTACTGGGGAACTCCGAGTGGCGAGACTCTGCAAGGAGAATCCCAAGGAGTTCTTCGGCTATGTAAATAGCCGTAAACCAATACATCATAGGATTGGGCCCTTAGTGGACGAGGAGGGTGCATAAACTCACTCAGATGCAGAAAATGCTAACTTGCTTAATGACTATTTCTCTGCAGTGTTTACTAAAGAGTGTGGTCCCATCCCCCAGCCGACGGATTCCTACTCGGGGGAAAAGCTGGAGTCAATGGACCTTACCGAAGGAGAAATAAAGAAAAAGATCGCTGACCTAAAGACGAATAAGTCCCCTGGACCGGACAGGTTTCTATTCAAGGTGTTGAAGGAAGTGTTTGATGAAGTATCACGACATCTGTGAACAATCTTTAACGTGTCAATCCAGACCGGATGCGTTCCTAGAGACTGGTGTGAGGCGGAGGTGACTCTGATCTTCAAGAAAGGAGACCTCAGCCACCCGTCAAACTACCGACCTATCAGTCTGACTTCGATAGTCGGTAAACTCATGGAAAGCATGTTTGTGGACAAAATGACGTCGTATTTAGAGTCAAACCTGCTACTGAGGAGTTCCCAGTACGGCTTCCGAAGGCAACGGTCATGCCTGACAAACCTTGTGGAATTCTTCCACTTCGTGTTCAGTGAGCACGATCGGGACAAGGCGGTGGATGTGGTGTACTTAGACTTTCAGAAAGCCTTTGATAAGGTACCACACCGCCACTTTCTCCGGAAAGTGCGAGCGCTGGTCATAGACGGAAAGGTAGCCGGCTGGATCAAGAACTGGCTAAGTGGCAGACGGCAACGGGTGGTGGTGAATGGACAGGCTTCTGAGTGGGTGCCCATTACTAGCAGGGTGCCTCAAGGTTCTGTCCTGGGACCACTACTATTCATCATCTACGTCAACGACATGGAAGGTGACATGGTTGCCAAGATTTCAAAATTTGCCGACGATACCAAGCTTGGTATAAACGTTGCAAAGGATGGAAATATTGCAAGCCTGCAGGAAGATCTTGGAAAGATTGGGGAGTGGTCTGATACATAGCAAATGCCTTTCAACGTTAACAAATGCAAAGTGATGCATATCGGCCACCGAAACCCTCAATCACCCTATATCCTTAAGGGCACTGCTCTTGAATCCACCGACACTGGGAAGGACTTGGGTGTAACTATACGAGTGAGCTCAAGTTCTCGAAACAGTGTATTGAGGTAAAGAAGAAAGCCCAAAGGATGTTAGGGTATATAAAGCGACAGTTTGGATATCGGAACAAGGAGATAATACTGTGTCTGTACAACTCCCTCGTCCGACCGCACCTGGAGTATGCCGTACAACTTTGGAGTCCTTCATTCCGAAAATACATCGCGAGATTGGAACGCGTGCAAGCCAGGGCAACCAAACTGATTCCCTCTATCAGACATAAAAGTTATGAAGATACATTAAGGGAGTTAGATATGTTCTCGCTGGAGATCCGGAGACTACGTGGTCATCTTATCGAAGTATTTAAAATACTTCGAGGCTTCGAGAGACTGGACTACGGGGATATTTTCCAGCTCAGCGAGGGGAGAACAAGAAATCACGGCTTTAAACTTCAACTGAAGCGATACCACCGTGATCTGTGTTGGAAATTCTTCCCTTACAGTATCTGCGATAGTTGGAACGCACTTCCGACGGAAGTTGTTAACAGTGAATCTGTTGACCAGTTCAAGTTAAGACTAGATAAAGTCTTGTGAAATCGCCGTTAAGATCCTCGTGAGTGATCTTCGAGGTTGCCAACGAACACCTTTGAAGATTGTGCCAAAAGTACCCTCCTTGTATGGACCGTAAGTTCTTCTAGGGTACTTATTTTCCTTGTAACCTCTTGCAGATATTTAGCCACAAAATGTGTAATTTTTGCCGGAGATCTTAATGCAAGATGCACAGTGGCAGTATATACCTCCTACAACAATGCCTGCAGAAACATAGAAGTACTACTTGAAAGACAATACATGACAAGCATCGGACCAGAATTCCCGTCATAAATAACGGGAAGATCAGCAACGAAATCTGATATAGTCCTATCTAGCATCAGGTTTCCTTACAACTACTACATTGAACCGGGCCCCATCATTTCGAGCGACTACCAGGGTATCAAAATTACAGTAGGTGTAAATCCCATTCAAATTGAAATCCCAGAACACAAAAGCTATAAGCAAGCGAACTTGGAAAGCTATAAAAATTACCTTCTAAATTATATCCCCGACCCTTTATTTTATGCTAATTTGGAAGAAATAGATGAGGAGCTGGATAAAATCACTGAATTTCTAATAAAAGCCGATAAAAATAGCAATCCCCGTATTAATTATAAACCCTTCCAGGTCCCCCCTGGAACCCTCCCATGAGAGCCCTGGCCCAAGAATATAGGGACCTGTCCAATGTAGAAGCGCTGATAGGCCCCAACAACAATGCCCGCAGAAGACTAAGACAAATTAAGGACGAACTCCAGACACTAATTACGGACCAATAAACACTACTATGGGGCGGACTAATAGAAAGACTCGACATAGAAAGAGACTCACACATACATTCTGGAAGACAGTTAAATGTCTTAAAGGAAAACCTCCACAGACAAAAATGACAATCAATCACGACGGCAAAAAAAATAACGAGTCTCAAGAGATTGAGGAAATGTTTAGGATTTTCTGGTCTTCAATATTCAAAATTACCCCAGAAGAAAATGACAACTACGACCTCGAATTAGAAACTGACGTAATTCAACAGCTAAACACAAATACACAAAACCTCTCCTCACCACTGTGTGTCGCAGGAAAGAGAGATGGAGAGCTATGGCAGTAAAGTAACTGCTCTAGAACTCTCCGTTACTCTAAAACCCTTTCGTCAAAGAGCACCGGGTACTACGGGGATGACCCGCGAGAATTTCATCAAGGGCACGCCTAACGTTTGGAGTGGCCTTCTCAACATCATGAACACCGCTCTGAACACGGGCTATTTCCCCAATCAGTGGAAAGTGGCCAAGATGATTTTCATCCCAAAACCGAGGAAGGCCCCGGACTGCCCTTCCAGCTTTCGACCGATATCTCACCTAGAATTTGCTGGCAAAGTCTTCGAGTAGATATTGGCTAATAGAGTCAACTCTTTTCTCGACGAAGCCAACTTACATAACGAGCAGCAACACGGCTTCAGAAGGAAAAGAGGGACTGACACGGCACTAGCCGTTGTCACCAAAAAGCTTGCTAAGTTCAAGGCAGACAAAAGGCATGCCGACCTAGTGCTCTGCGAGGTCAAAAAAGCTTTTGATAAGGTTTGGAAGGGAGGACTACAATTAAAGATCCTTCAAGTAGGCCTCTACCCAATTCTTGAGAAGATTCTATTTGACTACATAATGGAGAAGAGAGCATACATTCCTATCAGAGAACACAAAGGCCCCGAATTCGACCACGAAGCAGGGGTCCTTCAAAGAGGCTGCCTCAGTCCCCTTTTATACAAGATTTATACACGCGATCTACCACAACCTCTCTCAGAGGGTACGATATACGTACAGTTCACTGACGATATATCGCAAATTTGTACCGCCGTTTATGTTCACAGGGAATTTATGGCGAGAAATACGGCTAGGGAAATATCTAACATCAACTCTTTCGAGAGGAGATGGAAGATATACGGGTAGAAGGGGAGCCAATCCCCTACTGCCTGGAAGGGACGGTTCTGGAGCTCAAAATAACCACAGGGGGCTACAAGAGTCATATCGAGCGAACTGTCGCGAATAGCAAGAGAGAATTGAGGGAATTTTATAGGTTCCGTGACCTAAATCCCTCAAATAAACTCAAGATATTCAATGCGTGCATTCGCTCGAGCCTCCTGTGCCTCCCGGTGCCGCTGAACGCGAGCGCCAAGACCCACAATGCGAAACTACAAATTATCCAGAATAAAGTGGTGCTTCTCATCACAAACACCCGAAGAAGAGAACAAAAACGACAGAGGGAGCTCCACGAGTCAGTCGTATTATCTCCGATCAATGTGGCCCTTCACGAGAGAGCTAAGAGGATCTGGCAAGCCATTGGCACCCGCTTGACCACTGAGAACTCTCGTACACACCTACACACCTAGACATCGAGGTCTACCGACAAATAAGACCATTTAAAAGCAGTAAGATACAGTCTGACGACGACGTGACTCCAAAATACACATGACAAAATCGACAAAACACAAAAAACGACTAGTGTAATGCTCAAGTTTCTTTAGTAAAAATTCAAACTTTGCAAAAATTAAAATGAAACTAAAAGTAAACTTTTTTGAAAACCCAGAGCGGGAATAAAAACCCCGCCTCAAATAAAGGTTTGAATGCCAAAAAGATCATTATGATCTAAAAAATTAATAATTAAATTAACAAGATTAATTTAATTGATTAAACTATAAATTTTATAGTTTATTAAATAAAAACAAAAACCAACAAAATTCATCCAAAAACAAAAACAAACAGAGCTACCCTTTCACCAGGGACCTATTTATTCTGTCTCCCACACATCCTCTATTCTGTAAACTGACCCCATTTCACCACTTTCCTCTCTTACTATCTTTCTCTCTAACTTTCCCTAAATCTTACCACTTTTTATGTCCACAGTCCAAGGTAATTCCATGACGGCTCAGTTCATCTGACAACTCACAGTGATCTACGCACTGCTAAGTTACATCAATCTTTTGACTTGAAATAACTTTGGAAGAGAGCATTTTCTATATACGTTTAAGTATATACCAAAGAGAAGAAAGAAGAAATATATGCGCGAATCGGACTGATTGGAGAGACCTCCTGTTTCTGATTTGCGAGGAATCACCCCAAAGCGGTGACCTCCTTAAGTTTTTCCTATCTCATACTATACCTTTTTATATCTGAAACTCTCCTACTTTATTTCCATCTAGCACAGTATAACCTGACCACCAGCAAGGTGTCAGAAGCAGTCAGTAGTAGGGTGTAATGAACTCCCGAAGGAGACCCCGTTAGGGGGCCGGAGAAGGAGCCCGGTTATCGGTGACGAGCTGAAATCTGACTGTAGGACCGCTTTTAGGGCTAGGGCTAATTAGGTATGGTGGTCAGGGAGTGTGCGATCCAGAGCAGACAAGCGAGATAGTATTAAGAACAGATAGGAGGCTTCTCCCACTTGTGGAGTGGGGTAAATAATCTACTACCTTATTTTTCAGAAAACCCCCCCACCCTTGGGGGGCGCATGAAAAATTTAACATGGACCCAGAGGATTTCACCAAAAAGCTCCTACTTCGGCTAATTCAGAACGGGATAAAACGGAAACCACAGGATGTAGCACAAAGCATTTTCAAGGATAAACAAATCGCCCTGATCAAATGCATAGAAACAGCTAATGGATTTGTTGTCATCTGTGCGAAAAACAACGATGTCGAACTGCTACTTTCATCGGCAGGAACCATTACTTTAAGGAAATCGACTTAGAGGCTAAAGTACCACCCCAGATTATTGCCAACCGAAGCATCGTATGCCGTAAGGTAGAATCATGGGTGGAGGAACACTCCCCAGATGAAATAAAACATGAAATAATGGAACAACAACCCTGGATAAAGATACATGACATGATCACATTTAAGGAACACACATATGTGTTTAAAATAGTGTGCGAGTCAACCGAGATTGCAACAAAGGCACTACAGAAGGAAATCCTCGCATACACTATGAGAATCCCAGCTTGTAACATTCAAAGGGACCAGTATCACAATGTACAAATCTGTTTTAGATGCTACAAAATGGAAGACCACATCACCGCAAACTGCCCAAGAAAGGAAGGAGAAATAAGTTCAGGATGCAGTGGCCCACATTCTTGGAAAGCTGCACAAACTCCACGAAAAAGTATGTTAATTGCGGAGGAAGAAACAGAACATTGGCAATGACATGTCCGAAGCGAAAAGAAATAATAAAGAGAAAAGAAATTGAAACAACAAAGGAAAGAAGGAACAAGAAACACCTCATATGCGGCGACAGCAGCAATAAAAAACAATGGAACAGCCACTCAAATGACGCTTGACGGCACTATGAACGTAAAAATACTAACATGCAATCTACACTCACACGTCTTAAACATTGCCCAACCAGGAACATATGCCCCCCCGTTGAACTCCATGCTCAAGGAAAATGGGCTTGAGCCAGTGAAATTCCCGCAAAATATTGATTCATCGGCTATATTTAATATACAAATTTCAGAAGATACCAAAAAGAAACTCTTGGGAGAAACACAAAGAAAGAAAAGCGAATCTTAACAAGAGGAAGACACAGAAAGTGAAGAAACAGAATCTGATAGCAGCACCAACGAAAATAATAAGAAAAACGTAAAACGGAACACACGCAAAAAAAAGAAAGTCGACTAGGGACACCTCGGCATGCGACCAAAGACAGGATATACCAACCGCGAAATGTGAAGTGGATAAGAGTCAGACCTCAGCAAGGACAGAGATGAAAGGTAGAAATACCAAGAAAAGATCACAAATAAACTTACGTATTACCTCCACTCTCCCCAAAAGAAGAATCACTTAAGAACATACAAACAAGATGGATAATAAAAAAATATAATTTTACAGAAATATATTAATGGCTGGAAGGATAAAGAAAACACATACGAAAATATTTTTAGAGAAATAGATCCCGAAATCATTCTAATTTCAGATCACGGGATTAACCTTGAGACTCACAAACTAAAATTATGGAACTATGACGTAATAGCGACTAATCACATAAACGAACCACGCGACGGAGCAGCAATAGCAACAAAGAAAGGAATAGAGTACAAAACAAAATAAGCACTAACCGAATCTTACCTCGCAATTGAGGTCAAAATGGAATTAACCAACATAATAATCGTTATAAGATACCAATCACCGCGACGACCGGGACTCCCAATAAATAACTTTGTGAGAATATTTAACAATAGACTTCCAACTTTTTGGGGGGGAGACCTAAACGCAAGATGCACGTACACATGATATAAGAACAGAAAGCAAACAGGAAAAGATCTACAAGCTCTAATATACAGACGGATAATAAGAAGACTAGTACCAGAGTACCCAAGGCTAATTAAAGACAGAACAGTGACAACTCCAAACATTTGCCTAGCAAACAATAACATTTCTTTTAACTACTACATGAAACCTGTAGATGTTATCTGCAGCGACCACACAACAACACTACATCACCGTGAGTCAGCAACCGTTACAAATACCCGCTAAAAAATGCAAGGCATACCATAGAGCAGACTGGGATAAAAAAAACATGAATTGGATGACTACGCACCAAACAGACTAAATAAAGCTACTTTAGAAGAAATCGACGGCGAGCTGAAAAAAATATGGACGCAAATACAAACAGCTGACGAGAAAGCAATACCCAGAAACAAATACAAAATAGTTAAATACTTTATATGGATAGACGAAATGAAAACTAAGAATGCAAAAATAAAAGCGATAAACGAGGACATAATAATAAACGGAACGTCAAGAAAAATACCGCAATCTGAGAACGAAGAAGAGAGAACTACTAAGCGCAATAACGGACAAACAACGAGCTATTGCCCCGCGAATTTTGGAAAAAAAGATAAAAAGAATGGGAAATTCTAAAGGTAAAGAAAAAAAAATAAAGATTAAGGACAGAAACGGGAAATTAATCGAAGATGAATGCGAGATTGAAAAATTGTTCAGAGAACACTGGAAAGGAGTGTTCAACATCGGCGAAGAGGAAAACGAAAACTACGATATAGACTTAGAACAACAAATAATTGACGAACTAAATGAACGGATTAAGAGGACTTTCCATATCACTACGTAGAAGAGGAACGGTATACGAAAGATGGATTTAACACCAAAATCACAATCGAAGAATTGAAGAATACCATCTCAAATTTTAAACAAAAGGCCCCTGGGAAATCGAGCCTCACCAGAAATAACTATATAGAAGCACCAGATAATATACTTGAAGGGATAAGGAACGTGTTTACCCCCTGTATAAACACGGGACACTTCCCCGATGAGTTAAAGATAGCCAAAATGATATTCATACCGAAGCCTGGAAAACCACCTTCGGAGGTCGAAAACTTCCGACCTATATCCCTTTTCGACTTCATCGGGAAGGTGTTGGAAAAAATCCTGAACACAAGATTAAATGAATATCTCACAGAAAACAATCCCTGGAACAATCAACAATTCGGCTTCAGAAAGAACAGGAATACGGAGATGGCCCTCAGCGTGATTACAGAGAAAATAAGCAAAGTGAAAGGAGATAAATGCAGTATGGAATTGTATGCCAGGACGTATCGAAAGCATTCGATAAAGTCTGGCAAAGAGGCATACAACATAAAATTCTAAATCTGGAAATGAACAACTATTTGGACAGAATTTGATGCGACTACGTCATGGAAAGATATGCATACATAGACACGGGGAATTACCAAGGTGAAAGATTCAAGCTTAATGCGGGCCTCGCTCAAGGAGGGTGTTTAAGTCCTTTACTATACTCATTGTATACCTCGGACATTTTCCCACCCAGGAACGAGGGCTGTGTGAATATACAATAACGCAAATGATTTCACTAAATTAATCTCCTGTGTTTATCGGAACCCTCAGAGGCAGGCCAGAGTAACGGCAACAGAAAGAGAAAATCTAAACGAGTATGAACGCATATGGAAAATTAAAACGAATAAAGATAAATTCAAAATCATACCTATGTATCGCAAAAAACTATTCGACGCTTACGTAGATGGAGAGCGATACAGGTATAACTATTACCAAAAATGGTTACAAGAAACACGTGAACGAAAGAATAAACAAAGCACGAGTCATGCTAACTTTACTCTACAGATTAAGAAATCTAAACATAGAAAATAACAAAAAGATCTACGAGGCCATGATACAGCCTACTTTGATATATCCAACAATTGCCATGTATACGGTTTCAAGAAGAAATTTAATAAGAATGCAACGTATACAGAATAAAGCAGTATACATAATTACGAACACGCGACGATTAGAGAGGAAATAACAAAGACTTACACAACGAAGTTTAAAATAAAACCATTAAACAAAATAATTGAAAAAAGAGCCAAAAGTGTCATAGAAAAAAAAACAAGAAGAAATAGGAGAGGAACTAAATAATCAAATAGCACGAGGGGCAGGATGGAGACAAAATAGGCTGTTTCCTAGTGTTAAAAATAAAGCGGACCAAAGGGAAGAGGAGGAGATTTACGTGTAAACCAAATAAGGAAACCCGATTGTGACAAAAATTTCCCGAATAATGACAAATTCACCAGATTGGACTTGATACCCGCAAAGAATGACAAAACTAACCAAAAAGTGCAAATGAACGAAAAAGGAAAAACAACACATAAAGAAGAGAAAAATAAATAACCAAAGAACATGAACTCACACAACAGATACAGATACGAGAATTATGCTACAAAAATCACAGACACTCGAGTTAATATCATAGCAGGAAAACAAATAACGCTAACAACGGTTTGAACGCCTATCTCATACACACATAACATAATAACAAAACAACCACATAAATAAACAAACAGACACACTTTCACTCTAACTTATTTCTAACTTAACTCTAAAATTAGTTTATAGTACAGAGATTAGCGTGACCTCCACGCAACTTGCACCTCTCTGCAAACCTCCAACTTCCTTCCGCTTCAATCCTCTTCCTCCTTTACCGCTATCTAAAGGTAGTCCAAACACTAACACCAGGGACAGGTACAGCAAATCGTAACAATTAAAAGCTAGGAAAACATAAAAACACCGGGGTCCGGGTCCCACATTAAGCAGGTCCACAGGCCAACTTGGTCAACTTTCAAGCCTTTGACTTTATTTCAGTCTCTCCTATCCTTACTTCTTTCTTCCTCCCCTCCCTCTCTTTCCCCTCCGGAGCTCTTTCCCTCGGTTACTTCAGGCCCAGAGGGAGGAGGGCGCTGGGAAAACTCGGGGGAACAGGGCCTCGCTCCGCACCCACCCCCCGACCGGGATCTAAAACTTTTTCTCCCCCTTTCCCTTTCATTTCACTTCATTCAATAATTCCAATTGTGTTCATTCCTGAAGATGACCTAACATGGTCAAAAGACGTCTAGGAATAAAGAATATCATTCGCGGATGTTTTTTCTCGCTTCGAAGACCCTATTAAAAAACGTGTAAAAAATATTAAGAAAATACAAGTTAAAATTAATAACGCTGCCACAGCTGTGGACTTCAATAGTACCTGCATACAACATCGCCTTTTACCTAATTATATATATATATATATATATATATATATATATATATATATGTAGGAGGCCATGTGGTATGCATGCGTTATCAAAGTCAACAGCTGCGGCAGCGTTATTGATTTTGACTTGCAATTTCTTGATTTGCCTTACAAGTCTCTTAACAGGATCTTCGAAGAGAGAGAAAATAGCCACAAAGGACATATTTTATTCCTAGACGTCTTTCGATCGCAGTGAATCATCTTTAGGGAAATATGGTAGTAACTTATAATGATGATGATATATTTATTCGAAAGAGTACAAGACATTATTATAAATTAATTTATACAATGTTATAAAGTAATAGTGTTGAAAAAAGGAAAAATGTATCGCTGAGAAGGGAAAGGATTTAGTAGAAGGCATAGGTACATATAGTGGGTTCTCCTGGAGCATGTCACGCAGGAGTTCAGCTTTTTACATAGAAAAAAAATTAACATTTAATTTTTACCCAATAATAGGGTTTTGTTTATAAATTATTATATCAGTTTGCTATGACAATGTTTGGTTGATTTTTGTTCATATTATTGCTTATTTATCTACTTATTTATTTACTTGTATCTACTATATTATTATCTTATACTCGTTCTTAATTATTGCTATATAATACACTTGTTCTTAATTATTACCATACAACTACACTTCCAGTTATCGCTACTTAATAATTAGCTTATGCTCCCTTGTTAGATTATTACTACTAATTAGTTGTTATGCACTGGTTTTTACTGTTAATGTTTGCTATTCACATTTAAATTAATACCTAATATTTATGTAATCATATTTATTCCCTGGTTTATTATTAACTATTCACATTAATATAACTTAGTTGATTATGTATTTATATTTATGCACTGTTTTATTTATTATACACATTTCTATAAATTTTTATTAATTATGTATTTATATTTATTCTTCCGAATTTCACTTTTATTTTTAATTATTTAACACTTTTTAACGATTAGTTTATTTCCGATGTCCTCATCCCGCACTTTATGCTTTTGTAAGTCGACCCGTTCACTGTGTGTAAGCTTGAATCTGGTATATACATCGTTCCGCTGCACAGGAGACTTTCGATTTCCTTTGGGGACCACGGCCCCTCAAAGGTCCACTTGAAGTCCCCGTTTTTGATTCCCTGAACTATCTTGACGTGGTTGTTTTTTTCCGGACGCCGTCCGATGCTACCGAAGATTTTTAGGTTAACTTCCTTCCCGTCGAAAAAGTGTCCTTTTTCAAGGACTTCGATTTTGTCGGTGAGAGACACTCCTGGATAACTAGCGTCATCCTCCGAGCATCCGTCTGATTCCGTTTGCTTGTCTTCTTCTTCTAATTTCGCTGCTGCTCTGATGTTCTTTTTCTTTTTGTTACGTTGTTCTTCGGGCTGTTTCTGGTGGTTGCTGGGTTTTCTTTATTATCTTCTCTTTCTTCTTTTTCCATTTCCTGGCTAACGTCTTCTTTCGTGCTCTCTGGTTGTTGTTGTTGCTCTTCATTTTGTTTTGGCTTTTCCTTTGGAGTCACCGTCGGATCTTCCACAAATTTGATGTTGAGCACATCCTGAGATGCTGGGTTCGGGGGAGAACCACAGCTTCTTCTTGACACCATTGTGTTGGAGCATATTATTTAGCTCCTCCGAGAAGCTTCCGGGGCGTGCAAGGTTCGCCAAGTGGGCGACAATGACCATGGTCAGGATTTCCTTGCACTCAACCGGCACGACGAGTTTCAGAGAAGCTCTTTCCGTAGTCGTTGTGGTTGGATGTGCAGATGATGCTGCGGCGTAAGACCCTGCGCTGGACCTTGCCTCCTTTTCCTTTTTTAGTTTTTGTCTCTTTTCTCAAAACATTTCTTTGCACAGGGGACATCTCATGGCCAGGGCCCGATGTTCCCCTCCGCAATTTGCACATCTCTCTTTTCCTTCTTTGCATTCTCTCCAACCGTCGCCGGTTCGAGAGCATGCCGCACAGGTCTGTTCTTTCTTTGTATTATTAGTATTAGTTGTAGAAAGTTGTGAAAAAGAGGGGGTAGATAGTGAGTACGGAGAGGGGGGGGGCGAAAGATGCGAAAATGAAAAAAGTACTAGGTTAACAGAGTAGTTGCCCGGTGTACGGGCCATCTCCATTGAATAGGTACTTTAAGTGATGGTTGAACCTTTTTTTTTTTTTTTTTTTTTTTTTTTTTTTTTTTTTTTTCTATTTTTTCTCAATCAATAATTCTGTATGTTCATCCATATATGAATATGTATAAAAGTTTTTTTTTTTTTTTTTTTTTAGTTCAACTCACTTGAATCTGGGTTGTGGCTCTTCGTTTTTGGTGTTTGGGAGGTAACTCATGTAACCTCCCTCTTCGTGATCCAGAGCATCGAGTGTCTCGTTTGGAAGAAACCCTTCCAGTTTCTCCCAGATGCTTTTCCCTCTTTTGTAGAGGTATAAATTGATTGGCTCAATTTTTGTTTGTTCGTGTAGGCTCCTTGAGGTCCGGAAGTCGTACCATTTGGAGCCTGTAACGAATTTGAGACCTAGGTTCTGTACTCTTTGTAGCATCGACATGTTCCTGCCGGATGCTACATTGAGTGGGATGCTTGGGTATACCAGCTTGGATCTGACCAAGCTGATGTATAATTTTCTTTTATTGGTTGTGGAAAGATTCTTAAATCGGTGGAGTTTGTCAAGTTCAGTTTTCGCAAATCCAATTCGGGACCTCACGTGCTTGCTCATTCCAGGACTGGAGAGTCCGAAACCGAGAATAGACGCGCGAGGAGTGTATTCAATGTCGGTGTTTCCGATTTTGAAGGGGATGGTACGCTGTCTTCCAATTGCGGTTGCGGAGAACTTAGCCACGTTGATCTGAATCTTCCAGCGTCTTTCGAATCTGAAGTCGGCAAGGCTATCGCCTTGCCGACTTCGTCCTTCGTACCACAACTTGGGTGACATCATCTGCGTACTGGATGTTGAGGGTTTTCCCATCAGCTGGTTTAGGGATATCCCTCGTGAAAATTGTGTAGAGAGTGGGGCTAAGGCATCCTCCTTGAGGAACACCGGAGGCAAGGTCGAAGGATTCTCCTACGTGTCCTTCGAATGCTATCACTGCTCGTCTGTTGGTGAGATAGCTACAGAGAATTTTTTCAAAGTGAGGAGCGAGTCTCAGTCTGGAGATTTTGTATTTGAGGCCTTCGATCCAGACCTTGTCGAAGGCTTTCTTTACATCTCTGCAGACGACATCGATCCAGCAACCTCTGGCTCACCATGCTGCCGCATGTTGCAGCATATGGGCTATCGCTGTTTCTGTGCCTCGGTGTTCCCTGAACCCGTGCTGCTCTTCGTTCAGGAGGTTCTTTTCAGCTAGGTGTTTAGCCAGTCTGCTGTTGAGGATTTTTTCAAAAACCTTCCCAATGGTCTCCAGCAGTGAGATAGGTCTATAATTCATGACCTGGTTAGATGGTTTTCCCGGCTTGGGTATGAAGATCATTTTGGATGTCTTCAGGCCATCCGGGAAGTATCCCATTGCAAGAGACGCATTGAATAGGTTCAGCAGTCTGGTCTTAAGTCTTTCCGGGGCTTCTTTTAGGTGCCTGATAGTGATTAGGCTTAGCCCTGGGGCTTTAGACTTAAATGATGAAATGGAATTGGCAAGCTCTTCGGTTGAGATTTTCATGCCGTCCTGAGAGGATCCTTGAAATCGGAGGTAGCAAGTGGTACAGTAAGGGTCAAACCTCCCTTCTCTTCTCTCCATGTACTCAAGAACCTGATCCTCGAAGCCTAGGTCGAAGTCTTCTTCTTCTTCATCAGAGATTCTAAAGACGTTCTTCCAGACTCCGCGGAAAAGCTTCTCTTTCTCCTTAGGAGTGACCGCCTTTGTACCTTCATGCTTGATTTCCGTTCGGCCAGGGATGCAAGCATTTCCCTTTAGCTTGTTGATGGTTGACCAAAAGGTCTTGGGGTTCCTCTCAGTATCTAATTTTTCAATCAGATGATTCCATTTGTTCCGAATTTCTGTTCCTATTCGGAAATTCAGCTGATTTCTCAAGTTTTGGACGCTACGAAAGTCCATGGGTCTGGAGTAGCCCAAATTGAGGATGGTCTCGTAGACTTCCGTAAAACGATGCTGTAGCACCACTCTCTCTGGGGTTGGTTTTGTGGGTAAGATTAATTTGTGTGACGTCATCGGGATAGCAATAGCGTCGGCGGCTGATATGAGGTCGTTAATAGCAGTTAGCTCGTCATCCAGATCTTCTTCGGATGCGTCTTGCAAATCAGGGATAACTTCTGGAAATGCACTCCTGTACTCTTCCCATTTTGCATTCCAGAAGTCCTTTCTAGGGATAACTGGGACTGGGATAGGGGCTGTTGCTATGGTAATTATCATAGGCAGATGGTCGCTAGATGTTAGGGGTCCGGGCGCAACACGATGGTGAAACGGGAAGTTGGGGTTTGTGAGCACCACGTCCGGTTTAGTGGCCGTCCCGGGGTAAAAAAATGTGGGGAAGTCCGGACCAATGCGATCTGCAACGCCTCTACGTGTCAAGAGGTCAAGTGATCTGCCTCTTGAATTTGTAGAGGAGTAACCCGCTGCTCTGTTCATGGCGTTGAGGTCTCCAGCGAACAGGACAGGGTGCTCTTTAGTGAACAGGGTGTACAGGTCATGGAATGGAAGATATGACCTGCGAGGGGGCTGGTATCCCGCACTAAGTTCAATGTCACCCATTGAGCACCTTAGGATGATGGACAGCGTGGACTCATCCATAGGGTTGCCTATTTTGTATTGAAGATATTTTTTTACTGCTATTAACGCACCGTCGAATCTTTCGCCGGTGCAGTTCTTCTGTATAACATTATATCCATAGATCTTCTGCTTGTCCAAGTCTTTAACACTTGTTTCTGACAGCAGAAGAACATCAGGGTCCAGTTCTCTGTAGACGTTATACAGATGGTTTTTGTTCGGTTCCCATCCTTGCAGATTGTGTGCCAGGATGGTTAACTTGTTTCTGTATTTATTGGCTATCCCGCTAGTCTTTATTAATCTTTGGCCGTTTGGCGGCCAGCTTTTATCTGTTTGTACTGTTCCGGGTCATAGAGCCTGAAGTTCTCGTTATAGAGCTTTGTCTTACACGCGAGTAGTGAGGCTCGAATGGTTTCACCGGAGACTGGGGCGTCGTAGCATACTTTGATCAGTCCTTTTTTGACTCTGGCAGCAACCTCCTCAGTGGAGATCTCTTTCTTATCAATGTTTTGTGCATTAATTGCCAGAGTGAGTCTGATCTCTCTGCCGTCTAGCTCGAGGTCATCCTCTTTCTGATCGGCTTCATTTGACTGGATCTTGGGCTCCACTTTGGTTTTAGGAGCCCACTACTGCTATAACCCCGGTAGAAACAGGAGGTATCTCCAATCAGTCCACCAGGGCTATGACCCGTACCCAAGCGACGGCAGAAACAGGAGTTCTCTCCAATCAGTCCGCCGCCACCAAGTCCGGGGGCAGTGCGCTTGACAGCGGGAGGAGCCTCGTATTTTGGGGGTTTTGGGAATTTACCCAAAACTTTCCCTCCTTTACCGGAAAGGAGGTTCAGCGTTGAGGGGATAAGGACTCTGTTTCGGGCAGAAGCTTGCTTGCTAGGACGGTCTGGGAGGTCTGGTCAAGACAGAAACAGGAGGAATCTCCAATCAATCCGTCTAGACCTGGTTCCGTGGAAGTTCGTAGGGATTGAGAATTTTTCCCCAAACTTTACCTCCTTTATCAGGAAGGAGGTTCCGGGGCAGCGATTTATCTCCTTTCTTCACCCTGACTTGGGTTTGGGCAGAGCTCACTACTGTTCTCTTAGTGCCTATACAGATCTAGTCGAGACAGAAACAGGAGAGATCTCCAATCAGTCCGTCCCGACCGAGGAGTGCCAGAAACAGGAGGAATCTCCAATCAATCCGGCTCTCCTTATAAGATCGTACAAGCAGGGCGAGAGCCCGGTCGAGATGAGTGATGCCCTGGAAGGTCTCGTCTAGACAGAAACAGGAGGAATCTCCAATCAATCCGCCCAGACCTGATTTTGTGGAAGTTCGAGGGGAGTTGAGAAATTTTCCCAAAACTTTACCTCCTTTATCAGGAAGGAGATTCCGGGGCAGAGATTTTTCACCTTTCTTCACCCTGACTTGAGTTTGAGCACAGCTCACTACTGTTCTCTTGGTGCCTGAACAGATCTAGTCAAGACAGAAACAGGAGAGATCTCCAATCAGTCTGTCCCGACCGAGGAGTGCCAGAAACAGGAGGAATCTCCAATCAGTCCGGCTCTCCTTATAAGATCGTATAGGCAGGGCGAGAGCCCGGTCTAGCCGAGTGTTACACAGCGTTAAAGCCTCTGGTTGCTATTCGAAGCTGAACAGGTGAGTTTGCTGTGCCAGACTAGTATGATAGTCTATTTGAAATTTTCAAAAATTTTCACAGGGTTGAGAAATTTTTCCTAAAAAATTTTCCTCCTTTGCCGAGTTGAAGATCCCACGACGACGAGTTTTCTCTCACTCACCCACTGACTCTACTCTCTTTCTTTGACTTTGACTTTGACTTTGTGTAAGTGCGAGTGCATGTGAGGGGAGACGATAGGGTGTGGGGGGGGGGGGACAGAGATAATAGACAAGTGGAGAAGAGAGAAAAAAGTGTGGAAGAGGTGCAAAGAGATGCCTAGGGTCTGGTGATCAGACTTATCACTTTTATTTATTTTCTTGCTTGTGTGAGTTCATTTTTGTTGTTTTGGGTTTTTGGTAATAATTATAAAGTTATAAAATTATAAAATTATAACTATTATGGCGTTCAAGCCATTTGTCTTAGCAACTTTAGTTTTTTTTTGGTTTGTGTTGTGCATTGCCTGTTTTGTATATGTTTTTAATATATTTAAGTGCGTGCTTGTTGTATTGTTTTATTGTGTGTGTATTTTAGTAGTAATATTGTTTCTTCTTTCTTCTTGGTAGATTACTTCTTTCGAAGTTCTCGTCGTAAACGTTGGGTTCTTCAATTTTTGGTAGGGTTGTCTTCATCGGTATCTTGTCGTAGTAGGGTTTCGAGTTTTTTCCAATGTTCTTGTGATTGATCTTGTATCACAGGTTTCTTCTTTCTCATCTCACGCATAGAACGGCACTTCGTCTCCGCCAGCCACTCGGTTGACGGAGCTGGGGAATCTGGGGGGACATTCAGCTCTTCTGTTCTGGTTAATCATCTGGGTGATTTCATCACTCAGTTCACGATTAACCAGAACCTGCATTTTCCGGGTCCGTTCCTCTATGATTTTGTTAATGGGAATTATCCCCCCTCTCTGTGCAGGTCTTCTTGCCGTCTTCTTTCATGCCTGCGTGTACCCGTTATTAGGTACATGCATTTATTTTGCACTACTTGAAGACGCCTCTTTTGTGTTTTTGAGACACATGAGAGGGTGGAGGCGGGGTAAAGCAACGTAGATCTTACAAGGGCATTGTAGATCTTCTTCTTGTTGCTTTCACGTAGATTTCTGAAGCGGTATAGAGTTCTGACAGCGGACGAGGCTCGAGAAATTCTTTCTTCGACGTGCTTTTTGTACCCGGTAGAGGTGATTTTCATACCGAGTACATTGCATTCGTTGGTGTAGGGGTATCGCGTATCCCCCACACGCACGTCTGCCAATAGGTTACAATTCCAACTGACCGAGCTAGAAGATCGCAGCCCTCAACAACACGGGTTCCGCAAGAGAAGGGGGACTGACACAGCCCTTGCCCTTCTCACCGAAAAGCTCGCCTGCTCTAAAGCTGAGAGGAAATATGTAGACGTGGTGATGCGAGATGTACAAAAGGCATTCAATAAGGTTTGGCTAATAGGTCTGCAATACAAGATCTTAGGTCTCCCGCTGAACCCAATCCTGGAAAGGGTCCTTCCTCTACGACTACATCATGCGCAGAAAAGCCCAAATTTCGATCGAGGGCTACAGAGGACCCGAGTTTGAACTTGAGGTGGGTGTTCCACAAGGGGGCTATCTGAGTTCGCTGCTGTACCTTTTGTACACACTGGACTTACCTGATCCAGTAGGGAGAAAGTGATGTACCTACAGTTTGCAGACAACATTACACAAATCGTCCCCAGTTACTACAACATGCTAGATTTCAAGCAAGGCAGACAGCCATCGAAATCGATAACATCAGTCGATACGAACGAAAGTGGAAAATCAAGACCAACCGCCGAAAGTTCCCGATCCTTCCAATTAACCGCCCAAAACGTTTGGATGTCTTAGTGGACGGCGAAGTATACCTGTACAGAAATGAAGGCAAAGTATCCAAAGGATACAAAGTGCACATTAGTAACAGAATCTCCCTAGCCAAAATACAGCTCAGAAAACTGTATAGATTTAAGAGCCTCAGATCCCAAAATATTTAAAAGCTATACACTGCTCTGGTGCGCTCAACCTTAGTGTACCCGGCAGTGGTCATGCAGGCTGCGAGTTTCACCTCTCTCAGACAAATGCAGATAGTGCAGAACAAAGCAGCCCGGCTTATAGCTGGAGTTCGAAGGATGGACCATATACAGCAAACAGAACTGCACGCAAGAGCAGGTCTGAACCCACTGAATATAGAACTCCAAAATCGAAAATGAAATACTCCCGAATATGAACCTCGACCTAGACATTCCGAGAGCAGTTAGAGGACGTGCCACCAGGCAAGCCCTATTCCCAAAGGAAGAAACTGCTCCCGAGAAAAACAAATTGAAATATATACTTGATCAAGAAAAGCATAATCACCTAAGTTTAATAAAAACTGAAGAAAAAGAGGTGAAGTGCCCAACATTAAAACAAAATAAACAGAAGTGAAATAACAACCTAAACCGCGGCAAAATAAGAGTTATAAATTGATATTAAAATAACAAGAAAAATATATATAGCAAACAAAAAACTTGAAAGGCTTGAATGCCACGACGGAGGAAAGAAACAAATTTATTTATTTATTTAAAAAAACAAAAAAACATATATGTATACATATATATATATATATATATATATATATATATATATATATATATATATATATATATATATATATATATATATATATATATATATATATATATATATATATATATAAAGAAATAATACTAATAAATGGGAGGAAGAAAAAACAAATTAACAGAAGAAAAACCTGAGAGAAGCCCTCTACACCAGGGCAAAACTCAACTTCTTTTTATCTTTATATATCTACTACACATTTCCTACTTATTACATCAATTTCAATTTTATATCTATATTTTAGGTAAAGGAGGTAATGGAAAAGGATGGTCGGGGAACGGCACATGAAATTTTAGAAGGGAAAACTATACGTTACAAAACCGTATATAACGGGGAGGGTGAGATTTTATATCTAAATCTTAAGTAAAGGGGGGCAAGGATAAATGGAAGACGAGGAACGGGGAGACTATGCGCTACAAACGGAATTAAGTGTCAGTGAGTGCTTCTCCTAATGGCGCTCAACTCGGGGACGTCGAGATGTTGGGAGTGCGGTCTCTGGCTGGGGCTGCACGTTTATTGCCGGTTTCCTTGCTTGTATAATTACGTCTTCGGCCATTCCTAACCTTCGTTGATTTTTTAACCTAATGGTGATCGAGGTGTTCTTAGTTAGCTCCTGTCCTTTCAAGACAGCTCCATTGGAGTGAGCGTGCCTTTTTATCGCTCCGTCTTGAAGGTGAGCTGCCAACTACCTTGAGAAGGTTGTGGATGTTACGCCAATGTACTTGGAGTTGCGGTGTTCGCAGTCACCTATTTTGCACGAAAATTCATATACGACGTTGGTCTCATGGAGCTCACCTATAGGCGGAAGGCAGCTATTCTTCATTATGCAGCTGCTCGTTTTTTGGTTTTGTAGAATATAATTAGGTTACTATTTGTATTCGTGTCGATTGGTGTCGCGTTCCGATGTAGGATGGTTTTTAGAGCCTTTTTGTCTTCACGGTAGCCGGTGTTTATGTGACCCCTTTTAATAAAGGTCGATATTGCTTTTCTTTGAGGTAGACTGAACGTTGGTACTGGTGGCCAAATCCACTTTTTCTTTTATAAGTTCGTCGATGGATCGTTGCGGATAGCCATTGTTGATGAGGATTCGGGATACCCTCTTTAACAAGACGCTGATCGCCAGAGCTACCATCCTCAGGTTGAGGATGGTAGCTCTGGCAATCAGCGTCTTGATCATATAGGCGATGAGCGCTTAGTGACACAGGTTCAAATCCAACTTCTTTATTTACTTCCATATAACGGTTAAAATAGTTTGCCCTATCTTTCCGTTCTCAACATCTCCCATTTTCCTTCTTAAGCTTTTATTGGTTCACGTGATATTCTCCTAAGTGTTTTTCCGGGTTGTGTTACCAATTTTCATTTCCTTGGGCCTTTATATATATATATATATATAATGTGTAAAACTAACGTTTATTCCTATTTTTTCATTGATTATCTTATTGTTAACTTACAAGTGGTAATTATTTGTTAAAAATGTCTCCTAAGAAACAGATTCTTAAAGCTCAAAGAGCCCAATTCATGGCATTGTTCAGAGAGGGATTATGCCAAGTCAAAATTGCAAGAAAATTGAAAGGCTCAAGAAACGGTGCTCAAACAACCATTAAAAGGTACAATGAGACCAATTCTTTCAAAAACCGTGATGGTCAAGGTCGCAAAAGGTGTACAACTAGGAGGGAAGAGAGGTTGCTGAAAACGTCATTTCTGACCGATAGGAAAATTACCTCTTCTGATGTAGCTGCTGAATTTCGGGCAGCAACAAACAAAGAAATATCAAGATGCACAGTAGGAAGAAGGTTATTAGAAGCTAAACTCAAAGGATGTTAAGCTAGAAAGGAACCGTGGCTGTCTCAGGTGAACAAGAAGAAGCGATTGTCATGGGCAAAAGATCATAAAGATTGGACTGATGATGATTGAGCTAAAGTTGTTTGGTCTGATGAAACGAACTTTGAGCTAAGTTATCCATATTAGTTTTCACCAATTTATTTCATTTGTACACATTTTTATTGAATATCGAAATTTTTATTGGATACCAAAAATGATCAGTAAAATTTGTATTTCTCCTCAGATCTTTGGAACTCCTGGAGCTGTTTTCTGTTCGTCGAAGAGTTGTGGAAGCTTATGATCCGAGATGTGTTGTCCCAACAGCCAAATTTGGAGGTGACTGTGTAATGGTTTGGGGCTACATGTTGTCTTCAGGTCCAGGGTTGTTGTTCACTTGCGAGGGCTAAATGAATTCCAACACTTTCACCATCATGTTAGACCAGGTTTATCAACCTTCCTTAAGTAAAATTTTCAATGGTGACATACCAGATGGTGTAATCTTCCAACAAGACAATGCTCAATGCCACACATCTAGAGTGTCAAAGGGTTGGTTTGAAAAGAAAGTGGTGACGATGATGGAATGGCCCCCTTAATCTCCAGACCTCAACCACATTGAACATTTGTGGTCACACTGAGCACAGAAGTGAGGGTGCACAAATGTTCCTCAAAAAGTGAATTAACAGCCAAAATTGATGAAGAGTTGCAACCACCTGTTGCAACTTATTCTCAAGTATGCAAAAACGCATACAAGCATTTATAAAAGCAAAAGGACACATCAAATATTAATTATCGATAGAATATACGCAAAAATGTTTATTTATTGTATGTCAAGTATGAAATAAATTAGTTTCAATCATATTTTTCACTTTTTCATACCTCGCCCATAATTTTGGCTGGCCAAGGCTATATATATATATATATATATATATATATATATATATATATATATATATATATATAAAGAGCAAAACAGAGGAAGGGGGATGGCTGTTTGTGGGGGTGTTAGGACAAGTTATGACAAGTCAGGACCTGCAGCCGCACGCTCCTGCCTCTTTTTTTTTTTAAGAAGCAGTAGCTGATCGCAGATCGTCAGTCACAAATTTTTCAACAATGGAGAAGGTTGAGCACCGCGCAGTGATCAAATTTTTGACCAAGGAAGGCAAGAATGCAAAAGAGATCATGAACGCATGGTTGCAGTGTACACCAACACCGCACCTTCCTATGCAACCATTGCTCGCTGGAATAGGGAGTTCCGCCATGGTTGTGAGTCCCTTGAAGATGACCACCGTACAGGAAGCCCATTAGACGTGACCAACGAGGACAATGTGGCCCGTGTGGAGAGGATGATCCTTGAAAATCGACGGGTGAAGGTCGAAGAAATCGAGCAACAACTTGGAATATCACATGGAAGTGTTATCAACATCATCCACGACAATTTGGCCATGACCAAGGTCTCTGCCCGTTGGGTCCCTAGAAACCTCACGCCCCATGATCGACTTCAACGTCGTCAAAGTCCACAAGGCCAGAGTTGCACAAGCTGCTGTCCGCGAGTGCGGATTCGAGGAGCTCAACCACCCCTCCTACAGTCCAGACCTGGCTCCTAGCGACTATTTTTTATTCAGCCAGCTCAAGGCTGCACTGCGTGGACGCCGGTTTGGGGACAATGAAGATGTCCAGCTCGCCGTCCAGGACTGGATTGGACACCAGTCAGGAGATTTCTGGTTGTCGGAAATTCGAAGCCTCAGGGACAAGTGGCGCAAGTGCATTGAAGTCGAGGGTGGTTATATTGAAAAATAATAAAACACTTTTCCTCATATCTCGTTTCCTTATATCCGATTGCAAAACTTATTGACCGACCCTCGTAACTCTATCTATCACTTTGTGAAGTTTTATTCGTACCATTATCTTCTTATTTCACGAACTCTGTGACTCAGCACTGACATCACTGCTATACTTTCAAGCTGATTCATGTTCTTGTTCTCAAAATATCATTCATTCGAAGCTCACAGCAGCCGCTGAATGCAGATCCAGGATCACCGTCGCACACTTGTTAAATGAGGCATACAAACTACGAAGATGTACTCCAAATCAGTCTCGACCAATTATTAGACTTTCGTCTTAAGAGTCCTTAGGAAAAGCGAAAGTTCATGGCCAAATAAACAAAGGTGTATTTAAATAAAATAGATTTACCCCCTTTTTGTGTTTGTATAATATAACTACAAATTAAAACTTGTTATTATTATTAACATTATTCGGCAGAGGAGAGGGAAAATTGCGATGACATCATCGCTAAATTACTTGCATTTGATACATACATGAACATACACGTCGTCGTAACATTATCAAGGGAGTGAGGTAGAAATGGGGTCAATGTGGGGAGAAGGCTCTGAGAAGAAAGTAGAAACGAGCGAGTTTTCTAGATAGGAAAGTATTGGTAATAGTACTAAAATATAAAATGAGAAATAAAAGCTGAGACAAAAATAAATAAAGAAGAGAGAAAGAAGGGATGATAATAATATAAAGATAAAAAAAATGGATAGCAAAATGGGAGGCAACGAAATGTGGAAGAAAAAGAACAGGTACGATGAGGGATAATTTGGGAGAGAGTTCGGTACCCAGCTAACGTTGCCTAAGTGTATGTGCGATGACCAAGAAAGGTGACAAAAAATGGTGAGAATAAAAAAATAGGGGATAATTTGGGGGAGACGGTGGTTCCTCGCTCACTCCAGTGCATGTCAAAAACCACAGCTGTGTGTAATTAAGCTTATCTTAAACCTAATTGTGTGTGGGGGGGGAAGGGGGAGCGTTAATCCGATAAGAAGGTCCACCCACTTCGGGGTGCTGCGTGTACACTATTCTAAGTATGTAAAATCCTGTGCGAGTATGCTAAAACGTACAAACCCATGTGCGTTTCACTACCCTCAAATGTCCCACTACTACTGGCATAAACCAACATAATGAACAAATCCTTCACCATTCTTCATCAATCTCACAACTCTTTCTCTCATTCCCCTACGTAATTCTCTAAGTACTCCATCCATAAATGTATTAAGTTGCCATGGCGACATCACGCAACCATATCCTCCTTCACATATGACAAACCATTCACTCTGGCTATCGTCGACCCTAACGCTCGCCTTATTTCCATTAAAGAACTGTTAACACCATCTACACCAGGGGTGGGGGAACTTTTTTCAGCCGTGGGCGAAAAACTCTAATGAAAGAAGTCGGCGGGCGATAGATAAAATTTGACTCTTGTATCTTTTTAAATGTTGTTTAAATTTATCTAAAAAAAAAATTAATACGCGACCTTCTTATTGACTGCCACCACGGAAATTAAAATAGTATTACTTATGAGATGTTGCATTTTTTAATATACCATACAAATATATCACTCAGGGGACGGTGAAAATTGGACCCGCGGGCCAGGGTTAACCCCGGTGCGTACCTTTTGATAAAAACGAAGATGATGATCCCCTGAGTGTGTCCCCACTCAGTAAAAGCTAACCATGGGTGGATCGGTGTAATATTAAGATTTAGGCCGAGTGGATTGCTTACTAATTGCCAAAGGATCGTCCAAATTAGTTAAACACACAGATACAAAAATAATCTTTAATGTACATGAATTTGAAATAAGCAACAGCGTATATAAATATAAATAGAATTAATCTTGCACTGAATAAATAAGTCTAAAAAAATGTCGTGGGGATTACTTGAAAATTACTCACTGGGATGCTTGCGTCTTAATGACACCCGACAGAACGAAGGGAATATTATTATTGAGTTAAACACTGAATTAAGCACTTCTAATACTCGATATTATGGGTTTGGGATGAGAATTCTAGTTCACAAATAAACTGGTGAAGTTAGGGGAGGGGATAGTTCAATTAACGATACTTTTTGAGTTCGTAAGTAATTTTGAAGGGAACGGTGAAGATCTTCTTCTGGTGACGATGATCGCACCTAGTCCGGCCGTCCGAGGTTACCGAATGAGAGGGTAATCCTAGATCGGTGATATAATGATCCTATGCCGGATCACGAAGGTGAGCCAAACGATGACTCAAATCGGACTTCTTCCTCGAAGTACCTGTCCGATTATTCGGCTCCTGGAGTAGGTAGCCAAAACCGATTACCTAGCTACGTCTAGGGTAATCCGCAGAGGGAGGTCCTGTGTTACTTCAGACTCCGAAGGTCGGGGAGGCCTGCGAGAAGTTTGGTATCTACAAGTACCGTTACGGCAACGACCAATTCCCCGAGAAGTTCCTTCCTTGCAGCGGGCGAACGGTTTCCTTTGTGGATCGGGCTCCACACAAACTCGACGTAGGTCCAATATCTTCTGCCTGATTCCAGGAAGAAGTTTTCCTTTTATTTCCCTCGCGAGCAGAAATCGAGAGAGAGAGAGAGAGAGAGAGAGAGAGAGAGAGAGAGAATCGAATTCTCGTAAAATCCGTATCGTCGCTTGAAAAAACTTTTTTTCATCTTTGGGCAGACAGTATGTCTTTCACGCTTTCGAGACATCTCGGAGTTTACTGTGGCGCGAAAAAGGGCGACAGAGAATTCGAGGCGAGGGGTGCATTTAGAGATACGAGAGGGCACGCAGCTTGTTTCGGAGTATTTCTGCGTACACTTATGTACGCAATATTTAGACTTCTACAACGATCATAAGTTGTCTCCAGATTCATGAATACACCATACATTTCACAACCCTTTCCCCTTTTCAGGTAGCAGTATCAGTGCAGATGCATGACCCACACACACCCCTACTCGGTCTAAACCACCTTTGTTCATCACCTATCAAACTTACAGTTATCCTTCTTATACACCCAATCCAATTTTCCCATACACTGTGCCTACATCCTTCAACAGACTTATCTATTTTACCCTAACCAACAGCCCTATTACTGCACCATTCCTGTCCGCAGGCACTCTTCCACTTTCAAATGCTTACAACACAGCCACCAGACCCATTGTCTAACAAATTCACCAGCACATTTTAGCATCTCATCGACTATACCGTCTATTCCAGCTACCTATAAATTTTCAAACATCTCACAACACTACCAAACTCTTGTATGCTTATCTTTCTCTTTCATACCTCTATGCAGCACCAAATTTAAAGTTACATCATCTTCCATACCCACATTACCTATTTACTTTTGACCTCCTCCGTGTTCACAAGTACTCTGCCATTCTTGTCCTTGATGTCCACACATTTATTCTTCTCAAGTTTCTCACTTCCTTTTTGTTCGCTTTCTGTTCCCATCGGGATTCTCATTCATGTTCCCCAAATGCTTCACTTGCTACTTTCCTACTCTATTTAATCAATCGTTTCACTTTTCCTTCCATCTCCTTCCATACATTCAAACCATATGTCCTGGACATGACCACCTGCACTGTTAAGGATTTGTATGTACACCTCTTTTTGCTTTTCACTACACACTTCACATTGTCATTCCACCATTCCACATTTTGCTTTGTATTTCCAGCTTTAGCATATCCACACACAGCTATTACACTCCTTACTGCCACCTTCTTAAATTTGTTCCACATTTGCCCTCTCTCCACACTCCCACTTATATCCTCTTTTCTACTTTAAAGCCTTCTTATAAACTCTCCTCTAGGATTTAATAAACATTCACTTCTGATTCTCCCTTATGTTCCTCCCTTTTCAGGTTTTCTCATCTATGTACCAACCAGTTTAACCTTACACTCATGTGATCCAATAGTTGCAAACTCATACCTCTTACAGCTTTCACACCAAATATGTCCCACATCATATTCTTTCTTACTAAGCAAATATCAATATTACCCTTGACTTCTCCCATGTCTCCTTTGCCAAACCCATGTGCATTAATGCACATCCTTGTTATGAAGTTGTGTTTTGTATGCATAAGTTTCTTTCAGCACATAACCTTACCACCATCTCCATTTTCATTCTCTCCGAGTGTACCCAAAACTCATTTTCTCATCTATTCATCCATTCATATTTCCTACAACCATCAGCCGATACCCATTCTCAACTTTATTCCCCACTCATCCCAAGTTATTCCAAAATCTCTCTTTCTCAGCTTCACTTCTATCATTACTGAGTCCAAATACTACAACCTCGCACAATTTCACCTTTGAAATTCTGAACTTCTCCCACATAAATCCCGATCTTTTAAATTCATATCCAATGATTGCATTATACCCCTCCACTCAAAAACACGGCCACACTCTACTCATACCTCCCATTTATAGACCTGAGCGCACTTCATTCATTCCATCCCACACAAACTCTTCATTCCATTTCATGTTTGTCTCATATAGAACAAGCATCGCCCCCCCTCTCCTACATCACATATACCTCTCACATTTCATACATCCATTATATTCACACTGTAAAAACGTCACCCATTACAGCTATTGCTTGTCGCACTTCTAGGATAAAGCCTTTAAGGGCGCGGTATGCCCTGCTAGCGGCCCGTATCAGTGCTTAGTTGCCTTTTACAACACATATTGCTCCTGCCTCACATACAAGCATTAATGAAATCCAATTTCTAATTTGAATATGATCTGATAGGCTGAAGATAGACAAAGTGCATTTTGAGGAAACAATGCGATTATATCTAACCTAGCGTAACCTAGATAGACCTGACATGACCTAACCTAACCTAACCTAACTTAACCTAGCCTAATCTAACCTAACCTAACTTGACCAAACCTAACCCATCCACGTAACTTGTGGATATTTTGATTTTATATAAACAAAAATGCGATTATATCTAACCTAACGTAAGCTAGTTTGACCTGACCTGACCACACCTAACCTAACCCACCCACGTAAACTTTGGATATTTTGATTATATATAAACAAAAATGACATTCATATGTTGGTGTGATGCAAAGTCGCCAGTGCCAGAGTTCCTAGAATTGGCAACTCACAGTCAAGTGCAGAGGACTGGCACAAAGAGACTATTGAGAATTTTCTCAAAGGATTTATTCTAAAAAAACAAAAACATCACATCTTATATACCAGGTGTTCTGAAGAATTGTGAAACTGATTCAATGTAAAGAACTACTAGGAAACAAAAGAAATATTTATTTTATTTCCATGTATACAAAAAATATGTTTACATATATTGATTATAAAAGAGATATACAAATTATTACCATATTGCAGCTATTCTTTAGGGAGTAACGACATTCGGGACAGTGTACACTAAAAAAATTGAGGCTTCTGCTATCCGTCTCGAGTAGATAAAATAGGGAAAGATAAATGTAAACCAGCGCAAGGGAAGCTTTATTGTGGAAAAGAATATGAAAGAAAAATTAAAAAAATAACTGATTCACAATTCTGTATGTAAAACTAAGTCCGCTCTCGTTTTTCTCTAATGAATTTTATTAACCTGAGAAATAAATCACAAGATGAGCGGTGGATTTTCTTTTAATTTAAGAAAAAAATATATAGAATAAGCCTTAATAACTAATTTAAGGCTGCAAAATCACATCCGCTTCCGGATAAAAGCTTTTATCAGAATATTTTGGTAAAATTCCCTGATTTAACGATTGGTTGAAATGATTTCGCGTCGGCCAATCCGAAAAAGTCTCAGTCGCAACTCTAGCCAATGGGGAAAAGAGAAGCATTCCTGCGGGCGGGGTCTTGCAGGGGTCACAAATTTCAATGTTACATTTACCAGGTCACTGACTAATAAAAAGGGTTACGATACACGGAAGACTCTCCCACTTCACTTCAAGTGGCCAACAGCACAATTCGTCCCTCAGTTTCGTTCTAGCAAATTTTGGAGAAGAAAATTTTGGCCTCGCAACGCTCATTAGAGTACAGTGTGCTACTGTCGGTACTACAAACAAGATACAGTTTACACATACAATTAAATCACGCGGTTAGTTATTCCTCCTGGCCATTGGCGCTATATCTAATTATTCACTTCTAGAACAAGCACGATTTTTCTGATATGGAGACAGCTGATAGCAGCAGAGAGCGATTTGCCATCAAGAAATCCTACAGTATAGAGGTAAGTTTATATTAAAAAACTAAACTAGAAGTTCATATGAGTGATTTATCATTAAATTATTGACAGAAAACAACGGTGACAATTCTCTCTGAGGATAGTCCTTGAGCTCATTTAAATTTCAATTGCTCTTTAATCAAGCAAGAAATAGAACCACAAATTTCTTCTTATTCGTAATTTTTTTTAAAAAGTCCATCCTTAATAATAAGAACCAAACCTAATAATCCAGGGAAGCATTTATATTTGATTTGTGTCTATTGATTTAAGAGTTTCTAATGCGTGGCAAGGTGGAATTCCATCATCTAAAATTTCACCCAAAACATAATATTTCATATTTACGCGTATCTCTTCTCAGCAATAAAAAATATATTTTGTAAATCTGAAAGAGTGAAAACTGCACTGAATCCATTTTTTCTCATCCAAAATATCCTCTCGCTCTTTTTCGCCCTCTCTTATGCAACAGGTGTCTCTCTCCTCCATGGAATCAACAAGTCAAAAAATACAAATTTAACGTTATTCTTAGGACTCGCAAAAGATTGCGTCTGGAACTGACGCGGATACAGCACTCTATTTTCTATTATGCTATATATATATATATATATATATATATATATATATATATATATATATATATATATATATATATATATATATATATATATATATATATATATATATATATATATGTGTGTGTGTGTGTGTGTGTGTGTGTGAAAATGATGAAGTGTTGTTTATAAGAGAGAGGGTATGGGAATGACCCCCTCTCCCCGCCCCCACTCCCCCACCCTGTTCAACAAGACAGTTTCCGATCCGATTCAAATGGATATTGTAACGATCTCAAGGTACTCCTTAGATTTACCGACTCGGGGAAGAAGCAGATCCAGGGCGGGGGGAGGGGAGCCCTAGGGGGCTAAAGCCCTACCAAATTTCAGACCCGTTTATGTTTATATTTCTTTTTTAAGCTATACTTGTATTCTGCTATTTTAAAACCGTTTTGATCGAATGTATCTTATATGATACATGTCTAAAATGGAGGTAAGTCTCAAAATTAATTATTAAATTCAGTATTATATCTTAGCTAACCTCCAAAATCTATTCAGAATTTTCTGATGTGTGAAAAATTATTCGGATCTGAGAGAGTTCGTGCTCACTCCTTTATCATCAATGTTGTGTCAGATAACCGTTATTAATGATCAATGCCCCCTTCTCAGACTCCTCAGAGGGAGGAATTGAGGTTAACCCCTCCCCCACACACACAATTTTTATCCTGGATCCGCCACTGACCGGAGGCCGATCTGTCTCTAAAATGGAAGAGGCAACCAGTTGTGAATTCATTGTTCACTTCGAACGTGTTATCGAGGGAAGTAGGTGACTCCGAAGGCCCAGTGGCCTATGCGAGGGGAAGATGAGGCCGGGTTGTATTGCTTATTTTTTAAATCAACCAGCAATGGTGGAACCCTTCGTGAGTCCAGGGAAAAGGGAGGGCGGGCATCCATAGCGGGGGCGAGTACTCCATCTGCAGGTTCTGGAAGGTAAGTTCAAGAAAATATTTTTGTTCATAGATGCAGAACGGGTTCATTTTGTTTGATTCTTGCGCTCTTCACCGATTGCTCCTTCCTACATTTAGCGTGTGATTCCCATGTCCAGCATTCTTTTAGAGATGGGCAACGATAACCACCACCCGCAAGTCCAAGCTGTCCATTAAAGAAAGAAAATTCAATAATTTTAATAATTCAACCCTCAAGAAAAAAATCAATACATTATTAAAAAGAATAAAGTTCAATTTTAATTTGATACAAATTTTATTTAAATGACACAATTAGAATATTCACGTCTTTTGGTGAACTTTCTCTTGACGCAAGAAAGGATGGACGATCAATTCTCGAATGGAGCTTGCAATAAATCCCTCTCAAGTTTTGCAAAGTCATGTTCTAGCATAAATAAACTCAAAAATATATGTCCTAATTTTTTTTTCTAATATGTATTTTTAGTAGCATGCGACTCTATAAGTTAATATGTCCGTCCGTAGGTCGATCGGTCTGATGGTAACCGTTTTACTTTTCAATGAGCTTTTTGGCAATAACATCATAACTATTTGGCCGATTCTAACGAAATTTGAAACCTTTATGTTGTTTTAAATTCTCTTTCAAATGATAGAATTAACAAGGTCCTCCCAAGGTTAGTCCGTGAATTTTCAAAATGAAACTAACTATGAGTCAGATTGTCCCATTTGTTGAAAGTTTTGAAGGTCATAAGGTCATAAGTCAGAATAATTGAAAGCACGCGACTTAGGTCTGTCGATCTTGTTTTCCGTACGGTCAAATCTTTGCAAATTACGAATGCAAAGAGAAGTTGGCATAAGATTGAGTGATGATTTCAAAGGATAAATTAATACAAAGTCCCTCATTACACTCAGGAATTTAACTCATGACTTACCTATGAGTTTCTTCCATCATTTATTCATAATTAGCTAATCATGTATTATCAAACTCAAATTAAAGTAAAAAGCCTTCATATGGAAATGAGAGAAATTTGGTGCTGTTCTAATAAGCGATCTACCGACATGGTTGATGTTCTATTATGCAGTCTACCTCAACTTCAACATTCTAAACAGCATGTTGCCCTTTGTCTACCATCCTGAAAATAATGCCTCAAATTATCTCGAATTATTTCTAGACTTCTTTGTAGCATTTAAGTAGGTGGTGATTTTGGCCCGTATTTACGTTATACGCAATAGTAATAATGGTTCAAAAGATCAATATTATTTATTTGTTAGATCATTATTATTCAGTCAAAGTAAAACAAATTTAATAAATTGTATTCTAAACAAATTGATGGGGCACATGTACAAACTCCCAGTTGAAGAGAAAACGTGATATTATTTATTGATTAAAATAATTTTACAATATAAAAGTGTTTTACAAGCTGATTGTTAGTGGGTGTTTACTGAGTACAATAATGGTAGGAATATAATGTTTTAGTCAATAAAACAAACAAGTTTTTATAAAGAGTTTTTCCTCATTCAATATATTAGCCTGACTGATTTTACTTGGTTAGCGGAAGTCTGCTATCTAATTTTAGGCATGGATAAATTCGATCAAGATAGAATTTCATTTGGTAAACTTTTAAGAGAGGAAAGTATTTGAGGCTTTTCCTATTCAATTTACATTAACCTAACTTATCTAAGACTATATATGTAAAAAGCCTACCGCAAATTAATTACTATCAAAATCACGAGGGGATATGGTCTGGAAACTGATGCACGTGTCGCACTTGGCAAGAGTCACAGAAGATAGAGCTTCAACATGGCCATACATTTTAAACTGTGTTTTAATCATATAAAGCAAAGAAATTTTTCAAAGTTTCAACATATCTTAAAGCTATTAGCTTCTATTTTATTTAGATCCCTTACCTTCGTCATTTTATTTTATTTTATTCAATTATTTTCTGGGTTTCTTTATATATAGATTCATTCAAAAGACAGCATTGCATGTAATTTATTGTTATTATGCATTTCCTACCAGCTATAATAGTTGTAAGTGATGGTTCATTAAGTGATTTTACGCATTTCATTTACTTCATTGCGCATTTCTTTTAAGAACAAAAATAGAGAGTTTCAAATATTGAAATTGTATCTACAACCAAAGAATTTTACATTAGCGCAAAGTTGGAATTAAGCAGCATTGATATCGATCGTAAATCCAATACAATTAAAAACTAAATCAATAGAAGAGAAAATAAAGAGAATATGTGAATTCAACAAGGGTCACTTGGGAGGACTACCTATTTTTGCAAAAGTTTTGTTACACTCGTTTTTATTATCTTTCGAGAGGTTTATGAGAGACAAAGTTCCGTCAAACAAACTTAAAGTTCTACTTTTCCAGAACGTGTCATTTGAACGGGGTTTTTTTTTCCATTGTGTGCAGATGTGTCGAGATGAAAGTCAAAAGAATCGAGTTATCTGTTTTCCTGTGCGCGGGCCACAACAAGTCCAACACACCAAGCGGCTCAAGGTCAGTCGGATGATGGCCACAGAGTGACAGCGAGGCTCAAGAACGGAGAAGACCTCAAAGAGCGACCTCGTCATGGCAGGCTTCAAGGTGCGAACCGTTTGGTTGGTAGAGAGGCCTTCGAAAGTGCTCCGAAGCTCAAAATAACAGCGCTCGCGAAGAAGACCATCTTGGTAGCCGTCAAAGAGGGGGGCTTTTGGTTCGTGAAAAGGACTCTGCTCACCGAACTTATGAGGGAAAAAGGTTGGGAGCTTTGTCGTCGCCTTCTCAAAGACTTGAAGTGTCATTGTAATCGAATTCTCATTATTTTAAGGATCAGAAAAACCTTCACGATCGATCCTGTCATCAAGAAGCAGAACGACCGTGTGGTACTCGTAAGTTTCGTCCAGGACGCCTCCGAGGTCCGCTACGTGTCCTCGACCAAGGACCCGGCTTCCGTGATGATGCTCAGCATCGTGGCTTCGAATGACAAGAAGATGCCGTCAATGTGGTTCGCGGCAGGTTACAGGCTCACCGCGGCTGATTACAGGGACATCTTGACCACGAAAGTCCTGCTCTGGGTGAGAAAGATCATGAAGAAAGCGGACTACGTCTTTCAGCAGGACGGTGCATCGGCCAAGACTGTGTAAGAATGGTTGGGGTCGAACATGAACGTTTGGCCACCGCAGTCCCCCAACCTCAATTATTTAGGTTATAGCGTGTAGGCGCATCTTGAGGGCAAGGCTTGCAAGGTCCGCCTCAGCAACGTCGACGAACGGAATTCCTCCGTCAGCGGTTTGTGGGTCAGCATGAGGAAGCACTTCGTCCGCAACGTGTGCGCGCCCTTCTGCGTTCGAATAGAACGCGTGCTCGTCGCCCATATTAATTAATAAACGCATATTTTATAAGTTAAAACAATAAAAACGTGTCTAAATGCATCAAAACTATCAGTGTCCTTTGTTAAGAGCGTCGTAGCGAGTGTAACAAGACTTTTGCAATACTCGGTAGGAAAGATTGATAAAAATGCGACAAACTCTCTGGTTCGCCCAGTAATATCAATGAGTGGAACAGTGACCCATAACATTGCCAAATATCTAAATCAAAACACATAAACAAAAACATAATCCAGTCATCCGACGAATTATTATTATAAATAAATGATATTCAAATTGAAAATATAAATAACGTGGCCTCACTCCTTTACAAATGTACCAGTTAAAGAAATTATTAACATCATTACGACAGAAGTATAGGAAAACAATGAACTAGAATCACCTAAATTACCAAAATAAATTCTCGAGAACTCCTAATCATTTGCTGTACAAGAACCTCATTCACATTCAATGGAAGAACCAACCTACAAACTCTCCCACCTACGCAGCAGAACACACGCACACTCTCTCTCTGTTCCAGGGAATCCTGCGGACGGCTATCTACATCCACATACCTTTGAGGCAGAACAGATCCCTTTGCCCCGGGACGACGAAGGTTCCACCTGAACGCTGCTTGGTGTCAAAACATAATACTCCTGATACCCTCGGGCCCACCAGCGATTGTCATACTGACCTTTATGTAGATTTCATTATCCGGTCGGGGATCTTCCTGGATAAAGGCAGGTTGGCGAACCACCACTACTCCTCCTACCTACAAAGAGATGGGGTCGCCATGGATGCACCACTTGGACCAACACTAACGGACTTCTCCATGGCGAAAATAGAAAATCAAATTTTAACCCAGAATTTTATTGAGATATGTGATTGACAGGTGAACAAAATTTAAAGACCCTAAACACAGACCTCCTTTCATCGATCGCCTGCAAAAATAGGAAGTCCTAAAATTGATATATGATAAACCAAAAGACAAAGGTTTCCACTTCCTAGGCATTTAACATTATATAGAAAATAACGGAAAAGTTAATAAAGGAATATTCACGAAAGAAGCAGACAAAGGAATTTACATTAATTCAACTCTGGCTGCGCGGATCCAGTGGGGGGGGGGGCTAGGGTGCTGAAGCCCCCCTAAATTTCAGACCCGTTTATGTTTATATTTCTTTTTTAAGCCATACTTATACTCTTCTCTTCCTAAGGAGTTATGTAATAATATAGAATATATATATATATATATATATATATATATATATATATATATATATATATATATATATATATATATATATATATATATATAAACAGTTCTTTAAATCAGTTGTGATCGAATGTATCTTATATGATAAATGTCTAAAGTACAGAGGACATTGTTTGTGAGACGAGAAATATACTTTTAAAGGCTTGAATAGTCGAAGAACTCTTTCAATGGCTGGCTTCAAAGCCAGCCACCTGGTCTTACTGTATCCTAAAATCTGTTGAAACTCCACGTCAACAGAATCACAGATATCTTTTAGTTCTTCTAACCTGGTAAAAGAATGAGTAGATTTTTCCAACTACAACTTCGACATCAATAGGCAGACAATCACATACACTTTTCAAGCGTTATTTAAAACATGGGCTGGACAATTGACACCAATTATTTTTTGACCTAAACCTTGTTGTAGCATTTCTCAATGCTGGACTTTACATTGTCCAGCATTGAGTAGTCATTTTTTTCTGGACAAATGATCTAAAAACAGTAAAATGCCGGACAGTCCAGCAAAATGCTGGATGTCTGGGCAGCCTAGTTATACCACGAACAACCTTAAAACCCACACGTAGCACTTTAAACCGAACAAAATTCAAGACCATCTTGAAAAGATCCACAATATGAAACCAAATAGATAGTGTAATTTACAATTCACAAAACGAGCAAAATTTGAAATTCGTAGAAGTCATTCTGATTAAACAAAATAAACGAACGAATTCATGCACAAATTTTACATCGCATAATTTTAAAATGATGTACTTTCATATTTATTTTAGGCCTATCGCCCCTCCCCCAATATCCCTCACCATCCTGCCTATATAAAACGAGTGGGTATTTATTAATTTGAATTTCTCCAAAGATGTCAAATAGCCTTTGACAAAACGTCAAAATTAAAAGCATCTTGGTTTTTCCTCTCAAAAATACTCATTAAGAAATCGAATGCAGCTTTACCTCCAACTATGAAGATTTTTCACTTTCATGATTCGTTAGTTAAGAACAGAAGTATGAATTATCCCGTTGTTCCCGAGAGAAATAATTCAAGAACGAATTCTAACTTTGTATGACATTGTGCTTGAAAGTTTCAAAATAAGATCTTTTGGAGACTGAAGAGCCTGTCTTTTTTAAATAATTGTAGAAGTAGGCCTTGTAGTTTTTACAGCTTTATTTCTTCATCACTGTGTTCAAATAAATATAATTGCTACTTTCCCAACCACTGCAACTTTGGCACTAAAGTTGCGTCTTCAAAAAATCACAAATTTAAGTGGCCAAAAATGTCGGCGATAATGGCTTCCTATACATCTCTCACTTCGCCTCAAATTTTCCGATCCAAATCGTTGAAATCTTTTGTCAATTCCACATTTCTCTTATTTCTCCCACATATGTAAGCTTTTTTATTATTTATAACTTTTTTATTCACTATCTATGAGTATGCACCCTTCATAAGGACCCATTCATTGTATAAAATATATCTCTTATTATTAATCGGCTACAATCATTACCACTAAACACAGTAATAACTGAAATTTGTAACCACTTAAGCATCTTTCTAGCGATAGCAAAATTGATTCGAATGCGTCTTTGTCTCTCATCAACTGTGAGAGACATTTGACCAAATACGACCCACGTTTGTGACATCATTTAGCCGATCCCTAGTACTTTCCATGATCAATATACCATGATAAACAAATATTTATTGATCAAAACACTAATAGAAGCACAAAACTCCTTCTTCGGTTAGGTTAGCTAAAAAATTTGAAACATTTTACATTTGTGGTATTTAAAAACGGGTTACTTTTTGAAAGCTGCAAAAATATATTATTAGGTTCGGAATTTGTTAGGTATATTTTCAAGTCAAAATTATAACAACGCAAATAACTTATTTTATTTTTTTCAAGAATTGCCTTTCGTTCCCATATTGACTGTGCATTTAACACATTTTTAATTTCCTTAATTAACCAATTTCTTTACGAACTTCTTATCAAGTACATTCATGGCAGAAGTACCTCCAAATGATTTTGGCTTTTATTTTGGAACAATAATAAATCGTTCCACTTTTGTCTTATTCTTTCTTCTCTCCCTGGTTAACGCAGTCCAGAATTTCCGTTAAACGATGCTTCGCAGAAAACTTTAATTCTTCGCCTCACTTTCGGGATCAACTCACACTGAGTGAATTTTCAATTTCAGACTTTTTTCATGAAAGATTTAAAGAAACCGAATTAGGTGGGTTCGAATTATTTATTGGTGGTGCATTCACAACTATGCCAAAGACGCATGACCAAGGTAATTGACGTTTCACTTTCCCTTTTATACATTCACGCTACGTAGCTGCTCTAATGCCAAATTCCAATTTTAAAAGGCGCCATTATATATGTCTGTGACGTTTACATTCCACCTATTTTCAAATGGATTGGCTGTCTGATGCATTCGCTAGCTTATATCGTGTGTGCACTCACACACGCTCGTGTATGTGTGTGGAACTGTGGTGTCAGTGTACATGGGTATCCACGGGCAAGAGGGGTGGGTCTATTGGACATTATCCTCTTTTGCCATTTTTATGGCTGAAAATAAAAAGTGCAAAATGTTGTAGTCAATACGGAAAATAAATATGATTATAATTTTGTGAATGAAAGGGAAAGAATAGAGGAGAACAGGCAGATAAGAAAAAAATGAAAATAAACTCTTTTGAACCCGATTTTGCATGGAATAATTAAGGGAAATTAATAATAGAAGAATTTAACAAAATGAACAAAATATTAAATAAATATATATTTCTAACATGGTTGACACAAACCATCTGGTGTATGTGTTCGAATATCTATTGAGAACACTGTCGTGCAAAAGCTTCAAAGGTGTCCAACAGCCCCTCCCCACCCCTCTAGATTTAGCCAAAGGAACAGTAAACCATAGTTAAATAAATATATATTTCTAACATGGTTGACACAAACCATCTGGTGTTTATGTTCGAATATCTATTGAGAACACTGTCGTGCAAAAGCTTCAAAGGTGTCCAACAGCCCCTCCCCACCCCTCTAGATTTAGCCAGCGGAACAGTAAACCATAGTTAAATAAATATATATTTCTAACATGGTTGACACAAACCATCTGGTGTTTATGTTCGAATATCTATTGAGAACACTGTCGTGCAAAAGCTTCAAAGGTGTCCAACAGCCCCTCCCAACCCCTCTAGATTTAGCCAGAGGAACAGTAAACCATAGTTAAATAAATATATATTCCTAACATGGTTGACACAAACCATCTGGTGTTTATGTTCGAATATCTATTGAGAACACTGTTGTGCAAAAGCTTCAAAGGTGTCCAACAGCCCCTCCCAACCCCTCTAGATTTAGCCAGAGGAACAGTAAACCATAGTTAAATAAATATATATTCCTAACATGGTTGACACAAACCATCTGGTGTTTATGTTCGAATATCTATTGAGAACACTGTTGTGCAAAAGCTTCAAAGGTGTCCAACAGCCCCTCCCCACCCCTCTAAATTTAGACAGAGGAACAGTAAACCATAGTTAAATAAATATATATTTCTAACATGGTTGACACAAACCATCTGGTGTTTATGTTCGAATATTTATTGAGAACACTGTTGTGCAAAAGCTTCAAAGGTGTCCAACAGCCCCTCCCCACCCCTCTAAATTTAGACAGAGGAACTTTAAACCATAGTTAAATAAATATATATTTCTAACATGGTTGACACAAACCATCTGGTGTTTATGTTCGAATATCTATTGAGAACACTGTCGTGCAAAAGCTTCAAAGGTGTCCAACAGCCCCTCCCCACCCCTCTAAATTTAGACAGAGGAACAGTAAACCATAGTTAAATAAATTTATATTTCTAACATGGTTGAGACAAACCATCTGGTGTTTATGTTCGAATATCTATTGAGAACACTGTTGTGCAAAAGCTTCAAAGGTGTCCAACAGCCCCTCCCCACCCCTCTAAATTTAGACAGAGGAACAGTAAACCATAGTTAAATAAATATATATTTCTAACATGGTTGACACAAACCATCTGGTGTTTATGTTCGAATATTTATTGAGAACACTGTTGTGCAAAAGCTTCAAAGGTGTCCAACAGCCCCTCCCCACCCCTCTAAATTTAGACAGAGGAACTTTAAACCATAGTTAAATAAATATATATTTCTAACATGGTTGACACAAACCATCTGGTGTTTATGTTCGAATATCTATTGAGAACACTGTTGTGCAAAAGCTTCAAAGGTGTCCAACAGCCCCTCACCACCCCTCTAAATTTAGACAGAGGAACAGTAAACCATAGTTAAATAAATATATATATTTCTAACATGGTTGACACAAACCATCTGGTGTTTATGTTCGAATATCTATTGAGAACACTGTCGTGCAAAAGCTTCAAAGGTGTCCAACAGCCCCTCCCCACCCCTCTAAATTTAGCCAGAGGAACAGTAAGCCGTAGTTAAATAAATATATATTTCTAACATGGTTCACACAAACCATCTGGTGTTTATGTTCGAATATCTATTGAGGACACTGTTGTGCAAAAGCTTCAAAGGTGTCCAACAGCCCCTCCCCACCCCTCTAAATTTAGACAGAGGAACAGTAAACCATAGTTAAATAAATATATATTTCTAACATGGTTGACACAAACCATCTGGTGTTTATGTTCGAATATCTATTGAGAACACTGTTGTGCAAAAGCTTCAAAGGTGTCCAACAGCCCCTCCTTACCCCTCTAAATTTAGCCAGAGGAACAGTAAACCATAGTTATCTCCTTGGTTATGTTAGTCCTGCATCTAGAATGTAGCCTCCACCCTTTAATAAAAGCTACAGTACAATTAAAGTAATAACAAAGTTATAAGATTAATTTTAAGATCTGACCTTGCAAGTTTGCCTCCCTCTTTCCTCCGCTGGAGATGACCTCTCATACAATTGACCTTAATGACTACCTACGCTCTTTTTCCTGGCCCCTCTCCCCTTGGTTTGATGTGAATGAGTTCCTTTATCCCGTTCTTTTTCGTCGTCGTGTGGCCCCTTGCTTCTTCGATGCTGTTTGGAGAGTTGAATAGCAATGGCATCCAGCGAGAGGCGTCTTAAAACTGCTCTTTTTCTTAGTACCGAGACGGCTGATACCTCACCTTCACACTTGCCACTCACTCATAGGATCATAAGAAAAGGTGTCTGAAAAAAAGGTTAATCAATATCCTATACGAGGCATCCCCTCGTATAGGTGCTACATAACATCCTCATCCATAAATGTATCTAATCATTTCTTAAAACTCCTCAGGGATGACGCTTCTATCATATGACTAATGAACCTAGTTCATTCATTTACCACTCGATTTGTAAAGCAATCTCTTTCCTAAACTTAAACTTGTCCAGCTTAAACCCATTGCTACGTATTCTATCCAGTTGGCTAAAAATAAGAACCTTACCCACTTGAAGACTTCAATCAAGTCCTCAGGAACTCTTCTCTAACGAATGTAGATTTAGTCTTCTAAGCCTTTTTCCATAAGGTAAGCTTCTCAACCCATGAATCATCTTACTCATTATTCTTTGTATTGACTCAAGCAATCCAATATCCATTTTATAATATGGTGACCAAAATTGCTCATCAGTGTCAATATGAAGCCTAACTAATACCAGGTAAACTTTCAAAATGATAACGGCGCTACTGTTTCTCACGCTCCTCCCAATGAACCTTATGCCCTATTAACTCCATTCCTAGAACTAACAAAACCAACCCAAACTGTGTAAGCCTCTTGCACGTGTTACTTCCCTTGTGACGCCTTAGTCTATAAGTTCCGCCCATTTCTGAATTAGGTGAAAGGCCCATGAGATCCCTTCGTTCGGGCTCGGCCCTTGTATTGCTCTTCCTCCTAGTAGTCTGTTTCCAGAGTTCCTGATCGAATGTCACCCTCCAACATTGATTAAATCGTGCAATTTTATCTCAAATCTGGTCACATACTGAATCTTTTCTCCTAAATGCAATTGACCTTCATTGAGCGACTGATGCTGGTCAGCATTCCATTCTAGTACTCTTTGATCTCTCGGCAACCTTTGTTCCTGTGTATCGCACTGTTCTTCTTCATCGGAATGAAATCTTGTGGTTTCTGGCACCGCCCTTGACTGGTTCTGCTTTTCCCTATCACATCGCACTCAATATGTTCATATCTGGATTGATCTATCAACGGTGTCTTTCGGTATTCCGCAAGGCTCAGTTCTTGGTAAGCTCTTTTTTTCGTATCTAATTACCTCACCTTGGAATTCGAATCTGTCCACGCAGTAGTGAACGTTGTTTTCTTCAGAAACTTTTCTCTTTGCTGATTTTTCCACAATTCGCCTACCTGGGGTTGAAAATTTCAATAAATAAATTAAAAAAACAACGAAGTGAAACGAAATACATTTTAATTAAATGTTCGATAGTAAAGCCGTTCGCAAAACTGACGTGCTGCGTCCTCGTCATTCCTCCACCACAGGAAGCCGCAGCGGAGGGACGAAAGAGCCGCATGCAACTCCGGAGCCGTGGGTTGCCGACCACTGGCCTAAACAATGGAAAATTACTGTTTAGTGCGGGAATTTCTCAAAGAGAAGTAAAATTATAATAGGAAATTTGAATGAATATAAAACTCTTTTATGACGCGTGAACGTTTTGAACTTATTAATTAACTACGGGATTCAGAGAGCGGATTGAAATTGATTTAAGAGGAGTTATAGGTCGAAGCCGGGGATCTATAATCTCCCATGGGAAGAGAGCTTATTGTTTCATTAAGGACGGGTGCATTTTGAGGTAAGAACCAATTTTACCCGCTCGGCCTTCGGGAGGGAGACAAAATTGGATCGAGATTATGCAGAAATATTTTATGTATGAGAGATATATTTTTCAAAAGCGAAAAACAATGATAGCATTTAGAGAGAAGATCTTCCGAAAAGTTCTTAAAGGGAGGTATGAAGTTAGGGGGATCGAAAATGCGTGGAAGATGCCTTGGAACATCCGTAGGCTGCTTGAAGCCCCAGGAACAAGGGAGCGATAGGAATTTTGCGTCATACAGAGTAATTAAGACGCTTAACACAATTTAGTTGATCGAAGTAGGGTCTCTCATGTTTATGCCGAAAGAGATAGTGGAGGGGTACAAAATAGCTTTTTTGATTACATTAGGTGCATCTTATATATGTATATCATTTTAAGGGGAAGTTTACTAAATGGCCCTTTTGTTTAGTTGAAGGCCTATTTTTCTGTACTTTTTTGAAATACTTTTCTCCCTTGGTAGGCCTACTGGGCGTAGGGATAAATGAGAGAAGGATGGAAAAAGATGAGCAAAAATAGCAGAACTAGTAAATAATATAGAGATGCAAATAAATAAATAGTATATAAAATCTTATTGGTTCCAACTGATGGGCCAGGATGGCGGTTGGGGAAACACGATAAAAAAAAATTACAAAAGAGTACAATTACAGAAAAGTACTAATTTGAACACTAGCAAGCTTGTAAGATTTGAATGAAATGAATAATAGGGGTGGGGGTCACTGGTAAAATTTTTACTTGTTTCTTCAATTGCTTTTTTTTAACCCAGGTAAAATTATCAGATTAATTTGCATTGTAGGAGAAACGAGTAATTGTGTCCTATTAATGAATATGTTGCAACTTAGTTTTCTTTTGATTCAAAGAAATAATATTTTTTCTTTGCAATGCCTCATTTATTCTTAATAATCCACCGGTGAAAACTGGTGGATTATTATCCTAATTCTTGACCAGGGATCACTACATTAGCTCTAAAGTTTCTGAAGTGATAGGTATCAAAGACTTGTTATCTCCGCGTTCAAATGCGATGGCATAGTTTCATATTTCTTGTTCAGAGGTTAACTATCGAAAGTATTTTACGAGAATATTATCACAAATCTTGATTTTTTTAGTTCCTGTCTTTAATTGTTTAATAAATCGACTTTTTATAAGGTGATATGTCTATAAGTAAATTCTGATATAATATGCAGTGTTTGGTTACAATTTGGCTTCAATTCACCATGGTTTAGTCTAATTGCCATTTTACGATAGTATACATAGTATCTTGCTTAATTACATTACAGTGAGTCGTTTTTGGATTCAAAGAAATGTTTGGAGATTTTGATTGGGAACCAAAGGAAATTAAATAAAAATGTCCTGAGAAGCGGCTTGGCCGGATCAGAAATCATCTCAGCCCATCTCGAGCGGAAGGAAAACGAAAAAGGCCTCGCCAAATCCGCTTAACTCCCGCCGATTTTCTCAGACAACGGAAATCACTCCGTTCTTCTCTATTTTCTTTTTCTCCTCCTCTATTTTCTCTGCATTTGGTGGTTTCGTTTGTTTCAACATAATTTGCTATTATCTACACCAATATATATATGCAATTTCACTAATGGACTGACCTCGTCAGAGATGCATCAATTTAAACCGCGCGAGTTTTTAATGATATATTAATAGGTCTAATATTCAAAGCAATTTAGGCCTAATCTAAGAAAAAAAACACGGAAAATCTAGGAAGCTTATATGTAATTAAACGTGTGTTATATTTTAAATATTCTGATCCCCTTTTTATGTCGTTTACCTACGATAAAACAAATATCGCTCCAATCCAATGCCAGATTTGTTTTTGTTCGTTCGTTCACGCAACTCCTGAACTATGAATCTTCTTACCTTCGGAGTATATTTTTTTTCGTATATTTTTTCCCCCGACACAAAAGCTTTCCCTCTCTTGTTTTCACTTCATTTCAGGCACTTTACCAGCCCTGATGAATTTTAATTTTTTGGAAAATATTCACGGAAGGTGAAAATAAAATTTAAAATCAACCTTTCCAGAGGTGCATTCAGGGTTTTATACGAGGGAAATTTCCCATTAGGGTCCTTCTCGAAATTTCAATGCCTAATCTGTCAGGTTTGAAATGCGCCCATCATAGATGATGGTAAGTCTTTACAGAATTGGGGAAATTTGAAGTGGGGGAATAACATATACGTATTTCCATAGGTGATTATAAGCATATAGGTCTATCAGGAGTTTTAAATAATATTAAATACTTAGAAAGAAAGGGAAGAATGAAATAGACACTGGATTTTTCTACAACAATTTCGTTTAGAAATTTTGACGAAGAAAAAAATACTTAGGAACTACAATTTATCTATTAATACTTCGGTAACTTCCCTTTAGCTGTTTAAAAGTATCAATTAAGGTATAATGAATCATGAAATTATACTTGAGGGATCTGTGACCATGTTTGGAATAAAAACATGAACAATATTCATAAATATGGCCGTGTTTTTTAAAGATATTTATACAATTGCTCACACTTGTCTTATGAGATTCATGTCAGGCAAATATTTAGCCTAAGAAAGACGTTTGATAATATAGGATTATATACGAAGTTTTGTTAGAAAAATACCATTTATTCAAGAAAAACAAAACTAATTAATTTTCAGTGGTAGAAAGAGGCCGATCTTGGAAATATGTAGTTAATTACATATATATTAAATAAATCAAGCGAATTTCCATTAACATAGACCTCATAATTACAAGAATACCGAATTTTTTCATCCTATTTTTTCGTACTTTGGTAGCCTGACCAATTAGACAATCGGGGCAAGATAAGGAGAGTTGGGCACTCTACAAGTCCCTACAGCCCCAAATAGTTGGACATTTTCACTTCTCTCAACACCCATTTCTGTACAACCTTCTCAACATAAACTTTCTTGCGTAATTTCCTCATTGGTTTTGGGCTGTATTTTTTGATGGATATAAATGCGATTTCGCAGCGTATTCCAACACCTTCCCCTTTCGGACTGCTTGTGAATATTGACTTGGTTCGTCAAGAATATAAATAATTAATACCACCAACCCATTTGGCCAAGTCCAATCACCAAGTGACCCATGCAGACGCCTAAACTAAAACAGATATGTTCGAATCCTGCTTGTAGCCTACTATCAAACTCATGGCTGGTTATGCTACCCTCTTTGAGGTGTCAGGTGTCGGAAAACAGCAAATCTTTCGCTTCAGAAAATTCTCCGCTGTGCCAGAGTCATTCTTGTTTAGTCTGTCATACTTAACGCCCTGTCGGTCCTAAGTGCTCCAAGAACGATCCTCTTTTGGTCATTTGACGGCTATGCACTTTCTACTGAACCGCATGGTAACTGCAGTGAGGCGACCCAAATCGGGAGTTTACCCGATGTCGTTTAACTTCGCTAAAATGAGAAGCAGTGTTTTCATTCGCCTAAGCCGTAGCATATATATATATATATATATATATATATATATATATATATATATATATATATATATATATATATATATATATATATATATATATATATATATATATATATATATATATATATATATATATATATATATATATATATATATATATATATATGTGATGAAAAAGCTCCAAAGTGCACGTGAGTCAAACTTATGCAGATACACCCACAAAGGAAAAGTGAAAAACGATTCCGAGTGCTTTCGTCTTTATTCTTAAAGACCTTTTCAAGGAATGAAAAGGAGGCAGAACATACATTGCCTTAAATAGTGGAAATGAGGATTATCCTACCCACCTCTGAACCTTAATTAAGGGGTACAAAATCCTGAAACAACTTTATTTGAGATTTTATGTATGTAGTGATAATGGGGTCTAGCATGAACAAACCAGGGCTAAGGTTGAAATTTGGGAACGCGTTAATGGAGATACATTCTAATATATTTCTCGAAATATAATTACTGCATTTTATGACTGGTTTGGCACTGTTCCAGTTAATGCTATGGTTAATATTGTACATATGTAGAAAAAGCGCAGATTGTTCACTGTGATTGTGTACATTGGCTTGATGTTGCTTAACCCGGACATCTAGTTCTTTCCCGGTTTGTCCATAATAGCAGTTTGTAGCAGCCTATCGAATAAACCATGCCAGGTCGGGGATGGGGGGGTTAAATTTTTGACAAGGACGTGATAAATTGTAGTCTCGTACTTAAAAATAACATTTATGTTCAGAGGCCTAAGTAAACGAGATAATTTAATGAAAATATCGTTATAGGGTAAAACTAATAAGTTTTTGGCCTGAAACTTAGGGATATTAACATTAGTTTGATAATAGGAATGCAATGTATGTCCTGCCTCCTGTTCATTCTTTGAAAAGGTCTTTAAGAATAAAGTTAAGAATAAAGACGAAAGCGCTCGGAATCGTTTTTCACTTTTGTTAAATTTCGCATTGTTTTTTTTTAGGGGGCTGCAAGAATAAAATCCACTGTCAATTATTTTCTTTCCTATTTTGTAGAAATTCTCTCGTTGGTTTAGTTTGTTTTTTCCTCTATATTTCTAATATAATCAATTAGTCTCAAATTTAATATTCATGTTTCAAATTTTATTACATCTGTTAACTTTTTATGTATACATTTAAGTTTGTATTTTGTATTCTTTCTTTAGTACTGATGATGCGATTAGTTATAATCCTGAAACGTTTGAAATAAATGTTACGAGGCATGTACGGCTCTGTCCTGGTCATCCTGTTTATATATATATATATATATATATATATATATATATATATATATATATATATATATAAAACGGGGAAATACAGGTCACTGAGAGTAAAGGGCTTTCATATTTAATTTATGCCATTCAAAAACCTTTTAGAGACAGAAAGATGCAGAAAACACACATTGCAGACTATTTAGGATCATATAATAGAGAGCAAGATAAATTTGACTTGAATGAGCACATGAGACAGGAAAGAGGAGTTTTTTAATGCAAGAGAAAGATACAGTGGAAGTCACATATCAGGAAGAGCAAATGATAGCACTATCAAGGCAATCCATACTGATAAAACAGAAAAAAAACACCATGGGACAAGGCAGAAATCAAATATGGAGAAAGTCCTATAGTAGTTCTGAATGCTCGCAGAACCTGTATTTCTTCCTTTTGTGTATGTGATATGGATAGTTAGCATTTAAATTGTGATTATGAGAAGGTATCTAAATCTCTTATTGGGCGTGGGAAAAGGTACTACTGCAGATATCAACAGCGACACGAAGGAACATATCTCCAGCAGCTATAAATTCTGTCTAGGGCTGTTTCGTGTGGCGCTGCAACTTCTCCTTTTGGCATGAGGAACAACGCCAAACCCAATCTTGAACGGGTGTTTCCAGATAAAGCTGTCCGGGATTAACTTTAGAGTTGAACAGGTTCGTAAATTATCCAAATTGTGCAACCGGTCGAACATCAGCTAGTAAATTTCATTGGTGATGTATGGTCTCACTGGGCCTTGGGAAAGATCGTAAATAATAGCGGTGCGAGAGGAGGGTAGAGTTATGTAGGTTAAGCGAAGTTAAAGAATCCGCTTGCAAATCAATCAATTCCTCATTCAATGATTTCGTTTTGACTAGGGTTTCCTAATTCAAGGTTGCAGAGGACAGAATGGCTGGTGAAAATCGAGCTGACTAAAAGAGTAGGGTTGTCACTTTGTGCAATGCAAGCTGAGTGTAATTGGTGAGGAGAAAGTTGTGCTTATTTAATTACAGCTCTCGAGAAGTTGTCGCTCGGATTTTCATCATCCGAACTGTCTTATGTCGTTAGTGAATTGGCTTACGTATTCAACGGCGTGTGCGACTCTGGGTGAATGTTTTGTTGCGGGAAAATTGAATACAGCCAATATCGCCCCACAATCTATGCGTCCAGGGAATTCCATTCCTTCCAACATATGTTTGAAATACTTTATCGCTAAAAATATGCTTTATGACTTTATAGAATGTTGAATAATTGAGTTATGCTCCAGCAAATGCAAAACTGAAGTAACTTAGTACTTCCCATTCCCCGTGAAATGTTTTTTCCTCAGATTTCTCCTACACAAATGTTTGAGGCCTCGGTTGCGAGTCGGAGGGGAAAGGGGCAAATCATTTTGGGGGTGTGCCAAAAGAGTAGCTTCTGCTAAGTTGCATTTGATTTGCTGAAATGAATTTTCTGCAGAGTCGTCTCAACTTAAGTGCGAGAAAGATCGTCTTTTGTTCATTCCTTTTATAAGTTTAGTCAGTGGAAAGGGCTAGTCCCAGCGTTCTTTACAAACCGTCGGTGAAAGTTGGTCAATCTTAATGATTACTGCAATTGTTTTAAAGTATGAATGCGTTGGAAGCCTCTGATCGCTGTAATTTTACTGTTATCTTGGGAATTACCTTTAGAATCTACTCTGAAGTCCAGAAAGTCTACGAAATAAACACCGAAAACTCATTTCGCCAAATTGATTTGCAATCTTTGCAATCACAATCTAACAAAAAAGTTATTCTAGGGGCTGTTTATCTTCTTCTGCATCGTTACTTGTCACCAGAAGCTCGTCTACATATGCAAAAGTGAAATCTAATCCTCGTACGGCATGGTTGATGAACGTTTGGAATGATTATGCACTGTTACACAAACATTACGTCATATAATTCCACTCATAAAGCCTAACTTTGACAATATTGTAGTCTTCTCTATGGAGCTTGGTTCCATGGGGCTTGAAAAAATGCCTAATTCAAATCTATTTAACAAAAATCGTGCTACCTTGCAATGTTGCTATGTAATCGGTTAGGAAAGGAATGGTATACCTGTCTTTTACCTTTATCGAATTTAATAATTTATAATCGCACGTTATTCTGTAGGACTGATTCTTATTCCGAATTTTGTTAAGGAGGGGGACGCGATAATTTTCTGGCTCTGCACGCTACTGGAAGTCCTTCTGTGATGATGTGATGGAAGAAAGATGTAGAAATTGTTGGATTTTAAGTTTTCCTATCTTCACCATTATTATAAACCGGATTATATTAGTCACTCTATTGCGAGATTAAATCCCTGATGGGTAATTCTTTCGAAATTAAGAAGGTATTTACGGTGGTGCTTTATTATGTAATGCTGCACTGCTATAAATTTGAGTTTCTCTATCAATTAATTTCGCACTTTTAAATTAGTTATTATATTGCAATTGGAGAGAAAATTAGCAGTGATAATTGCAGATTTAATGTCACACACAAGGGACCTGCAAATAAAGTTCCGCCTAAGTCCGAAGTTATTATTTAAGACTTTTATCCCGTATGTTTAAATTCCCTGCGGGCAGTCTGGAGAGGACGCACGATTCTTTGGAATCTCTGCCGGAAACTGTTGTGAGTATAAATCAAATAACCTATGCCGTGTCTATTAAGTATTTCCTGCTTTCGATGGGGTGGAAAATGTGAAAGGAGGCGAATTTTGGACAGTGTAAGGCATATTACATATTACTGTCCCGTCCTGGTGTTTCTCTAGTATGTGTTAGCTTTTTTGCAACCAGGGTAGCATTGATTACTTTAATCCCGAAACTCTTTATGGAACCAGTAAACTTCCACAAATCGATCGTTATCATTACTTAGTGATGTTTAAACTTTCCTCGTGAGGGAGGCCTGGACATCAAATTTTGCCAACCTCTTCGAGAGTGCGGCGACTTTTGTCGTCAAGGAGGTTACTGCAGCTTGCAATTTGCGGCAGGTCCTGTATAATGGTATCTCTTTAATGGTGATTACTTGCCTGTCGTTGCCTCATCTAATGGACCGGGCTACTGTTGTTTCTAGGTAGTCGAGGAGGGATCAGAGGATTACAAGAGCTTGATAGATTTGTGTTAATAGCTGTCGCACAAGGGAATCCTGGTTGATACTGTTGCCTAAAGTATACCGCAGTTTTTCCAGGAGGTCAATGGGATGCATGTAGGAGAGGTCGCGATTCTGGATAACATTTCCATCTTCTGGGCAACTGTGGCGCCGTGACGTTCAAAGAATGCGGCCTTGAGAGATGTGTAGGTACATGGGTTATCCAAGTAGCTTAGAAAGAAGGAAGCACTGTCGATCACATAATAAGGTAGTGTTCGAACTAGTGATTTTAGTTCCTGTCAATCACTGGCTATCCTCTCTAAGCTAGAAAGTCTTTAAGCTTGAATGAATTAAAACTCGGGTAATGAAACTGTACTTACAGGGACCTCAGTATGTTGTTGTTATGCCATTGTTCTTTGCTTTGATTATTGTTGGAGAATTGAGGGTCCTTGTTATGAAAAGGAGGCGTTGATGGTGGTGTAGATTTTCGAAATGTCACTTCGGCAGGTTTGCCAGGTTCTTTGTCGCGGTCCGGTGGAAATTGGGAGGAAATTGTATCAGACCACTTACCACTGAATTGTTCTAGGGTGTTTGTGGCTTCTTCTGAGGACTAGTTGATGGTTGTCTATTCGAACAATAGGGATGATTTAGACTTTAGGTTTTAGTAATTTATTATAAAAATAAAATCTTAATTTTTTAACATTCATAAATCATTTGATAAACACAACAATGGCAATGGAGTGAATTGAAAATTTGATTGACAAATGAATGAATAAAAAGTAATTCATTGATAGAATGAATAGTGATTATTCGTGATCATTTTTATGTACATCAGCTTTAATAAGTGTAGATAAAATGGGGGTGGTGACAATTGTTTCACAAGATGTACCAATCATAAATTAACAGAAAAACGGTTACCACGGGAACAAAAGAAGAATCGGCTAGTTTAGAAAAAGGGGAGTGAATACTCTGTTGCAAAGAGGCGTTGTCGACTGTTCGAAACAGTAATTGGTTAATGTCCTCATAGGTTTCAACTGTCTGTTAGTATGTCGATATATGATGCAGATATTCCTTCAAACGCACCTAGAAACCTTAAGGACTTTCTTGGCAGGGATGTGCTAATATCTATACGGATACAAAAATGAATTTGTTTGGCTATAAAATCTGCCATAATGATATGTAATGTCTGCGGAGCTTATTTCGGGAGATAAAATATTTCGTCTGTCATTAAAGTCTGGAAGGGAGCTTTGTGGATTAAGAGTTCAGCGTTATAATTTAAACAACGGGAAGTAGACACTTTCTGCCAGGGCTGGCTCTAGGTCATTTGGTGCCGTCGTAGGCGAGTGTACTTTGGCGCCCCCCTCCCAAAAAACCTCCGCAGCATGTACACATTTATTATTTATTTTAAATGCAACGCAACAACTTGTAGAAAAATACAAACTATTCTAATAATTATATTAATAATAATATAATAAGTAACAATTCTAGGTGTAATGCAATCAGAAGTAAAAATCAAATATATAAGTTTCAGAGCAACGAAATTTTCTACTTTCCTGTTTGGTTATAGTATTTGATAGTATTCAGTAACAAAACTCTTTAAAACAATGAAAAAAATGTGCAAACAAAACAATCTTAAACAATAACTAGCACTAACATCTCCAGTGTTCTTTAAAACTTCACACGTCTGGACTTCCTACCAGCAAAGGCATCTATGGTTTCATCAAATGAAATTTGTTTAGACACTTCCTGATTAAGACTTATTAATGCCAGTCTACTGAAGCGTTCCTGAGACTTTGTAGAACTCAAATAAGTTTTAATCAGCTTCAGTTTAGAAAAGCTTCTATCAGCAGATGTCACAGTCACTGGAGTGGTGACAGCAATTCTCAGTGCTATCCACGCATTGGGATATACTTCCTTTATATTTTTTTCCCCCAGAAAAAAACAAAGGTTCAAGTATTGTCATATTGGATTTGAGCCCAGTTGGAAAAGATTTCATTTCCACAATCAGTTCTTCCACAACTATGTCCGACTTATCTCCAAAGGTCAGGGTTTTGGTCAGTTATTTAGCTTGCTTCCTAAGCTCATCAGGTGGCAGATCATGGAAGTTTATGAGAACACTTCATTTATTGGCAATGTCACTGATCATTTCTGTTCTCTCTCTTAGCGATGAAATTCACACATCAACCACTACATTAAAAAAAGAAACTTCCATTCTCTTCAATGCAGCATTAAACAGCTCATCGGAAGCCTCATATGAAAACTGCCATTTGGTAGTTCTGAGTCTCTTCTGCTTTAGAGCAGCAACCACATTCATGTCCTCGCACATTTCTTTTTGCCGAACATTGGGCATCAGCAAAGCCAGTATTTATGTAGCTGGCTAGGGAGACCTCAGCTTTTTTCAGTAGGTCCACAACTACATCCATGTGCATGCTTACTGACAACGCAGTTTATTTAATATTCTCAACTTTTGTTAGAATGTTATACCAGACAACAGTGCAAATGCAGAAGCAGTATGAACCAACCTCTTCAGCTAAAGACCGTGCTTCAACTTTTATGGCTGGATCAGCAGTACTGTCTCTCACCTCTAAGAGAACATCTCTAACCTTTGCAGCCTGAAACCTTACAGCAACCACACTATTAATTCAGCTCTCCCATTGAGTGTCTGCCCAAGAGTTTAATGTTATGTCCGCATGCTTTTTTAAAATGAACCACCTTTGGGTAGGTAGCCAAACTAGCCATTTGCATATGCAGAGCTCTTTGCTGCACCGAAACAACTAGATTAACACTGTGCGCTCCACATGGTACCAATAATGCTCTAGGATTGATTTGCAGTAGTCTGGCTTGTACGCCTTCTTTTCCGCCTTCATGTTTGTTCCATTATCATAAGACTGTCCTCTACAGTCTTCAACTGGGATATGTATTTCTTGGAGTCTCCTTAAAATTAGGGCTGAGAGGCTTTCTACAGTGGTTTCTTTTGCCTCAATGAACCCAAAGACATGTTCTTTCATTTGTGGCTTGCCTTCAACTGAAATAATTCTAATGATTATGGATAATTGCTCTTTATGGTTCAAATCTAGAGTGCAGTCTAAAATTATTTGGACTGTCTGATTTCAAGCACAATTGACTATACAATCCTTTCACTGATGCAATCAATGAGTTCATTTGGAACGTTTTTCTAAAGTATGATGTGTGTTTGGCAACTCCTTTCCCCTTAGCAACATGCTCCTTCAGGACAGGGTCAAAATGAGCCATGAACTCTACTTCTTTTAGAAAATTACCATTATTGGGTTTGTTTATTTTTTCAGTGGTCCCCCTGATAGTAATGTTTCTATCTGTTAACGACTGAATGATTGCTACCAACCTGGTAAGCACTTTACGTCACCTTCTCTCTGCATTTATAAGTGTCATTTCCACTTTCTCAATTGTTTGGCCTGTTTTTATACGACTCTCTAGTTGCTTTCATGATTACATGTTCTTAGTGTGTTCAGGACTATATTCATGTATTTTGAGAGTGTTACTACAGTTTTTCCAGTCACTAAAACCTTCCATGCTTAATTTAAATGCTTGCTGAGAGAAGAGCTAACAAGAGAAAGAGAATAACTATCGTCTTGATTTTCTCCTCATTCACTACATATATGTATGTGAAAGTAGTAGTGATGTCAACATTTCCATCCTCTCTTTTATGCAATGTGAAGTCTGATTTTATTTCACTGTATCAGCCAGGTGGTGTGGCCAATCAGCAGGATCACTGGGGGCAGCTTTGACAGATTCACGGACATCTGTTGAAGCTGATGATGTGTCTTCAGGCTGTTGGATTGTAACATTCAGTCTGCGGGTGTTGGTTCCTTCTACTGTTAAAAGAATCATTAGAATGAAACATACACACAACATCTTAGAAAGACATCTGTAGATGCATTAATAATAATAATGAAGTGGTGAAAAACACAAAATACAAGAGATACAATTGCATCTCTGGCCTCTGAATTAATTGTACCCCTTAAGTACTTAATTATAGCATGATATAAATAATATTTATAGTATTGTAATTATTGATAGATAGGACATAGATCAATAAATACAACTATTGTAACAAATATCATAAATACTCACCTGGAATTAAGTGCTGAAGCTGTGTCTCACAAGCTGATGTGCTGCTGCTCTTTGCTGCCTCAGCCTGAATAGATGGCGATGTGCTGCTGTTGCTTGCTGCCTCAGCCTGAATAGATGCAGCTGTGTAAAACACAAAAAAACAACATACAATAACATCTCTGCATTCATTGTACCTCCAAATTACTTAATTATAGTATGATACAAATCGGAAATTCATGTTGTATTTATAAATAAAAAATTGTTCAGGAAAAGTAATTGTACCGCAATCATATTCAAAATTTGATTAAACTTACAGTCCTTTTCATTGAGAGGCTCAAGTAAAGACAGTGATGCTTCCTTTGTAGCAGCTTCCACAGGTGCCTGTCGTGACTGCTAATATTTTCTCAGAAATCAGAAAATATTATACATTAATTTTTTGGATAATAGCGCAGAAAGATGCTAAGCCTAAGGACACACAAAATTTACATGTCAAAATTTGTAACAATATTTTTTAGCATTTGCTACATATTCCAAGTGACCTTTGCGGTATGTGGCTGCTCTCGTTTGTTTGTGTTTTATTGTGGTTCCTCAGTAGGCTTAATTTATTTTAACGATTGCTTGGCATGTTGGCAAACCTGTTTTGAAACAAAACTGTTTCAAAATATTTCGCCAATACTTCTTTAAATACCGCCATAATGCAGAAATTTCACTAAATTTAATTTATTTTACAGGTAAATGTCCTTTTTCTTTTATTTATAACTAAATATACCCTCAAACACTCCTCACATTAAATAATATATTAATACCCATTAGCGCGCACGATCCCCATTTGGGTATTACTTATATTTTTAAGTATTTTTTCAATGTAAAATGTTATTACGTTATTTTATATATTGGATTTAGCAGTTTAATTCATTTTCTATAATATTACAGCAATTTTCGGTAACGTTAGTACTCCTGGTGGCGGGAAGTTAGTAAACATTGTTACTATCTTCGAGGTAAGTCGACATTCAATTCAATCATGATTTCAAGTTATAATTTTTTAGATATTTTTCAATTATTTTTTTATTCAAATTGATTTATGTGATGTTTTAAGTTCCCTCTCTAATAAGAAGGGAGTTTGAACATAAATTATCTTTTATATGTTTATTTACAGCAATCTAAATATGTATTTCCAAATGGGGATTGTGGGCATTGAAAGATCATAAAAATTTGATATTTTATATATATATATATATATATATATATATATATATATATATATATATATATATATATATATATATATATATACCGTTTATTTTATTTTTCAGAATATAATGGATCCACCTCTTATATCCGTAAAGGATTTTTATAAAGCAAGTCATATCCGAGAATATGTGGAAGGAAATTCACCTGGTGATGACGTTAACGTTGTTGATATAGTTGAAATACCACCACCTGTCAGTGAACTAACAAATGGAGAAGACTTTGATGATGATGCATTAGATAATGAAAACTCCGATCCATCTTACATTCTGTCAGATGTGGTTGGAACCATTGAGATTCACCATGAAAATATGATAGAAATTGATGCACCCAAACTTCATATCTCTGAAAATAACAAATGGAAAAAAAGTAGGCTTTTCTTCACGATATTAGGCGCACCAACGGATGGAACTACTGCAAGAGCAACTGATATAAAAGACATCCTTGTAGGTAAGAACCCAGTAGCATTGCTTGAACTGTTTTTTCCTAAGAACATTTGTTAGATATTTGCAAACAGTTGGTATTATATGCTACGTAAAAAAAACAAGCATGACTTTACTCTTAGCACAAACTGTTTGAGAAATTTTATAGGGATTTTGTTTTTTACTGGTTATCACAGACTACAAATTGAGCGGCAGTACTAGGCTTTGGATGAAGATATGTCTTTACCAGTTATAGGAAATGTTATATCCCGTAATAGATTCATTGAAAAAAAACGTTATCTGCACTTAGTTGACAACACAGAAGCTCAAAACAACTTTGAGGACAAAGCGTTAAAGTAAGACCTGTTATGAATTACTTGAATGATAAATTGAAACAGTTTGCCATATTTTCCAAAGAGCTTTCGATTGATGAGCAGATTGTTCGATATTATGCGAGAAATAGTTTGAAACAGTTTATTAAAGGGTAAGCCGATCAGATTTGGATTCAAACAGAGGGTAATGTGTTGTGGGACAACTGGGTATTGTTACTGTATGGAATTATGTCAAGGAAGAGCTAAAGGTATTTGTGAACAAGGTAGAATGGAGGGTCTTGGAACAACAGTAGTGAATAAAATGGTAACCTATCTTCCACATCTCATTGATCATGAAATTTACAGTGACAATTTCTTCACCAGTCATAAATTACTCAGGGAGATGGAAGATATCCGCATTCGAGTTACAGGAACGACTCGTGTAAATCGTACAGGAAGATGCCCTCTCACTGATGACAAAACAATGAAAAAGGATGTAAGGGGATCGTATGATTATAAATTCGATCACACGAAAGAGGTTTTGTTCGTCAAATGGTATGACAATAGTTTAGTAACAATAGGAACCAAACGCCAGGAAATAGATCAGATTGTTTCGACCAAACGGTGGTCGGCTGTAATGAAGAAGGAAATAAATGTACCTCAGCCTCAGGTAATTGCTTCTTACAACAAGTACATGGGAGGCATTAATCACCTTGAGTGGTTTATTCAAAACTAAAGGATTGCAGTGCGATCAAAAAATGATATTTTTTTTCCTTTTATCAAACTACTTTGATATAGCTGCTATAAATGCATGGATTATGTACAATACATCTAATGGAAGCAAAGTATCATTGCTTGATTTCAAGCGTTCAGTCACAAGAGCCAACTTGAAAACTGAATCTTCATCTGCACCAACGTCTTCAGGACGGCCCAAAATTTATTCAAAAGTGTTTCCTACACTACGATTCTCTCCCATAGGACACAGGATAGAAAGAACAACAGATGGCGGAAAACAAAGAAAACGTGCAGTGTGTAAAAAGAATGCCAGAATACAATGCATAAAATGCAATGTTGGATTACATCTTGGTGAATGTGAAAAACAATGGCACAGAGAGTAACCAAAAAAAGTAATCTGTAGTAATTCCCGAATAAAAAATAAAATTTAATCATTTTATTATCCTATTCCTGTTGCTACTAATCTATAAGTTATGCAAAATGAAATTCAACTGCTTTTAAAAATTTTCACATTATCATTGAAATTACATATCCAGTCAGTGCCCACAATCCCCAAATCGGAATCAAAAATAAAAAGCTATTATTCCTATATTAACTATATTAGAATTTTATTTTATTCATTTATCCTTCTAATGAGATAAAATGAACACATTTATCACAAAAAAAATCTGTAACAAAATTTGGGCGCTAATGTAATTCAGCGTAAAGTGCGACATGACAAATTATGGCAATCCACTTTAAACTCATACACAAAATGTTACACATATCGGGATGAGGTACCACATTCAGATAACAAAAAAAGTTTTGCTCCACTTCTATTTCTCTGTAAAAATACAATATTTAGCTTCACTAGCATCATTTGGCAACCATTTGTATAGGGGAAAAATATTAACGTATATATAGATTAAAAAAATGTAACAAAATGGTACACATATGGAGCAAATAACTGGATTAATTAGTTAATGTGATTTTGAGTAACAATTGTCTCTCAGGAAGCATAAAAAAGTGTCCTGCTTATTTGTTTCTTATCTAACCTAGCCAAACCTGACTTGACTCAACTGGTAAAGATAAGCTGCTCTCAGATACTTCACCGCCTTCCTCACTGACCTCATAAAACAAACTTTCTGAGTGAGACGCCTACAATGCTTGTTGCCTTTTTAGATAAATAAAACTATTCACATCGTCCGTTTTATTATTATTTATTTTCTTCCTAATTATACAACTTTCTTTTCTTTTAGCCTTACCACCATCTTTTGTTCATTGATTATAAACTTTCTCGTTAGTTTCACCAGTGTTCATTCTTTTCACAATTTAAAATAAAAGGTTTGATATCCATCAAAGTCGCATTACTGAAGGAGGCTAAGCCTTCCATTAAACTCCCTGCCTTTGAGTTCAGGAACCCTGAACGAACACTCCATTTCTCTTATTTAACATCCAAGGTATAATCATTCACCCAGTCTTCCTTCTTTGCTTCATTCCCTCCGCTTTCCTTTTTTTATATATATAGTTATTTTTCCTTAGCGACTAATTCAGGCGTGGTTAAAATTCCCGTTTTAGCTGCTGTCGGGGCTAATCTGAAACCGAGTAATAAAAGGTTTCACTCCCAAGCACGACTTCTCCATTTGTATACTAACATACCCACACACACGCACACATATGGGCCATAAGTACTCTCCTCCCCCAATTTAACTAAAACACAAACTAACATATGAAGAGGAAAGTAAATGAAACGCTATAGTTATTATAAATCAACTTTCATGTCAACATGGAGAACATAACAAAAGATACAGATTTAGAGAACAATGACATTAAATTTTTGACTAATCAAAATATCCACCTTTTGCTTTGATGACTGCAGAACATATTCTTGCCATCCTATTTACCTAAGAAACCAAATATTCTTGTGAAATTCCATTCTAAATAAAATTTCCAGGAAACAGTCCTGTAGCATATGTGCATTTGTTGGTTGGTTCCTTCTTACGCGTCAGTCCAGATAATCTCACAAGAGTTCGAAAGAATCGCAATCAGGAAACTGAGGTGGCCAATCCATGATTGTAAGTTGTTCTTTCTCTTCTTTCTTCCCCAAATAACTACGGCGCGTTGCGACGTGTGCTTAAGATCATTTTCCTGCTGCTAAATAAAATTTTAACAAATAAGACGGATTCCAGATTAGGTAGTATTGTTGCTGCAAAATTGAATGTCACCACGATTGTCTAATTGATTTGATATTTTATAAATATCTCCCATTGATTCACCATCAAAAGAGCTTCACACTATCATATTACCTACGCCATGTTTCACTGTAGGCGTAACACACTGAGGAACCATTCACTCAGTATTTCTCCCACTGACAAAACTAGCTTAAGAACCCAAAATATCAAACTTGCACTCATCGGTACCCAAAAAAAACTTTTCCACTAATCGATCACCCAGTTTTGGTGCTTTTTAGACAATCTAACCTTTTTTCTCTATTATAAAACCTCGACGGAAGTGTTTTTGCTCTCAATCAACCGAACAATCCTGCTTCTATAAGCCCCTTCTCCACAATTGTGGCGCGACGTTTGTCCTGTCGTTGCTGTTAAGTGCTGAGCTATTTCTGGAACACTAAGGCGGCGGTTTCTAAGATATCACTGATAAACTTATCCTGTACCTTTGAGGTCTTTCTTGGCCGTCCTATCCGTTTTGTCTATCCTGTAGTATAACAGTCTTTTCCAACTTGTTGATAGCATTCCTCATTGTACTGCATTCCCGTTCCAAAATGGATTTTGAGCACTCTGGAACCGTAATGATCACAAATGATGATTTTGAAGCTGGTTAAAGTATACACGCTTTTAAAAAAATGTGATGATGTAAGTGAAAAATGGGAAAACAACCGTTAATGAAATTTGGTTAAAAATATATTATACCATGACCTGCTTAGGATATTAACGAAAGAATTATAGATAACAATTTTAGTAATTATTTTGAGGAAATTAAATAACAGATATGTTGCAAGAAAGTATTGATATTTTAAGAAATGTAGAAATTGAAGATAAAACTCACAACCTTTGGCTTTTTCTGTTAAACTCTAACTGTATTACTCAAAGAATAAATTATAATTAATCAATTGCCACAATTTTGATAAGAATTTTAAGTGTTAATTCGTGTTCAGGTGAAAAACTGAGGGGGATGCCAAGAGTTATGACCGGTATTGTAATGTACAGTCATGGCCCAAAGTTTTGAGACTACTATATTTTTTCATATAAAAAACTTAATAGAACTAATAAAACATTGCGTTTTGTTTCAGTATATTTGTATCATAGTTCGAAGGTGAAATATAAAAAAATAGAGGCAAAACCCATTTTATTAATAAATAGTCAATTGATGCCCGGAGTCAATATTTACAATGATGTCCCTTGTTCTTCAGGAGTGCTTCAATTCGTGTTGGCATGCTGAAGATCGAAGTTGTAATGATATATTGTATGATATTACTCCATTATTGTTAAATAGCAGCCGCAACTGCTCACAATTGGATAGCTTCTGTTTATCAATTGCCAGTTTGATTATTGCCCACAAATTCTCCATTTGGTTCAAATATGGTGAATTCCCTGCCAAGGTCCTAAAGGTTCGACGCTATTTTCAGCCAGAAACTTTGTTATTGCTTTTGCTTTGCAATAAAGTGCGCCTCATCATGCTGAAAAAAAAAACCAGTTACCATCCACAAATTGGTCCTCAACTGATGGAAAAAGGTGCTGATGAAGCACAGTTTGTTATTATTTTTGAGTTCTTGGCAGTTTTCTTGGGCAAAATTGTTAGTGCTCCAGTTCCCTTAGATCACAAGCAGCCCAAGACATGGAGAGTGTCAGGAGGCTTCACGCTGAGCACGACACAGAAATCGTGAAAGCGCCTTCCTTATCTCCTCCTAACGAGGGGTTTTCCAGAAACTCCGAGGAAGCGGCAAAGAGCTTCATCAGAGAATATAATTTTTCCCCAGTTTTCAAAAGTCCATTATTTATATTTCCTATAAAAGTGGAGCCTACCCATATGTTTCTTGGTGAGATGAGGCTTCTTCGCACCACTTCACCACTTGAGACATTTGTCGAAAAGTCTCCGCGTCACTGCGCGCGCTGAAGAGTTCGCACCTGCTGCTTTCCAATCGTGAGCAGGTTTGGCACTGGAGACAACCCGCTCCTTGAGCTGGGACCTTACCTGGAGGCAATCTTGGCGTTCATTTGAAACTCTTGAGTTTCCATAGAATTTCTTCACTGGAGTGTAACCAGTTTTTTTTTAAGTCATTAATGATCCTAAAGATATGCTCCTTGATGCAATACCCTTAGCAACTATCGCCTTGCATTTTGAGCCACTTTGGTGCAGAGCGACAAAGATTGCATACTTTTATTTAGAAAGAATAAGATTGTAATTACAAATCATTCATTTAACCCATATTTGGCGTATTTTACGCTTTTGATCAAATAGCAAAGCTCAAGGAAATGAAACTCACCTCCTGAACGAACGGGACAAGAGCGCGAATTTGAATTCAACGAAGAAATGCACTATTTTTTCTTATTATTTTTGAAATGCGGACTTTTTAATAAACCTGCAATAATTTAAATATTAGAATAATTATTCCTATAACGTAAATTCTAAAAACGAATAAAAAAAATAAAAATATATATTATTCACAACTTTTGCCGATGACTGTATATTTTTACTACTTGTTTTAAAGTATTTTGCCGCCTGGGCTAGAATCAAGGTCAATCCACGTCCAGGAGGAAAGCGGCCACTGTGGTATGGCAGACACACAGGACTGGCTAAAACATTGTGTTTGTCGGAGGAGTGCCAAGATTGGGCCGGTTTGGTTTTCTTTTTGTTTGATTGTTTTGTTCTTTGTGTAAATTTTTTATTTTTTTCTGTGTGTTTTAACCTAATCTAGTAATAGGCTAACTTTATTACGGGGACTCATGTCCATGCAGGCAGTCACCAACAGGAACTCTTGCAACATCCCCCACCCCCTCAAAATTGCGCAGTGTACCAGTTGGTGCTCGGAATTATTAGTGTGATGGTTGCACTTAGGGCAGGTTGCGTTGGCCTGCTTTTTTAGGTGCTTATAATATTGTAGGGATTGGTGGTGACTAGCCTTGAGCCTGGAGAGGGTGACTAGTGCTTCTGAGAATGGGCTCTTCTTCTTTGCCAATTTCGGGTAATGTGGCTGAAGTACTGAGTTGTTTCGAAGGTTTTGAAGGTCGCGTGTGTATATGTGTGTTGTCGTTCTGCTGGGTGGGCGCGGGTTTAAGGAGAAGAGAATGTGGGAGAGATGTGAAGATGGTGTGCAATTCTTGTTTATGCGTAGTGGTGGGTTTGTTCAGAGGCTGTGGCATGGGTGGGAGAGATTAATTGTTTTTGTGTACGACTGGGTACCGAACATGTCTAGGTGCATTTCAATGGGGAGTATTTTGGCTTTTGCGTGTAGGTAATTTATTGGGGTAGATTGGATGCATCTAGAAATTATGCAGATGCCTTTGTTGTGTGAGTTGGAGTGTGTCTTCCTTGGAGGGAGCTAGTGTTGGATGCCAGGCTGGGAAAGCATAGCCAAGTGTGGAATGGATAAATTGCTTGTATAGCATAATGAATGTTACTTCTTTTTGTCTAAAGCTGGAGCCAGTAAGTGCACATAGTACATTGAGGTTTTTGTATGCATGTTGCAGGTTTTGGTCACATGTTACGAGAAGGTTATTTGTGCCGAAAGTGAAAGTGAGGTCAAGTATTTTTTGTATGTTTGTTTGTTTTGTGGGGTACTGATGTTAAGTGTGATCATATATATATATATATATATATATATATATATATATATATATATATATATATATATATATATATATATATATATATATATATATATATTGTCGTGGTATAGCTCTATATACCATACATACATCTATTATATTTGATTTTAGAATGCGCGGGGGTTTCCTTTAATAAATTTGGGTAGGCCGAGGTCCGGTTACGAGGTCAGATCCTCGTAAGGGAGGGCTAGTCCAATAGATGCTACTTTAAATCTTGGTATTGGCTGAGAGTTCCAAATCTCACTTAGTTACAAGCTGTTACATGGCTATGATGAGCTCAAGGGTCAGAAATTAAAGGAGTCGGCAAAAATAGACTTTAATAAATATTAATAATTTAAGTTGAATGGTACAACAATAAACAGACATATAAGACAAATAGTTACAGTGGTCAACGGGCTATTAAGAAGACTAGGTATTCTAAAATGCAATAAAATTGGGTAAGCTGGATGGAATTAAGATTTGAGCTTTACACGGAAACATGGTAAGCACACAAATGATAATAGGGAACAGTAGACGCAATTATAAAATTTTGGGGAAGCTAAAATATTCGTTACAATACCTTGTACAAAATGGAAGGGTTGGGGGAGACGATGATCGTTTCCGGCGAGGCCGTGAGATGACGGTTGGGTCACTTCGACAGGGTCCAGGGTCAGCTTGCTTGTAGTTTAAGTATTCCTTTAGGATGACGGGGGAAGGGAGCAGAGCCTTCGAGAATGGAGGCTTGGAATTCTTCCGGTGTAAATTGCTTTGAAGAAAACGGAGGGCGAGTTTCTCCAAGAAGTCAAACGGTTTGTTTGGTCGACTATGCGTAATCAAGGGGGTATTACGTTAAGATTAATCTTCACTGAAGCCTTTTGGGATAAGACTTGCTTCTTGTCTAGAGATGGCGTCGTTGAGCGGAGTTGGACGGGTATTCTTACGGGAAGAAGAGTTCTTAACTAGTTCTAGGGTGGATATTTGTTTTATCCAAGGAGGGATACTCGGTTTTATCCCACAACGTTTTCTTGCCTTCGGCGTATGACAACCCGAATCGAGGAGGAGTAAGATCATCTGCTCTCGTGAGCTTCTCTCGCACAAATCTCTCTCGAATCCTCCTCACACGGGTACATATGGACGCCTGCCAGTGAGGGAGCTAACCCCATAGAAGGGGGGGTGACTATCGTCCGTCGTTTGAGCAATGGCGAACGCGGCTAGGGTGGCGTTTGTCTCAGCCGCTACCAGCGTGGCTGGAAGGGGGAGGGGGAGGAGAGACTTCTTGTCTTGTTTAGATACTAGGATTGATAAGGGCTGCATTCCATGAGCCCGCTCCTATACTTTCTCACGCCTTTGAGCTTCGAAAATTGCTTGTAAACGACAACGAGGCCCACACGTGGAGGCAATGCTTAAAAGCGACGTTATTTCTCCCATCACGTGCTTGTTCCCTTACACCCCTCCCTTTTCGAAAGTTGGACCTTTTCTCATTCCAAAAAAAAGGAAATAAGAGGAGAAAAGGAACAACCTGATATTCTTTTAAAGTGTGTGGGGGGGTGGGGGTGGGGGAGGACTCAGTTCCGACTCGTTTTCTACCGAAACATAAAGGAATTATACACAATATACATACGCTGTTACCAAGCTATACACTACAAACAGAAAATTGATCAGCTTATTCAAAAATTGTCATGTGACCCCACGGAATACTATACATACTATCAAGAAAAAAGAATACTTAATAAAAGACATAGGTATATAAAAAAAATCTAAAACCACACGACATATGGTTTCCACCTGGAGAGTTTAAACCAAAAAGAAAACATGAAGATAACGGGGACATTCCCAAATCACATCGCGAGGGCCGTTATTCTCACTTCATAAATACATTAAAACCTCAAAGAAATGGGCGTACACAAAATAATAAATTATCCTAAAAAAAATTAATTTAACAGTACCCTAAATTCTTACAGATATAAATATATACAACTACCAAACATTTGTTTAGGGCCATTTCCCCCGGACTAATCGGGATTCGCGGGTAACGCATTTCTGCTGAGGAAATCGACCATCTGATTATCTGTCCCTTTAATGTAATTGATTTTAAACTGATACTCCTGGAGGAGGAGACTCCAGCGCATTAATCTGCCGTTCGTGTGTTTCACGTTCCTGAGATACGCAAGGGGACAGTGATCAGTTTCCACACGAAACTCTTTCCCTACTAAGTACATTTTGAATTTCTGAATTGCCCAGATTATTCCTAATGCTTCCCTTTCAATAACTAAATAGTTCTTTTCGCGGAGCTTCCGATCTGTCACTCACAGATTGTGTTTCTGCTTGTGCTCGCATCATTTCCGCTTCGTGCTGGCGTATTTGTTGCCTTTCTTCCTGGTCTCGTTGTCTTTCTTCTTGTTCTCGTTGTCTTTCTTCTTGTTCTAGTTTACGTTATCTTTCTTCTTGTTCACGTTTTCTTTCTTCTTTTTCTTGTTCTAGTTTCTCTTTACTTCTTCTTTCTTCCCTAACATGTCTTTTTTCATTTTGAATATATTCTACCAAATCTCTTCCAGGCAAGGCAAGAGATTTGTCTTGCGCTTTAAAAAATTCAAATGAAGCCATATTTTTTTCAAAATTTTCTTAGCTCTGTTTGTGCTTAAAACCCCACAAAATCACGCCAAATGTGGACCTACAGGGTGTGCGCAAACTTTTACCTACATTAACGAACTATTCGGGTTCCTATCTCTGCGAAAATCTTAATGCACGAGAAAAAAAATAAATGGTCACTTTACCTAATCCGCCTAGGAAATTCTACGCTCGATTATGTTGAGATCTAGGCACACACGTACACACAATTTAAAAACGGGAACTTGAAAATTTAAATAGGAAATTATTCTCCTTAAAACTTTGAGCACATCTTTAGCCTTTTCACTTAACACAAAAATTAATTAGAGGGGACTTTAAAAGATCTAAAAAAACCCCTTTTAAATCCACCTAACACACTTGACACCAGATTTTATAATAGATATATATGTATATATTACTATATGTCGTGGTATAGCTCTATATACCATACATACATCTATTATATTTGATTTAAGAGGGCGTGGGGGTTTCCTTTAATAAATTTGGGTAGGCCGAGGTCCGGTTACGAGGTCAGATCCTCGTAAGGGAGGGCTAGTCCAATAGATGCTACTTTAAATCTTTGTATTAGCTGAGAGTTCAAAATCTCACTTAGTTACAGGCTGTTACACGGCTATGATGAGCTCAAGGGTCGGAAAGTAAAGGAGTCGGCAAAAATAGACTTTAATAAATATTAATAATTAAAGTTGAATGGTACAACAATGAACAGACATATAAGACAAATAGTTACAGTGGTCAACGGGCTATTAAGAAGACTAGGTATTCTAAAATGCAATAAAATTGGGTAGGCTGGATGAAATTAAGATTTGAGCTTTACACGGGGACATGGCAACCACACAAATGATAATGAGGGAACGGTAGGCGGCAATTATAAAATTTGGGGAAGCTAAAATATTCGTTACAATACCTTGTACAAAATGGAAGGGTTGGGGGAGACGATGATCGTTTCCGGCGATGCCGTGAGATGACAGTTGGGTCACTTCGACAGGGTCCAGGGTCAGCTTGCTTGTATTTTAAGTATTCCTTTGAGATGACGGGGGGAAGGGGAGCAGAGCCTTCGAGAATGGAGGCTTGGAATTCTTCCGGTGTAAATTGCTTTGAAGAAAACGGAGGGCGAGTTTCTCCGAGACGTCAAACGGTTTGTTTGGTCGACTATGCGTAATCAAGGGGTTATTACGTTAAGATTAATCTTCACTGAAGCCTTTTGGGATAAGACTTGCTTCTTGTCTAGAGATGGCGTCGTTGAGCGGAGTTGGACGGGTATTCTTACGGGAAGAAGAGTTCTTAACTAGTTCTAGGGTGGATATTTGTTTTATCCAAGGAGGGATACTCGGTTTTATCCCACAACGTTTTCCTGCCTTTGGCGTATGACAACCCGAATCGAGGAGGAGTAAGATCGTCTGCTCTCGTGAGCTTCTCTCGCACAAATCTCTCTCGAATCCTCCTCACACGGGTACATATGGACGCCTGCCAGTGAGGGAGCTTACCCCATAGAAGGGGGAGGACTATCGCCCGTCGTTTGAGTAATGGCGAACGCGGCTCAGGTGGCGTTTGTCTCAGCCGCTACCAGCGTGGCTGGAAGGGGAAGGGGAAGGAGAGACCTCTTGTCTTGTTTAGATACTAGGATTGATAAGGGCTGCATTCCATGAGCCCGCTCCTATACTTTCTCACGCCTTTGAGCTTCGAAAATTGCTTGTAAACGACAACGAGGCCCACACGTGGAGGCAATGCTTAAAAGCGACGTTATTTCTCCCATCACGTGCTTGTTTCCTCATATATATATATATATATATATATATATATATATATATATATATATATATATATATATATATATATATATATATATATATATATATATATATATATATATATATATATATATATATATATATATATATATATATATATATATATATATATATATATATATATATATATATATATATATATATATATTTGTATATTTAGGTTGGAGTTTACTTTTATGCTTGTAAACGACAACGAGGCCCACACGTGGAGGCAATGCTTAAAAGCGACGTTATTTCTCCCATCACGTGCTTGTTTCCTCATATATATATATATATATATATATATATATATATATATATATATATATATATATATATATATATATATATATATATATATATATATATATATATATATATATATATATATATATATATATATATATATATATATATATATATATATATATATATATATATATATATATATATATATATATATATATATATATATATATATATATATATATATATATATATATATATATATATATATATATATATATATATATATATATATATTTGTATATTTAGGTAGGAGTTTACTTTTATGCATGTTTTATTAAAGACCAGATCTAGTTGAGCCTTGATTAGCTTCTTTCTTTGCTTTTCTAATTTCCTTATTATTCTTTTTTCGTCTTGCGAAAGGTTATAGATAAGTGTTCCGATATTCATGGTTTATTTTAGCTAGATGAGCTTTCGGTCACGTTTGACCATCTTCGGAGCTAATTAATTTTACACTAGTTAAACATTTAGAGGCATTAAAATTTATATACTAAAGATAATTTAGATAATGGAAAGAAGGGGAAATGTGATTGACAGAAAGTAGTTAGAAAAGGTACATTTGGGAATGGGATTTCGGTCATTATTGACCGTGAATCCGTAAAGAGTTTCAAGGTTCGCTGGGTGGCGGTCAATTGAGCATTAATCTTTGGTTTTCCTTAATATATTAGGATCGCTTCCAGGATATGAGAGCGTGTGTTGTCACTTCTTCTTTTTATAATGGTGTTTTGTACTAAAATTTCTCGTGTTAGTTGAAGTCCATGTTGCATGTAGTGGTTCTTGATGGCGCCGTTTTACAGATGCATGGTTAGTCTACGAGATAGGGATGTGGTTGTCATTCCAATGGAGAACGTTGTATCCTAAGATCTTCTGCTTGTCGTCGTCCGTGATTCCAGTTTCTGACAGCAGAAGAATGTCTGAATCCAGTTCTCGATAAATGTTGCACAACTGTTGTTTATGCGCCAGCCACTGCTGCACATTATGTACTAAAATAGTCAAACTATTTCTGGTTGCCATCTTAAGAGTCAGATCCACCCGATGGCTTATAGTTGTAAGGTCTGTCTGAGCGAATCTTCTTATTTAGGGATTGTTCGTAGACCTTGAAGTTGTCGTCGTACAGCTTTACTCTGCCGTTCAGTAATGCTACCTTGACCACTTCTTCGTCAACGGGTGAGTCGTAGCACCGCCTGAAGTGGCCTCTTCTGACTCCTATAGCCACATCCTCGAGGGATATCTTTCTTTGTTGTGTGATCTGGGAGTTGAGGGCGATGGTGAGTCTAATTTGTTTACCGTCAATTTCAAGTTCATCCTGCTCTTGTGGTCGTTCTGCGCCCCCCTCTTGTCATTTTTGTTCTTCTTTGGATTTCTTTTTTTTTTGCCTGGGCATGGTAGGCCCGGCTGCTTGTTCGTCTGCAGATTCTTTTTCGGTCTCTCTAGGTTCTTTTTCCTGTGCTGTTGTTTCCTTCTTAGGTTTGGCTATTCCTGCTGGTGCTACCTTGGTGCATGTAACTGAGCGAACTTTGTCAGACTGCGGGATTTCCGAAAACATGATCGGCTCTAGTCCATTCACAGCCAGCATGTTGTTCATCTCGGAATTGAATCAACCAGGACAGGCAAGTTTCATTACATGCGCGTGCAGAATGCGTGCCAGTATTTTTGGAGGTGTCGCGTCTGTGAGCTGCAGAACTATTTAGGGTTGAGCCGTCTTAGCGTAAATTTGTGGTGGGTTCTTGGCGACTGCCACGTAAGAGCTACTCGGCCGGTCTGCTCCCTTTCTCTTCTTTTTTAGGTGTTCTTTCTTGACTTGGCACTGCATGCTTAAGGTCCGGTGGGGCCCCACGCAGTTGATGCACATTTTCATATCATCGACGGAGTGCAACCAGTCGTGACCGGTTTGTGCGCACTCAGAGCAGATATTGACTTTTTCCTTGTCTGGGCAGGCGCTGGTTGGATGATCTTCTTACTTGTAGCATGAGAGGCAGGTAAGCAATTCCAATCTGTTTTGGGGAGATTATCATGGAGAATAGTTTTACTCCTGGTTCTTTCGCCTTGGCCGCCATCTATATCTCGTTAAACACGATCTTAAATAAGTGCGTGAGGTTTCTAAATTTTATGACTTCAGCAACCTTTGCCCAATTCTGATTTTTCTCTATCTCTTGTTTGATTTCGTCAGCCGACCGCTCGCTTACCCATGCGTCGACTTGCCTGCACACAATAGCTCTCCTTGCTCCTAGAACTGCGGAAGGTTTGGGCTCTATTCCTATGGCGCTTAGGTCTCTGGTGTTGGTTGTCGAGGTCAGTTTAACCAGGTCCGCTGAGTGTGGTAAATAGTGGTGTACCGTCTGGTGACCTCGATTAGTCTTTTGAGACAAATCCCCAGATTCCCAAAGATCGTTTCAAATACCTTTATTTTGTCGGGTTTTTTTATTCCCGATGAGCTTCAGGGGGACTCGAAAGTCCACAGACTCCCCCGCTCCGTTCATGGCTGGGACTCCGTATCATTGGTAGGGGCGGGATGTCCCACTCCGTCTCCACCGAGTAGCTCTCTCCTTCCACACAGGCGAGATAGAAACAGGAGAAATCTCCAATCAGTATATCTAGGCGTGTTTAATGCATGTCAGAATCTTAAAAAACAGGAGGCATCTCCAATCAAACCGACGACCTTTTGATCAAGTCCCGAGGGGTAGGGCTGACTGAGTTCTCGGTGCCCGGCGGCAGCCTCCTTCCCAGGCCAGGTGGAAACAGGAGAGATCTCAAATCAGTCCACCCGAGCCTGTTGGCACCCCAACAAGGAGCGGCAGACACAGGAGGTATCTCCAATCAGTCCACCACTTGGTAGCAGGGTTGGTGGCAGAGGCAGCTCCAAAGCCTTCCCGGACTCCTTCAGGAGCTATCGGTAAAAAGTAGAGTTGAAGTTTTGTTGAGAATTGAGTCACGGTGATACGTTTTTAGGCAATCTTGGTTCCCCCGATGGCGGGGGGGGGCGCTTAGGGGGAAACCTGATGACGTGGATGTGATGTCTAATGTGTTAGGACACTTTTTTGTTTGCTGGTGTTTGAAAAGTCCTCTTTTCACGGTTTCGGGGGCCTCTTGAGCTTGACTTTAACTCCTTTGCCGGGTTGATGTAGTTCTTGAAGCCTTATCTCCTCCTTCTGTCTCCCCCCCCCCCTCGCCCATACGAGATCACATCAAAATATGCAATTCTGAAATTAGTCCTAGCCTCAATCCCAACGAACTACGAATATTAGAATCACTTTCATCCTAAAACTTACACTCAATTTAAATATAAATTAAACTACATCCAATCTTTATATTGTATCTTGAATTATTGAAATTTTTATTCTTGTATTAAGCAGATTATCCTAAATTGCACTGTTCAATTTTAGTATTTTATGAAAACTAGAAATTTGAACTCTTTACTATCTTAGTTTACTAGTGACGATGATGAAGCTAGGTTATCGAAACGTTCAAACACAGATAGATAAAGATGCTTTTATCAATAGCATCCTTAGTTTTCACCTTTATATATATATATATATATATATATATATATATATATATATATATATATGTATACAGGGGTTGGACAAAATAGTATGAACACTTGAGAGATACACTATATTTGGTTATCACTAAGGAATTTGAACCATAATTTGCCTTTAGTACAGCTGCAATCCTTCGAAGAAAAAAAAATAATCATGTAAGTCCTGTATGGTTTCCAGCGGAATGTTCTCAGTCTTCTATCAAAACGTCATCCATTTACCACAGTGATGACGGAGGATGAAATCTGCTTCGCACTATCTGCTCCAAAACTGCTCATAATGGTTCAATGATGCTTATATGAGGTGACTGTACTGGCCAGCAAAGATGTTTGATTACATCCTGATGCTGCTCAAACCAAGATTAAACCATTTTTACTATCTGTACTGTCGCATTATCTTCTTGAAAAATGGCGGTGTCTTAAAAAAATATGCTCACCATAGTAATAACCTAGTTATTGAAAATGTCTGGATATTTGTGGTCAGCAACGCGACTAATGATGGGAACAGCTGAATACCATGATATAGTCTCCAAACTATTACGGATCCGCTCCGGTATTTGCTGGTTGGAAGCATGCAGTTCAGATTGAAGGTTTCTTTTGGGGTTCTCCATACATAAACACGCCATTTGTGTAAAATCGAGTAAATCATGACTTATCGGACCACATCACATTGTTCTAGTCCTTAAGTCTCCATGTTTTAAGATCGTGACACCATTTCTTTTGCAATTTGCCGTTAGTTTAGTTTACAAGCGGTTTCAGAATTCCAAACCTTCCATGACTTTGCTTTGTGAAGTTGACAGCACCCAGTTCTTATCGAAACAGTGTCCTTCAGACGGCTATTGAGTTATGTCACCTTTGCTGGAGCAGTTTTGTTATTTTGCTAAAATCCTTGTTAGTGTTCGACGATCACTGTCCGTTAACTTCGTTTTTCGCCCACTTTTGTTCTTCGCCATGACGCGCGATACCATGTTTTGTGTATTCTGTCATAACTGTAGCAATGTTGCTCGTGACACATTAAACAGTTCAGCAGTTTAATTTACAGACGCTCCCGCTAATCGAGTTCCAACGATTCGCCCTCTTTGGAAGTCTGAGAGCTTACGCATTATTCCTCTCACCAGCTGCGACCATCACCTACAACAACGTGATGTAGACTCAAATACAAAGATTAAAAGTCACATTCGAAACAAATGAACACCGCAACATTCATATGGTCGACAGTGTTAGCAACGTTTAAAAATGTACGAAATATAACATAGTGTTCACTTTATTTTGTTCAACCCCTGTATATATGTTTTATTACCTTTTTTCGAAAAACCCGTGCAGGGAATTATCACGATGTAGGTAACTCTTTTCCAATATATCAGATGGCTTACAGTCCTCCATGTCAACTAACCTTTTCTCCGCTAAAGTTTTACTCTGCATGCTCTCCAACACATTTGAATGTTCGTCGAGGTTGATGTATCGGTGAACATTCAAATGTGTTGGAGAGTAAAACTTTAGCGGAGAAAAGGTTAGTTGACATGGAGGACTGTAAGCCATCTGATATATTGGAAAAGTTACCTATATCATGATAATTCGCGCCGAGTATCAAAATGTCGACATCATGAGTACTGCTCAATGTTCTGTGAACACTGTAAAGGCTGTAAGACGCGCCATGGACAGCTACAAGGGGAAGTACGAAGCCGTAGCCAGCAGAATGGGACGCAACAACAACTGCAGGGCAAGGTAATGGAAGACCCGAGCAAAGGAATCCGGGCTTGGGCGAGAGAGATAGGTGTTGGAGTCGCCACCATGAAGCTGGCCCTGAATGAGGACGTTCGCTACTACTCAACAAGAGGCGCAAGCGACAAATTCTGACATCCAAGGCCAAGGAGAACCGCTTGACGAAGGAAAAGAAGCTTCTGAACAAGTTGAAGCATACTGTTGAGCCGGGGACGATCTGATTCTTTTCAGATGAATAAAAAACCTTCTGTTAAGACCAGTTTTACAACAGCTAGAATATATATTTTTTTTAATTCCTATAAGAAACAATGAAAATGAAGTGACATTATATGTCTTATTCATTATATATATTAATGCTTTTCCTTATGTGGTTCATTAGTAAACTTAAATTTTACGTTAATACTTACCAAAGAGTAGTGACACGTTTAATAATTCTTATTTGGGGAATTAATAAGTTGTTAATACTAAATTCATTTGTCGATAAGATAGCTAATTTAAATTACGAAGTTTTTTGACTTTACTAAAAGATATGAGGCCAGAATAGGTCTTAAAAGGATGCCCTGTTTATATTTTTTTGGGGGGTGAGGCAGTAATTATTTGATGGCAAATTTGAAATGACCTTCACCAACACGAAAGGTTGCCTCCGCCTAAGGTCCCTTACGCCGTCAGCGTCAGTCAACTAAACCAACCGGACTGGGCTCCCCAAAGAGAGGTTCCATTATGTAATCGTTTAGAATATTTTGCATGCTAAAAAATACATCTTCTAACCAAGAAACTAAACTTATAAAAGAGGTTTGGTTTTAATGAAAGATTCTGTAAACTTTAATCAATCATTTCTAAAATTAATGTCATTATTGAGTAAGAAGTCTAATGAATATTGATAAAATCCCAATTATACAATGATGTTTATATAATTCGAAATGCAAGAACTTCAATCTTGGGGTTCTCTTGCCAAAACCGCCAGGTGAAGCTGGTTTTAGGTGTTTTCACATGAAATAAAATAATTACCAAAGAACCAAATAAGGTGGGATAACAAGCTACAAGATAGAATCTTATTTATCATCAGGCTATGCATGCATTCACAAAGAATATTTAAGCCTGACAGTGTATTGCAATAACAATCGTTATCCTTAGTCATTTTCATATTTTTTGACATTTCTTATTACTATTTGTTGCATTCCTGAAGGTTTTTCCTTTAAATGAATTTCCCTGTTGAATTTCATGAGAAACAAACAAGCAAATTACATATACTCGTACATAGTACATCGTACATATATTTGCATCAACTCAAGTATGTTAGGACTAGGGCTATTAAGTTACGAACCTTTTATATAAAACTAATATAATATGCATGTTTAATTTGATATTATGAAATAATTTAGCATTTATAATTTAATTTTATTTTATATTAAACAAAATATCGAAATAATGCTTCATGATATCGGTTCCTGTTTGAAGCACTGACTTCTTTTTACAGGAGTTCCAAATTTGGACGACGCGTTTGGAGAAGGCAAATTTTGCACGCGGTGTCCTCTCGTCGCTGTCGAGTCTGCATAATTAAACAGATTGTCTGAATTTTCAGGCATATTTCTTCGTATTTATATTTGTTCTCTCCGTTTCCTTCTATACTAAAATGCTTTAACTTATTAGTCCCTTCCTAGGAACTTAGATCTTTTATTTACCTTATCATTTTTGCATATCGGCGCTTTGTGTGTTCTATTGAGTCAATGACTCTGGTTAAGTATGGAGACCATAAATATGAGTAGTCTAATTGAGATGGATTTCCTGATGAATAATGCTACTCTCGTTCCTTTGTTTCTAACAGTGATACAGTGACTAGAAAAAAAAAATCAATTAATCATCGATTTTACCTGCAACGTCTAGTGGTTAAGTATTTTATTTTTAGTTTAATACATTTAATAAAATATTTGAAAGTAGGATTATTATTTTTTTAAGTGTAACAAGCCGCATTTCAAAAGATTGTTACACGGCAAAATCGTCTCAACATTTTTTTTATTTATCTAAACAGCTTTGAAATCTATTCCAATCATCTTCATCTTTTACTTCATCATCTAACTTAGTATCATTATCAAATTAATTTCCACGGCACTTTAATCACGAACCAATGCTGCTTATAATAATTAAAGAAAAGTAGTGGTCCTATTAAATGAACCATGAGCTACCTTACTAGTGTTTCGAGTTAAGGGAGCATTGCCACCTTATAAAAGCGGACTGTATACGGCTCCGATTTTTAATCCAATTTATCGTATTTTAGTCGATGTGAAAGACTTTTAATTATCAAACAAGAATTTAAGGGGGAGTTTACACCAAAGGCTTTAACAAAACCTATAAGGAAAAAAATAATAAAATGCAGACAAAATATTAATAAAAAAAATGATGAAAATACAATATATGGAGTATATGCCTCTGCAGAATTTCCGTGTGCTATGCAACAAATGCTTGCAATCAAGATGACAATGCAATTTTCTCGGGGAAATGCCAAAACTCGAATGTGGATAAACTAATTAACAGATGAAGCGGATCATTTGGGTTGATTTAGAATTTTGCGGAAACTCCTCGGATTTGATGATTCTTTCCCATGTTCCTACAAATGAGCAAAACTGAAGAAACATTGATGAAACTTTAGTCCAAATCTGGACTTGATTGATGTTCTTCTTGGACTTTCTTGGTTAGTTTAAATTTAATGCTCGCTACGAAGATGGGATTTCGGCGTCTTGATGTTTTATTGCAAGAATATTGTTATTTTGGACCTCAAAATGTGTGGGGGGGAGGGGGGGGGGTAATCGCTTCGTTTGAAAAATATATTGTAAGTATATAGAAAATGAACTATTGAGAATTCCCAGTCATAAGAGATTAGAACTTTGTTTAATAGATGGCGTTTGCTTTTTTCTTCTGGAATTTAAAACGCAATAGCATCGAGGCCCTATCGGGCAGAAAGTTGGAAAAGTGAGATTTGTAAAGAAAGGGGTGACTGTCGAGGAAGTGAAACTGTGCGAAAGATATATAATCGCAGATCTTCCTATAGGCTTTGGAGCCTGGAAGGCAAATAATCCTCCAGTTGTCAGCCGCAGCAAGGTTGCTTATGATACACGTGACATATTCTTAGCAGGGGGAGTAGAATGACAGATAAGGAAAAGAAAAAGGGGGGAGGAGAGTATAAGGACAAAAGGGGAGGGGTGCCCCCCCGGTCAAATCAGGGATGAATAGACGAAAGCTGGTCGGCGACTAGCCTGCAAAATTAGCCACCAACGAAGAAAATAGGTGAAAAAAGGTTTATAGAGAAAGCGGCAAAAAGGGAGTGAAATTGAAATAGCTAGAAGGAATAACTCAGGTAATCTCAATCTCGTTTGAGACTGTCGGTGGCACATGAGGCCGAGAAAGGGTGCTGCTCCACCAGGTGACAGGTGTAACAATTTAAACCTTTGCCCGGGGTCCAATAGATTAGAGGCATTTTTGATATACAGGGTGACCTCAAATTTAGCCGCATGTCAATGAAATAGGGGTGGGGATTATATTTATGTCAATTTTTAATTGCCCATTTGAACAAATTAATGAAAGGGGGGAGAGCGAGGGAGTTCGGGGTTTACAAAAGAGGTGTCTCTGTCTGGACGTGGAGAATTCGAATCATTAATGGCAAGAGAAGTTGCGTGTCATGGCAACAAACTATACGTGTAGAATTCAAACCATTGATAGACTTCGATTTATCCTCACTCTAAACCAGCGAGCGTAAATTAGGCCGTTTCATGGCATTTCAAGATGGCATCATGGAAGAAATCTGAAGTTGAGGAATAGGTTTGAAATATTGTCTTTTTGTGAGTTTATCGAGATTGTGATATATCTTCTCCGCTATCAAAATATTACCCCTAGGACACTATTGTAAGGATTCGACAACGCGTGCCTAAAACGCGTGCGCCACTCTTATTCAAAATTACCGTTTATTTTTCTCTTCTTAAATAATATTTTAGTTAATTTGTCCCTGTGCTTAGGATCGTTGTCCTGCTAAAATCTCCATTGACGTCGACCGTAGAATTATTTTAGCACTTGGGAGCAATTTTTCATCCAATATCTTTCGGATACGTGGCACAATCCAATTTTGCATCGAATTTATAAGATTTCTTTTGTTTAATAACAATATTCTAGCATTTCATTAGAGTGCTTGCATACTCTTGTCACCTGCTAAATTTTGTTATTAGCAATTGATGTTATATTCAAAGAATATGCCTTAGGTGTATTTCTTGTGTTGAATATATATTTACTGAGTTTCCTGTTAGTTTTAAAACCAAACGAAAGCACGAAATATTTCAGAAATATTGAAAATTTTAAGTGTGAAAATTCTTGTGTCATCTCTATTTCTATTATCAATTTAAGTATCACCAGTGGTCTTTTATTCTATTAAAAAGGAAAGGGGTTTCCAGAGATTCCTAACCTTTTTTTGGTATAAGCATCTCTGCTCACATTCTAAACACCAATCAAACTTCGAAATCAAAGTAGTCTTGAATCGCCGTCCCAGGCTTATTTGACATGCTGATGTCGAAACATTTGGATGGATGTAGTTTTAAAATACTTTGGCAGGTCTTTTATCACCAACGTACACTGTTTTAGAGGCGTTTTTATTTAATGGAGTCCTGTAGTTTAACGTGGGATCCGAATCGATAAACTTTATCTGGTAACCTACCACCTCCGATATTCTAAAATATGGGCGTTTCTACTTCTTGCATATCTACACCTGAAGAATAGACTTGATTCGAATCCCTATCTTCTTTATTCACCTAGACCCCTTCAAGCAGTCTTCATAAAGCACCAAGTTACCACTTCTTATAAAATCACTCGATTATTTTATTCAATAATTCAATTCAATTTTCTCTGAGGGAAAGACGTTTTGAAACTTTGTTGGACATAGGAGTTGGATTTTCACATTCTACGTCCTGTTTCGAACCCGGTCGTGGGTCAACTTATGAGAGATGTTGACTGAAGAAAGCCGACTTAGAAACAGGGTTTAAGTTTGCACTATGAAGTATTTGTTATCTTTATACGAACTTGTTCCGTTTCTAATACGTTCCCCCCTAACCCATTAATTAGAATGAGGGTAATTTTATTGTAATCTTTATCATCTATTTCTTTTCGTGATGAAAAAGGGAACTATCGACCAGTAAACTTAACTTATATGTAAACTAATGGAATCAATTATTTATATAAAATTACGCAATCATTTGAAGAGCAATCAACTTTTAGCAGTGGCGGATCCAGGCTAAAAATGGGGTGGGGGTGGGGGGGCTAACCTGAATCCTCCCTCTGCGGAGTCTGAGAAAAGGGCATTGATGATTAATAATGGTCACCTTACACAAGATTGATAACAGCATCTCATAAAGGAGAGAGCACTAACTCTCTCAGATCCGAATTTTTTTCCCACAGATCAGAAAATTATAAATTGTATTTTTAGGACGTCATCTCAGGTTTAATATTGAATTTAATAATTAATTTTGAGATTTACCTCCATTTTAGACATGTATCATATAAGATGCATTCGATCGCAACCGTTTAAAAAACTGTTTATATGTACATAAATCTTTCTGAATAGCAGAATACAAGTATGGCTTCAGCCCCCTAAACCTCTCCCCATGGATCCGCGCCTGACTTTTAGTAAATAGTCAACACATTTTCAGGAAAAGGAAATCTTGTTTCACTTGTCTGTTCCTTTTTATAGCCGTGTGGCATAACCTCTCGATTCGGTTTCAAGTTACGGTGTTATATTGTATCTAGATCTTGCTATACTCGCCGCAGCGAAAATGGACGACGGGGTGCGGCAAGCACCGTCACAGATGTCCCTCCACTGTTGCCGTATCTGCACAGATCAGAACGAAAGACAGAGACAAAGAGTAAGGTAGGGAAATGGGGTTGGAAAGGAAGGCGGGCAGCTGATTTGTGGAGAAATAGCAACAGTGGGGGATACCTGTGACGGTGCTTGCCGCACCCCATCGTCCATTTCTCGCTACGGGTATAAAGACTTTCAAAATTAAGGCCATTCACATTCATGAAAATACGATAACTTGGATTTAAAGTTGGTTAAGAGATCTTATGCCGAGGGTGCACTTAAATAGGGTGACATCTTACTAGCTATCAATCACAAGCAGGGGCGGATTTAACGCTGGGCAATATGGGCAGCCGCTCAGGACATAGAGAAAAAAACGACCACCCTGTACAGAGGGCAACCCTAGTTTTTCTTTTTTATTGTTATTACTTTAATTTTTCTATTTATGGCTGTTTTTGTGTATAGTTTATCTAGTTATTTAGTATTTATAAATATATTTTGTTGTTACGCGTATAAACCATGTTAATTATGTTATTCTTCCAAATAGATGAATAATAGTAATAAACAAAATAATAGTTGCTCCCCACTGTTTTGGGGGCGACCAGAAACAGTTCATGATGGGGGTGGCAAATGGCGCCCCTCTTAACATGGAAAATTAGTTTGCCCCATCACGCCATTATGTAGCCACCTACAAATAATTGAAAAGTCATTTAATGTATTTTTAGTCTTAGCTCCACCCCCAACTTGCTAACATACAGTATACGACATTTTACTGTCTTATAAAATCCCTATGTTACAACTCTAGTACATCAACCTACAACCAACTTTTCTCCTGGGGTTCTAACCCTGGTCTTATGTATGGTCTTCCAAAAATCCATAAACTCGGTGTCCTTCTTCGCCCTATACTTGCAGTTTATCCGATGGCAACCTACAAGTTAGCTAAAATCTCGTTCCCTATCTTAACCCTTTTACCATTAGTGAATACAAGATCAACAAAGTTACTCCTTCGCTGAAGAATTCCGAAATCTGAATGTTCCAAGTTTATTTGCAGTTTTGATGTCGCCTCTCTCTTTACAAATATCCCTGTCAGCGAAACCATACACCTCATTATTCAAAAGGCTTTTTTCTGAACGCGAAACTACTATCGAAAAATTTACCACCTAATTACTCCGGTCCATTCTCGAACTAACTGTTAAAGACAATCACTTTTTGTTCAATAACTCCATCTACCAGCAGACTGATGGTGTAGGAATGGGTTCTGCCATTGGTCCTCTACTGTCTGACATGTTTATGTCTAATTTTGAAGAAACTGCTTTGCGAGAGTGCCCCCACTGCTTTCAACCTGATCTTTTACCGTCGATTTGTTGATGATACGTTTATAGTATTCAAATCGGAACAACAATCTCTTTCCTTTGTGCATTACATAAATGAACGCCATAATAACATAAAATTCACACAAGAAAAAGAAAGAGACGGCAAACTCCCATTTCTAGATATCCTCCTAACCCCCACTTCAACTAACTTTACGACTTCGGTCTATCGGAAATCTTCTTCTACCGGTCTCGGTATGAATTTTTATAGTTTCTGATATTAAATACAAAATTAGCAACATTAAAACTGTCATCGGACTATTTTCTCGTACACAAAGAATTTGATTTCCTCAAATGTTATTTCCAAAAAGAATGGGCTTTCCCTTATCCAAAAGTATATTCGTCAGTTTGGGGACAATTGCCCCTGTTCCCAAGAATCTTTGTTATTGTCTCCTCCCAGATATTGGTCCTTTTAATTCTCACTTAGGCTGTAAACTCAATAATCTTCTGAAAAATTTTTTCACATACACTAACTTTAAAATAGTTTCATTAGTAATTTTCATTTAGGACAATTTTTTCGAATTAAGGACAGACTTCCCCTTCTCCCCTAGGTGGGCGTTACGTTCATGTACACCAGAGGCTCCGTTCAGGACACCGGACGGAAATCTCTACACACATGCGATGGAGTAGCTAAGGAATCGCCCCATGGGCCGACTTTTGCCGCCAACTACTCTATGGGTCAATATTTGAAGCGAGCTTATGGAACAACATCGAAAATAAGCCACAAATATACTTCCGATACGTAGACAACATCTACATCAACGTCCAAAATGAAGAACATTAAACAGCAATTTGAGGAGAACTCCGTGTTAAAATTCACTTATGAATTGAGCATGAACAATAAATTACCTTTTCTGGACGTAGAGGTACAAAACATCAACGGTAATTACGCCACAAAAGTGTACAGCAAAGCTACAGGCATGGGAAGATGTCTCAACGCGGATAGTGAATGTCCTGAAAGGTACAAATCGTCTCATACATCCGCGGATCATACAAATGCTGCTCCACGTGGAACTGTTCCATCAAGAGATCTCCCGCATAAAACAAACCCTCGTGAACAACGGTTTCCCGAACAGTTTCATTGAAAAACAGCTTCAATCATTTTTAAGAAGGCAATTTAAAAACACGGATTAAACGGAAAATAACCAGGCAGCAGTAAATAACATCAAACTGTACTATAGAAATCAAATTTCATCGGCCTACAAAATAGAAGAAAAAAACATCGAGGAGATTGTTAACCGTAACATCAAAGTTAAGAAGCAAACGGACAAGATTCAAATGATTATATATTATAAAACGACAAAAGTTAACAATCTCATTATGAAAAACAACATCTGCCAAAACTCCTCGATCCTCAAAGCTAGGAACATAGTTTACGAGTTTACCTGCCCGAATGAAGACTGTAAGCTTCAAAACAACTCAAAATATGTTGGTATGACTACCATCACACTTTTGAGGCGTTTGACAATGCACCTGCAACATGGAGCCAGGAAATATCATATGGAGACTGTGCATAACATCAGTTTAACCAGGGACATATTGGTTAATAACACAACGATCAAAGGAAAAGAGGGAAATAAAGCTAGACTGAACACCTTATAAGCCATCTTAATTAATGAAGAAAGGCCAGCTATCAACATCCAGACTACGGACTGGAATATGTAGAACATTAAAGTTGTTTTAAAATTCCGCTTGCACAGGAGTGGCCCATTCCTTTTTGCATAACGGTTAAGCGAGGAGGAATAAATATCCTCTAAAATCCGTTTTCTTTTCATTCTGACTCCACCATTCTTCAACGATAAAGGAGGAAAGACACTCTAAATAAAATTAAATAGATCGAAAGCTCAGCAATTAAAGTAAAGTTTAGTTTTACCTAATACATTTTATTTAAAAATGAGATGAACGTAGGATAAGTTGTTTACCATCTACAAGATGAACTAAAAAAGATAAGAAAAATGGAAATTTTCCAAAGAAAATTAATAAAGGCGAAATATGCTATGGTATTTAACAAAATCTGCATATATATATATATATGAGGAATTAAACCACATTCGGAGAATGTGGTTTAATTCCTCATCTTTTCTTGCGATATTGCATTAATTTTCATTATATATATATATATATATATATATATATATATATATATATATATATATATATATATATATATATATATATATATTTATATAGGTGGAGGAGGCCTATTGCTTATGGGAAGTGAGTTGAATTTGTATAGTTGTATAGCTTTTGTGACAGTAACTTCCTTTCCACTTTCTCTCTTCTTTTGCCCCAAATACTTTCCAGCTTCTCTGATATAAATTAATTCAACTTTCCCTTTTCGAGATACGTTGAAAGAAATTAAATCCTTTCAACGACACTTTTATAACAGTAAGAAAATATGACAACTTTATAAATAATTTAACACCAATTTATAAATGAATGATAGTATCGACCAGTGTTTTCCACCACTTTATGAATATTGACTGACAATCAAAGCACAATAATGAATTGAAGTCTGACTGTAAGTTGTGCAAGAGCCTGAATGGCAATCTGACGGAAATCGGTCAATACTACACACACGGATAGTCGGACACAGTAATGGGGAACAGGTGGTAATCAATGTCTCTCGAAGAGTATTTTTTAAAAGGGTTAACTTGTGGGGGGTTTTATAAATCAAAACCAAGAGGCGGGGTAGGATCTCCGATTAATTGATTAGCGAGGATTAATGACGTCATCATACAAGATACTGTTTGTGTATGAACACTTCCGAAGAACTTTTGTCTTATGTGCGTATAGAAAGGTGAATGGAGGATAACCTGTTGTGCTCTTTAGGGAGGACCTCAAAAGAAATGTTTATTTTGTAGTAGGCACGTTTTGCAGAGGGTACCTGCATGTCATATTTTATCCGAAAGGAAGTTCCGATGATAGCGTAGGCAAAGTGGTGCCGGAAAGTATAATGGCTAATACCGTAGAGCAGCCTCAGTGTATTTGAGAACCTGGTCGAGGGTGAGGAGCCAGACCAAGAACGATCATCCAACTCAAATTCTCCAACGGCCAAGCAGGCAGATGAGATGACGCATTCCGGATTCCAATCTCTGCAAGGGCGGATGAGAGGTTGCAACTGTGGAGAGGACCCAGTCGTTGTGGTCTCCTGTTCTACTAGGCATCAATCTCCGCTGTCAGGATCGTGAGTGCAGTGCTCGTGGTGCCAGTGCATCCGCGCTAAACAAATCACGTACAGGCGTACCCGGGAAGAAATCGCCAACGTTTTCCCCGGGCACAAGCTATACTCGTCTGCGAGTGGTGTTATGATATATATATATATATATATATATATATATATATATATATATATATATATATATATATATATATTCTGGGCTAAAATATTTGTTTTATAATTTTGAAGGAGACAATGGAGCATAAATAAGAATAAATAATTTGGGAGAAAAGTGAAAAAGAGCGTTGCCTGAAAAGAACGGGTCAGATTTCAGAATTCTAAGACAGAATGTCAAACGAGCTGAAAGCGACTGCCTCGTTAAAGGAACTTTATTCTTTAGGAAAATATTTCACGAAAGAAAGAAAGAGAGAGAGAGAGAGAGAGAGAGAGAGAGAGAGAGAGAGAGAGAGAGAGAGAGAGAGAGAGAGGGTGAGAGAGAGTGGGTGATATATATATATATATATATATATATATATATATATATATATATATATATATATATATATATATATATATATATATAGAGAGAGAGAGAGAGAGAGAGAGAGAGAGGGAGAGAGAGAGAGAGAGAGAGAGAGAGAGAGAGAGAGAGAGAGAGAGTGTTACAAGGAAAAGCAGTTCCTCATAAGTTCCCTCGAGCAATACCGAGGTGGCACCATAAAGAGAGGGAGGGATAGGGAGAGAGAGAGAGAGAGAGAGAGAGAGAGAGAGAGAGAGAGAGAGAGAGAGAGCGAGAGAGAGAGAGAGAGAGAGAGAGAGAGAGAGCGATAAGGGGATTACAAAAAAAAAGCATTACGTCATAAGTTCTTCTCCGAACCATACTGAGTAAGCACTTAGAAAGAGAGAGTTACAAGGAAAAGCAGTACGTCATGAGATCTTTGCGAGCCACTATACCGAGGAGGTACCGTATATATATATATATATATATATATATATATATATATATATATATATATATATATATATATATATATATATATATATATATATATATCCAAAAGAAATGAAAACTGTTAACATAGCCAGGTAAAACGCTAAGGAAATTATTACGTGAACTATTGAAGCTTAAGAAAGAAAAGGGGAGATATAGAAAGGGAGAAATAGCACAAACTATTTTAACCGTTATATGAAAATGATAAAGGAGTTGGATTTGAACCTGTGTCATCAAGCGCTCTTCACTAAAATGAGAGGTTAAGGTTGGTAGCTCTAGCGATGAGCGTCGTGGTCATTTTAGCGACGAGCGCTCGATGACACAAATTCAAATCCAACTCGTTTATTCATTTTCCTATTGCGGTTATAATAGTTTGCCATATTTCTCCGTTTCTATATCTCCCATTTTCTTTCTTAAGGGGATAACACATATTAACCCACAGGAAAATGAAAAGATGAATCCAAGCCCTTTCGAACTATATTTGCAAGTTCATTTTCAAGGAATTACATGAAAATGGAGAAGACAACCTTATATAGGGTATAAAAATACAAAGGGAACGCCCATCACATAGTACAAACCAATAGAACAAAACGCTTAAGAAAGAAAAGGTGAGATATAGAAAGGGAGAAATAGCGCAAATTATTTTAACCGTTATATGAAAATGATAAAGGAGTTAGATTTGAACTTGTGTCATCAAGCGCTCTTCACTAAAATGAGAGGTTAAGGTTGGTATCTCTAGCGATGAGCGTCGTGGTCATTTTAGCGACGAGCGCTCGATGACACAGATTCAAATCCAACTCGTTTATTCATTTTCATATAGCGGTTATAATAGTTTGCCATATTTCTCCGTTTCTATATCTCCCATTTTCTTTCTTAAGGGGATAACACATATTAACCCACAGGAAAATGAAAAGATGAATCCAAGCACTTTCGAACTTTATTTGCAAGTTCATTTTCAAGGAATTACATGAAAATGGAGAAGACAACCTTATATAGGGTATAAAAATACAAAGGGAACGCCCATCACATAGTACAAACCAATAGAACAAAACACAAAAACAAGACAGAAAAATACCAAGAAAAAGAACAATAGACAACTAATAACAGACATATGCATCCCTAAAACGATATACACACAACAACGCCATGTATATGAATGGAATATGGTGGGAAAAAAAACAACATTTTAAAGGATTATCATTAGAGAGAAAACATTTAGTTAGGGCTAAGAGTTAACCCCCTGTCACAACAGAGATACGTGGTGGGGGAGAGGCAATGCGAATGATATTACACTAATAAAGAGTGAGAACAGGCTGCATTATGAAGTTATTTCTTTTATTACAAGTTTGTTTAAATAAGTCAGGGGAAATGTTTATATTGGGTAAGATGTGAATTAAGGAACACTCGACAATATTTCTTTTTGTGAAATCAGCATAATGATAAAGGAATTTTGCAGAAGCGCAGTCAATGGGGTGGTTATTTTCAGATAAATGTAATAATAACCATCCCATTGACTGGAATTCTGCAAAATTCCTTTATTATTCCGCTGATTTCACAAAAATAAATATTGTCGAGTGTTCCTTAATTGGCATCTTACCCAATATAAACATTTTCCTTGGCTTATTTAAACTCGACCCTGTTTTTAAAAAACTTGTATTAAATTAAATAACCATAATACAGCCAATTGTCACTCTTTATTAATGTAATATCATTCGCATTGTCTCCCCACCACGTGTCTCTGTTGTGACTGTGGATTAACTCTTAGCCCTAAATGTTTTCGCTCTAATGATATCATTTTTATTTACCCACCATATTCCATTCATATACATGGCGTTGTTGTGTGTATATAGTTTTAGGGATGCATATGTCTGTTGTTAGTTGCTATTGTTCTTTTTCTTGGTATTTTTCTGTCTTGTTTTTTTTTTGGGGGGGGGGGTCCATTGGTTTGTACTATGTGATGGGCGTTCCCTTCGTATCTTTGTACCCCATATAAAGTTGTCTTCTCCATTTTCATGCTATTCCTTGAAAATGAACTTGCAATGAACTTGTGGGTTAATTTTCATATTATTGCTTTCCTCACGTGCCACTTTGTGAGTTTTTCAAGTATATATATATATATATATATATATATATATATATATATATATATATATATATATATATATATATATATATATATACGAGGGGCGGTCAATAAGTTTTGTGAATGGGTAGAGCAAAACAGAGGAAGGGGAATGGATATTTGTGGGGGTGTTAGGACAAGTTATAACAAGTCAGGACCTGCAGCCACACGCTCCTGCCTCGTCTATTTAAGAAGCAGTAGCTGATCGCAGATCGTCAGTCACAAATTGTTCAACAATGGAGAAGGTTGAGCACCGCGCAGTGATCAAACCTTTGACCAAGGAAGGCTAGAATGCAAAAGAGATCCATAAACGCATGGTTGCAGTGTACACAGACACCACCCCTTCCTATGCAACCATTGCTCGCTGGAATAGGGAGTTCCGCCATGGCCTTGAGTCCCTTGAAGATCACTCCCGTCCAGGACGCCCGTCAGACGTGACCAACGAGGACAATGTGGCCCGTGTGGAGAGGATGATCCTCGAAAATCAGCAGGTGAAGGTCGAAGAAATCGAGCGAGAACTTGGAATATCACATGCAAGTGTTATCAACATCATCCACGGCAATTTGGCCATGACCAAGGTCTCTGCCGGTTGGGTCCCTAGAAACCTCACGTCCCATGATCGACTTCAACGTCGTCAAAGTCCACAAGGCCAGAGTTGCACAAGCTGATGTGCGCGAGTGCAGATTCGAGGAGCTCAACCATCCTCCCTGCAGTCCAGATCTGGCCCCTAGTAACTACTTTTTATTCCGCCAGCTCAAGTCTACACGTGTAGACGCCGGTTTGGGGACGATGAAGAAGTACAGCTCGCCGTCCAGGAGTGGATTGAACAGCAGTCGGGGGATTTCTGGTTTTTGGTAATTCGAAGCCTCAGGGAAAATAATATAACACTTTTCCTCATATCTCGTTTCCTTATATCCGAATTGCAAAACTTATTGACCGCCCCTCGTATATATATATATATATATATATATATATATATATATATATATATATATATATATATATATATATATATATATAAGACCCAGACAAAGAACTTGTAATATCTTGTATTCTCTTTATTTTTCTTACAAGTTTTTTGTCCGGATCTTTTAGGTGAGAAAAAATATCCGAAAAAGAAATATTTTATTCCGTGACCACTTTCGACCGTGGTCGTTCATCTTCAGGGAATGAACAGAAATGGAATGACTATTTACTTATTTATTCATTAAAAAAGCTAGTGAAAAATGAGGGAGCCCCCTCCACGATTCCGTGGATTGGGGGACAAGGAAAGAGAGGAAAAGTGATAAAATTTTATACAGGAGGTTTAGAAAGTTTGCCCGGGGATCGGGCCATCTCAATTTTTACATTAACAATTTACGCTGTTCTATAGATTAACATTTTGGAGCTAAAAGGTAAAATAATTATCATATTTAGATACAAAAGTTATTTTGGAGTTAAAATAAAAAAATATTGATATTTTACATACAAAAATAATTTTTGGACACAGAAGTAAAAAATTATATACAAATAGAATAGAACAATACAATCAGTTTAGTATCAATAATAAAGGAGCAGAGTAGTTATATTACAATGTAGTATAACCTGTATTCTCACTAATTCAAAAAGTAAAGTGTCCAGAGTAAGATTTTTTTTTAAATAAGGTAAATTCGGTTAGAATTTGTTTCACAATTATGATGTTACACTTCGCCATACTGGTATTAGAAAAATCACTTTCTAGTCCGGATGCGAATTTGATGTAGGGTCACCTGTAGATGGCCGGTGTGGCCACCGTTTTGGCAGGAGGCATGTATGACTTGTATCTCTTCCAGTCCTGTAGCCTGAACAAGTTGTCCACAGTGTCTGGTGGGAGAGTAGCCTCCAATCTGTCCCAGATGGCGGTGGTGCGTGAATGCAGGAAGGCATTCACCGTCTCCAACCCGGTTCTACGATAAAACTTCCTCGACGTGACGAAATCGTCCCATTTCACGAAGATTATGAAGCGTAGGGCCCAATTTTGTACCCTCTGCATTTCAACTATCCTGGTCCTTGAAGTTGGGTTGAGTGGAACTGCTGTGTACAGAAGCTTCGTTCTCACTAGGAATGTATATAATTTCTTTTTCTTATACGAAGATTGCGAAATCGGTGGAGTTTGCTGAGTTCAAGCTTTGCAACTTGAACCTTCAATTTGATATGGCTTCCTATGCCGCGCTTGGAGATCCTGAAGCCTAGCGTAATCGCGCTAGTGGAATAGTCTATTGTTGAGTTCTCCAGTCCCATGAGCTCCGGCTTCCGTCTGCCAATCGCGACTGTAGTAAATTTGGTCTGGTTCGTCTGGATCTTCCACTTCTCTTCGTACCTGGAAATTTTATGGTCCTCGGCTACAGTCGCCCTCGACATCACTCTTCCAGATCTGGTATGGCGAGTCACAATCTGAGTGATATCGTCCGCATACGGTACGTTTAGGGTTCGGGGAAGTAGCGGTTTCGGAATATCCTTTGTATAGATCGTAAAGAAGGTGGTACTTAGAGACCCTCCTTGTGGGACCTCGGATGCTATCACCGCTCTCCTACTGGTGGGGTAACTGTGGCGAATTTTCCCCAAATTGGGGGATAACCCGAGCTTCGAGTTCTTGTATTTGAGTCCATCGATCCATACCTTGTCGAAGGATATTTTCACATCCCGGCAGACCACTTCCACCATACATCCAGAGGCTAGCCCCTTGGCAACATTTTGGCATGTTAAAGCTATTGCAGTCTCCGTGCTCCCTTTCTTGCGGAAGCCATGTTGTTCGTCGTTCCGCAGTGAGTATGATAACATATGGGAGACCAGCCTGTTGTTTAGGATCTTTTCGAATACTTTCCCAATTATTTCGAGAAATGAGATTGGCTTGTAGTTCATCATTTGATTTTTAGGCTTCCCTTATTTAGGAATAAAGATAATTTTGGATGTCTTCAGGACGTCCGGGAAGTATCCTGCTGCTATGCTGCGTTAAAAAGATTCAGCAGTCTGTTTTTTGTCCTCACTGGGGCCTCTTTTAGATGCCTTGCTGTTATTTGGCTTAGGCCAGGAACATTTTGCTTAAAGCCGAAGATTGCAGAGTTCAGTTCTTCTTGGGTGATTGCCATGCCTTCCGGGGCCCACTCCCGCAATTTGGTGAGGTTTGCGATTCTGTACGGAGTAAATCTCATCTAGTGCTTTTCCATGTGCTCCAGAACTCTGTCCTCGAATCCTAGATCGAAATTTTCCTCCTCTTCTTCGGAGATGCGCAAAACGTTGCTCCAGTCTTCCCAAAAAGTTCGGCTTTTTCTTGTGGACTCCTGGTGCACTTGTCAAGGTGCACTATTATGAATCAGTCTTCGATGTGGTATCCCTCTTAACTTGCTGATGGCGTCCCAAAATTTATTGGAGTTGCCCTCTATGTCTAGGATATGGATCATACGGTCCCATTTCTCCCTGATCTCATGCAGCAGTGCATCGTTAACTTGTTGTCTGAGTTGTTGGACTAGCCTATCCAGCAGCCAGGATGCTGTTGTAGATCAACTGGAATCGCTGCTGCAGGATGATCCTTTCATGTGCTATGTCAGACGGGATCAGGGTCGTGTTCGGGATTACGCTGTCCGCGGTGTAAAAACCATCAAGGATGCTGGACAACTCCCTCGTCGATTTGTTCTTGTGTGGCACCATCCATTTCAGGAATTACTTCTTTTGGGGTGAGGGTATGGGTATGGGTGCGATGGCCACCGTGATGACCATAGGGGTATGGTCACTGGGTTTAAGGGGAACCAGGCTGCACATAGTGATGGAAGGGGAAGTTGGAGTCCTCTCTGCTGCGCCTCTACGTAGGAGTAAACCTCGAACGTCCGCTTGAGCGTAGCCAGAGATTCTTGATATGGCTTTAAGGTCACCAGGGAGGATAACGGGGTAAGCCTTCCCGAACAGGGGGGACAGATCGTGGATCGGCAGGTACCCTCTTCTTGGAGGTTGGTACCCTGAGCCTACTTCAATGTTCTCCATGTATGTCATGAGGATGATGGACAAGAACGACTCATTCATTTCTCTCCCCTTCACAAACTGAAGTCCAGATCGCACCGTAATTGCTGCTCTATCAAATCTTTCGCCAGTCAGGTTCTTTTGAATGACGTCGTAACCGTAGATCTTGATGGGGTATTCGTCTTTTATTCCAGTTTCAGAGAATAGTAGGAGATCCGGGTCAATTTGTCTATATATGTTGTACAGCTGGTATTTGTGGTTGGCCCATCCTTGCACATTGTGTGCAAGAATCACCAGTCTGTTTATTGCAGCCATGATTACTTCTTGGGTTTGGCCGAGGACTTCTGGTACTTCGGAGGGCTGTACAGTTTTCCGGAGCGGAGTTTTTTGTACAAACTCTGCTCGTAGAATTTTAGCGTCGAGTCGTACAGCTTTACTCATTTTTCTAGCAAGGCGATCTTAACCTCGTCATTCCCAGTTGTGGAGTCGAAAAACCACTTGAAGTATCCTTTGCGGATACCTTGGGGTGATTCATCAATCGAGAAATTTCTTGATTTCGTCATACTTTTGTTCACTGCGATTACCAGGTTGATCTGCTTGGCACCAAGCGAGTAGGATTTGGAGGTATGTTTGGAATCGCCTTTTGGTGCAGGATTACACTTTTTTTGTTGTCATTGGGGAAATCTTTTGGCGGGTCGGCTCCGTGGAGGGGCCAGCAGCGTCCATATCTTTCTCCGCTGGCGTAGCTTCTTTGTTCTCTGGACCTACTTCTACAGCTTAATTGGGTGTAGCGGCGGTTGGGGTATGAGTTATGCTGCGTAAGGCCAAAACTTTGTCTGAGGGAGGGTTGGCGGGGAACTTTAGGGGTTCCATGCAGTTAACTTCCAACATTCTGTTGAGTTCCGTGTTGAATGAGCCAGGAGCCGCGTAATTTAGTACGTGTGCATGTAAAATACACGCCAGCAGTTTGGTGGGGATTGAATCTAATAACTGTAGGACTATTTGTGGCTGGGTTTGGGGCTGGTTGGCTGACGGGAGAGGCATATTTCTTGCTGCACTGGGGTATGTCATACTCGAAGAGACTCGGTCGGCTGTCTTTTTGCGGTTAATGTGTTCCATGCGTAGAGCGCACTGCATGCTCATTGTTCTGTGAGGCCCTGATCAATTTAGGTACTTCTTAGTCTGCGAGACACAACGCATCCAGGAGTGCCCTTTTTGTCTGCATTCCAAGCAGAGCATCTTCTTTTTTTTCGGGGCACTGCGAGTGGTTGGTCTTCCACTTTGTAGCAGGAGAAGCACTTCAGCAGGTGGAAGTGCTTATCTCGGGAGATTTTAGTAGACGCGATGACCATACTGAAGAGTCTCAGCCCATCTTTGTTTACTCGAAGACCACTTTGAAGATATACGTTAGGTCACGAACTTGATGACTTCTGCGACTTTGGCCCACGCGTGATTTCTTTCTATTTCAGTCTTGATTTCTTTTTATGTTTTAGCCCGTACTCAGAAGTCTATCTGCCTGCATATCACTGCCTTTCTAGCAGTGACTGAAGGGGCTGGTTTCGGCTCGAGTCAGATTTGGGCCAGCAGCTCTGATGCCTTCTTGGAGGTAAGTTTTTCTAAATCAGATTGACTATAGCATATGGCTGCGTATCCGTTCCCGAGTTCCATGAGCTTCCTTATGCCAATATACACTTGTCAGAAGATGACCTCGAACACTTTGGACTAAGAAGTACGCTCTTAATTGGTTAGTCGAAGCGAGACCCGAAGATCCGGCGGCTCCTCTGGGACGTTCATTGGTCCGACGTCACCTCTGTTCCATCAGAGGGGAAACGGCGCTATCTTCTCCTTGCCCACTTCCTCGCTCACGTCTAAGGCAAAAACGGGCGGAATCTCTAATCAGTCTTCCTGTAGACTTTTTTGACTTAGTGAGGTCGACAGAAACAGGAGATATCTCAAATCAGTCTATCGCTTTTCTACTAAGTCCTGGGAGGGGAGGTGGGAAAGGGGAGGCACTGATACCCTCCTTTCAAGCTGGGCAGGCACAGGAGGTATCTCCAATCAGCCCACCCACGCTTGCTTCTGCCCCTGTTGGGAGCAACCCAAACAGGAGGAATTTCCAATCAGTCGGCCGCTGACCTTCAGAGACAAACGGTTAGGTATCAGGGCGTTGTATAAGTGCACCTGTATACTGCTGTGGGGTCAGAGCCATAGCAACCTCCCCCACCCCCTGGCCGTGGGTGGCTCTTGAAGGGGCTCTACTGTGACCCCCCCAAATTATTTTATTAAGGAAAATATAAAATTTTCTAATACACATTTTCTGTAATTATCTGATTTATCTATTCCCTTTCAACTGTGTCATTAATGATAGACCAGAATATTTGTATTACAGGAATATTGTTATAGGGGCCCCACAATCTTGCTTTGGGGGAGGGGAGTAGACATTGCTACGGCTCTGGGTGGGGTAGTCTTTCTCTGAGGGTTCACTGGGTAAAATCCTTGAGTTCTGTAAGGAGTTGCGTCTTGCGCAAAAGTGCACCCTACGGGATGGTACACAGGACCAATATCTCAGGGCCAGATGGCCAAGTCTATCCCGATAAGATGCAAGTCTCACGGATTTGGAGGCCTCTTCTTTCCTTTAGCCTTGCCTCCTTTACCAGGTTAAAGATTCTGAAGGGTCAATCGAATTCTCATTATTCTTCTTTTTGCCTCTATTTAACTCTCCAATTTTTCATCATCGAATATGCAATGAAAAGAAGAAGAAGAAAATGTGTGTAAGAAAGATAGAGTAAAAGAATAGAGCGTTCGATCCCCTCCCTTCCGTCTCCCCCTGCTCCTTTCGGGGCAAGGAGGAGAGGCGTGCGGGAGAGCTTCCCCATTCGCCTCCCTCCATGTGCCCTCTGGCAACGATGGGGAGGTGTATGGGAAGAGGAGAATGAGAGAGAGAGGAAGAGGAACGATAGTATAGTGAGAAACAAGTAGGAGATTAGATAGGTGCCTAGGTGGTCATGCCACTAAATCTAAATGCGGTACTAATTCCACCGTGCGTAGCACCCACCCTCGTTTTCATATAGAGCTTATTGAAATTGACAGTAGTAAGGGAATAGGGAAAAAAAGAGGGAAGGTGGAGAGTTGCGGAAAGTTGCAAGTTGCTTGAAGTCAAGCTTATCTCTGGCCATCGTTAAATCTCGTAGTTATAAGTTGATAATTTAGTAGGAAACTAAGGACCTGAATTACAGGTTATTGTTTTAAGTCTTTCTGTTATGTTATTTGTGATAGTTGTTGTTGGCGTTCAAACTGTTGTTAGATTGTAAGTTAGTTAGGGGTAAAGTTTATTGTTGTTGTTTTTCTTTGTATGTATTCGTTGCTAGGCTACTCTGTGATTGTATTTAGAGTGTATGTTTTGTTTGCATTTCCTTTTATGCTTTCCTCCTGTTCTTCTGATTCTTCATTTATTTTGTAGAAATTTCCTTCGTTTTGGTATATATCGGTGTCTTAATTAGGTTTCATGTAAAGGTTGTCTCAATCGGTTATCTTAAACGGGATTTTATCCTTGTCGTTATGTGTTAGGTTTAGGTTCTCTAAGTAAAAATATCCTCTTTATCTTCTTCTCTGTCCATTGTGGTCATGCTGCTCGGAAACAGTCTATGCGAGGCCCATCCAGCTCTTTTCACAATTTGATTGGCTAGATCTTTTCCCATTTCATCTCGTGTCTTTTCAATGACTGCTTTCGCTCATTTCCCTATTAGTTTGTAAAGAGGTTCAATGTTTACTTCTCTGTGTAGATCGTCCATTCTTCTTCTTTCTATCCTTCTCGTGTTTGTTATGAGATACATTGCTCTGTTCTGGATCCACTCTTGATAGAGTGCACATTGCAATCGTCGGATAGATTAGTGCGGGCTGGATTATGGATCTGTAGATTTTCTTCTTATTCTGTCGGCTGAGTGATCTTAGTTTGTATAATAGTTTCAGTCCAATTTTTCCTTTCCCTATTCTATCGGATATATGTTTCTTGTAACCTATTTTAATTAGGGTTATTCCTAGCACTTTGCATTCGTCGCTGTATCTGTATCTTATGTCGTCTACGTATATACTACTGTTGCCTATGATTCTATTAGTCCTTCGTGTATCCTGTAATCCAATTCTTTTTTGACCACAATGGCGGCGCCGTCGAATCTTTCTCTGGAAGGGTTTGATGCTACGAGATTGTAGTACTAAATCTCCATCTTATTTATTTCTAAGTCAATTCCGTGACTTGATATTAAAATTATATCTGGATCGTATTTATCTGTATGATTTCTAGTTTACGTCTGTCCATGGTGAAAGTTTCGTTAGGTTCTTTTTCCTGGTGCTGGAGTTCTCGTGCGGTTGGGATTTATTGTTTTTTCTTCTTCCTTCTGTATTGGTCTCTTGTGATCATATACAGGGTCACCACCCCCCAAAATGGGCCCCAACTTTCGATAGGCCTCATTTCTTAATTTTCTACAAGGATTGAATGAAACTTTGGTGATAACTAGTTTATTGTGTTTAAAAACATCATATCAAAACATGAGAGTCTTTGTGCTTTTCCTCTTTATTCTAGAGCATGTGTTCGAGATGACCTCAATTTAGCTCTGTGCATTTCTTGAGGCACAGCATAAAGTTGTCCATGATGGCGTCCTTACAAACCAACCAACTAGTGGCTCTGATCTTCACCCTGGTAGCTTCCTTGAGTTCCGTGATTGTCTTGGGTCTCCCTGCGTACACTTTGTCTTTAAGGTAGCCCCAGAGAAAGAAATCTGGGGGGCTAAGGTCTGAGCTGTGAGGAGCCCACTCAAATTCAGTCTGGAGACTGATCACACGGCCACCAAAGTTCTCTTTTAGCCAATCTCGGGACAGGTTTGGGGTGTAAGAGCTTGCTCCATCTTGCTGGAACCAGAACTTCCCCATAAGTGACGGGAACAGGGTCTGCAGCTCCCTCTTGAAGGTTTTGAGGACCTCAAAATACCGCTCCTTGGTGACCGTCACTGTTGCGCCAGATTCTTCAAATAAGAATGGTCCAATGATACCTCTGGCTGAGATTGCAGTTCATACCGTGCACTTAGGGGAGTGTAGGAGCTTGGTGGCTACCTCATTAGGTTTAGAGATCCTCCAGAAGACATTTGTCTTCAAGTTTACCTTTCCTTCAAGATGGAAGTGAGCTTCATCTGAGGTCCAAAGGAGGTTAAGGAAAGTTGGGGTCTCCAGTATCTTGACTGCCATAGCCTTTCTCTGCTCCTTGTCTGTGACTGTTAGGATCTGCTTCGTCTGTATTCTGTATGGGTAGGCCTTTACATCTATTACTAGCACTATCCTGCAAGTCTCACGGGATATGCCAAGGGGCTGATTTCGCTTGCGCACAAAGTGTTTTGGACTCTGCTGAACTGACTCTCTCACGCTCTCGACTAGCTGGGCTGTACGCTTCCTGGGGCGTCCTGAATGGTTTGGCGGTTGTCACTGGCTGCATTGAGGTCATCACTCTCCCATAGTTCTGGAAGTGGTCCACCCAGACCCGAATTCTGCTCTTGGAGTGGGCTTTTTCACATTCAAACTGATGCACGAAAGTGTCCTGCACCTTCTTGAACGAGCTTGTCTTGTAATAATGTTTGACGCAGTATATTATTTGTTGGAACTTCCATTAAGATCTAGTTGTGTTCACAGGCGTTGCTTCTGTCATATCCTGCAAAGTAAGGGTGATTAGTGAATGAAGAAGGATATATCACAAAAAGTGTGTACAGGCCCGTTTTTAGGGGGGTCACTCTGTACTCTTCCTTTCCTTTGTTGGAGGTTGAGGTAGACGGGGCCTTTACATCTATTACTAGCACTATCCTGCAAGTCTCACGGTATACACCGAGGGGCTGATTTCGCTTGCGCACAAAGCGTTTTGGACTCTGCTGAAGATTTCTTAGATTTCTGTGTTTTCCTTCTTGTCACTTTGGTTTTTTGAACGGAATTTTCGGTGCTGGTTTCTGATTCGTATCTTCATCTTTATCGTTGTTTTCTTTGGATTGTTCCATTAAATCTTTTTGGTGGTTTCTGTTATATTGATATTGAAGATCGCCGAAGACTCGACTTCTTTGGGAAATTTCATTGGTTAGAGCTCATTTTCAGTTAGCATCTCGTTAAGGGAGGTTGCATAACTCAATGGATCAGCTATATTCATTGTGTGTGCGTGAAGAATGCAGGTAAGTATTTTTACATTCAGTCTACCATCGATGTTTGCTCGTGTTTCCGTTCTGGGTTGTTCTTGATTAGTTTTGGCTGCTGCTGCATAGGAAATATTTCAAGTCTATTCACTCTTTCCTGGTTGATCTGTTCTTTATTTTTCAGAATCTGTTCTTTCTTTCTTGTTCGGAGCAGCACTCCGAACGAATCACTAAGTCTTTCTTTGGGCATTTTGTTGTTATATGGTCTTCCATTGCATAGCATCGGAATCATAGTTGAATATTTATGAAGGCGTTTCTTTTGATGTTCGTTTTTGGAATACTCATGCAGAATGCAACGAGTCCCTTTTCTATGATTTTGGAGGCCATTTCAGTATTTTGGCACACGATTTTAAACACGTGCGTATGTTCTCTGAATTTTATGATATCTTGTATTATTAACCACGGTTGTCTTGCTTCCAATTCCTCCTTTATTTCTTGTGGTGAATTCATCCCTACCCATTGTTCTATTTTTCTGCACACCACGCATCTTTTCGCCGTAATCTGTGGTGGCGTTTTTGCTTCTCGATCGAGTTTGCTAAGTGTGATACTTCCTGCTGATGACAGTAGTTGCTCAACGTCTTTGTTCTCGGGGCATATGACGATGAATCCAGTCGGCACTTCGAGGCACTTAATCAACGGTATCTGAAGATCGGGGAAGATCCCTTTACGACATCCTGCGGTGTTCTTTTCCTTCCGTTCGGGATCAGTCTCAGGGAGAGTCGCTAGATGAATTCCGCTTTTATGGACCTCGTGTGTGTGCCCCCCCCACCCCTACTCTGAAAAGGACAGAATCTAAAGATATAATGCCTATTCTATGTGTACCTATTAATTCCTTAAATACTATTTTACCGGCGCACTCCTCAACCCTCCTACCTAAATAGGCCTGCACTATTAGACGCCTCTCCAAGGTCTCCGGCTCGTGTCCGTAAGGGACCCCCTTCCCCGCGCCCCCTAACGTAGCTTCCTTCCGTGGTTCACTATACCGTACTACCAAGGAGGTCTGGGCGCAGTGAGGGTTGCGTTATCTTGCGAAGATATGAAAAAAGTGGGAGCTAGATAGCGCGAAGTGTGAATAATCCCTCTTTGGGGAATCACCCCGTACTTAGCAACAAGAGGCCTCTCCAATCAGACTAAGTAGGCATGTATCTTGGGTACAGTTTTGAAGGAAAGTGGCTTTCCGTGAAAACAATCACGTCCTTTTTAGCCTTGTTCTTGACTCTGCCTCCTTTATCGGCGAGTAATTTTACCAGAGCGTAAAGGCAGAATGCGCAACCCCAGTGGTAGTAGGTGAAAAGAAATACCCAAGCCTTGGAGGCAAGGAGGACCTGCTGATTATTGTGGATTCCGAAACACCATACTGCATTTATCTATCTTTCATTCGTTCCTTTTCACGCTTTTATTCCCAAGTTGCATAATTTTAGTTATCAGGAGACTAACCAATCTCTTGTCTTTTATTCACTTTAGTTCTCTTACCTTAAAATTCACTTTTCAGTTCACGGATGGACCGTCTCATCTCTATAGTTACATCATTTATTCTCCTTTTCATTATGTGTATTGTGTAACATTCATGCCGTTCTGTTTCTATGTTGAGCTTTTACCTGATTTATTATTTTGTTGGTTTTTATAGTTTTGTATTTATTCTGTATGTTGTTGTTTTTTTCTTTTTTGTATTTGTTTATTCCTTTTGTTGCAGTGAGGTTTTCCCTCATTGCTTTTTTCGTCTTGTTCTTCCTTCTTCTTCTTTGTTATTGTTATTTGTTTCCTTTTCCGTTGACATCATCGGTACTTATAATCTTGTTCGTTTGCGGTGATCATGTTCGTTTTATTTGGTATAATCGTTTGTTCAGTCATAGTCGGGTTGATTTTTATACTATTTTCATTTCTAGGACTCTGTCTCGTTGCCTGCATTTCAATGGATCCCAATTCCTCTCGTGTTTTAATTCAAAGGAGGGATGGTAAGCCATAGCACACTATGGTACGTCTCAGTAGTTCTTTGTTTCTTGTCTCGTATTTCTCTTCGTGGTTTTGATCTCGCCAGCCTTGTATTTACCACATGGAAAATCTTTGTAGGTATTCCTGTGCAAGGTGACGCAGTCGCCCGGGAAGATTCGGATTTGTTTATTGAAGAGTAGGTTTTCAATATCATCCTCGTCATGTGTTCCCCTAACTCCCTTAGACGCCCACTTCGCTCTGCCTTCTCTTAGAGCTTTGGTGATATCATCTCCCCTCCCCCTTGGTAAGGGGTATTCGTCGCTTAAGTATATTTTTAGTTTGTAGTCTTCTGCCTCGAATTGTTTTGAGTAATTTTCCTCTTGTTTTTTCCTGTCTCCTTCGTAGCCGTTTTTTTTCGTTTTCTGTTTCCTTTTCTTTTTCCTCACTTCCTATTTTTGGTTTAGCCCCTCCTGTAGGTTTTGCCAAATTAATGTTTAAGATATCTGATGAGGGTGGGTTCTCGAGGAACCACATCTTTTTTATCCCATTTTTTAGGAGTAATGTGTTTAGTGTTTCTGAGAACGTTCTGGGCTTCCCAATGTTCATCACGTGAGCGTATAAAATGCACGTGAGGAGTTCCACTAAGGAATCATATGGTAGAGTGAGGTGCGTTTTATTTTCCCTCATCTGCTGAACTGTGGCCTTGGCTACACCTGAGTATGTTGTATTATTTTTACATTCTTGTCTGTTTTTGTCTTCATTCTCTTTCCTGTTAATTATTTTATTTCTCTTTGGGCAAGCCATTACCATGCTTCGGTATTCTCCTCCACAATTTAGGCATTTCTTAACTGTCGGTTGGGCACAATTGCTGCCCGCATTCCGAAGAGCTTGGTTCTTTATCTGTGCAGTTTTTTTTGTCGTGTGATCCTCTATTTTGTAACAATTGAAGCACATCTGTATATTGATGTTCTTCTTTCTTTCCATGTTTTCCGATGGGTTCCTCATGCCGAAGAGTAACAATCCGTTCTGGCCTATTTTACTCACCATCTCTGTATTTCTGCACACAATTTTAAATTCCAGCGTGTGAGTCACAAATTTAATAACTTCTAATATTTCAGTTCGTGGTTGTCTTGCTTCAATTTCGTCTTTTATTTCATCCTTTGTATGGGAGCCCACACATTGGTTGATTTTTTTGGTTCCAAGCCTACATTCTTCAATATTCTTACTAAGGCGACATTTAGTTTCCCGAATAAGGTTTCGATAAGTTTTCATCGATCTGGTCTATTTCTTCTTTCCAACGTCCCTAAGGGTACACGGAGACATTCCTGCCTCTCTCTTTTTCCCAGTGTGGGAGGCGCTCCCGATCTTCTTTTTTTACCCAGCGCCCAGGGCGCTCAGTGTTATTTTATCGCACTCATATATGTGTATATTTTGTCCGTTCTTAGGTTGCAGTCTGGAAAAGAGACAATTTCAGTGTGTTCTTTTCTTTAGTTCGTACCTCCTATATGTTCATAAATACCTCAACTCGAGAGAAGCACTCCTCGACCACATACCTAACTATTCCTACTTCTATTAGGCCCCTCCACTAAATTTTAGGCTCGTGGTCCTAAGGACCTTCCTTCTTCGTGAGCCCTAACGGGGCTTCCTTCTGAGGTTCACTACGCCATACTTTAGAGTGGTTCTGAGCGCACTGGTGGTCGAGTTATGTTGCTTTATAGTTTGTGAATAAGTGTGTAAGATCAGTCGGAAAAAGGCGAAAATTAAGGATAGATCACCATTTAGGGAACCTAACCCGCCTACTGGAAACAGGAGGAATCTCCAATCAGTCCAGCAAGCGCATATTTTTCTTCTTGTTTCCTTCTGGTATTTTCCTCTTCCGTTCCGACGAAAAAGTAGATTTTTACGTATGTAGTCTTCAGAATCAGTCCGTCTCTTTCAATATGGAATGACTGGACATTGGACATAATGAAATTAGAGATGGAGAGATGGAGAGATAAAAGGTGTAAATATAAGGAAAAGTGTTGGAGTTAAAGATCCATGGTGATAGGGTATCGCAGGATTTTGTTATTTTAGTTCTGTGTTCTTCTCAGTGGCTTTTTACAAGACCCTTGGTGAAAGGGTATCTCAGGAGTTGTTTTTCATAGATTGATGTTCTTCTTTCAAGCATTATGTACTTTGTATCTGTTGTTCTAGTTTTGTGGTAGTGGTATATGTTTTGTGTTTATTTTTACGTGTAGTTTTTTGCTAGTTGTTTTGTGGTATTCAAGCTTTTGTAAGTGTTTCTCTCGTAGTCTGTATGTTTGTACTTTCCGGATTCTTCTTTTGTTGTATCTTTGCTTCTTTGTTGTCTTTATAGTCGTGGCCTTAAGTGTAAATGGGTTCTTCTCGTCTTTCAGTCTGTTCTTTACTACTAGTAAAGTTTCTTGTCCTTCTATATCTGTCTTCCAATGGTATGTCACTGTTTCTTTATCTCATTTCCTCCGTCATGTGTCCAGTGACTTTTTCTTAGATTTTTGGGGCCTTTGCTTGAAGTTCAATGTTAATTGGAGACATCTGAATCTCCTGGTGTAGGTCCCTCTGCCTCCATCTTTATCTCCTCCTAACGTTTGTAATTAGAAGTACCACCTTATTTTGTATCCTTTGGAGTTGTCTTATTTGTTTTGGGGGCATTTGTTGATAGGTACAGGTGGGTACAGCAGGTGGATCTAATGAGTGCATTATAGATCTTTATCTTGTGAGTCGTGCTCAGGTTTTTGAGTCTGTAAACTTTTTTGAGCTCGACCTTCGCGCGTGGTGTTGTTCGAGCAATGTGGCAACCGTACCCACTCTGTGCTGGAGGAAATACGGGCGTCATCTGTTTCGATGCGGCCCAGTTTCCTACGGAAGAGCGGTATTACCCTGAACTTCTGGGTGCTGGAGAGATTTTCCACCTCTTTTCATATCTGTTGACATGGTCGATCTCATTTGCTGTTAATTGTGCTAGGTGGTCGGGGTTTCTGAAGGGAGCAGTAAAAATCTGGGATATGTCGTCTGCGAATTGGACGTGCAGCGAGTCTTCCCTGGCCGGATTCGGGAGTTCAAGTGTGTAGATGTTGTACAGGAGGGCCTTAGGCACCCTCCTTGTGTTACGCCTGAAGACAGCTTAAAGTCTGGTCCCTTGCAGTCTTTAATCTGTATGTACGCCTTCCTGTCTGTATGTAGTCACAAAGTATTTTTTCTAGTCTTGGGTTCAATCTTGACATCTCTGAGCACCAGGTCAGCGTACCTTTTTTGGCTAGCAATCTTTGCTAGCTTTTCGGTAATGGTAGCCAGAGCCGTGTCAGTTCCTCTCCCTCTTCTGAATCCATGTTGATATTGATTGTGGAGGTTGTTATCCTCCATTAATTCGTTTACTCTGTTAGCAAGCACTTTTTCGAAGAGCTTGCCTGCCACATTGAAGAAGGAAATTGGTCTGAAGTTGGCTGGTGTGTCAGTCGGCTTACTGGGGTTGGGAATGAAGATCATTTTCGCGATCTTCTATTTGTCCGGAAAGTAGCTAACGTTTAGGCCCGCATTCCTTATGTTGAAGAGCCCCTCCATGATGTTGCGAGGGGCATTCGTGAAGTTGATCTTGGTTAACTCGTTTTACCTGGTGCTCTCTGTCAAAAAGTGCATGGCGTCTTATTAATTTCTTCTCTTGTTATTTTTCTTCCGTAACCTATCATTTCTCTGTCGGAAGATGTATTATTGAAGGGGTATGTCCTGTCTATTTCTTGTCATAGTTGGTCGTGGATGCACTCCTCAAAGTCATCGTCAAAGCGTTCGTTTTCTTCTCGGGGGATGGAAAATACGTTACTCCAGAAGTAACTGAACTCTTCTTCAGTCTCGGTTGCATCGTCCAACTGCGTCCCGTCGTCCTTTTTTTTTTTGGTAAACGTCTCTTTCTGGTGGTTTTCCTTTTAACATTGCTACGGTATTCCAAAATGTTATGGGATCCATTTCTTCGTCGAGCTTGCTTATAAGGTCATTCCATAGTGCTGTCGGTTGTTCTGTTATATATGTTTTCATCTCCGTCCTTAGTCGTCTGCTTTTAACTATGTCTGTACCAATCAGTCTAATTTCTTCGTATAGTCTTTTGTATTCGTCTGTTAGGTCATGTAATTCTCGGGTCCATTTTGGTGCTGGGAGTGCCTTGAATGTTGTCCTTGGCACTGTTACGCAGTCTTCTTCCATAATTTTTTCCGTTAAAGTTGCCAGCTCATGGTCGTTTCTTCCAGTGTGGCCTCTTCAAGTCATTGGGAAGTGTATTCACTAAGAAGTTTTATGTACTCCTCCCAGTTTTTTAGGGAGAAGCATTGCCTCTCCTTAACGGGGATCTGAATAGGGCTGGAGGATATTCTACTAATTAATGTGGCGATGTGGGCGGTTGAATGTAATACTTGTAGGGGAAATCTCGGCTGGTTAGGATGATATCGGGTTTGGTGGCATACTGATCGCTGATGTACGTGGGGAAGTCGGGCCCAATGCGGACTACGATGTTTCTGTCTAAAATGGTTTTTAGATTCTTTCCCTTCTTAATATGATGACCGGTGTGTCCAGATTCCTATCATCTGGCTTTGGGGTCTTCACAAAACAAGACTGTTCTTCCGTGTGCTGAAAGTTGGAGAAAATTGTGCAACGGCAGGGAATCTCTTTTGAGGGGTTGGTACACTGTAGACACCACTAGGGGTCCCAAAGTGGTTTGAGCCTCGATGGTCAGGTAGGATTCGTCTAGAGAAGGGAGTTCTTTGAATCGAATCCCACTTTTGACTACAATGGCAGCGCCATCGTAACGCTCCAGGCTGTGGTTCTTCGCAATGACGTTGTATGTGAAGATCTTCATTCTGTTTTGCGATGTCTCAACTTCATGTTCGGAGATTAAAACAATGACAGGGTCGCACTGTCTAATTATGTTACCATAAGTCGTTTGTTTGGTGTGCCATCCATCTGCGTTCATCTGTAGAATCGTTAAGTCTTTTGTTAGTCTGTCCATGTCATGCTTCTTTGGGGTGGTGGGGACCTGTTTTTTCGGGATTTTTTCTTGTTAAATTCAGCGGTTGTGATCGTGGCGTAGGCTCCTTTGTTCAATCAGACCATCCCAATGGGGAAAGCTTCTTCAACCACCTTCTCCGCGATGCTTCCGTCATATTCCCATTTGTAAGTACCTTCTGTAACGCCCTCACTGATGGTTCTGTCTGTAATAACATTGGGAAACGGGTTGTGAGCCGTGGTGTAGATCTTTAGATCTATCTTCCTGCGGTGGTAGCTATGTTTGGAGTCTCTGGAGGTTGAGGTGGACCTCACTCTCTGCCTGTTGGGGGATCTTCTGCTACGGGTTTCTTGTTTGGAGGGTTGGTTAATTACTGTTGGAGTTATCTTCTTCTATATTGCCAGTTGGGGAGTCTCTTCAGCTGGTTGTTTAGTGGTTTGTTAGTTGTCTTCTGCTGAGGAGGTGGGGACTTCTTGCATTTCCATTGAGGCTGCTTGGGGAGGTTGGATTTTTATCCCTAGGACGTCTTCACAAGGGAGAGTTCTCTGGGAACCACATTTCTTGAATGCCGCTCTTTACAAGTATGCGGCTCATCTCTCTCCTGGAGGATATTGGGTTGGTGAGGTTTATGATGTAGGCATAGTATATGCAGGACATAATCCATGTCTACTGCTCTCTCTCTCCGCCTTTAAGTATGTCCGTTGGGCTACGTTTTCGTCGATCGCTGCCTTAGCGACCTTGGCATAAGACCTGTTGGATCTTGCTTCCTCTTGTTCTTTCATTTTTGTTGCTTCTTCCTTATTGCTTCTTTTTTACTGGGCACGTCCTTGCCATGGCCTCATCTTCGCCGTTGCAGTTCATGCATTTGCGTGTACTGCTCCTACATTCTCGCCATACGTGGCCAGCTTGACTACATATCGAGCAAAGTTGTGAAGATCGAACCAAGTAAAACATTCGAATGAAAATATAAACATATCACATTAAATCTTATAAATGAGAAGACAAAACTTCCCGGTATGTATTATTATCTTTCGTAAATAGGAAGATGGACTTCCCACTTTGTATTATTCTCTTTGGTAAATAGGAAGATAGACTTCCGGGTTTGTAGTATTCTCTCTTTTGTAAACGGGAAGTTAAACTCCCCAGTATGCAGTATTTTTCTCTTGTAAATAAAGGAACGAAAATCCCAGTGTACTCGGTTGGTGAAAGAGCTTTTCCGAAGCCGTTGCCTCCTGTGCTGGGTAGTAAGGTAAAGGGCCAATGTGATGGACTTTTTCTTGGAGCACAAATCGTGCAGGTCACAGAGAGAGATATTGTTGAATCGATGCTACTTAGAGCTCCTTCTATTCTCCTTGCAAGACCTAGTAGGGAAGAGTTCACGCCATCGAGGTCGCTTTCCCAACGTTTACCTCCTTTACCGAGAATACACATTCGGTAGCGTAGCTGGATCCGAAGTCTGCATGGGCGTTTAAAAGCTCAAATTGAGTTGAATTGATCAATAAGAGTTAAGAAAAAAATTGGTGTAAAATGATAGATTGTGGGTGAAGAGAGTATGTAGGGTTTGCCCTGGTAGTGAGGGCTACGCTTTTCTTTTTTTTTCATTAAATCCTGTAACTTGAATTGTTGTGTGAACCTGATTTTGTGTTTTAGCGTATTCAAGCTTTTCTTTTATACTTATTTTGCAACCTTATTTTTATTTTCTTAAATTCTAACTATTTTTTAAAATTATTTTTTTTTTTGGGGGGGGGGTAGTTTCTTTCTTCTGTGCTTTTTTTATTTTATTTATTTGGTTTGTTTTTTTATAATTTTATATATATTTATCTCATTAATAGTATACTTATTTTAAGAGAGATAAGATTTTGAAAAGTAATAATATAATTAATCATGTAATCTAATTCTTCTAAGAGTTTTCTTTCTTAATTACTAGTTACATTGACATATATACATTTATATTGCTTTCATTCAAACACATTCATTCATGTTTGTAAGTTTATTTGTTAATATATAGTGTGCGTAGTTGTTTGTTCAGTGTGGTCTCTATGTGAACAACGGTGCCAACTGTTCCTCGGAGCATTGTCTCGAGCTGGGAAATTGACTTGTTCTGGCCACTTCCTCCCTTTTGTTCGCTGGGATGTTTAGACTCTCAGCTAGTTCGGGTGCCATGTTCTTGTGGTCAGACTATGGGTCACCAGATTGATTGGTGTTAAGGCGACTCTCCGGTGAAGTTCTCTTTGGGGTATTTGATCTCTCCTTCTGCGTTTGTTCATATAGAGAGTTACCTTGTTCTGGACTCTTTGTTGGCGCTTCAAGCAATACGTACTTAGGGCTTGGGTCCCCACCGTGGAGTATATGAGTGTTTCTCGAATATGCATAAGATATATTTTTCTTATGTTGTTAGAGCTCATATTTCTAAATCTGTGAAGTTTGCTGAGTTCTAACTTCGCTAGATTTTCCCGCGTTATGAAGTGGTGGTTATATCCGGTGGAGGTGATGTGGATCGCCACAACACTTCCTTCTTGGTGATTAGGGAATATTTAGCTCCCCTATTGTTACATCCGCTGTTTTTCTTCGGCCGAGGGCGAGGGGCTTGAATTTTCGGATATTCGTGCGGATCTTCCACTTTCTTTCGTATCCCAGAGCCTGAGCCCTAGGATTCCCGAATGTACCAGCGATCACCTGGGTTATATCATCCGCAAACTGGAGATATAATGAGTCCTCCTTTACCGGACTTGGTAAATCTATTGTGTAGATTAGATAAACAAGGGGGTTCAGACAACTTCCCTGTGGGACTCTGTCCTCGAGGAGGAACTCTGGTCCTTGGTGACCCTCTATCATGAACCCGGCGCGCCGTTCCATGGTGAAGTCGCAGATGATTAGTTCCAGGATCCAGTGTAGCTGAAGGTTCAGGATCTTAAGTTGAAGGCCTCTCAGCCAGACCTTATCGAAGGCCTTTTGAACGTCCCTCAGTTCGATGTCAATGTATTTTACATCCACTCGGCACTTGGCGATTTTCTTGATTAGGAGCGCGAGTGCGGTGTCCCTTCCAAGATTTTTCCGGAACCCGTGTTGTTGTGGGTTGTGGGACCCCTTGTCGTCAAGTTGATTCTGAAGCCTGTTGGCTAGGATCTTTTCCAGAATCTTGCCGATGATTTCTAAGAGGGAGATGGGCCTGTAGTCCATCGGCTGTTCTGGCAACTTTTTCCCCCTTGGGATAAAGATGATTTTTGCCACCTTGTATCCAGCCCCATCAGGCTTATCCGCAAGCACTAATGGAGTTTCAGGTAATGTGGATTACAAATTCTTGGACTTTGGCCCCTCATTATCTCACTCCTTTCCCCTTTATAACAGTGTTCAAGGCGAAACGGTTCGAGTGTTATTAACTCTTTAAATCTATTGTGACGCTTATTGGTCAATTTGTTAACGCTAAGGTCTGTTATTTAAAAAATGAAGATAAGAATGACAGCGGAATGTATCTCACTCCTGATTGGTTGAATTTTTTGGAATTATGAGTAGATAAAATGACTATTTATATAGGTGTATTTTGTGGAAAAGTGATTAGCAGATTTCTTGGGTTGCGGATGCTAGTCTGTTTTTCCCACTTATGTACAGCATTGTGAATTGGGCCCATTTTTCGGAGTTTTTCAAAAGTGAATTTTGGTGAAGGTGGATTTGTTTGACTCGCTTAGAGTAGTGAAAATAAAAATTGGTAAAGTGAAAGAGTGCGATTTCGTTGGAAACTTAGACAATAGCCTTTCGATTCAAGAAAGTGAAAGGTGAAATCTTCGCACCTTTGTTAGATATAAGGATCGGAGCCCCATCAGGCCTATCCGCAAGCACTAAGGGAGTTTAAGGTAACGTGGAATACAAATACTTGGACTTTGGCCCCTCATTCTTTCATTCATTTCCTCTTTATACTTATCTTCAAACAAAATCCAAGTAGACTCATACATTTTTACTCATCACTCCACTATTAAGCAAGTGAGATGAGATGAGAGAGACCCTCCATTTCACTCTCCGGGCCCTCTCGGATGGCCCAAAACTAGATCGAGATAAGCTCTTTGAAAAGAGTTTTGGTACTTTGAGCATTGCACTGGTCAGACTTATAGACATACCCAACAGTTACTCAGCCATCTGTTAGAGGGAGGCCGATTGTGAAGCCTTGACCTAAAGCAAGGCCGTTGAATGCCTGAAATCAATTAAACTAATACCTACAACACCTTTACAAATACGATCACACCGCAGCTTAATCTGCAGGTGTCTTGACTCCTGAGTTGGATGCCATTCGGTAGACGAAATTCAAGCAGAGATCGAAAGGAACTAGCCATGGGCGTAGGTAGCGAAAATAATTAAATTTAAAAATTACACGCACGTCTTCAAGGTTATTTTCGAAGATACGGCAATGGCACATAAAGCAAAGGAAAATGGCCTGCTTCTCTTTAGCGTGAGAGTCTGCCCGGAGCAGATGGAACGTGAGGAGTTTGTCGACTTACACAAATGTGTTTCCGATGCTATAAGTGCGACAAACACCTCACGGCCACCTGCCCGGACAAGGAACTTACACTGTGTTCTATCTGCGCCAGCCGCGATCATTTTTGACGCGATTGCAAAAGCACCACCCCAAAATGCCTTAATTGCAAGGAAAATCACCGGACTATGTCTATGGCATATCCGGTTAAAAACAAGAAATACAAAAACAGACAAAAAAAACGCGAAAACGAGGAGAATAAGGCTAATACGACTTATGCCAAAGTTGCAAAAGCCGCTATCACCGAAAGTAATAACCAACGATCATACCTACACATAGGAAATTAACAGTCTACAAAAATAATGTGTTGCAAACATTACACGTCCCGGTACCTTCGCCACGGAAGTCAACCGCATGCTGGTTAAAAACGGCTTACGAGAGATGTTGTTTCCGGAAAACCCACCATCGGAAGAGGTTATGCGCATTAGTGTAGCCCCTCAGTACGAAAGTTTGTGTAAAAAACTTCCCACGCCCCCAAACACAGCCAGTGCAGGCAAACCGCGTATAAATTGACAAATAAACTCAAAACACCAGAACAAGCTACCAAAACATCCGAGAATAAGACCGCCGAAACAAAAGACACACGCACGCAAACACCCAACAAGGAAGTAGTGCGACCAAAGGAGGCCAGGTCTCCACGATCAAGGAAAACCTCCAAAACCCGCCGCCCAAGGTCAACCTCCTCCTCATCGTGAGATAGAGAACATCAACTCAAATACCACGCGAGGGGATTTAACCTCAAAGTATTTTTTGCCCTGAAGTAGCTCCCTTCCCAAAGGAGCTCGATTCCCGCGAAGTAGTTGAAGGTCTTAGGACCGGAAAGTACAAGTGATAATGTTCAGATGAGGTACCTAGGCGGCAGATTGAAGATGATCTTGCTTAAAACATGGTTAAACTGACCCCGGACTGGTTCCACACAATCACGGACACATAATATAGGAAAAAAAAGAAACAGCAGGGAGCACACCCCGCCCAGTACACCACACGGGGCTAAAGTAGAACGCGAATAAACATCTACTTTAATCCTACACACTAAAGAACCAATACTATACAAAATGGCAGACAGTCTTACGATTATACATATGAATGTCAATGGGTGGGATGGAAAAGGTTCCATTTATGGCAATATTATGCAACAGAGTGACCCTGACATAATACTTATTTCTGAACACGGACTGACCGCGTAAAAACATTGAAAAAAATGACAATACGATGTTATTAGCAAAAATCACAGTCGGGAACGGTATGACGGCTGCGCAATAGCCGTCAAAAAGAACCAAAATACAAGGCCCTGGAGGATTTAGATGAATCCTACCTTGTCATTGAAGTTGATACTGCCCTAGGGGACTGGTCGTAGCTACGGAGTACTAACCCCCAAGACGCGGCTATGTGCCCATGCACAACCTCTTGCAGGTATTTAGCCACCGAAAGAATGTTATCTTCGCCGGAGGTTTAAATGCAAGATGCGCAGCGGCCGGATATGCCTCCTACAACAATGCAGGTAGAAACATCGAACTACTACTCGACAGCCAATACATGCCAAGGATTGGACCAGAATTCCCGACGTACATATCTGGGAGAGCAGCCACAAAACTCGATATAGTCCTATCTAGTATCAGGTTTCCTCACAATTACTACATTACTACTATGGGACAGACTAATAGACAGACTCGACATAGAAAAAGACTTACACACGTTCTGGCAGACGGTTAAACGTCTTAAAGGAAAAGCGCCACAAACAAAAATGACAATTACTCAAAACAGCCCCCCAAATACTAAGACTGAAGAGATTGAAGAAAGGTTTAGAATTTTCTGGTCTTTAATCTTCAAAATTAACCCGGAAGAAAATGACAATTACGACCTCGAATTCGAAACTGACGTAATCCATCAGCTAAACACAAAAAAAAACTCTCCTCACCACTGTGTGTCGCAGGAAAGATTGATTGAGGGCTATGGCAGTAAAATATGAAGCCAACTTGCATAACAAGCAGCAACACGGCTTCAAAAGGAAAAGAAGGACTGACATGGCACTAGCCGTTGTTACCGAAAAGCTTGCGAAAATCAAGGCAGACAAAAGGCATGCCGACTTGGTGTTCCGCGATGTCAAAAAAGCTTTTGACAAGGTTTGGAAGAGAGGACTACAATTTAAAATCCTTCAAGTAGGCCTCAACCCCATTCTTGAGATGATTCTGTGCTACTACATATTCCAGAGGAGAGCATACACACAAATCAGAAAACATAAAGGACCCGAATTCGAACTCAAAGCAGGGGTCCCTCAAGGGGGCTGTCTCAGTCCCCTTTTTATACAACATTTATACACGTGACCTACCACAACCTCTCTCCGAGGGTATGATATACGTACATTTCGCTGACGATATATCGCAATTTGTACCGCCGTTTATGGCGAGGAATACGGCTAGGGAGATATCTAACATCAACTCTTTCGAGAGGAGATTGGAGATATCAACCAATGCCCCAAAATTCAAAATAATTCGCATATCCCCTACTGCATGGAAGGGAACGGTTCTGGGGCTATATTTAGGTCACAGGTTTAGGTTCCGTGATCTAAATCCCTCAAATAAACTCAAGATTTTCAATGCGTTCATTCGCTCGAGGCTCTTGTACCCACCCGGTGCCACTGAACCGAGCGCCAAGACCCACATTGCGAAACTACAAACGATCCAGAACAAAGCGGTGCTTATCATCACAAACACCCGAAGAAGAGAATGCAAACGACAGAGGGAGCTCCACGACTCAGTTGGATTATCTCCGATCAACGTGGCGCTCCACGAGAGGGCTAAGAGGATCTGGCAAGCCATTGGCACCCGCCTGTCCCCGGAGTTCTCTCGTACACACCTAGATATCGAGGTCGCTCGACAAATAAGACCATTTATAAGTAGTAAGGCACAGACTGACAGCGACGTGACTCCAAAATACACATGACAAAATCGACAAATCACAAAAAACGACTAGTGTAATGCTCAGGTTTCTTTAGTATAAATTCATATACCATCACTAAGATTAACCTCTTTTTTTTCAAAACTTTGCGAAAAATATCAAAATCCGAAATTCCATTAGAAAAACCTTTTCAAAAACCCAGAGCGGAAACAAAAAAACCGCCTTAAATAAAGGCTTGAATGCCAATAAGATCATATATAAATAATAATTAAATTAACATGTTTAATTTAATTAGAATAAACTATAGATTTTATAGTTTATAAAAAACAACAACAAAAAATAAACACAAAATACATCCAAAATGAGACTTAAACAAACAGAGCTTCCATTTCACCAGGACCTATTTATTCTGTGTCCCACACCACCTCTATTCTTTAAACTCACCCTATTTCACCACTTTACTTTCTCACTATCTCTCTCTTTCTCTCCCTAAATTTCACCACTTTTTATGCCCAAGTCCAAGTCCAAAAGGATTAGCAATCATTACTCAAGAAGAAAGAAGTTACCCTTACCATTCACCTTTTCGAGACTTGCTCCCGCAATTTACAACGGAATAAAGAATCCAATTCACTATTTTCCTTTATCCAAAGAAGCTTCGTTTGATCACATAACCCAGCCTGATACCTTACATAAAAGGGGCATATTTCGTCGGAATAGCCATACATATAACTGGTGACCCCTCTTCGCCGAACGAAACGTGAACATACAAAAAAATGGATTCACAAAGCAGGCAAAGCAGGCTGCTCATTTTATTCCACACCAAGAAATAGAACTCGCGAACGCGATCACCATCAGACCTGTGTTTAATGAAGCAGCAATCACGGGGTGGTTCAAAATTGTGGAGGCGCAATTCCACATCTCAAGGATACAACGAGAAGAAACGAAGTTTTACCATATTCTGGCTGCGTTGCCTCTTGAGGCACTCGATAGTCTTCTAGCTGCGGTCCTCTCGTCGCAGAATTACTCGCTCCTACGAACAGAAATCGCGGGACTTTTTGAGAGGACGAAACCCCTTCTCTTCGAGAAGTTAATCGCGTCTTCTCCGCAGACCGGACGACCTTCGGTAAATCTTGAAAAACTACGGAAGACAGGTCTGCATGTTGGAGTGGGAGAGGACTTGGTGAAACACAAGTTCATCCAGTCTTTCTCTCCTCCAAACATCGCCCCCATCATCGCCACGCAAAAGGACTTAACTCTCGCCCAATTGGAGAAACTGTCTGATGAACTTATACCGTTTTACGAGGCACAGTGTTTTAATATAAATAATTGTGAAACAAGTAATAGTGGTGCGTTCCCTGATATAAGTGCTATAAGTGTCAACCATCCAGTAAAAAATGTGCAATTTAAAAATTCGCGTTCAGTGCCCATTAGCGCGTACCCTGGCGTTAATCAATCTAAGTTTGTGAATAATAGTTATAGTAATAATTATTCAAAAGGTGTACCATCACTTATACTTTGGGTCGTGTGCGAAGTACTGAAAACCGTGGTGCAGTTGGCCAAAGCGAGGTGAGAACCTTAAAATGCAGCAATCGTCTAGACCGTCTTCTCCAACCCCCTCGGAAAACGAGATCGGCAGTCCGCAGTAAATGCGACAACCGGCGTGCCGACTCTTCTCACTGTCGCTGCCAGAATTAATGAGAGGAAGTGTGAATTTCTGATAGACACTGGCGCGAGCGTTTCCTTAATTCCATTTAATATAGTGCAATTATGTGAGATGCGCAACTCGTGTGTTAACATCGCGACAGCTAATGGAGGGAAGATAAGAGTGCATGTAGTTTTTAGTATGTCCTATGCCACTTTACCTTGTCTGAGATATGCGTTCTTTCCAATTCTTCTTACTTGCTGTAATCCGGGGGAGGGGGTTCTTTGTATTGGCACCGTAACTTAGTTTGGTATTGCTTTTGCACTTCACTTTCCATTGGAGTTTCTATGCGAAGAAACTTATTCGGTTTGAATGGGAATCGCGAAAGAAAATTTGGCGTTTTGACACCTTGCGCTTTGCTTTGCCTTACCGCCTTAAACTTTCACTTTTTTTGCCGCCTTAAACTTCACTTTTCTTTGCCGCCTTTCGCTAGAACAGTAGATACGAGAGAGAAATAATTGACACAAACAATCTTAGCAGTCATGTAATGACTTGAAACTTGAAAGAGAAAGATAGAATAAGAGGGGGAGGAGTTTGGAAGAGAGGGTGGAGGGTAATAGTGAGAAAAGGAAGGAAGTGGTAGTTAGATATGTATGTGTGGGTGCCCCGTGAACGGGTCATTTTCATTTGTTATTTTGTTTATTTTTTCGTATTTCTTAATGTTGTCCCGTTGCGGGATCTTTTTATTATTTTGTATTTGTTATTGACATACTAATTTGTCCATTTTGGGATCTTTTTTTTTTTACTGTGTCCTTATTTCGCAATTTTTTCTTTCCTTTTAGTTGTACTTTGATAAAGGTTCCGTTGTTCTGGTGCTGAGAAGGTATATATCTTTTGTATCCACCTCCCTCTGCCTCTGTGTCTATAGCCACTACAGTCTCCATAGAGAGAATAGCCTCTAGGATTGCACAGATGTCTCGACCTTTTTTATAGAGGTATGTGTTTAGTGGTTCAAGACCTGTTTCTTCATAGATGCTTCTCAAGGTCCGATACTAATACCACTTAGCATTGGTAATAAACCGGAGGCCTCGATTTTGCACTCTCTGGAGGCTTGTCATATTTTCCCTTGACGCCGCGTTGAGCCGAATAGCAGGGTACACCAGTTTCGATCTGACTAAACTGGTGTACAACTTCTTTTTTTGGTTGTGCTGAGGTTTCTGAATCGGAGGAGTTTGTCGAGTTCAGTGTTGGCGTATCCAATCCTGGAGCTGACGTGTCTGTTCATGCCAGTACTGGCAAGTTTGTAGCCGAGGACTGACACGTGCGGTGAGTAGTCAATTTCTAGATTGAGAGGGACGGAACGAGGTCTTCCCATTGCGGTTGCTGAGAATTGTGATACGTTGGTCTGTATTTTCCAGCGTTTCTCGAACCTGGAGATTCTTTCAGCTAATAAAAAAATAATTCAAAATTTTAAGAGTTAAGTACTTTTTAAATATTTTTATTATAATGTAAACAAAATTATATAATGTAATTACGAAAAAAATGTATTCCTGCATTACATAAAATTATGGTTAACATACATATATTAATTATTTAAAACCACGTCTTTGAAAATATTGGAGAAGAAAATAGAAATTATACTTTTTTTGTGATAAACAGATTATATTGTGTAATTCATTTACTCAACGCAATATGACTTCAATTCATTCGCATATTTTATAATTCTAAAAAATTATTTTATTTTCTTTTACGCCCATGTCGGCCAAACTTTCTCTTTTTTAAAGAATTGTAGCTGGTTGGCAAATGTAATTACTCACTCTAGAATAGAACAGGGATGCCAGCGCTAGGTTTTTAAACCTAGATCTAGGTTTTTCCATCTTATTCTAGGTTTATAGTTTTTTGTGGGAAAATGTAAAAAATCTAGGCTTTTTTAATAAATTATGGTAAACAAATTAATATCACTATATAAAATGCACTATAATATATTTCATAGCTAACTAAGACGGTTCATGGTATAATAAGATAGCAGGATACATGAAATAATATGAACGAACGCGTTTGTAAGGAATATTATTAAAGTTTAGTACAGGTTGAGACACATCAAACATGGTTTAGGTCAACCTAAATATGAAAACCTATCAAATTTCATGACAAATTTAACTGTCTTACCACACTCGTCGGCTTGTGTAGAAAGGATTTTCTCCCAAGTGAACACCATTAAAACAAAGCATACGAACAAGTTGTAATCAAATTCGCCGAGGGACAGAATCCTAGCTAAGCCATCGGTAACAAAATATAACAATTTATGTGTAACGTGGCAACCTAAGAAGGGATTGTAAAAGGATTTAGAAGATGGAGGCGCAGACAGACGTTACTCACAGCGACTAAACGATACTAAGAATTCGGCCGAGCTGTTAACAGTATATGAAGCTAGTAACGACGAATGAATGACTTTGGTAAAAAGTAATGTTTTTAATACTTGATATTTTGCAATAGAAAATAGACAAATGTGAAAATCTATAGTTATTTTAATTGATATAGTGTATTCTAGTTTTATTCTGCAACATCTAGGATTTTTTCGGGTCGCAATCTAGGTTTATCAATAAATAACCACTGGCATCCTGGAATAGAATAGTTTACTACAGTAACGCCCCGATTGCTTGTTGCCTCCAATTTTCTTTTGTAGCATTTACTCTATTTTGCTTCTCAATTTTAACTGATATTAGACTTTATCTTTATCTACGTTATTTTAAACTAACATTTCAGCGTGGGAATGAAAAGAATACGTCTCTTCATCGTTTAACTTCTTTATTGTGGCTAAAAATCAACGTGTCAAGGTTTGGGACGTGCGTTGAAGCTAAGTTACATTTGGTAACATTTTATCTTTACGGTAATTTAACAGAGAAGAAACTTCCCTCCGACGGAATAAATGGCTCATCCTGGCAAGGTTTCGGTGCAGTCATCACCCAACGCATCCCACGTTAATTAGTTGGTCCCCACTGAGAAATAAAGGTAAAAACTCATACTATTAATAAAACATACAAATACCGTGCCTGCGTGACGAATATGCAGACAGCTGTCAACAGCGACGAAACATAATACAACACATTGGAAATATGCCCAAACAAGTACAAATAAGAAAATGGAAGCACATTCTAAGAGTGTAAGATCTCTCGAATAAACCCTTCGCCCGGTCGGCGGAGTCCATCGACGCTTGAAGAGAAGGGGGTAACTTAATTAAGTTACGGTATGTTCATTTTCGTCCTATTTTTACGCTGTCAGATTTCTAGTCGCGGGCGACTCTACATCTCAATATTCGGTCGGTCGGTGCCCGTTTCGCTTTTTTTATGTTTTTGTAATAACATTGTAACTATTCAGCCGATTCTACCAAAATTTGAAACACTTCTGTTGTTTTGTATTCTCTTTCAAATTATATAATTGCCAAAGTCGTCCTAATGCTAGCCGGGAAATTATTTTGTTTTGGCAATAACATTATAACTATTCGGCGGATTCTAACGAAATTTGAAACTCATATTGTTTTTACATTCTCTTTCGAATGATATAATTACCAAAGCCCTCCCAAGTTTAGCCAGGGAGTTCTTTTGTTTTGGCAATAATATCATAACTATTTGGGCGATTCTAACGAAATTTAAAACCTTATGCTCTTTTACATTCTCTTTCGAATGATATAATTGCCAAAGTCTTCCCAAGGTTATGCCGGGAATTATTTTGTTTTGGCAACAACATTATAACTATTCGGCCGATTCTAACGAAATTTGAAACCCTTATGTTGTTTTACACTCTCTTTCAAATAATATAATTACAAAATTCCTCCGAAGGTTAGCCCGAGAATTATTTTGTTTGGGCAATAACATCATAACTATTCGGCCGATTCTAACGAAATTTGAATCCTGATGTTTTTTTACATTCTCTTTTGAATGATAGAATTTCCAAGGTCGTCCTCCCAAGGTTAGTCCGGGAATTATTAAAAATGTTTTATATTGTAAGGTCATAAGTGGCACTACGCGACTTTTTGGTCAGCAGACCTTGTTTTACAATTTTATTCTGTACCACACACATATACTATCACTATGTACTACACAGGATTGAAAAAAATATGGAATTGGAATAAAGTTCATTTATTCAGCCAAATAAAATAAGAACGATTTAATGTTACGATGAAATATGTAAAGAATTGAAATTAAAAAAACCTTTATTTATACCCATGCATTAAAATAAGGACGTTTTGGTACAGTATTTATCCTTACTCCACTAACTTAGTAAGATTGAATGGTATCTGAGTGATTAAAGTGGTTCTCTGTTTTGTACCTATATTCCAGGCCTTAAATTTGCCTACATCCTTTCACTGATTGGAGTTTGCTTAGTTTTATTTGTTTAATGCCATCAACCACATAGTTTTTTTTGAGGTAGGGTCAACGGTTTAAAGTGAGATCCGAACTATAGGTCGTTACAGCATATAACAGACGGTGCAAAGTCGATCCGAATCGGGAAACTATCCGGTAATTATCTACAAGTGAAGTGGTTTAACGTCGGTCAAATGAAAGGCGACGATAGGTCACTGATCGGAATCAGAATAAATTATTGAGCAACGTTCATTATTTATAACTCTTACTAGAGTCGCAGTTTCGCGTTTCTCGACTATCTGCATGTTGCCAAGTGCAGGTTCAAGGCCCCTGTCAACTACCCAGACGACCCAAATAGGATCGCATTGGCCTTCTTCCTCAATGATGTTTTAATTAGTTCCACCTCAGTCAATTTGATTCATTTTTCACCTAAACTAATACGAATAGGATTCTTAATTTAGCACTTACTATATCTCTTATTTTAACACTTTAAAACTGAAAGAGTTACGATTAGTATTATATATTAATATTTAGATATAAATTTTAACTATCACTGTTATGCCAATTTTCATTTTTTACTTTTACGGGATGTAAATTTCTACTTTTTATCTGATTTTTTCCTTTACATACTATACAATTAAATACTATTTGACCCTAAAATATTGCTTATATTCAATATTTGAATCGCTTGACTATTTGGAGCCGGGGATCCGCCCCATGAATGTTTTGGTATTTTATTTGTTAATGAATTTGTTTAGTTCTTTATTTTTCTAAACGTATGTAATAAGCAATTCAAGGAGGCAAAAGTAACGGCTTCTTAGTGCCATAAAATTCAACTGATTGCAAAAAGATAAGATGAAACAGGAATACATAGCTTTTAAGTATTACAGTAGATAAGACATAGCTTTTAAGTATTACAGTAGATAAGAAATAGCTTTTAATTATTACAGTGGATAATAATAATCCGCAGTATTAGTAAGGAATAACATTAATGTTTCAGAATGGATACCCCTCACGACGTCGTTCTCTAGTGGACGACGCCAAGTTTGAATCATCAATCAAGAAAAAAGAAAAACAAACGTTCATTCAAGAAGTGCGCCAACTCTCCTGTGGTAACATTAAACCCAATCATTATTAAATGCATAGTTATGTAGATTACACTGTACATATCCCATCTCTACATACACTCTTCTTGCTTGGCTGCCTGCTTAAGATTAGAATCCTAACGAATTTGCCCAAACCAGTTATCATGAAGATTGGAAGCTGCAATATATGAGCAGTTCTGCACCAATTATCAAATGCAGCTTTTCCAGCACACTAAAATATTGCGAATAACCCTGCCGCACGTGAATTATCTCGGTCCAGAATTATCTTTTGAAATTTTTCCATAAAAATATTTCGCATTTATATTATTCCTGAGTGGAGAGGGGGGGCAGAGGGGCATTCTGAGTGGCTCCAAATATCTTCAACAAACAAGGAATAATAGACCTAACTGTGATTGATTATATATATAAATATATATATATATATATACATATATATATATATATATATATATATATATATATATATATATATATATATATATATATATATATATATATATATATATATATATATATATATATATATATATATATATATATATATATATATATATATATATATATATATATATATATATATATATATATATGAGGAATTAAACCACATTCTCCGAAGACAATTTAATTCATAACAGTTTCGGTGTATCTCACACCCTTTTTCAACTGACACTGGATAGAAAATATAAGAAAAAAATGCATACAAGCATAACAGGTCGTGAAATATCCCCTCTTTTATCCCCAATCCCCTACTTGTGGCTAATCTAAGGGGGGGGGGGTTAGGCCTAAACATATTGAAGGGCTGACATTTTACTATTTTATTTATTTGTTTTCTTATTACAGGATTAAAAGAAAATTGACCCTCAGATAGATATAAATTAGGAACTGACGATATAAAGCTCGATTCTACGATTCTTCTCTTAACATAGTTAGCCGATTTAAATAACATTTTACTTCCATTGAAATCGATCGTATGATTCTTGTCTCTAACATGGCAAAATATTCCACTGCTTTCGCTGCCCACTCTAATATCTCTTTTGTGTTCATACAATCTCTTGTCTAGATTTCTCCCCGTTTTCCCTATATAAACTTTATGGCAATCGTTGCATGGTATTGCATAAACTCCTATGTTAATATGTTCTTTGGGTTTCCTGGCAATCATCAATTGGTTTAAGGAATTATTATATTTAAAGGCTAGATTAATACCCGCTTTTCTAAATGTGTCCTTTAAACTATTTAATTTATTATTAAATGCCAATGTTATACATTTGTTGAAATCATTAGTGCGGGAAGGCTTATTACCATAGAATGTTTTCCTAGCTGCAAAATGGGCAGACGATATGAACCAATCGGGGTAATACAAATTAGAAAAAATGGTCCTGATAATGACAATTTCTTCATCTAAATAGGAAGGATGACATATTTTGTATGCTCTAAGGAAAAGGTTAGAAATTACCGATTTTTTAACAGTATTATCGTGAAATGAAAAATAATGTATATAGGCATTCGAGTGGGTTGGTTTCCTATACACGTCAAGTTTTAATTCACGGTGATCTTTATTAATGAGACAAGAGATTGTATGAACACAAAAGAGATATTAGAGTGGGCAGCGAAAGCAATGGAATATTTTGCCATGTTAGAGACAAGAATCATACGATCGATTTCAATGGAAGTAAAATGGTATTTAAATCGGCTAACTATGTTAAGAGAAGAATCGTAGAATTGAGCTTGATATCGTCAGTTCCGATATTTAAATATATCTGAGGGTCAATTTTCTTTTAATCCTGTAATAAGAAAGCAAATAAATAAAATAGTAAAATGTCAGCCCTTCAATATGTTTAGGCCTAACCCCCCCCCTTAGATTAGCCACAAGTAGGGGGTTGGGGATAAAAGAGGGGATGTTTCACGACCTGTTATGCTTGTATGCATTTTTTTCTTATATTTTCTATCCAGTGTTAGTTGAAAAAGGGTGTGAGATACACCGAAACTGTTCTGAATTAAATTGTCTTCGGAGAATGTGGTTTAATTCCTCATCTTTTCTTGCGATATTGCATTAATTTTCATTATATATATATATATATATATATATATATATATATATATATATATATATATATATATATATGCATATTTTGTTAAAGACCATAGTATATTTCACTTTTATTAATTTTCTTTGGAAACTTTCCATTATTCTTATTCTCCCTTTTAAATGAAATCTGTTTGGTAAAACCAAACTCCTGTGTACACAGGAGCAGCTCGTTTCCTTGACATAACGTTTAAGCTAGGAGGAATAAATATCCCCTAAAATCACTTTTCTTTTCAAGACTTGTCAGTTAGACTTCGGATAAAGTAAGCATGCTAAGGCACCTTCAAAAACTGGACGAATCATTCGTGGCGATAGGACTGCCCACATTAGTGGGAAACCTCGTGATATCGGCGGAAAATCAACCTCCTCGAAGAGCGTACCTGCCCCTCAACAACATCTACACCCTCTTCGGCCACAGCAGAATGGCATTCTTTCGGGGCGACCTCAACGCCAGATGCCGAAAGGCTAGCTATGGAAACACGAACAACATAGGCAATAACTTGAAAATGATTATGCGACGGAAGAACGTCCAGAGGATAGGACCGGATTTTCCGACCTATATCACCTTTCGGGCAGCAACAAAGCCCGACATAATCATGACAAGTGACGGCTTCCCATTTAACTGCCATAGAGAGCCAGGCCAAACAGTTCCCAGCGACCATATAGCAATCTTGACCACCATCTCACTCGCTCCAATCCAGCTTCCGGTCCCTCTCTGGAAAAAACTACGCTTCGGCCAACTGGGAACACTGCAGAGAAATTATTGGCGGATTCGAACCAGCTGACCTAAGCGACGCAACTCTAGAGGAGATCGACGGGGAGCTTGAAAAGATAACAGCCCTCATCACCGAGGCTGACCGCGAATGTGTACCTATAACAGGGTACAAAACTCCTCCACAATCAAGATGAACCGAAGAGATGAATGAGATCGCTAGGGAGCACAGGGAGGTGTATGAAGAAATCAGAAGAGCAGGTACGAATCTGGAACGAAGCTCGCTGCTACGATACTTGCGTGATGAGCTAAAGTTGGCTATTAACCAACAACAGGCTGAAATCTGGGACAGTCTAATAACCAAGGTAGACAGCGAGGTTGCCCCCAATAAATTCTGGCGACTAGTAAGGAAATTAAAATACCTACCAAGTAGAGAAAAGACCCGCATTAAGGAGGGCGATGATTACTTGGAGGATCCGGCGGTCCTGGAGGAAAGGTTCCGCACGTGCTGGAAGGAAATCTTCTCAATAACACCTGAGGACAATGCGAAATTCATCAGGAGTTCGAAGACCATCTGATTGAAGATCTTTATCAGATCATACATCGAACACCCCCACGAGCTTACGTCGATGAAGGAAGGGAGATGGCGAACCATGGCCGACCAATTACAACTGAAGAGGTCATGGCAGTCGTAAAAAACTTTAAACAAAAGGCACCGGGCTGGACGGGAATCACTAAAAACAACTTGGGGCGCATGCCCTCCGGTAGATAATTTATGGAATCACTACCATCTGCAATACTTCCCTGAATACGGGCTACTTACCCGATGGTTTAAAAATGGCCAACATCATTTTTATCCCTAAAGGGAAAATGCCCTTCGATCAACTGGTGTAGGCAAGGTCTACGAGAAGCTTTTACCTAACAGGCTATAAGACCAGCTGACCGAGCTGGAAGCTCACAACCCTCAGCAACATGGGTTCCGCAAGAGAAGTTGGATTGATACAGCCCTCTCCCTTCTCATCGAAAAGCTCACCCGCTGTAAGGCTGAGGGGAAATACGTAAACGTGGTGATGTGAGATGTTCAAAAGGCCTTCGATAAAGTTTGGCTGAGAGGTCTACAATTCAAGATCTTAGGCCTCCAGCTAAACCCGATCCTGAAAAGGGTCCTCTGTGATTGCATCAGGGAGAGAAAAGCCCAAATCTCGATCGAGGGCTACAGAGGACCTGAGTTCAAGCTTGGAGCGGGTGTTTCACAAGGTAGCTCTCTGACTCCGCTGTTATACCTTGTGTACACATTGGACTTACCTGCTCCAGTTAGAGAGGATGTGATGTACCTGCAGTTTCTACACAATGTCACTCAGATCATTCCCAGTTCCTATAGGAATGCTGGAGTTCAAGCAAGGGAGACAGCTGCCGAAATCGAAAACATCAATCGTTTCAAAAAAAGGGGAAAATCAAGACCAACCGCCGAAAGTTCCAGATCCTTCCAGTGAACAGCCGGAAACAAGATGACGTCATAGTCGAAGCTAAATTTTACCCGTACTCCGACGAAGGTAAAGTATTGGTTCTGTGCATCACTTTAACAGGGTACAAGGCGCACATCAACAACCGAATCTCCCTAGCCAAAAGAGAGCTTGGAAAATTGTACAGGTTTAGAAGCCTCAGAGCCAACAACATAAAAAATCGGAACACTGTCCTGGTGCGCTCAACACTGGTATACCCAACAGTGGTAATGCAGGCAGCTAGTTCAACCTCTCACAGACAAATGCAGGTAGTCCAGAGCAGAGCTACCCTGCTGATAGCTGGCGCGCGCAGAATGGACCTTGTGCGGCAGACGGAACTCCAAAGGCTAGGGAGAAAGACCTGTGAAAAGGTAGATAACGAAATACTCCCATATATAGACGCAAATCTGAATATACCCCAATCCCTAATTGGACGTGTTACCAGGAGAGCCCTATTCCCAAGCGGAAGACTGTGCTTCCAGGAAGACCAAGCCGAGATATACACCTAACTGGACAAAATGATCCTATTTACCAAAGAAGATTTACCGAAATGATTCCACGATACGAGACAACGAATCACCATGAGAGAAATGAAAAAAAAAAAAAGAGGCGAAGTGCCCAAATGAAAAATACAGAGCAAATAAATATATAAAAAGAGACGAAAGGCTCCCAAATTAGCATTAAATGAAAACAAAAAAAGAAATAATTAAAAAGAGGCGAAGTGCCAAACACAATCAAGACAAAATAAGGAAATAACTAAACAAATAATTAAATCGAATATTAAACAAAAAATAATATAGCAAAAAGAGGCAAAGTGCCCACAACAGGCGAAACAAGAAAGAAAACTAAACCTAATTAAAAATAAAAATGAAAGCTAACGAGTTAGCAAATACATATTTGAAAGACTTAAACGCTTAAAGACGGAGGATATATATATATATATATATATATATATATATATATATATATATATATATATATATATATATATATATATATATATATATATATATATATATATATATATATATATATATATATATATATATATATATATATCAATCTAAAAAAAGCAGCCATGGTTAAATTTTTATAAATTTTCTGAAGTTCACCAATTGTAATTCATTTTCTTTTAAAACATTATAAAGCAGTGGATAATCATATTTATTTTTTATGAACTAAACGATTTTGTTTTTTTCAAACTCTAAAGAAATTCTCAGAAATTACTTTAATAAAAATCTAAAATATACTTAAGGGTAAATATGTAGATTAGCGGCCCGGCCGAAAAACAAAAAATTTTGTGTAAATATCATCGTTCACTCGTGTCGGAATATTCATGCGCGCTTGAGTCCTTTTCGAATTATTATTCTATAAACAATTAGGATTATATACTGGGGGGCACAGCCCTCCCCCCCCCCATTTAATGAAACTCAGGATCATCGTAGTGTAGTCTCCCCATTGTGTTTACCCCCACACGAGCCGTCAACTTAAATGTACTCCAAAAACGTGAAACATTTTGGAACAAGGACGAAATAGTACGTCTCATCGTTCGCGCCGATAATCTACATATTTACCTACTTAAGTCATAACCAAACTAAGATGAACTTATTATTCAAATACTCCCCAAAATCCTGTTTTTAAATTAGAGAGTTAGTGATGATATATATATATATATATATATATATATATATATATATATATATATATATATATATATATATATATTAAAAAAGAGATCAAAATAAATAAGTAAATAAATAAAAGTAAGGAAAAATAAATGAGAAAATACGACACAATCGAAAGAGGAGGAAAAAAGGAAGAAGAATAAGAAAGAAGCTTGAGATGCCCTCAACACGAGGGCAAACTAGATATTTTCTTCACCACTATCTATACTTACAACACATTTCCCCACTTGTTACATCAATCAATCAATTAATCAATTTCTTTTCATTCTGACTCTACCATTCGTAACCGATAAAGGAGAGGAAAGACACTCTGAAGATGATCGCATATATCGAAAGCTCAGCAATTAAAGCCAAGTTTGGTTTTGCCAAACACATTTCATGAAAAAAGAGATGAACTTAAAAGTTGTTTACCATCTATAAGATGAACTAAAAAGATAATAAGAAAAATGGAAAGTTTCCAAAGAAAACTAATTGTGAGGGAACCCCACGTGGAATCTCTTGAGCAGACGGAACTTCCATGCGCTGCAGAAGGCCCGGTTAGGCCTAAATTGGTAAGCCTAACCCCCCCATCCCCTTCCACAAGCGGCAGCCTCGAACCGTGTCCACCACGATTCACTTTTACACGGGCAGAATAGCCTTTGCAAGAAGATTCGAGGCCATTCGAGAGTAGAGCTGTTTCCTGCTTACCGCCCCCCAACCACGGGGAGAGCCTCGGACATAAATAGCGCTCGACTCCCATGAAGAGACACAGAGTTGAGAAATCTCGCCCGGACCCCAGAAGATTCCCCATAGTTCCAAGTCAGGTGCTAACAACAAAGCAAAGTGACAGCTGAACTATTTTGTGTATTTGGAATTAGCCCCAGACAGTGAGGTAATTCCACTTAACGATCGCCACCGAGTGATTTTTCCGACTTCTCTCATCAACTCCTGTCGAAGCCCTCCTCGTTTCGGGTTGCCGAAATACTCTTCCCTGGACCGGAAGTTACCGCCCCCTCCTGTTTTTGGAAAACCGTCATCACTTTAATCTCCCGCTCAGAAGTTCCGAGCGGCCTCACCTCACGTGCAGAAGACATCCGTAAGCAAACCACTCTTCCCCCTTCAGTAACCCAATTGAGTTAATTCACCCCGCCCCCCTTCATACCCATTTGAATAGTCTCCTCCTGTAATACCTTAAGTTCTAACTTCATAGTCTGATTTATAACTACAATTCTCCCCCTTCATTTACTGATGTGATTTTGTCTGTTAATTCTATGAGGTAATTTTTCCCATCAATTCTCTCATTATTTTGATGTAAATAAAATTATATTTTTGTCTATGCCTCTTTAAATAACCTTGAGCTTTGCCATTGCCCATTTGTTACCTGACCTCGTTGCACTCTCATCTCGCATTTCAGCCCGTCTAAACTAGCGGTGTTCCGTCCCTTTGTCGGTTTAGCTGTAAGTTATCGGTCCCTCCCCCATAGATATAATATGGTATTGATGTAATATAATGTCATATCACGACACACACACACACACACACACATATATATATATATATATATATATATATATATATATATATATATATATATATATATATATATATATATATATATATACATATTATATAATTTTGGTCTCAAGTGTGGGTTTTTTACGAACCCGTGTCATTTTAATTTCGACATTAGAAGTTCCCTTGTTATTCACGTACATCCCTTTTATTTTATTTTTTGTAATGTACTGGCAGAACGCAAGTTCAATTTAATTGAAGAGCAGTGGAACGTAATTTATTTAGATTTTGCGTTGGACCCCAGGTAATTAATTTTTGTTAGGGTGTTCGAATTTTTGAGACTCTCCTGGTTATTAATCCAAAGGAGTTAAGGTCTCTGGTGTCCTATTTCCGGTAGGACCATTTTAACTTTTTTTTCCCCCTTAGAAACATCAGAGGTAGGTAACTGTATCTTAATTTCTTTTTGTGATCAAGTCCTTCACGAATATTCAAGTATTCGTTTCGCGGGGGTAGTGTCCTAACTCGTTCGCGTATCAGTGTCTCTCCAGTTAACTGCGTAACAATGTCATCCTTCGAAAAATTCAAGAGTCAGGGTGAAATGTTAGGTCTTTTGGGCAAAGACCTGCTAAATTACGTACAGGAACAAGAGAGGAACGAACGGGCAGAGCGAAGGGAAGAGGAACTAAGAAAAACGGAGATGGAGATGGAGAAGAACAAAATAGAGGAGAACAAACTGAAGATGGAGGAGAACAAACTGAAGATGGAGATGGAAGAACGTGAACAAATTAGGCAGCATGAGCTGGAAATGAGCCGAAATTAAATGGATTATCTGTCCATCGGTTCCCGGGCTGAAATTCCCCAAACTTCTTCAGTCCATCTTCCCGCTTTTGGGTCATTTTCTACCCATTTTGAGAAAATCTTTCAGATCAATAGATGGGATCTCGAAAATGATGGCGTCGCTCGCTTACTTCCCCTCCTTATTGCCATGATAAGGGATATCTTCGTATCCCTTCCCCCGGAAGCAACTTTGGAGTATTCCACGTCAAAGTCCGAATTGCTAGCCGCTGTTCATATGAATAGCGAATTCTACCGCTCTCGATTCCGCCAGGAAAGGATCCGCCCTGGCCAAACATTTTGATAACACGGGTATATCCTCCAAAGACACCTTCAGTGTTAGCTGGATGCGTGCAAAATTCCCCAGGTCTACGAGTCCCTTCTGGACTTCTTCCTTAGGGATCAGCTTTTAGCTGCCGTGGCTCCCGAAATTCGCGCCTTCATTAAGGATAAACGTTGTGCCACTTTCAAGGAGTGCTTGGAAGAGGCCGATGTTTACGCGGGTAGTCAGAATTTATACCCTAAGTATGTTCAAAAGGCTCCCCAATCGCCCCCCAAAACTAAATTTTATGGTCCTAAGGCCCCTCCTAAATTGGTTCCAAGATTTACCAAAGTTCCTAGTGCCTCGAAGCCAAGAAACTTCCATCCATCGGAACACCGAGACGTTAAGACTCTAATTTCTTCTCCCCCGGTTGTGCTGTACCAAAAGAACCCAATCGTCTACTACACCTGCGGAGTTCCCGGCCATTACCACCGAACTGTCCTCAAAACTCCCGATTCGCAAACTCTCAGTCCCACCAAGTGCACCAAATCTGGGCCGTCTCTGGTCCTCCTCCGTCGCCTCAGGAGACTTCCGATCCTCCCTCGCCCGCCAAAGACCCGGTCCATCAGGTAAACTTTCTCTTTAATGAAAACAAACCTGGTGGATTGAAGTTCGAGAACGGAACTGTGAACGGTCGCCGAGTATCCACCCTCGTCCGTGACACCGGGTGCACCTGTATTATAGTGTCTGAGGACCTACTCCATCCTGTTGGGCCCGACCACAAGAAACTTGCGGTGGTCCACGACTACCTTAGCCGGGCCAGTCGTTTCCCAGTAATTCGTTGTCACATCGAGTGTGACTATATGTCCGGTTGGGCCGAAGTGGTAGCGGCCCCAATCCAGTTCTGCTCCGTTTTATTCGGTCAGAACCCCGTAATTCACGACCATCCCGTGGCCCAGCCCGTGATTACCCGTACACAGGCAGCCCTGGAATCCCATGCACCTGTTCCCCTGAAAACCCCTATCGACCCGGAGTTCCAAGCCCTACGGAGCGATAAGTTTTCCCGCGCCCAGAGGGAGTGCGCAACTCCCCCCTCCCCTTTGGGAGAAAACTAAAGCCCTCGAGCGTAAGTCTACCCTAGGTAACAAACGAGTCTCGCATTCCGTGAAGAAGGACTTATTGAGAGGTTTGAGACCTAATTGGACCTTAAGTCACGATAACGAAAATTCAAGCCTGATGCGAAGGTGCTGGTGCTACTTCCCACGGGAAGCAACAAAATCATAGCCAGTGAAAGGGACCCTACCCCGTCTTCGAGGCTAGAGGACCTGTGGATTACCACATCAATACTCCGGTGGAAGCGAAGGTTTTCCACGTAAATTGTATATATATATATATATATATATATATATATATATATATATATATATATATATATATATATATATATATTATATCATCAATTTTCCTAATTATGATTTTTTTTTTATCCACTGAATTATTTAGTCTTTAGTCCCATATTTATGCCCCCATTTAATTGTATCATATTTTTGGTTCCACTGAAATGTCGCCAATGTTCTCCTATGATTTTTCTGTTGTTTAAAATTGTACTAGTTAAATTCTCTAGAATCGACCTGTTTAAGGCTTATGTCCGTAAATTCCCCGCTGAGCTCAGATTTACGTTTTTTTGTGTGTGTACACCTGTCGTAGCAGGTCAGAATTTCCCTAGACCTTTGATAATTCTAGTTTGACGGGTTGGGATGATCCTTTCTTACGCAACTGCTCTGTAAAGCATCATCTTTCGGTTGGGAGATGTGTGAGGGAACCCCACGTGGAATCTCTTGAGCAGACGGAACTTCCATGCGCTGCAGAAGGCCCGGTAGGCCTAAATTAAAAAGCCTAAACCACCACCCCCCTTCCACAAGCGGTAGCCTCGAACCGTGTCCACCACGATTCACTTTTACACGGGCAGAATAGCCTCTGCAAGAAGATTCGAGGCCATTCGAGAGTAGAGCTGTTTCCCGCTTACCGCCCCCCAACCCCGGGAAGAGCCTCGGACATAAATAGCGCTTGACTCCCATGAAGAGACACAGAGTTGAGAAGTCTCGCCCGCACCCCAGAAGATTCCCCATAGTTCCAAGTCAGGTGCTAACAACAAAGCAAAGTACAGTTGAACTATTTTGTGTATCTGGAATTAGCCCCAGACAGTAAGGTAATTCCACTTAACGATCGCCACCGAGTGATTTTTCCGACTTCTCTCATCAACTCCTGTCTAAGCCCTTTTCGTTCCGGGTGGCCGAAATACTCTCCCCTGGACCGGAAGTTACCGCTTCCCTCTGTTTTTGGAGAACCGTCATCACTTTAACCTCCGACTCAGAAGTTCCGAGCGGCCTCACCTCACGTCCAGAAGACATCCGTAAGCAAACCACTCTCCCCCCTTCAGTAACCCAATTGAGTTAATTCACCCCCCCTCCCCATTTGAATAGTCTCCTCCTGTAATACCTTAAGTTCTAACTTCATAGTCTGATTTATAACTACAATTCTCCCCCTTCGTTTACTGATGTGATTTTGTCCGTTAATTCTCTGAGGTAATTTTACACATCAATTCTTTCAACTCGCATTTCAGCCCGTCTAAACTAGCGGTGTTTCGTCCCTTCGTCGGTTCACCTGTAAGTTCTCGGCCCCTTTCCCATAGATATAATATGGTATTGATGTAATATAATGTCATACCACGACACTAATAAAGGCGAAATATACTATGGTATTTAACAAAATCTGCATACAAGAAGGTCTGCTACCCATTTATATATATATATATATATATATATATATATATATATATATATATATATATATATATATATATATATATATATATATATATATATATATTATTTCTTATGGCCGCTTAAAAACATATCATGTTGATCTCGAACATGGAAATGTCCGATGTGGCTCATTTGACTTCTGAACTTGTTCACCTTTATAGTATTCATTTTAAATTAGAAAACAATATTTTTAAACACAACGTGCATAGTTTAAGTTTTAATAACTATTGTATATTTATAATATAATATGCTAAATGATTAGAGAATTTCTAGACGATTTTCAATGTTCTTACACACTAAATTATAAGGCTGCATTTTTGTAAAGTGACATTCAGTAAAGTTTCATTTAATTATTTTTTCTTTTCATAAACTTCGAAATTTCTCTTTTTCATTTATATATAACTTTTAAAAACACAAAGACAATGACATTCACATGCTAAAAATATTGAGGTGTGAATGATAAAATAGCGGCATGTGATAGACTTTTTATCGGTGATATAGAATAAACTACAGTTATGCGTGGTTTTAGCTACAAAACATATTTATAATTGCATTAAAATGCAATTGTTCATAATTATTTTCATATACAAACTAGTTTACTAGTTACTATTACAATTAAAGCTTAGTTTTGGCCATTAATTGGTCCTTACGGAGGTCAAAAGTAAAAAATGATCAAAAACGAAAGCAGAATTTTCTATTGGAATGCATGGGATTAAAAATAATTGGTTCCTGTCTCAAAATGTTATTCCAACCCAAAATATTTAATTAAAAATATAAGCATTAATAATAAAGATGTAAAGAGTAATTCCTGAAAAAAACACTAAATAAAAGAAAAGTGAACCAGAATTTTAACTTCAATGAGTGTTGTATTGGCACAAATTGAAGTTGTAGAGGCAGGAGAGTTGTAGGAGGGTGGCTATTGTTCGGAAGACGAGTCCCCTCTCATGAAAACATCACGAAATTTTAATTTTGATCTATTTATGGTTTTAGAAAAGAACTTGTTTAATGCTGTCGTATTTTTAATTATTATTTCATTCTTCATAGCAATATCATAGTGCTACTTTTCAACTAAACATTGCATCTCTGATCAAATCGAAAACATTCTTGAGTTCAGCAATGGAAACTTTAGCTTTGCGAACTTCCCCTTCAACCTCGTCTCTTCAGAAGTTTCTATTGCCAATTTCTCTGCTTTCTCTTGGTAAAGGTCTTTAGGTTCATCAATGGTTACTTCCCTCTTGTGGTCTTCTACCAATACCTACGCATAAGAACTGCCCATATGCTGCCGCATGGACACCAGCTCTAGCTGAAAGCCTTGCAAGTCTCAGCTTCTCGCAAAGTCAGGCCACAGATTTCTCCCATCAGAATCCACTAATTTATGCGCCATTTATGTTTATTTATTCTTGCTCCTTATTATTCCCATTTTTTTATTATGTTTATGAATTCAAATTTTTTATTTGTCACCATTAATTCTAACCCAATTAAGTGGTTAACGTTGCGAATATAGGTTGAATGTACTCCGATATCTACAGTTTGGTGTCCAAACTGTTTGTTTGTAGTCGTTAAAGTTTGGTCTCCATGTTTTCACTGTAATATCTCTTAATGATTATTTTAATGTACATTGAATACTTTCAGAATCTGAACTCAGTGATGAGGAAGTATTTATGGTGTCTTCATCTTCGGAGCCTGTGCAAAGTGTAGTCCTCATCCTCAATTTACCAGATGGGATTTCTGCACTCCCAAGAATCATTAAAACCATTGAGGTATTTGTCTCTACAAATTCTTCGTTTGTTCTTCAATATCTGCGTTAGTTCTCAGGGGGTGTTTTTGAGAGAGATTTGGATTAGAATATATTAGAATTGCTCTAGTTCATTTTCCGTTTGCCTTGTTCTTTTGAGGACAACTCTGGATGCTTTCAAATTTTCAGAGATCAGCCTTTTACCATCTTTAACAAAGCTTAGATTCCCCAAAGCATTATCTGGAACCTAAGATACACTAGAAACTAGATTCTCTTCAGTTGCAACCCACTTCAAAATTTTTCTCAACAGAACTTCACAGGTTTTATCGCCCACATCGAGTCACGGACTCCCCATGACCAGAATACTTCTGGAAGTGAGATCTTCCTTCGGCTGAAAATTGAGAAGGATCCTCTGATCAACCTTGTAAAAGCGCTTCGACAAGGCTCCTCAGCCTCTTCTATTAATCTTATTATTGACCAGAAAACGACATTAAAAGGTAATTGGACATGTTTTTGAAGACTAAAAGTCAAGTAAAACTCAACCCAGAGTTATTTTCTAAAGTAAAAATTGCGATGTGTATAGTAGTTCATATCCCAAACTACACCAGGGTATTTTACTTACATTTTTGTACTTGATCTTGTACCCTTATGTCTACCTCAAGGGGCCCACCCTTCGATGCAGAACAGGAGCACGTTGATGAGAGTTGCTTGCCCTCTCGGACTCTAGTGCCACAACTCATCTTTTACTCCTCGGGTCCCATAACCTCCTTTACGAACCTCGGGTATATTCCCCTTTTGGTTCTCATATTTTAATAAAAAAGATATATTCACACGTGCAGACATCTGATACACTCCACTAGTCTATCTCTTACACTAGTTCGATCGCCATGGTGTGAGTCGGTGGTAAACCCCGTACCGAAACCCAGTGGAGAAGAAACCCGCCTGTGGGTTAAAATTAAGAGTGCACAGGGGGATGATGGGTATTTGTTCGGGTGGCTTTGAAAGCAGACACCCGAGTGCGACATTTAAGATGGCTGAAATCCGTGACTGAGGCCTTTTTCAGGATTCTTTGATTTCTTTTCGTTATCCTTTCATTATTCTTTCAACACTCTCAATATTCTTTGTCTTCATTATGCATGCAATATTCTCGCGGCATTTTTCGTTACTCACTCATCAGTTTCATTATTTTTTTTAGTCTTGCAATATTTTAATTACTCTTTCAATATTCTTGATTATTATTTCAGATCCAATATTCTTTCAGGAGACTTTATTATTCATGTAATATTCTTGAAATATTCTTCTTTATTCTTTCAGTAGTCAACATTATTCATTTAATATTATTTGAATATTCTTCATTATCTATTAATATGCTTTGCGTATTATTCGTTATTTTACTGTAGCCTTAATTAATCATTAATATTGTGCAATATTCTTCACTTTTCTTTCCTTATTTTTCAGTAGTCTTCTTTGTTAATTTATTATTCTATAATCACTTCTTTTCATATTCTTGCAATCTTCTTTCAGTATTATTGACTATTCTTTCAGTAGATTCCATTATGCACTGAATATTTTGCAGTAATCTTCATTACTCCTTCAGTAAACGTCATTAATATTTCCATATATTTGCATATTTATTATTTTTCTTGTAAGTAGTTTTCATTGTTTTATCGATATTCTTGCAGTATTTTTCATTATTCTTTGAATAATCTTACCCTATTTTTTATTATCCCTTCAGTAGTATACTGTATTCTTTCAATATTCTTACACTTTTCTTCCTCATTCTGTCAGTATTTTTCATTGTTCTTTTAATATTCTGGCAGCATTCTGCATTATTCTTTTAGTAGTCTTCATTTTCATTGCAATATTTTTCAATACTCTTCTTCTTGGAACATTCTGCGTTATTCTTTAGTAGTCTTCATTGTTATTGTAATATTCTTCAAGTATTTTCATTATTATTTCACTACCCTTCATTTTCATTGCAATATTCTTGGATCATTTTCATTGTTATTCTAATATTCTTTACTACCATTTATTCTCTGTTCTCTCCTAACTCAGTATATTTTGAATAACTACCTCTTGTCTTGAATAGTACAATTTAACTTAAAACACGCTGGTTTTTCGCCTTATCCTAAAGAAACCAAACCTGAATCCAAATGACCTGGCAAGCAACCATCCAATCTCTCTTTACCAACTCCTCTCAAAAGTCTTTTAAAAGGCTGGTAGCACCCAGGATTCTAGATCACCGGTCCTTCCCTAACGCCAATGAGATTTGTCGATCTGGTTTTAAGGCAAGACAGAGGAATGAATCAGCTCTACCACATGTAAACGACATCCTTCACCACGCGACCGGCACTGGTCAACCTTCCATTTTGCTAATTCTGGACCTTTCACGAGCACTTGACACTGTTGACCACATTCTTCCACTTCACCACCTGCGTGAATTCCTAGGTGTCTCTGGAACTGCCCTTAACTAGTTCCGCTCGTATATTTCATCTCGCCCTCATACTATTCTTACTGTAAATGATGTAACTCGGTAGGTGGAGGTGCGTTTAGGGGTTCCGTAAGGGTCGGAACTTGGTCTCCTATTTCGTATCTGTCTTCTTCCCTTTAGGGTACCTATGCTCGCCTTGCCCCCATCATTTCATTCCCATACTGATGACACGCAAATCTATCTCTCCTTTGGCCCAGCCTAGTTATTGACTCTTATAAGCCTACTATCTTCGTATAAAGTCATCACTGAATGGCTCTGGACAATTTTAGAAAACTCAACTATCACAAAATATAAGTATTACTGGTGACTGTTCCAGCATATGTGGCTCGCTGCAACACTATTGCTCTCTATCTTAATATTTACGCTTCTCCATACCCCCTTTATAATAGTGTATAATCTGTGACTGTCACGTTTGTTGTTAACGTCTGTAAATCCTCTCTCTGCTTTCTCTGTAATCTCAGCCGCATCCGCTCCCATTTTGACCACAACAGTTTTGAGATTGTCATTCATACCTTCGTTCTTTCCTTTTAACTCGATCACATCGTGATAAATTTACGAAGTTTCTTTTAGCTGGTATAATAATAATTTTGTGGCGATAGTACTTTAAACTTATATAAAATCGGTAGAATATGTAAAATAAGACAAGTTTCACTCTCCAAACTCAAAAGCGTTACCCGTTTCATTCTTGTACCCTATATTGTACCTCTCGTGTTTAATGGCTTAGCACATAAATGGGATGATTCATAGCACGACAAATTTGAAACGATTGATCTGTATGTATAAGACGCTCACTCTGTTCCTGCGACCACAACATTGTTCGCTCATAATTAACGGTCATTCACGCGTGAGCGTAAACTGCCGGGCGCGCGCATGACACGTTTACTCATTGTAAGTATATTTTATGATCGGGAGAGTGCGCAACTCTTCTTAATCTGCCTTACTCCACAAATAATAATAATCAGCAAAGGTATTTTTGCGCCACACTATAAAAATTTCGAACAATATCCATCTGTATTTATTTGCGACATGACTTTTTACCCCGGACAACGACGGGTACCTATGCGAGTGTACCATATGAGACTCAACCGTGATTAACGTGCTAAGCGAGTCGTTAATGAGAATGTAAACCCAGTGAGAAAGTAGAACTGTAAATAAATTGTGAATACAAGGTGGTTTAATTGATTCGAAAAGACTTTTGATGTGATTCACATTCGGAATTGATTCTTCTTTCTCCTAAATTTGAAATTTCCTTTTCTCAGAATTTGTCTATGATTCCGAGTCAGCAAGAATCTTTAAATTTCCTTTAAAATTGCTATTTTTTCATTTAAACTTACACTTTAATTGATACTTAATTTAGAGTCATTTTTCTTACCAACCATCGCCAATTACTTTATAAGAACATAAGAAAAGAAGGAGACTGCAAAAGACCATTCATGGCCTACACATGGAAGCAGGTCACTTCCGAAACCTGTCTCTTTAGTAAAGAATTATACCTATATATTTATTTTAGAAAAAAATCTCTCCGTAAAACTGCGTCTTCCTTCTCATTTGGGAGTCCGATAAGGAGTTAAAATATTTACACAGTAATTAGAATGTTTTTGTTTTTTTTTGCTCTAACACTTTTCTGTATTCAAGTCATAACTTTTGATTCCCCTAACAGAAATTTGGTTCCCCCACCACATAAGTGACTTGGATCGCTGTAACCACCTGATGACGAAATATGAACCAGACTTGGACATGAATCACCCAGGATTTAGTGACAAGGCGTACAGGGCCAGAAGGAAAGAAATCGCAGATATTGCTTTCAGTTACAAGCAGTAAGAGAGTCAATTGCACCCCCTAAAAACACTTCTTTTCCCTCCAATGGGCTTAAATGTAGTATGATGCTAAGTGCCGAAAAAGTTCGGCCGTTTTTCTATATTCTTTTAATTAGTAATTCATAAATTCTTGAAAGCTTTGGAATGCTTATGGATCGTAATCATTTTCTGCCTCATAAAAACTATGGTGACCATCGTCTACCAGATAAAGGCCACAAAAGGGTGTTTACAGCAACGAGTAAAGAAAAGAGGGATGCACAAAAATCTGTTGGAGTTCTCAAGTAGTATAGTACTTCCCGGTTCACGTGTTCTTTGTACAAACTTGTTCATGGACCTGCGTATTAATCCATCTTTTTTCTTTATGTAGCTCTCTCTAGTCTCCTTCATTTCCTCTTGCAATACTCTCGTTGGTTTCAGGAAGTTCATATCATTTTTTTTATTTGCCATCTCTTAGTAAAGTTGAGGTGGAAGAGGAACTTGGATAATATAGTGAGGGTGAAATGATTAAACAGTTTGGGAGTTTTTGAAGACTAGAGGTCCCAATTGACCCATATAAATAAACAATAGGGGTTCTAGCTTTGCCCATTTGAAAAATAGAGGTCCCAAAACAGGAAATATGAAAGTCGAAAAAGCAAAAATCATTTATTTATAGGTTTGGTTTGAAAACGAGCGAATCAGTTTTATAGAGTACCATAGAATAACTATTAACCTAATCTAAATAAGGAAGATTCCAACCAACCACGCTAATATTGAATTAACCACTCATTCTATTCGAGTTAATTTTAAATTGGCTCATTCGGACAATAGTAGCCCCAATTTTGCCCTTTTGATGAATAGCAGTCCCTGGGACATTTGGGATCACTATTCTTCAAAGGTTCCCAAATTTTTTGGGTCTCTATCTTGTGCTTTATGTACCTTGTGCGCTTCACGTTGTGCAAAATTATACATTTGGTTTGGTTAGTCGTCGAATGGAGTTCTATTTCGGATTGAGTTTGCTATGGCTGCCATATGATAGCAACCCGTAGTTTGGATTTCATGTTAAACTGTAGGCATCAGAGGCTGAGAAATGGTGGTGAAAACCACCCCAGACCTCAACTTAAATTAATACCCATTACACATAACTTAATTTTGCACCAATGTTACAGTGGAGAAATGATTCCATGCGTGGAATACCGAATTGAAGAAATTGAAACCTGGGGAGCAGTTTTTCGGGAGCTTGAGAAGTTGATCCCGACCCATGCATGTAAAGAGTATCAGAAAGTTTGGGATTTGCTGAAGAATGACTGCGGTTACTCGGCCAACTCCGTACCACAGCTGCAAGACGTCTCAGACTTCATGAAGAGTTCGTATCTTTTGTCTTTTAATTTAGGGTTGATCATCAAGGTTCCTTAAAATGGTATGTGGCTACGCACACGAAAAAATATTATGCCACAGTAAGATTTAATTGGTGCGTACGAATTTCGGGAGTTTCATATAACAATTTCCTCTTCTAAGTTCTTGCAAAGATTATATTAGATTATCTAACACGTGACTAAAACCTACATTGGTGTGCTAACATGGAATTCTAGGAATTTTGGACGGGATGTTAAATTAAAAAGGGAAATCAAAATAATGAAGCTATATAAAGGCATTTATTTTATTTAGGAAAATTAGTGTCCTTGAAATGAACATTTAAAAAATATCAAAGGTGCCATTTCTGTTTAATTCCCTTATAAACTCCTGCCTTGTTATTTATAAGATTATATACAAAGGTTTGTCCGAATTAACATTTACTCAAATAAACAACAAATTTAATTCCTCTTCAGTGGTAGAAAATCCATAAAACGAAATCAACCGTATTTTCGTTGCCACGGAGACCTCATAATTTATTCACCTACAAAACTTTCTATACAATATTAAATTTCATGTTAAAATTCCGCTCGACAACTCCATATCTGATGTGATTCATCAAGTTATTTCACCTATGTGAGGACACTTGGTATTTAATAATTTAATGAATTACAATCATGGCCAAATGTTTTGAGACTACTATATTTTTTCATATAAGAAATTTAATAGAACTAATCAAACGTTAGTATGTTTGCATCACAAGTTGAACGTGAAATATATACATATTTAGATCCAAAACCCATTTTATTAATAAATACAGTCAATTGATGAGTGCAGTCAATATTTTCAATGATGTCCCTGTTCTTCAGAACCGATTCAATTCGTTTTGGCATGATGATATCTTGGCTGAGACTGTTCAATAAACACCCACAATTGTTCACAATTGGATGGCTTCCATTTATCAACCGCCAGTTTGATTATCGCCCCCAAATTCTCTATTAAGTTCAAATATGGTGAATTCCCGGGCCAAGGTCCTAAAAGTTTGATGTTATTTTCAGCCAAGAACTTTGTTGTTGCTTAAAATATTAGGAAAAGATGCTGATGAAGCACGTTTTGGTACCATTATAAGTTCGTGGCAGTTCCTAGAAGTGATGTTAAAAGGTGTTCGACGGGTGTTCTTATTATTGCCTTTCATATACGCACAAACTTGTGCGTTAAACACCTTATCAAGAGGAAGCATAGAGAGGACATGAAGTATGTGTTAGCAGTATGTTTAATGGACATATAGCTCCTAGAACATATACTTGAACCACCTCATTTGGTTGTTTTTTTTTATTGTTCACGAGCACCATTACGAGGAAATCTTATTCTATTTTTTGTTGTTAAGACAAAATATAAGATTTGTCCCAATCAAGCGTTTTTTTATTATACACTGTTGCAGAGCATTGTAAACAGTCGTAGAAAATTAAAAATAATAAAAATACTTTTAGGTATAAATAACTTGGTATTAATATTTTTATAATTTTTGGTATAATTGCGCATTACATGAAGTATTGGGGTTGTGAATACCAATATGAGTTTCGAGTAGAATCTAAGTTCACGTCAGAAGTAATTAAAAAGTTACTATAAAATACTATTATAAACTAATTCATACACTTCACAATCATTTTGACGCATTTTCAATGGATGTGATGAAAGATTCGAAATTTAATTAAAAAAATTTATTTTTTACCAAAGAACATACGGGATTCACGCTTCGCCCTGCAGCAGGATTGCTTACTGCAAGGGATTTCTTGGCTTCTCTCGCCTTTCGCGTGTTTCAGTGCACCCAGTACGTCCGCCACCACTCTTTCCCTCACCATTCACCTGAGCCGTAAGTTATTGTTGTTTTGTAGCTGTTTTTACCACTAATTTCCATTGTCCGATTCCTATTGAAGTTGGGACTTACATTTTAACAGAGGATCCCACCCAGGGTTTTATGCTCACGCTATGAATCTTCCAGGTGCGGATCCAGTGGGGGGCGGGAGCTAGGGGGCTGAAGCCCCCCCCTCAAAAAAAATTATAATTTCAGACCCGTTTATGTTTAGATTTCTTTTTTAAGCCACACTTGTATTCCACTATTCATAAAGAGTTATGTAATAATAGAGAAATATATAAAAACAGCTTTTTAAATCGTTGCGAACGAATGTATCTTATATGATACATGTCTAAAATGCAGGTAAATCTTAAAATTAATTATTAAATTGGGTATTATATCTTAGCTGACGTCCATAAACTATTTTTCAGAATTTCCTGATGGGGCAAAAAAATTCGGATCTGAGTGTGTTAGTGCTCACTACTTTATGAGATGCTGTTATTTATTATAATTATCAATGCTGTGTAAGATAACCATTATTAATTATCAATACCCTTTTCTCAGAAAACTCAGAGATAGGAATTCACGTTATTCCTCCTTCCAATTTTTATCCTGGATCCGACACTAGCATCTTGTACATATCTTTCCAAAATTTGAGCCTCGAAATTTGATCCTAGCAATTACTTTTGAGAACTATGGCATATTAACATTCTGCCTTCCGCTTTCGACTGATTTCTTAGATTAGGAGTTTGGAATTTGTTTGTGTAATGTATTACGTGCGTACCTGATTGTAGAAGTCATGTGCCCACCTAACCCCAACACTCAAGATTGAGCAGTCTGATTCAAGGAGTCCTAGTTTTCTCAATTTTTTCAGTGTGTTCTATTTTTCTTCTTTGGCTCGCTCATTTCTGCGTATATATTTTAATGACTTCTCTTTTTTGCCAGTATTATTCATTTATTATAAAAGCCAAAACCACTATAGACATCTCTCTCCAGAAGAACCTTTTTGAAAAATGATGAAGTTAGAGGAACGGAAAATTTGTGGGAGTCACCAAAAAAGAAGACTACTGATATCGCTAGTGTCTGAGAGGGCACGCAACTCTCGGAAAAAAGCTTTTGTTCAGTAATGAAAGCCCATCCACTAGCAGAGAATTTGCCCAATAAGTTTCGCATGGTCGCCACAAAGACTATATACGGAGATGACCAACTTACTAAGAGGGAGGTGGTATGATGACAAACTATTTTAATGTAATTGTCTTTAATGTTGAAACATTTCTCATCTTCGGTTTCAACTATCATGTGTCCAAAAAGTTCGTGCGTTTTGTTTTATCACCTACGTGGATAAATAAAAATCCAGTTTAAACAATAAATTTATTCTACAAAATAGTCTTCATCCATTTCAGAGGTCATTTCCCAACAAGATAAAAGTTTTTCTACGCTTCTTGAATAAAACTCCTTAGGCTGTGAAACAAACAAAAACTGTTGGTCTCTCTTTGAGTGTGTCCTTCTCAAAGAATGTTTTTGGGGCCAATCCGGTTTTCTAAACAGAAAAAACTACAAAGAGTTCAAAGTAAACTTATCTGAAAACATCCACCGTAGGTCAATCGCAGAGTTGACTCGGCATGACAATGCATGAGCACACCTCACATGTAGTGAAAGATAGACTAAATAGTCAAGGTTCGAAGCAACTGCCTTATCCGCCATACTCTCCTGGCATTTCTCCTTCGGATTGCCAACTCCCTTTGTTTCTAGACCTTCAGATTCGTAATGAAAAGATTCTTTGAATGTGATACTCTTCGAAGAGAGACTGCAACAGTTTTTTTTGTTGTTTTTTTCTTCAAACCTCCAGGAGTTTCATTCAAGAGGCTATATAAACTTATATATTGTTGAGAAAAGATTGATGGAACTGCTAGAAACTATTTTTTATTTGGTAACCAAAAAAATGGTTCGTGCAAATTTCGTTTTCCTTTTTATTGGTTTAAAAAACGCATGATCTTTTTTGGTTACCCCAATTAGGTTGTCAATTTTAGAAGAATGCAAGATAGAAGAAGAACTTATAGGGGAACAGCGAGGACGAAGATGAGATAAAGCTATTAAAAAAAATATACAATGAGGCTTCACCTAAAGAATCTGGAAAATACTAAAGAAAAATGAAAGGCAAGAAGATGGGAATTACTAACTCGATGGGAGAAATCAAAGCAGAAGAAGACATAGTACAGATCTCCCAAGAACATTTAGAAAATATTTTCAGTTTCAGCGATGAGGAACACGAACAATTCGACATAGGTTCGAAAATTGGATAAACAATGAGGTAAACAACATACATATGATTAATCCGAACCACCAGATGGACCAGAGGAGGAGATTGTTGACAGGAGATGGGGCCTCTAATATAAAGACATAAGAGTTAGAAAGCACCCTGTACGCCTTCAAACATAAAGTACATGGCAACTCTGGGAAAACTAAAATGAATTATATCGAGGCCCCAAGATACATTTTTGAAGGACTGAGAAACATTTATAATGCTTTCTTAAACACCTGCTACTATCCAGATGGGAACAAACTGACTAAAATGATATTCATAGTCAAACCGAGGAAGCCTCCAACAAGCAAAGAAAGCTACCGCCCAATCTCACGCCTGGGATTTGGCAGGAAGGTCTTCGAGGAAATCCTCCATAAAAAGCTCGTGGAACATGTGAACGAAAACTTCATCTACAATTCCCGATAATTCAGGTTCAGAAAGAAAAATCAGAAGCAAATAGATGGTGATCAATGTAATTACTGAGAATGCCCAAGCAAAAATAAACGGGAGTTACGTGGATATCGTGTGGCGCGATGTTGCCCAGGTGCTCAATAAGGCATGGCAAAGGGGCATGCAATACATTATTTTTCAACTAGGTCTGCGGGGCATGCAGTACAATACTCTTCAACTATGAGTAAGTTAAAACTTAGACGGACCGATGTTCCCCCTCCGGGTCGGATTGCCCAAAGGATGCTGCTTCGGACACTATACTCAATATAAACGTCTGATATCACAGCAGAAAACAACCCTTCCATTCTTAACACACAGTACGAGGATGATATGAGTCAAATCATCGAATGGCGATACAAGCTCGCATGACTGCCGAAGAAGTAAGAAGAGTAAACGAATATAAAGTGAAATGGAAAATCCGCACAAATTATGAAAATTACAAAATAGTCACATTAGGGAGACATAAACTATCAGGTACGAGGAACGAGGATAGAGATATCCATACACTAGAGGGACTAATATTCTTGGCATAAATATTAGATAGGCCGGGTACAGGAAGTACGTCAGACTGTGAATCGGAGAACAAATGAGGCAGTCAGAAACTCTATACATGCTCAGAAACCTCGAACAAAAGAATACAAAAAAATACCTTGGAATTATAAGAGAAACAACTTATCTACCAAGCCTCTATCCTTTTCCGCGATCAAAACCCTAGAAACAGAAAATGAAAAGAGTAAAAAACAAATGTACATACCTAATCACAGGTAAAATAAGAAGGGAGAGAAGGAGACAGGAAGACCTATATGAAGCAACTAAAATAGCTTCAATTAATAAAGTAATAGAAAAAGCGAATAGAATGGAAAAGAAAATAATGGAGACCCAAGATGCAGAAATAAAAACATTTTGAAGAAAATAGGGAATCTTCAAGTCATGCAAGATTTCCAAGCTGCCTGAAGGTGTAGATAGAGGGATGTAGAGTAAGGGTTGATGAAAAAATATAAAAAAAAACGAAAGTAGCATGAGTCAAGTTGCGAACGGCTTCCTGCATGGTCAGATCACCTCTGGCGAGCGGCAGATCTACTGCGCCATCCTGAGTCTCAAAAAGACTCATTCAAGTGAAGCTTTTAAACCACTCGCCTGCACTTCATGGCACGATACAAAGCCATTATTTAAAAAGCAGCGAAGAACCAACCTTCTACGTATGCGAACTAATCATGACCAGGTTAACTATGCAAAAACTAACATAAAGAGACTGATCCCTCAAAACTCCTAACTAGAAGAGAGAAAAGAAACAATTGAGAAAACAAATAACCCAATAACAACGATTTTAACGCAAAAAATTAATATATTTAGCACACAATAATAAGAAAAAGAAAAATACTAGGCTGATCTCCAGAAGCCTTACAACTCTATGCCAATCTACCATTTTCTTCTCACTTCACCACTATACATTTTATCCTACAATCCACGCATTTTTCACTCACTTTAACCTCAACACTTTCATTAAGATTGCCAGACCAGTCCTTGTACTTACACATCTCGACATAGCATTTTCTAGGCACTTCACTAAACCTGTGACACACCCAGTATTACTATCACCTGCAAGACCATTTTCGCCCTGGTGAAATAAGCCCATCTACTCAATGACACACGAATCGCCATGCCAAAGTTCGATGCGGTCACCATCCCAAAATAAACGCCTACATGTTTTTTACTTCCTTCACATTCACCTCTTTCCTCACGGACCTTCTTTGAAAATTCTTCTGGCACATAATCTTTTATTGATTTTTATTTTATTTTTAAAAATTAAATAGATATATAAAATAGTAAATTCAAAGGGTAAAAATAATGGTACCATAGACGCGATATATTTATTTGTGCACCGCGATTGAGTGGCAAATCCCACATATGTCTTTCTTTGATTCTCTTTCCACTTTAGTGACGTCATCCATGAGCTTCTAGGCCACGCCCCTCTTCTCGCTGACCCAGACTTCGCACAATTCTCCCAAGAATTAGGCCTGGCTTCTCTCGGCTCGACGGACAGAGAGATAGAGCGATTTGCTACTGTAAGTAAATATTACTCACTTATTTATAAATAATTTTAGTTACATTAATTGGGCAGTGTTAGAAACTGCCCACTCATAGGGGGTAAGGTTCTCTGGTTCTTCCCTTAGTTGGGTTGAGTCATGTGCGGGAAAGAATGGGAAAGGAAGAAGAAAAATAAGCAGTAAGATTACTGAAAAAATAGTAAACATATCGTGGATGAAAGGAACTGATAAAGCAGCATGCTTGGTTTGAGTGTACATATGAAGCCTAAGGAACAAACTTGTACAGAATACAGGTAACCAAAGTAAAAAATTGGATCTCGTTTGGGCGTGGGAAACAATTGAGATGGCGAACGTTTATCCCGTACTAGAAACTCCTAGGTCCTTTCAATTAATTTACCTCTTGCTGGCTAAATCATCATGATCATCACTATTAGCTTTACCAGCATCATAAACTATTCCAACAAAGTGGAATCAATGTATATCAACACCATTAAAATTATCTTCCCCACTCACGCCTTTCTGTTCTATAGAGCACAGAACTTCGATAAATCCGTGTAGCAGAGCAATTGAGCAAAGATGTACATGGAAGAATTAAATCCCTTCTGAGACAAAATCAGGTAAAGGTGTAGTTGGGTAATATCTTGAGTCATCCTAAGTCTCGGATAGGAAAAGGATACCAACGAAGACAAGAAAAAATATACTACGGAGCAAAATAACGGAACGATTTTGTTTTATTTAAATATCTTCAAAAATAGGATGAGTAGGTAAATGAAATTTCCATGGTACATAAAGGCATGCATTTAATATATTTTATGAAGATTTCATAAGGTGCAAACTTATATTCAAGATATCATATTAAATAGTCGTAAACTAACAAAATTTAATATTGCCACGTGCAAAATAAGAAAACGATTTTTTTTTTTAGAATTGTTGGCTTAAAGACTTTAGAGAAGGCACTTTCTGCGATTTCAAGAGAGATAGGAAGTTCCAAAAGTGTGATTTCGCGCGTTTTGAAGTTATACAATAACAACAAAACCTATAAATCTGCTGCAAAAGTCAGTCGACCCCGTATAACCACCGTTTGAGAAGACAGAGCTACTAGGCGACTATCTATGAAGGATCCTTCATCATTCATAAGACCAATACATCATGCATAGGAACAATACGACATCATGCATGTCGTAGAATTCTTTCTGCTAAGAACCCTACTGACCTGACCTCTGACACCTCTTTTATTTAGTTAGTGTCGTAGAATGCCCCTCCTTTTTGTTCTATTCTAAGAGTGCTAAGAGTGTCTAATATATTGATATTATAAGAATATCTTAATGAACTGAGCCTTTACCAAACACGTCAGGATATAAAAGAAACGCCCACTAATTCACAAAATAAACTTATATTTTATCTTTAACCATTGAATACACAACCTTTATACTTTAACTACAGCAATACTCTAAATATTATTATAAACAAGAATTAATTAAATTAGTTGACCCACAAAATTAAGTTCACGTTTTCTCTAGACAAAACAATAATATTAGAATTAGGCTTACGGACTCTTGGAGTTTAAAGGGCCTCAGAAATATTTACACTTGACGCGTGTAGATGGGCGGAATTCCACGGTCGTCTTGGCGAGGGTAGCAGCTGGGGGGTCCACACGTTCTTCCGGGGGGGGGGGGGATTCTTCAAGGACGAGAATCAATACGGTGCTCTATGCAACACCCAGGTAGTCGTGGTCTCTCTGGCGAGAGTGAGTTGAACTTGGTTCTTGAATCAAGCTTACTTGGAGTGCGGTGTGATCACCGAGTAACGAGCTCGAGGAGGAGCTTTTCCTTCGTTACTAATTTCCTTATGGACGAGGACTGAACTCGGGGAGGGTCTTCTTCACGGGCGAGGATGACGGAGGGGGGTTTCTCTGGCGAGAATAAGTTACTTACAGTTTGGTGTGGCCACCGAATAACGGGCTCGAGGGGGAGCCTTTTCCTTCTTCTTCTTAATTCCTCAAAGACGAGGAATACCTCTGGTGTTTAATGTGCACCAGGATATGAGGAATCTCTCTGGCGAGAGTAAGTCGAACTTACCAAAGTTCACTTATTGTTTGGTTTGACAACCAGGGACTTAGCTCAAGGATGAGCTTTTTCTTAGTCCCTTAAGGTAGGTAGCCCTGCCTCTCTTGCAGGGTGCTTCTTGGTCTGGCGACACAAGTAAACTACCTCTCCAGTCTCGGTAGCTCGGTTGGGGATCCGAGGACTTCGTCACCTAGAGACTGACGTATACTACCAATCCAGTCTAGGTAGCCCGGTTGGGGATCCGAGGACTTCGTCACCTGGCCTGACGTATACTACCACGATTTTCCTCAGAGTTCCTCATTTATACCTCGCACCCCCACTGGGGGGGAGTGGTAAGGGGGGAGGGGCTTGAGGACGGCCCCAGGAGAGTTCTCTTTCCAAACGGTCTTTCCCACGAAGTCAAACATCGGCTCCTCGTTAGCCATCGAGGTTGGGAGAAAACCGTCTCCAATTTCTTTGTTCGACCTGAAACTGGATCTCACTCTCCTGGGGGGAGATCTTACCTTTTTGACCTTTAGGGTCTTACATGGCACCGAGTTATGCCACCCTGTGGTCAAACTTTCGCCTCGCCGATGCCTGGGGCGGATGTCCTTGTGGTAACCACCGCCTTGGGACTGCATCACGAGTGAACGGGGGGGGGGGGGTGACCTCTTTCATGGCACGGTCTGGTGCAGCGCTGCGGTCACGCGGGACCCGCCGATGCCTTCGGCCGGATGTCTTTGCGGTGACCGCCTTGGAACTGCACCAAGAGTGAACGAGGGGGGGGGGGAAGTGACCATTCCCTTACACACCTCCCACCGAAGAAAATAATGGGGGGGCGGGGGATGCTCCCGGGAACTCAAAACAACTTACTCAACCTAGTCGAGCTTAGCAAAGTTGTATTTCTTTGAGCCCTCCCTTACATTAAGTTTCCTTACACATGAGCGCCCACGCGCACGTTTACACAGGCAATGTGTCGAGCTAGACCTACTCGCAATACAATTTTACATAGAAAATTAAAAAAAACCTTAATTCATCGATTACCCGCAAACAAAAAAAAAACAAAACAAGCTACTTCCTTACATTTCTAAGTTTTTGAGAACTTAAATCCTACCGATAAATATTAACACGAACAACAAATGAAAACCTGGTTTCACGCTCATTAGGTACTGAAATAACCCTCCATGGTTTTTCGTCTCCACCTATAGAGCAGCTGTACATTATCGGCTCCTTTGATGTAGCTGATCCTAAAATGGTGCTCGGTGACCATTATTCTACCGCGCCTGAGTCGGCCGTTCGGGTTATTGAGTCTACCCCAGTATATTACTAAATGGTAGCGGTATTTCAACCTACTCGACTTACTCATATTATGGTACTTGACTACCTTTAAATTGAACATTAAGGCTTGAGCGGCCTGTTGTAGCGGGGCATAATTGATGGGAGCGTAGGTCCCATAGCTTTCCTTTAACCAGGTACACGGGAAGATCGTGTCTGGGTTCGATCTTTGGGGATCGAGAAAATTTTTCCCCGCGAGGTCGTTAATGGGCTTGGCGCTCACTACGACTTGGCGATTTAGCGGTAACTCCGTGGACGTTCCGTTCGGGGAGGAGACTACTAGGGGTAGGGGATACTCATCCGCGTCTACCATTTGATTAGTCTTACCCGAGTGCATAGCCATAGCACCTCTTTCCTCCTTCCTTGTCAACTCATTTGACTCACTTCTCTTAGTAGGTAGTTCCTCAGGTACACCTGCTCGTACCTCTACTCTACCTTCTTCTTCTTCCCTGATAACCCCATTTGGCTGGGTTCTCCTCGTAGGTTTTCCTTTAGGTACTCCTGCTGTTACCTCATCCCTACTTTCTCCTTCTTCCATCGTTACCCCATTTGGCTGGGTTTCCCTCGATGGTCCTTTCTTAGGTCCAGGCCGAGCTCCAACTTCCTCGGCCTCTATGAGATTCTCGATAGGTGCTCTTTCGAGTGCGAGCAATCTTTCCTTTTCTTCTCTCTCTTCTCTTTCCGCTTGAGCACGTTCTATTTCCCTCTTCATTCTCCTTTCATCTATTTCTTTTTTAATCTTTATTCTCCTCTCTTTTGACTCTTTTTCCATCTTCATTCTCCTTTCCTCGGCTTCTTGTTCTGCTTTCGCTATTTCGTTTTCCCGAAGAGTTCTTCTTTCTTCATCTTCCAGCTTTATCTTTAGTCTTCTTTCTTCATCTTCCATTTCTGTCCTTATTCTGAATTCTCGTGCTTCTCTTTTCAACAGTATTATTCTTTCGCTTGTTTTACCTCCTCTCAGCATTCTTCTTTCCTCTGTTTCTATTTTCCGCTGTATTCGGGATTCTTCACTTTTCCGGTTCATCCATATTTCCATTAATTCACGTTCTCTTGTATCCTCTCTTATTATATCCTCTGTTTCTCTCTCAAACTTTATTAATTCTTGTTCTTTTTCTATATCCCAAATTCTTTCTTCTTCTACACAAACTATTCTTAATTCTGCCATGACGTAGTCATGCATTTCTGTGCCTTCAAGTCCCAGACTTTGGGCTTGTTGGTAAAATCTTTTGACTGGATCCATTTCGTGTTGGTCCGTCGATTTTTCCTTTCTGTATTTTCAGATAATTATGCCGCCACTCACCAGGTAGCGCTCAGCATAACTTACCCTTAATCCCACTACTATGCTGATTGAAATATCACTCCCGACAACAAATTTACCACTTGACCTGCCAATTACCTTTAGATTGTTACCACCCCTAACTCTACCAATTTTCCTCTCGTCAATTATTCTCTTGTTCCTGATATTCCTTTACGTGTTGGCTCTTTCTTAATTAGACACTGCTGGGTTCTTTCTAATAATAACCTACAAAACCTCTAGACCTGACACCACTTTTATTATATCGTCGTAGAATTCTTTCTGCTAAGAACCCTACTGACCTGACCTCTGACACCTCTTTTATTTAGTTAGTGTCGTAGAATGCCCCTCCTTTTTGTTCTATTCTAAGAGTGCTAAGAGTGTCTAATATATTGATATTATAAGAATATCTTAATGAACTGAGCCTTTACCAAACACGTCAGGATATAAAAGAAACGCCCACTAATTCACAAAATAAACTTATATTTTATCTTTAACCATTGAATACACAACCTTTATACTTTAACTACAGCAATACTCTAAATATTATTATAAACAAGAATTAATTAAATTAGTTGACCCACAAAATTAAGTTCACGTTTTCTCTAGACAAAACAATAATATTAGAATTAGGCTTACGGACTCTTGGAGTTTAAAGGGCCTCAGAAATATTTACACTTGACGCGTGTAGATGGGCGGAATTCCACGGTCGTCTTGGCGAGGGTAGCAGCTGGGGGGTCCACACGTTCTTCCGGGGGGGGGGGGATTCTTCAAGGACGAGAATCAATACGGTGCTCTATGCAACACCCAGGTAGTCGTGGTCTCTCTGGCGAGAGTGAGTTGAACTTGGTTCTTGAATCAAGCTTACTTGGAGTGCGGTGTGATCACCGAGTAACGAGCTCGAGGAGGAGCTTTTCCTTCGTTACTAATTTCCTTATGGACGAGGACTGAACTCGGGGAGGGTCTTCTTCACGGGCGAGGATGACGGAGGGGGGTTTCTCTGGCGAGAATAAGTTACTTACAGTTTGGTGTGGCCACCGAATAACGGGCTCGAGGGGGAGCCTTTTCCTTCTTCTTCTTAATTCCTCAAAGACGAGGAATACCTCTGGTGTTTAATGTGCACCAGGATATGAGGAATCTCTCTGGCGAGAGTAAGTCGAACTTACCAAAGTTCACTTATTGTTTGGTTTGACAACCAGGGACTTAGCTCAAGGATGAGCTTTTTCTTAGTCCCTTAAGGTAGGTAGCCCTGCCTCTCTTGCAGGGTGCTTCTTGGTCTGGCGACACAAGTAAACTACCTCTCCAGTCTCGGTAGCTCGGTTGGGGATCCGAGGACTTCGTCACCTAGAGACTGACGTATACTACCAATCCAGTCTAGGTAGCCCGGTTGGGGATCCGAGGACTTCGTCACCTGGCCTGACGTATACTACCACGATTTTCCTCAGAGTTCCTCATTTATACCTCGCACCCCCACTGGGGGGGAGTGGTAAGGGGGGAGGGGCTTGAGGACGGCCCCAGGAGAGTTCTCTTTCCAAACGGTCTTTCCCACGAAGTCAAACATCGGCTCCTCGTTAGCCATCGAGGTTGGGAGAAAACCGTCTCCAATTTCTTTGTTCGACCTGAAACTGGATCTCACTCTCCTGGGGGGAGATCTTACCTTTTTGACCTTTAGGGTCTTACATGGCACCGAGTTATGCCACCCTGTGGTCAAACTTTCGCCTCGCCGATGCCTGGGGCGGATGTCCTTGTGGTAACCACCGCCTTGGGACTGCATCACGAGTGAACGGGGGGGGGGGGGTGACCTCTTTCATGGCACGGTCTGGTGCAGCGCTGCGGTCACGCGGGACCCGCCGATGCCTTCGGCCGGATGTCTTTGCGGTGACCGCCTTGGAACTGCACCAAGAGTGAACGAGGGGGGGGGGGGGAAGTGACCATTCCCTTACAATGCATAAGACCAATAGTGACAAGGAAGTGAGCCATTTCACAATTTCACATTAGCTCAAAATATCTGGTTTAAAAGCTTTGTTCTCCAGCAACCAAACTAATCATCAGTAAGATGAACCAGAAGGCCTGACTCGAATATGTTGAAGCTCATGTTGTTTTGAGGGGTGAAGATTGGGCGAGAATACACTTAAGCGACGAAAGTAAATTTAATTTAATTGTATTTGATCGTAGATGCTTTGTTAGATGCGCTGCAGGTGACCAATTTAACCCTAAATGTGTTAAAAGTCTGACAAGCATGGAAGAGGCAGCGTCATGGTATGGGGGGATATATTCATCTGAAGGAGTTGGTCTGCTAGTGTGAATAACTGGAATGCTAAATGTGAATGTGTACCTAAGCCTCGTACAACATTTTATACCTTCATTCAGACCATCTCTGAACAGGCCAGCAGTATTTATGCCGAATAACACCCAGTGCCATAATGAAAATCGAATAAAATACTATTTCGAACAAAAGATATCAAAGTAATGAAGTGGCCTTCTCTGAGCCACGACCTGAACCCAATTGAGAACCTCTGGAAGACAAAGTTCGAGAGAAGCAGCCTTTAACTGTGACGGATTTATGGACGAAAATTGAGCACGAATAGAACAAAATAACACCAGAATTTTGCAAGAAACTAGTTAGGTCCAGTAGTCTTCGTGCTCCGAAGTAATAGAAAACAAAGGAGTCAACACTTCCTTTTAAGTGTTTTAGGTTTCATCTTTCTAAAATCTTGCTTAGTTTCTAATGAATTTTCTTTCTAAGCAAGTGAATTATCTTTCTCTTTTCTTGCATGGGTCAATATTTTAGTTTGTTTATTTATTTTTTTTAATTTCTTGAATATACGATTTTATCATATTTCATGATAAAATATATTAAATGCATGCCTCTATTTTCCATGGAAATTTCATTTACCTACTAATCGTATTTTTGAAAATATTTTAATATAGGAAAATCGTTCTCTTATTTTGCTCGCACTTTTATTCCATCGACGTGTGGTATGTTCTTTGTTTTTGTTCTATCTCGTTACTTCTTCTTTACTTCCCGATAAGTGGCAATTTTATTTTAATTTCAATATCATCTTTAAATTGAACTTTCCTTAAGGGTATAAAAACAGGGGTGGAGAACTTGCGACATTTAGGTCGTATGTGGCCTTCTTGGCCATTACGTGCGACCTTCTGAATAAATGCAAATTTTGCAAATCAAATAATAAAATCACTTTCCTACAAAATAGCCCCGCAACAAAGTCATTAAAAGGTTAGTTAACGTTAGAATAGATCATTTTGTTAAGCTGATACATAGGCATAGTAGTTAGTACATATTGTACAAAATAATGTGTACCACTATATCTAATTAAAATTATATGAATGTGGCCTACAGGTAACTTAATGCTTCCTTCAACACAAGAAAAGTTATCCCCTCCTGGTATAAAGAATTCCATCTAAACAGTATTGAAGCTTGGAGTACTAAATTCATCGTAATTTTAACTCTCAACTCAGGAATTCGATTTTTTCTAAAAACGAAGAATTATACTTTCTGCCATGCCTCACTTTTAGAGCTGTAGTGGAAATAATTTGTAATGTAGAGTATATTTTTAGAAATAAAAGTTTTTAATGAAACGAATATTTCCAATTTAACGGACTAGGAAGACATCGAATGGCAAGTAGGGTAGGCCCGTAATTGAGACTCATTTTTGTCCAGATGTATTGGTTTACGGTGGAGTTCGGGATGTGCCGAGAAGGAAATGAGATTCGTGCATGGGGCGCTGGACTCCTGAGCAGCTTTGGTGAACTCCAACACTCCCTCTCGGATCGTCCTTCTCTGAAGGCATTCGATCCCGACGTAACGGCTTTACAGCCTTACCAAGACCAAGATTATCAGGACGTCTATTTCGTGGCTGATAGCATTGGAGATGCCCAGGATAAATTCAGGTAATCTTCTTCCTTTGCGTCGGAGAATCATTCAGTTATATTTCATCATTTCTTCATCAATATGAGGGTATATATATATATATATATATATATATATATATATATATATATATATATATATATATATATATATATATATATATATATATATATCGGGTACCCAGAAAAAAGTCAACCGTAATTTGAATTAGTATAACTCAAAAACTATTGGAGATTTGGGGTCCTGCAAAAGGTGTTTTATCTACCAACTATTTATCTGTCGATCCTGGAAATTTCATTTAATTCCCTTTTATGATATTGATACATTAATGGGTTTAGTGGAGGCTATCAAAAATATGTTTGCGCAAGGAAGTAAAATAATGAAACGAAGCCTAGGAAGGCTAGGCCACCGTGCACTTTCAAGAGAAGCCTAGGTAGCCTAGGTCACTGTGCGATTCTTCAAGCAAATCCTAGGCCAATTTACAGTGTTTTTTCACCTCGCTGTGGTATAGTCTCGTCATTATTGCTTATTAAGCAAATCAAAGCGTGTATGTGTAAAAGTTTACTTGCATAGTTAACAAAAGATCAACGCGTTTTTGTAGTCACAAACTTTATTAAGATTGGCAGTATTAAACAAGTACAAGATTCATTTGAACAACGTTTTCCATGTAGACACCCATCAAGCAAGCCCACAATTTGGAAAAATGTTTTCAAATACCAACATGAAGGAACATGTTTAAATCTAAATAAAGGTCGTTCGGGTCGTATAAGAACCATAAGAACAACAGAAAACATCGAAAAAGCTCAGATGATACTTGTTCAAAATCCACATGTATCAGTCAGAAAGAATGGGTTACAATTGTCAAAGTCATTATTTAACCGCATTATTAAACATGACCTAAAATGGCATCCCTATAAGATGCATGCAAGACACCAGCTTCTTGAAACTGATTTTACTCGTCGTAGACAATTTGTCGAATGGCTTCTCCATAAACTTGCTCGTTTCTTGGAAAACATTGTGATTGGTGACGAGGCAGCCTTTTTCATGAATGGAAAGGTAAATAGCCATAACATTCGGCGATATGCGCCGCTGCCCCCCCCCCCCCCTCCTCCCTTCAGCATTCAACTTTGACACACGTATTTGTCAAGAGAAAGTGTGTGTCTCCGTGGATCGGAATATGCGGGAATGGCGATCTTGCAGGCCCATTGTTTTACGAGAATAACTTGAATGGTGCTGCCTACCTGAGCATGATCAACGAAAAGATCTTGCCGGAACTCCACCAGATTTACGGCAATCAATTCAATAGACTTTGGTAGATTCAGGGCGGCGCACTAGCTCATAGATAGCTTGTTGTAAGAACAAAACTAAGAGGAACGTTTGACAACCGCATTGTAGCGCTAAATCATGCAATTTAATGACTCCAAAGATCCCCTGACTTAACACCGTGCGATTATTTCTTATGGGGATATCTAAAGAATAAAGTGTATTCTACTCCACCACAAAGCATCAACCAGTTAAGAGATAGTAATAGACACGTGAAGTCAATAGACTTAAGAAAAATCACAAGTAAATCAAAAGAGTTGTTCATTCAATGCGATCAAAGGCGCAACTGTGCTTTGAAAGAAATGGAGATATGGAAGGGAACAGTTCTTAGAAAATTAAAAAATGAATTTGTATTACCCATATGAAGAGGTGTTTTTTTTTTCTTTAAATCGATTTAAATATATTTGTTGATTTTAACTTCGAAGTTTGATTATTTTACTTCCTTGCGCAAACATAATTTTGATAGCCTCCACTAAACCCATTAGTGTATCAATATCATAAAAGAGAATTTAATGAAACTTCCAGAATCGACAGATAAATAGTTGTTAAATGTGTTTTGTTTTGTAGGACTCAATAATCTCTAATAGGTTTTGAGTTATGCTAATTCAAATTATGGTTAACTTTTTTCTGGGACACCTTGTATATACATATATCCTATTATCCCGAACGGGGAGGATTGTCGTACTATTCCTTATACTTCGTTCGGCCGGGCCCTGAATGGGTTTATTGACTCAGAGTAATTAGAGGTTGGCTACGGAGGGATTAGAATGAACTTTGCCAGCAAGCGACCCAAAGGAAGTTAGATACACAAAAAATATGAAAATAAAGTTTTAATGAACACTAAACAAGAAAATATATATATATATATATATATATATATATATATATATATATATATATATATATATACAAATAATGCGCTTTGAGAGATAAATTAATAAGTGAATCTCGGATATCTCACTTGGCTTGTAAATAACTATTCACTATGTAAATCCCTATACACTTGTAATGTTGGTAAGCTTCGCGGTGAAGTTGGGGAATGTGAAAGGGAAGGGTTACCTTGGTACCTGATGTCCGGGTGGTGCTGGTGAGTGAAGGTGGTGAGATAAGGGGTGGAGATGATGAGGTAGGTTCTCCAGGGACCGACCTGATTCCACAATTCTGTCACGATTCTGCTGGAAGAAGGTGGTTACGGGAGCTTCTTGTTAAAGAGGGCTCCACGCTCGTGAACTCCGAGGAAATTTGGGTGCCTCTGTGAGGAAGGGGTGGGAGGCGAAGGGACCTATCGACGCGTAGGGTCATGGAGAAAGGCCGAGATGTAGTTTTCTCGCTTAGGGAACCAGAGTGAGGCTGTTTGTAGCTTCGGCTCTGAAAACGTGAGTACGAGCCTGGGTCCGCACTGACTTGCAGACCAAAGGGGTAAGGAGCCTCCCTAACTGGGACCGATCTCCTCTCTGAAGACTTGGTGCTTCGACGGTTTACCACTACACTGAGATAGATGGCAATTCCTGTCCCTCCAGACGCTGTGCAAGCTCTACTACCGAGGATTAAAAGAATTCATCTTTTATACTCGAAACTCGGGAGAGGTTCACATTGCTCCGGAAGTAGATTTGATATCAAGCGCCCTTCTTCGGGTGAGAGAGTCTTGATTATCTCCTCCATTTCGTCCTTTGCAAACTTCCGTGAACCACTGGAAGCCAAGATGGGCTCCCATCTATCGATAACCAGTCGAGGAAGGAACGCGGTGGTTAGCTAAAATGGTCGGTGGGTTCTTCCGGCGGGAGACTATCAGATATCGGGCCGGAAGGGGAAGGTTTGATAACCAGCCCGCCCGGAAGGGAGGTGGGGAAATGTGGGTGCATTATGCTATTCTCCTATATTGACATAATACAAATAAACATTTTTGCATATATTTTAGCAATAATTAATATTTGATGTGTCCTTCATTTGCTTTTATAACCGCTTTTATGTGTCTTTGCATACTTGAGACTAAGTTGGCTCAATTTACTGCCACTCTTCATGAATTTTGACTGTTAATTTACTTTTTGAGGAACATTTGTGCACCCTCACTCTTGTGCCCAAGTGTGACTACAAATGTTCAATGGGGTTAAGGTCAGGAGATTGAGGGTGCCATTCCATCAACATCACCCCTTTCTTTTCAAACCAACCCTTTGAGACTCTAGATGTGTGACATGGAGCATTGTCCTGTTGGAAGGTTGATAAACAGGGTCTAACATGCTTGTGTAAGTGATGGAATTTATTATGCCCTCACAAGTGAACAACAATCTTGGACCTGAAGACGACATGCAGCCCGAAACCATTATACTGCCACTTCCAAAGTTGACTGTTGCGACAACACATCTCAGATCATAAGCTTCCCTAACTCCTCAACGAACATAAACAGCTCCCGGGATTCCAAAGTTCTGAGGAGAAATACAAATTTTACTGATTATTTTTGGTATCCGATAAAAATTTGGATATCCAATAAAAATGTGTACAAGCATTACTTTCATCTGACCAAATAACTTTTGCCCAATCATCATCAGTCCAATTTTCATGCTCCTTTGCCGATGACACTCGCTTTTTCTTGTTCACTTGAGACAGCCACGGTTTCTTTCTAGACTTAAATCTTTTGAGCCTAGCTTCTAATAACCTTGTTCTCACTGTGCCTTGATATCTCTTTGTTTGTTGCTGCTCGAAACTCAACAGCTACATCAGAAGAGGTAATTTTCCTATCAGTCAGAAATGACGTTTTCAGCAACCTCTCTTTCCTCGGAGTTGTACACCTTTTGCGACCTTGACCATCACAGTTTTTGAAAGAATTTTTTTAATTGTACCTTTTAATGGTTGTTTGAACTCCGTTTCTCGAGCATTTCAATTTTCTTGTAATTATGACTTGGGATAATCACTACCTGGACAATGCAATGATTTGAGCTTCAAAAATCTGTTTCTTCGTAGATATTTTTACCAAAAAAATAACACTTGTAAGCTAACAATAAGATATCACTGAAAAAAAATACGAATAAACGTTAATATTACACATTGAATGGCAGAAGGTTGCCCCAACCACTTATGCACAATATGCAAAAACTCATTAAAGTGGTTATAAAAGCAAAAGGACACATAAAATATTAATTATTGATAGATTATATATATATATATATATATATATATATATATATATATATATATATATATATATATATATATATATATATATATATATATATATATGTGTGTGTGTGTGTGTGTGTACGTACGTAAAATTATGATTTCGGTTTCCATTCCAGTTATTTTAAGCCTTTAGGATACAATGTCAATTTCGATTTACTTATAAGGTCACCACATATGTAATGTAGCATTTTATTCATGTTTATCATTATTTTATTGGTAGAAATAATCGAAAGCAGATTTGTTTTCATACTAGCCTGGTCGGTCTACTAAATTTGAAGCCTACGTACCTTGTATGTCTTAGCTTTCGACATCCCTTAGTCCTGATTTTCTGGGCTATTAATTTTATATTATTATTGTTAACTTAATGTGATATAGTTGTTAAATGACTAAAGTGCAAATTCGCAACGTTTTGCTTTGGGAGTTTAGGAAATTCAACAATGGTAAGTGAACAGCAAAAAGTTTGAGTCAAGTTGAAGGAACATTTAGTGTAAGCCTATGTCAAAGATGGTTTTAGGATTTTTGTTCTGGAAGCGTTGGTTATAAAGACGAACCACGTTCAGGGCAACTAGTGGAAATTGATTCAAAACCTTTTACAAATACCAGTGAAAGAAATTCCGATTGAACTGTTGAACAATTGGCGGAAGAACTATCGCAACAGATACCATACAAAATCTTGACAACTTATTTCAATCTAATTGCTAGCATTTCAGGGGTTTAACGGATCACCCGAAGAGAATGAATGCAGATGTTAACAACAGAAGAGGTCTAATCAACCTTAAAGAGCTTTTATAAATCAAAGTCAAATGATTTTTACAAACATGGTACTGAAAAGTTAGTAGAAAGACCGAGAGTACTGGTAGAAACAGCCCGAAGTTGAATTATTTATTAAATTAATGAATAAATACTTATATAAATATAATTAACTTCAAAGAATTATTTGATTTTTATCTATAAAATAAGGATAAACATAAAAAATGGCGCATGACTTATGGGATAACCTTATATAACAGAATCCATTTATATTTTAAAATGGATCTTATGTTTTCGTTTGCTTAAAAAATAAAAGTTGTTACCTAATTATGACTTAATTTGTGTGGGGCAATCATACATGAGTTATTGATATGTTTTTTGTAATATTTTAAGGAAATGGGCGAGCAAGACTCTTCAAAGACCTTATGAGATAAGATACGACCCCTTGACGCAGTCAGTTGTATTAATTGACTCTCTCGGAAGCGTCACTGCCTTCGTCAGCGATGTAATGCATGACATTGAACAACTCAACCGAGCCATCGCGAAGCTCTCGTCGGCCTAGATCATTGCTGAAGCAACGTAAACAATTATTGGATTCTCGTCGTTTTTTGGCAATGTGTAGTTTTCATGCTATATTCCGTCTAATAATCTACCTTATAACCCAATTGAATTTTTAATATATATATATATATATATATATATATATATATATATATATATATATATATATATATATATATATATATATATATATATATATATATATATATATATATATATATATATATATATATATATATATATATATATATATATATATATATATATATATATATATATATATATATATATATATATATATATATATATATATATATATATATATATATATATATATATATATATATATATATATATAATATTCACAACGATGGTAAATTGTATGAATTAGCAACTACGGTATCAAATTTTGTTAAATAAAAAATTAAACCCAAAATCTAGGATTGATTTATTAAATGGATTTGGAGAAAGGGGTAAAAACGTGTGTGATTGTTTGGAATGATGTATCAAATTAAGGAAGAATGCAGTGAATCAAGTTCTATTAACCTATTAATATCTGCAAACAAACTGATATGGCGTACTTTTATATGCCATAATTTATTGATATAGTTCCTTCGCTTCGTAAATAGTGAAATTGTTACTTTTATTAATAGATGTACAAACATTATAATGCAATTATTCTCCTATTTTGGAAATAGGGTGTATTAAAACGAGTTGAAAAGATCTGCCATAGTTTAAAATACTTATAGTTTCAGATTTAAGTTTCACGGATAATCTCATCATTCAAGAAACAATAATTTAAATTTTAATCATTTTCTCGTAAATTGTAAGAAATATTTTTTAAATCAAGTTAAAATTTCCTTTACTTTGAATTTCAAGTTCTATTATTTAATGCAAAGATTACAGGATAGCTCAGGGATCTCTGACACTGCTTAATTACTTATTTCTTCACGTGTTTTTTGGCTGATTTAGATACAAAAATTATGCATTGATATAAAAAGGTTTTAGTCATACTAAAACTTTTTATTGGCACTTTTAAAGGGTGAAAGTTTTTATCTAAATTGGTAAAATTTAGTGTAGTTATAAGTAATTAAAATGTGTCAGAGATAGCTGAGATACCTCGTATATGAATGAAACTTTTCTGAGGACCTTCAATTAATAGCATTTCAAGAGTAAGGGAATATAATTAGATTTTCGTTTTTATTCATTTTAAAAATATTATATTTTGAGTCCAAACTAGCATTTAAGTCTTTCAATTAGAAAATTAAAATTACCCTGAGAACATAATAGTTTAAGTAGGTAAACCATATCTAATTTGTTGTTAAGATAGAAATTCAAACTTTTTTCAGGATCGCCATTGAAACACAATTGTTAAAATTTATGGTAGATACATTAGGAATCAACCTAAAAGACAAAATCCATAGTTTAATAGATATTAATTAGGAAGAAAACTATATTTAAATTAACCTTCGTATTTATACCGATCTTCCAACGAATTTCTACAACTGTTAATGCTGAAGAAGTCTGCAATTTTCAATTATTATTTTCTTTTCTTCATCAATTTAATGGAAGATCTGTAGCTATTTTAAATTGTGCAGTCTTTATGCCAAAGAAATAAGAACGATGTGTAATAAATGTGCTTGTAAATGTCTTCCAAAGAATTAATAGAATTGTAGACTGTTTAATAATGTTCGTACCCTTGTCTTTCGTATTTATGTTGTTGGAGATAGGTATGGGTTTGACCTTATACTGTCCATCTAGATGTGTATAGACATGATATCCATATATATGAGTGTGGATGACATGAACACTGAAATGTATGTAATTTAACTTGGAAATTTACTTGTTATTCGTAAGCAGACCAAAGAGAGAATAAACGTGATAGCGTAGTATTCGTTCAGGTAAGAAGTGACATAATTAAATCGCTCTGGGTGACACGAAAGTGTAGTTTTAAATGAGACATTAGGAGCTAGAAGTAGCGAAAAGAGTTAGCGCTGTAGTTTAGCATTATTACTTAATATCGAGAAGGGAAAACCAAATAGGGTATCTCCATCCGAATCTTTGTTAAAGAGATTATAAAGTGGTGAAGTAAGGGTAATTAAAAAATGTGTAGGGTAAATGATAGAATAGGTCGCTTAAAGGAAGCCAGGGTTGGCGAATTCCCTAATAGTGATGCCATTTAAAGCACTCAAAGGGTTACACAAGCTTGCCGATTCTATAACCAACTTCGCCCATTTCACGTATATCCGTGCTCACACTTTGTCACTTTTACGCCACGCAACTAACACCAAGACGGTGGTATTTTTATTCCAGTTTCAGGAAATAGAGTCGAAATAACCGGAGTAAATAATATTGTGCGAGGTCATCTACCCTTTGGGATGGTTTTATCACACGTTTCTTCGAGCAACTTTCCATAAGGTATTTCGCCTACCTCCTTTCCCTCTCCGATTCCCAAAGTGAGTCTTGAAAACTGAAATTAGAAAAAATCAGTAATTCAAAATGAATTAAATTTCATCAATATAAATTTGAAAATCATTAATACACTTATGTAATTATTTGAAATACTGTGATTAAAATTAAATGTTTGTGCGATTCCTAATTTGCCATCTACAATAAAGGTATTTCTGCCGATAATTTTTCCAAACCGTTCGTAAAGAAAATGTTAAAATTAGGGTAAGTGCAAATGTGTGTAAGGTAGATAGTCTGAGTTGTCCGGCATCAATAATGGCACAAGCTTACCTATAACGAATTTACCAATGTAAACTTTAATTTAATTATTTTAGTTAATGAAGATAATGAACCCTTGGCATTTGCATTTTTTTAAAATAAAGATAAAAGCAACGGGGGCATCGCAATCCAAAAGATTTTGAAGCGAGATAATGAAAAAGGAAAAAAATTAGAAGTAAAAATGGAAACTTTGGCGGATGTGGTTTCCGCTTACAGAAATTTCCTGTCCATCGTGAACCAAGTATCCAGTAGTCCTCGAAAATGCTCATATTTAATTTGAAATTATTCGTTCATCGCAAAATATTATGTAAAAATTGCATTAATAACGAGTTTATCACTTGTGTTTTCCACCATTTATGAGCGCGGTGTTTAAAACCTCTGTCAAATTCAAATTGCTCTTGAGATATGCACCGGACATCCAGGGACAAGGGGTTGGTAAAACCGTGACTTTAAAACCCACCCTAAAAATTTCGTTTTAAGACTTTAATGTAAGTTTTTAAATACTGCTCATATATATATCACCAAGGACAAATTAAAAACAATGTGATTTGAAATAATTCCAAATATCGAGCTAATTTCAAATAATTTTGCATAAGATAATTTAAAATTTGTTTCAAAGAGCATAGATGCATAAAACAATGTGATTTAAGATAATTCTAAATTTCAAACTCGTTTCAAATTATTTTGCATCATAAGAAAATTTAAAATTGGTTTCAAAGAGCGAAAATGAATAAAATAATGTGATTTGAAATAATTCTTAAATTTCAAATTCATTTCAAATTATTTTGCGTTATAAGAAAATTTGAAGTTGGTTTCAAAGAGCGAAAATGAATAAAATAATTTGATTTGAAATAATTCTCAAATTTCAAACTCATTTCAAATTATTTTGAGTCATAAGAAAATTTAAAATTGGTTTCAAAGAGCAAAGATGAATAAAATAACTAAGTGTTTTTTAAATTGTTTCGTAAGTATGTATGCAGGTGCCTAGGCATAATATGCTACCAAATATGCTTGGCTCACGAAGTATGTTCATGTATAACAATAAATTGTTCTTTACCTGTTCGCAAGGAACATTAAAAAGCATTTGTTTTAAATTAATATTGTTGTAGTTTACATACAAAAATAGTAGATTTTAATCAATGCCTTGTGGAAAGTCATTGTTTTATATTAATTAACAAATCTTGAATCTCCTGAGCTGCTTATATGTATATGATGTAAAATAAACAGTGAATGCTGATATAGCTTTTGATTATCCTATACGAAAGCAGAAGTCAGTATAAAAACACGAGGCTTTTTCAAGAAATTTTGTAGACGTCTTTTATTATTATTTTCATTACCCAAGCCATGCTGGGACTAGTAAAGTTCACAGAAATTCCCAATGGTTATTTATCTTTATGTTCTAAAACCAAAGAATGGAAAGGCTCCTTTCAGAAAGCGAAGAACACACACCTTCAAGTAGCATTCAACCGAAGGGTCATCGGCGAAAGGTGGAAAACTGTGTCCGCCAACATTCTCTCGAAGAATTAAAAGCAGAGATAGAGACATAACATACGTGCGAAAGTTCAACGACATAATTAAATTCAATGACTACATCCAAGTCTGCAAGATAACTTTCCTTACTACAGAAATGGCAAGAAATGCAGCCACCGAGGGCATCCTCGCATTCAGTATGCGAATCCCTGGCGAGAATATAGAACAAGAAAGATCCCTAGCATCAAGATGTGCTTCGTGTGCTGCAAGATCGAAGCACACAGCAGTGAACTACCCTGATAAGGACAAGGTAATGGGCAACAAGTGTGGAATGTAAGGCTACAGGTTCTATGAATGCACAACCACTACCAAATGGTGTCTTAACTGCAAAAGTGAGCACCTAACAATGGCCTATACTGTGCCATAAGAAGATGAAGCCATAAAAAAGAAAGAAAGAAAGAGCAGTCATGTAAAGTTGATCACCTACAACAAAGCAGCGACAAAGAATGAAGAAGTGCAACTAACTAGAGCACCTGCTCTCATCATTACTGAGCACACAAATGCACAGATTCTCAAGTTCATATCCGCTCCCACGTAGCCAACGCTGTTAAGCCTGGTTGTTACAACGACGTCTTTAATTGACTATTGGAGGATAACGGCCTCCAAACTGCTAAGATTCCAGAGGACCAAGTGTGCTCCAAGGGTCTTCGAAGAGGTATTGTCAGAAAGAAAAACAAATCAGAACAAACCAAAACTGTGAGACCGCTACCGAAGATCTTTCGTTCCGGGAATCTGAGAAAGCGAATGAGAAAGAAGGAAAACCAGTGATCTTCACTGTCTCAGAAGTGGAAGAAGAACCCTTGTGCAAGAAAGAGACGGGCAAAAAAGAGTAAATCTAAAACTCCAAGCCACCCGAAGAAGGAAAGTCAAAGGGAAAACCAAAGTAACGAGGAAAAAGAAAGGCCGCCTCAGAATAGGAAAGGGCGGGAAAGGCACAGATGGTTGATAGTGCAATCATGCATAGCACATTGAGGAAATTGAAGATCCTATATGTGATCTGCTTCCTGTACCCGATCGAAATAAATTTCATCCCGAGTACATTGTACACTGTGAAGTAGGGATAAGGTCTACACCCTAACCTCAAACAACATGACAAGTTCTTTCAAAGTGGTATTATCTTGAACTTGTCCTGGTTTGTTCCTATTTTCCAATTGGCCCTTAGGTGGTATTTTTCTGTCTCCGCAGAAGTCATACGAGCTTGCATTGACATGTTTTTATATGGAAATTGTACTATCTGATTCACTTAATCCGCGAATTGAATGTTTTAGCAAGTGGGGTTGCCGGTTGCTGGAGTGTCTGCTGTGTACTCTGAGTACAAGGTTGGGCATAAGGGCTAACATTAGGAGAGCCGTGCTCTTAGATTGAATTTAGGGCTGTCCACTTCCCCAATACTAATGTACGCAGTTCTCTCCGTGAATTATTAACAGTTATTTCTAAAGTTTTCACTTAGTCCCACATGAAACGCTTTAGACACATCACGACACACAATATCCACATAACTCTCTTCCATTTTGTTTTGAGTAATCTTCTACGTTATGACACCGATTAACATCTCCGTACTTCTTTTCTTCCCGAAGCCGAATTGGTGAGGGTTCCATAGGGAGTTCTCCTCCAGGTAGGCGACGAGTTACTAATCTAATCTTTTTTCGAAGGGCTTAGCGCCAAATTCTACGATCGAAATAACACGGTAGTTGTCTTTCCTCGTCAGCGGCTTCCCCGACTTGGCTATAAAGAACATCTTAGTCATCGATTACCAATTAATGTGTGTGTGCGTTTGTGGAGAGGGAAAAAGCATGCGTGGTATAGATTGAATGAAATAAAAGTTGTGAAAAGAGAAGGTAGTGCAAGAGATTTTCAAAGGGATGAAAGCCGCCGAGTGATCAGGCTTATCGCTTTCATTTATTTTAGTGTTCGTGTTTATCTTTGTGTCGAAGAATAGGTCACCTATATATATATATATATATATATATATATATATATATATATATATATATATATATATATATATATATATGTATATATATATATATATATATATATATATATATATATATATATATATATATATATATATATATATATATATATATATATATGAGGAATTAAACCACATTCTCCGAAGACAATTTAATTCAGAACAGTTTCGGTGTATCTCACACCCTTTTTCAACTGACACTGGGCAGAAAATATAAGAGAAAAGCATAACACAAGATCCCCTCTTTTTCCCCCCAATCCCCTACTTGTGGCTAATCGGGGGGGGGGGTTAAGTCTAAACATATTGAAGGGCTGACATTTTACTATTTTATTTATTTGCGATCTTATTACAGGATTAAAAGAAAATTGACCCTCAGATAGATTTAAATTAGGAACTGACGATATCAAGCTCGATTCTACGATTCTTCTCTTAACATAGTTGGCCGATTTAAATAACATTTTACTTCCATTGAAATCGATCGTATGATTCTTGTCTCTAACATGGCAAAAAATTCCACTACTTTCGCTGCCCACTCTAATATCTCTTTTGTGTTCGTACAATCTCTTGTCTAGATTTCTCCCCGTTTCCCCTATATAAACTTTATGGCAATCGTTGCATGGTACTGCATATACTCCTATGTTATGATGTTCTTTGGGTTTCCTGGCCATGATCAATTGGTTTAAGGAATTATTATAGTTAAAGGCTAGATTAATACCCGCTTTTCCAAATATGTCCTTTAAACAATTTAATTTATTATTAAATGGCAATGTTATACATTTGTTGAAGTCATTAGTGCGGGAAGGCTTATTACCATAGAATGTTTTCCTAGCTGCAAAATGGGCAGACGATATGAACCAATCGGGGTAATACAAATTAGAAAAAATGGCCCTGATAATGACAATTTCTTCATCTAAATAGGAAGGATGACATATTTTGCATGCTCTAAGGAAAATGTTAGAAATTACCGATTTTTTAACAGTATTATCGTGAAACGAAAAATAATGTATATAGGCATTCGAGTGGGTTGGTTTCCTATACACGTCAAGTTTTAATTCATGGTGATCTTTATTAATGAGGACATCTAAAAAGGGTAATCTATTATCATATTCCCATTCATATTTAAATTTGATGGAGACATGCAAATTATTCAAATTATTAAAAAAGGTATCAAAATCATGGCCATTAGACCATACAGAAAATACATCGTCAATGTACCTTAACCATATAAAGTTAGGGGGAGAAATTGTGGGAAGGAGTTCAGTCTCAAAATATTCCATGAAGAGACATGCCAATATCGGAGATAAACTATTTCCCATGCTAAGGCCAAATATTTGTCTATAAAACTCATTATTTACTCGAAACACATTGTCAGAGAGACATAGTAAAAGAGAAAGAATAATTGGACGCGCTTGAGCAACGGGCTCGAATATATATATATATATATATATATATATATATATATATATATATATATATATATATATATATATATATATATATATATATATGAACTTATAGGACGTATGGAGTGCTACCTTGAGGAAGGAGGGTCCTCTACTAAATTTCTAATAAGACTGTCTGCTACACAGTTTTCACTGCCTTTTAAATACAAAATTCGGAATTGATATTCCATCAATAGCAGACTCCAGCGCATAAGCCTTCTGTTTTGGCTTTTACAATTTTTTAAATACGCCAAAGGACGGTTATCCGTTTCGATCACAAACTCCTGACCTATCAGATACATTTTAAGCTTCCGGACACCAAAAACTATTGCCAGAGCCTCAAGTTCTATTACTACATAGTTTCTCTCGCGCGGTAACAGCTTCCGGCTTGCATAAGCGATAGGATCGCTATTTTCATCTTCTTCGTACTGCAGCAACGCGCAACCGATGCCATCATTGCTGGCATCCACACGGATTCCAAATAATTTGTTCGGGTTCGGGAGCCGCAATATGGGGGCAAATATTAACCTGTCCTTCATCTGCTGGAAGTGGTAAATTGCCTTGGGGCTCCAAACGAGGGAATCTAGGGAGTTTTTCTTAAGGAGAGAGTTGAGGGGAGAAGCTAAGGCGGCAAAGTTGGGGACAAAGCGCCGGTAGAAGGAGGTTGAACCCGAGAAGAAACGTAGCTGCTTCTTAGTACGGGGAAGGGGCATATCTGAAATGGCTCTTATCTTTTCTTGCTGGGGCGTTATTTTATTTTCTCCAATGCGAAATCCAAGGTACTTGATAGTGTCGTAAGCAAAATGACACTTGGAAGGACCCATGATCAGACCATGCTCTCGGAGCCTATTACAGAGGGAACGAAGGGAGATTAGATGTTCATCTCATCTGCGTGTAGCTACGTACACATTATCAAAATAGAATGACACATTATTCAGACCACCTAAGATGCGGCGCATCATTCTGTTGTAATTACTACAAGCAGTGACTAAACCGAATGGGAGGCGCTTAAATTGCATAAGTCCTTTTTCTGTAGGGAAGGCAGTGTATTTTCGAACACTATTCTTGAGTGGAATTTGATAGTACACCTTGCATAAATCTATCTCAGAAATAAATTTGGCGTTCTCGAACCAATGTAGACTCTGGTCTATCAACGGGATCGGTTCGGCATCGAAAACCGTCACGGCATTAAGTTTTCGAAAGTTCACGCACATTCGAATGGACTGTTTTGGCTTCCGAACCATAACAATGTGGGAACAGTAATCTGAGGAGGTGGGTTCGATTATTTCTAATTTTAGTAAGTTTTCGACATCCGCATTGAACGCTGATCGCAAATGAATGCGCAAAGGGTACGGCTTTGGATCGAATCGGTTCTTGCGTGGTCAATACTATGTCATGCTCGAATTGGTTCGAGCAACCAGGCTTCTCGGAAATGACGTCCGGGTAGGCCTTTAACAAACAGGATAACTGGGCTTTCTGAGCGGGCTCCAAGTGGGGATTTAGATCGATCTCCTGGGGGGGGAGTCTTTATACGTTCCGGGAAGCAACGGGAGGTTGTAGTCATTGTCAGCTTCTACGTAAACTGTCTTGACTAGGTTAAGAGATTCGGGTTGATAAGAGGCTTCCATCACGGCTTCCTCGTCCAGGGCAACAATATTGTTGATGCAGGCTCAGCAGTGGTAACGTTTGAGCATGTTGACGTGAAACAATTTTTTACCGGAAGGCGTTTGGATGAGGTAGTCCACGGGGCCACGGGCTTCGAGGACTGAAAAGGGGCCTTTCCATTGGGAAAGAAGCTTATTTGTCTCCGTGGGCAGGCGAAGCAGGACCTCGTCACCGGGCTTGAATTGTCTTTCTTTTGACTTAATGTCAAAATAGGTCCTGTAATTTTTCAGGTTCAAGTCCACATTTTTGTATGCAATGTCCGCACATTCCTCCAGATGGTTTCTTAGGTCCAATATGTATGCGTACGAGGACTTGACCTACTCATCTAGCTGGGGGTTGGAAAACAATTCATTAAGAATGCTCATCGAGCCGCGAACATTTCAGCCGTAAAGGAGTTCGAAGGGAGCGAACCCCTGGGTTCGGTGGGAAATTTCCCTGCAGGCGAAAAGGGCGACCAGTGTCCGGCAGGTATCAATGCCATTCCCGAGGCTGGGCATGGTACAGTTTCTTAAAGACGGCCTTCAAAGTTCCATTTAATTTCTCACAGACGCCGTTTGCGGCGGGATGGAAGGGGGCTGTGAAAAGGGGCTTGACCAATAGGAATTTTCCCACATACTCCATAAGCTCCGAAGTAAATTGTCTACCTCTATCTGATAAGATCTCTTTAGGGGTGCTAACGCGGGAGAAGATGGATATCAGGGCATCCGCGCAAGTCATGTTGTCGATCTTCTTAAGGGGGACAGCGTCAGTAAATTTGGTCGCAAAATCCACGAGCATTTGGGTATAAGAATTCCCTTCACTCGATGGGGAGTGTATTGGGTCAATTAGGTCAATGGGCACTCTAAAAAAAGGTTCTGACACAATTGGGGTCTTCTGTAGGGGGCCTGGAGGAATTCGGCCTTTCGCCGAAGTCTTTTGACAAATGTCACAGGACCTACAGAAGTCGGCGATTTCTTTGGCAGCACCAGGCCAAAAGAAATGACGAAATATTTGCTGGGCCGTCTTGTTATGACTAAAGTGGCCAACTAACAATCCATCGTGGGCAATTTTGAGCACTTGCGGAACATAAAAGAGGGGGATACATAGCAAGCGCGTAGGAGAGTAGTTAGGAACGGAGGTGGAATGGAACAACAGTTTACCCTCAACGAAATAGGAGACCTCCTTGTGGCCACGAACGGATTCGCGCTCGTTGGTCCTCGACTTTTCCCACAATGGCTGTAGGGAAGGACACTCATCCTGTGTCTTTACAAAAGACTCGTTGTTCAGAGTCTCGTACTCGGGTGGAAAAAGGGGGTTCTAAAGTCACGGGGGTGCCGCGTTCTTTATGGCTTGGGCCCTCGTGATGACGGGCTGAGCAACGGGACTAGGGAAGAGCTGCGGGCTCTGGCCGACTAATATAGCGCAGAATTCAATAAGGGCTGCTACGACGTCAACCTAACCGGTAAAATATTGGCATTCGATGAAACAACGGACCACTGGGAAGCGGTTGGCTCGTCCCAAGTAGCTTTGGACTACTGCAAATTTATCGTGGTCGGGGCTCACTGGGTGGGAAGCAGGCGTTTCGGGGTTTGGTGCATGGGAGCAGAACGGAATTGAGAATTTGGGGGACAGTTCGTTCTCAAATGCCCGGGGGTTCCGCAAGAAAAACAGACGATGGGTCGTCTGCGGTAATCCGATGCAAGGGGGTAAAAGACGGGTGGTTTAACATCCCTAAGTTCAGACGGGGGATGATATTTCGGTTTGGAGGGACCTGGGACCTTTACGAAATTGGGAGTGTTCTTCGGATGAAATTTAGGGAAGTAGCCTTTACTCTTGGGGGAGGGAGGATGACTCTTCTTGGGATCTTTGGGGTAAAGATTATGACTTGCCGCGTGCAAATCCGCTTCCTTGATGCATTCTTTAAAGGAAGCAACTCTTCATTCCTTCACGAATGCACGGATTTCAGAGGGCAGTGTAGCCACCAATTGATCAGGCAAAATGAAGTCGAACACAAACTCATAGTCGCCGTTTACCTGGGCGGATTCCAACCAAAACTGCAGACTTCTTCTGAGGGATAATCCGAACTGGCGGTAAGTCTGGCCAGGTAGCAACCTTGCATGACGAAACTTTGCCCTGTAGAAGTCCGGATTCATGTTGATCACAGCCAAGAGTTTGGACTTAAGGGTCGAATAGTCGAGGGTAGCCTCGGCGGGTAGCGAAATGAAAATGTCTCGCAGCTGAGGATTAAGGAGAGGCAAAAGTCGGGTGACTCCATCAGTTTGGATATCCTAGTGATTTACATAAAAAATCTTTTCGAAGTAAGTGAGGTAAGCACTGAAACCCTCATCGTCCTTAAATGCTGTGAGCTTTAAAGCGGGGATGGGGATGGGGGGGGAGCTTCATTCCTGGAAATAACTGGGAGGGTTTCTAAGTTATTCTTATTTAACTCCATTTCATGGTGCCTCATCCTTTCTCTTTCTTCAGCTTCTCTTCTCTCCTCAGCTTCTCTTAGTTCTTTCTTCTCTGCTCTTTCGTTTCCCCCCTCATCCTGAATATAGGCAACTAGCTCTTTACCGGAGAGACCAAGCATCTCACCTTGTTGCCTAAATCTCTCGAAGGACGTCATCTTGTTTCCTAACGTGAGCTTTAGCCACTCGACGCGTTCAAGAATCTTACGGCAAAGAAAATTGGTCTCTCACAATAGTTCCCAAAAATTCTAAATTAAATCTTACCCTGGTGATCACACACAGGGAAAAAAGAAATAAATTATAATAAATAACTAATTACTATATGAGTACCTGATATTGGACCTCTTAATCCGGCACGGGGATTACAAGGAGGGGAGTTTGAAAGGTTTTCTCCCAAAAACACACACTAAAAACAATGGCTTGTTACTAAATATGGCATCACGGGCACCGCAAAAGACCGATTACTCAAAATAAAATAAAAAATATAAAAAATATTTTCCTATCTTTAAATAAACTTGACCCAACATGGTGAATTTTCTATTAATTCAACTGAAAGACTTGGAAACGAAAGGGACCCTAAGTTAAACCAATAAGCCTGACACCAGAATTTATTATTTTCATTATTATTATTATTATTATTATTATTATTATTATATATATATATATATATATATATATATATATATATATATATATATATATATATATATATATATATATATATGAGGAATTAAACCACATTCTCCGAAGACAATTTAATTCAGAACAGTTTCGGTGTGTCTCACACCCTTTTTCAACTGACACTGGTTGGAAGGAAAGAGATAAAAGCCACGAGAATATGTATATATACAGTTATATATACATATATCCACTAATGTACGTACGCGTTCTTAGCTACGTACAAGTACGTTCACTTCGTAAGAGTAATCCGTTGATTACGAGGCATATGAGTGCGATTTACTACAGGGGCCGTTAGTGTTTAATGAGTTAACCAAGTTGAGTTAAGGGTATATTTAACGAGTGAAAAACAAAAATATAATTTTAATAAGTCACTAGTTAACATATATATACATACGGGAAATATAGGTAATGCAAATAAGGACAATTCTGACAGAATATAGATTAATTGGCAATCGAGTAACGTTAATTACTCATTAATCAGCTTTTAAATGAGAACCTATAAATCGGTTATCCAGAGGGAATATTTATATGTCGGAAAGTGGATCGATTAACGGAAGATAGAAGCAAGGGTCGTTTTACCTTAATGGAGTCACTTCGAGGAAGGGGAATCCTTTAGTGAGTCGGCGCGGGGAAATGGAGACGGACAATGGACGTGACTCTCGGATAAATATCCTGACGGTGACGAGAATGAAGGGAGGGGGGGGGGAACCAGAAGACGAGTTCACGATCCTCCTTGAAAACGGACGATGTCACCTCTGCTCCAGAGAAGTGCAACCTCCAAAAATCGAGATTCTTACGCGGCTTGGCGCGAAGTCTCACACGGAAACTGGAGATCCTTGAGGATGGGGGAAGGGGGGGGGGACCAGATGAGACGAGAGGAATGACGGCCAATCCTTTGGGGACGAAACGATTCGAGGCTTGCTCTGAACAGAGTAAGTGTTCACAAAAGAGATGGATCTGCCTGATGAATCCAACTCGATGATATAAGCGAATGTCAGAGACTTGGGGAAACAGACACACGATCTGAACCGAAGGCGACTGGTTCTCAAATCCAATCTGCCGATATTTGAAAACCCAGGGTATTTATATGACGGCCATTTTGGGGGGTTTTCCTCGTTGGCAGACTCAGACGACTGGCTGACCACTTCCGGTGGCCAGATGAATTAGCGTTCGTCGCTTGACCCAAGTCTTAATGACCTTTACGGTGTGGGCGGTAAACTTTCCGCTTTCCGATTCCCGACTATGGAGATTAGCACTTCCTCGGTGAGGTAAAAGCTTTTAACACGCCCAACTTAATTAACTGCACCTGTGAGGCGGCTGACAGATATTCAAATTCTTTCTTCTTTTTATTCTCTTTGGATTCATAGATTACTCCACGTGGAGTTATATTTAGGAGACAGAGAGATGGAAGGAATTCATGAAACAAATTAAGGGGGTATTCTTCTTGGCGTCCCCTTTCCCTTACACTTTGGTAGTTATTCTTTTTAAACGGCGTTCAAGCAATTTGTCTTAAAAAATAATGTTTCTTGTATATTCTATGCGCATTTGTTGTTGTTTTAGGATTTAATTACTTGTTATTATTGTAATACTTAGTGTTTTTTTATTTCTTATATTATGTAGTGTATGTCGGTTTTCCATCATTTTCTTTCTTCTTTCTTCGAGTGCCTTCGTCTTGAGTCAAAATTGGTAAGTTATTGCAATAATCGTGTATTTTCCAATTTGGTAATAGTTTCATTAATCGGTAAATAAATGTTTATTTACCGATGTTTTCATACATTTGCTCATGCGTAGAACGGCGCTTGAGAATATTGCTTGTCTTCTGGCCATTCTCTTGTGGTTAATCATTTCCATCACTTTGCCGCCCATTTCCTGATTAACCATCTCCTGCATATTCCTGATCCGTTTTTCTATGACTGTGTTAATGAGTTTTATCCCCACTTCCCTGTGCAGCTCTTATTGACGTCTTCTTTCTCGCCTGCGAGTATCCGTGATTAGGTATATGCACTTGTTCTGCATGACCTGTAGTCTCCTCTTTTCGTCCCTGAGACACAGGGGAGGGCGGAAGCGAGGCAGAGCAGCGTAGATCTTACAAGTACATGGTAGATCTTCTTATTATTGCTCTCTTGGACGTTTCTGAACATGAACTGAGATCTGGCAGCGGCCGAGGCTATCGAAAATCGATCAGAGACGTGTTTCCTGTACCCGGGGGAAGTAATCTTCATACCGAGTAAATTGCACCCCTTGGTGTAGAAATAACATCTATCCCCCACCCTGACATCTGATAGTTGTCTCCTTCCTATCGGGAACACCTTAAATTTCTCCTGGTTCGTTCTCATTTTCCATTTGGCCTCATAGATGTTTAATCTTTCGATTCTACTGCTGCTATATGAGCTTGAATAGGCGCGTTATGCCAAGTACACTGGATTATCTGGCTGGAATCATCCGCGAATTTAATGTTGAGAATGGTAGGGTGGCAGCGGCTAGGACATCTGCGGGTGTATATCGAGTAAAGAGTGAGGGATAAACACTCACCCTTGTAGGAGGCCTGCATTAAGCAGGAGCTTAGCTCAGTCCATGCTCCCCAAACTGATATTCCTCTCTCTCTCTCTCTCTCTCTCTCTCTCTCTCTCTCTCTCTCTCTCTCTGACATTGTTAGAGAGTTCTTTCTAAGTTTTCAATTAGTCTCAGTCGCAGGATCTTTAATTACATATCCATTTGCCAAACCTTATCAAATCCTTTTGATACATCCCGACATATAATGTCCACGTAACTCCCCTCACTTTTGGCTTGGGCTAACTTTTCCGTGGTGACATTTATCGCCATCTCCGTACTTCGCTTTTCCGGAAGCCAGTCTTCCATTAAGAGTTTTCTCGAAGAGTTTCCCGCCAAATTCCAAGGGTAAAATTAGTCGGTAGCTCTCCTTCCTCGTTTGATCCTCTCCCGGTTTGGCTAAGACGATCATATTAGCTTTCTTTAAAGCATCGGGGAAGTATCCTGTATTTAGACAGAAGTTAAAAATTCTTCTCATTCCTTCGATGATTTTGGCACGTACCTTTTCAAAATTTAACTTTGTTATCCCAAATTGTCTTGAGGCTTTCTGCTGGAATGAATGGAGCGCGCCAAGTAGTTCCTCCTTAGCTATATAGGCGCCTCCGTCGCGTTGTCTATCCATCTGGTGTTGCGGGTGTGTCCAATGGATTTGGGTGTTCAGCTCGTCTATGACTTCATATTCGAACTACATCTCATATTCTTCATTCTCCTCTTCAGTTATACTGAATATTTTTTACAAATAACTTCGGAATATTGCTTCTATATTTTCTTCTTCCGTTTTGTTGTTTCCATCTTCGTTTCTGATTTCCATTATCGTCACTCTTCCAGTTGATCCTTTGAGATTCTTGATCTTTTGACAAAAATCTTTGGGAGATGCATATTGATCTAGGCTTTCGATCTCATCGTCTCATCTTCTCCCCTGCTATTTGAGGATTAACTGGTTGAGTTCTTCTTTTATCTCTTTACCTCTTTAGTATCGAGTCAATTGATGCATTCCTGATGTTAATCTCATAGAATAATTTAATATCACAATGCAAATCTTTCATGTATTTGGTCCATGTATATGTTGATACAATCTCTATCTGCGCCGATTAAGTGGTAGTTAAGGTCGTAGAGTGCCTTGTGAATCTCCTCAAGAATTGACTCATCCAAAGAAGGAGGATGATAATTCTCGAGAAGTTGTGTGTAACGTATCCAGTCTACCCTTTTGTATTTTTTTCTTTCTACGGCTGGGATTTGTATAGGGTTCCTATTGATAGTGAGTATAATCCATATATGGTGACTAAATGGTACCTGGACTGGTTCAGTGTAGTAGTTCAACGGTAAACGACGAGTAGCTGGACAGATGCTGGTTTACTGGCATCCACTCCTCTAACATAGTTGGGGAAGTTGGGATCAATTCGCTGGACGAAGTTCATGCTCAACAAAGTATCGAGGCTCATTACGATCCCATTTAAAGTTCTATAGCCGGACTCCTGACACTTAGCATTTAGGTCCCCCGTTATGATTGTGGGGGTTCTTCTGCCAACGAGGCCAGTGAGAGACTGCGAAGGTAAAAAGTCCCTGCTTGGCGGCTGGTATCCGGTGGCAATCACTTTTTCCTATGTGGAGTTCAACTTCTATCACGAAATAGGATTCTTCAAGGTTTCTGATTTGCTTGTATTTTATCCCTTTTTTGATCACAAAAGCGACACTGTCCTATTGCTCTTGCGAATATTTCGTGATCGACACGTCATAATTCCAAATTTTCATTTGTTCATTACGCGTGTCGATCCAGTGCTCCGAAATCAAAATGATATCTACATCAATTTATCTGAATATATTTCCGTAAAGAGTCCTTTTAGTCGTCCAGCAGTGTTTATTTGCAATATCCTCAGTGTGCTTCGTTGCATGATGTTGTGTTATCTACCTGTGTGTCCTCTTGTTTTTCTTGTTTTTCTTCGATAGTGAACATCTTTTGAGTGCCCAGGTTTCTCTCTCTTCAGGGGGCGGACTAGGAGTTTTTGATTTACTCTTAGTTGCCCTGGTTCGTCTGCATGGGCTTTAATCGCTCACTAAAATATTGTTGACTTCCTCTTTATCTTCTTTTACTTCTTCCTCTTCGAATTCTTCCAAGGAGGGCCCTTTCACTGTTGCCTCAACTCCTGCATTTCAGGAGGTATTGTTTTTCATAATTGAGTCCTTGAATGCTGTAGAAGACTCAGGGTTTTTTTTCTTTGGGAAGGTCAGGGCCATTGCCCTGTGTTCGCTCGTGTAATTGAGGCACTACTTCTGTGCACATTTGCAGTTGTCGAATCTGTGTCCCTCAGTTGCACATTTGCTGCACCATAATTTGTCCTTCTCGAGTTATTTGGTGTAAGTATGCTCATCCAGTTTGCAATACAAAACACTTGTGTATGCTATGGAACTTGATAACTATTCGGACATTTTGCCCATGTCTGTTGTTTTTTAATCTCACCTTTCAGTTCCTCAGTCGAGTGTTCCCCAATCCAACTCTCCACTTTGCAGCAGATAACGCTGCGGTTGGCTGCCACTTGCAGGGGAAGGGGTTGCCTCGAGGCCGATTGTCTTCATCAGACAGGGTCCCTCTTAGGAGAGGAGCATGTCCGCATCTCAGTGGTCTCGACACACAAAGCGATGTACCCACTTTAAACCTCTATGAGCTTTACGAGCGCTACCTTCATTTCAGCGAATAGCAAGATTATTTCATTTTCTTCTTTCGTTTTTATGCTTCTACCTTCCGCTGCTATATTCATTCTTTTCCTAGGTAGTAGTAGTAAAAGTACGCCATCATTCCTTGTTCATGGAGGATCGCACCGGAAAATGAAAAGAGAATAAAGGTCAATATGACAATTACTAGTGAGCCCGATTGCAAAAGGGGCGGTCGTCTTTGGGAAGAGGTGCTAGGAAATATGTTTTTGACACCAAATAGCGCACGGGTAGGAACCTTCGTTGTCCCTGAGCAGGAGGACATGTTCCGCGTCATAGGAATGTGGATATAGATATCCATCGGCAGAATTCCTTTTTAATTCGCCCATTTGGTGACCTTCGTTAAGGGCATAAATCGCCGTAATTAAACTTCTAGCGTAGTACTAGGGTATTCTAAAATTCGTAAAAAAAAACGTCCACAGATCTTTGTGTGAGAGCCCTTCCCGAGTGCAAGAGGCAATCGGTAGCAACCCCACTAATCCCGATACCGGAAAAGGGTAACGTGCGCGAAGATGCCCCAGACTGGAATATTCCCAGGAATGTGCTGAATCGTCTGGAGGCGTCGCAATATAGTGCAGGCCTGTGCTCCATTAAATGGCTGTTGGTCCTGCGAGTGTGCGCAATTCTAAGACTATAGAAAGTGACCTGAAGCCGTCGCGGCATTTGGGGTAGGTGTATGGGAACAGTCGAGGTGCAATGACACGCAAATTTAAGTTTCTTAGGACCGGCTCCCCGAGAGCTGCCCTAATTTCTGTCATGCAGTCGGTGTGAGGAAGAGTCCAACGCTGCTCTGGTTACGTAGTACTCATACTCATAAGCTCTTTGGCGTCCAGATGCGTGGATGCCTTCTTTGGGGTAGCAATTGTGGGTTTCTGCATATACGTCAGCCTCTTCTATGCACTCCTTAAAACTAATGCATCTTCTGTCCTTGACCAGCGATCTGATTTCTGATGGAAGTGATGCCAAAAGTTCGTCCTTAAGAATAAAATCGATCATAGCATCGTAGTCATGGGGCACTTTTGATACTTCAAGCCAGAAATTAAAGCGCCGTTGTAAAGTGGACCCGAACTGTCTGAAGGTTGGATTAGGCTGAATTCTGCATTGCCTAAACTTCTCACAGTAAAAATTTAAGGTCATATTATAGGCGGCAAGTAACTCGGCCTTCAACGATAAATAATCGATTGTTGCCTCTGAGGGTAGGGAAATGAAAATATCCCTCAGGTGGGTGTTCAGTGGGGCAACAATTTAGCTACGCCGTCTGATTCTATGTCCCAATGATTTACTTGAAAGATCTTCTCGAAGTAGGTTAGATATGAAGCGAAGTCTTCCCCTTCTTTAAAGACGGGCAGCTGGACAGATGCTGGTTACTGGATTCCGGTCTCTGAAGTGATGGCTAGGGTTTTGAACTTTAAGCAGCAATTCAAAAGCAGTAGAGAGAAGGTTTTAAAGAAATAGAACCACTTTACAGCTAAGACTCAAACAAGAAAAAAAGTGGAAAACCATACAAAAAATCAATTTTAAAAATAGTATAAAAAACAAAACAAATAGGTATACAAGCATCGAAGGAAATAAAATGACATCATCACCTGTGTATTTAGCGGGTGGTTACCAGTTTATAGGTGAAAGTTGGATGAATTAGCTTACTCCAAAGATGATTCTTCACGGGTATTCTTATATTTGGCTGAGCTTACCGAAGGTTTACGGGCAATCGAGTTAAAGAAGGACTTTCAGAAAAGGACTTAGAAAAAATATACTTTTATTCTAATAAGGGCCTATTAAAGAGACAAGCGGCACGTCAAAAGATACTGTGCGGGCGACAAGCAGGTTTTCTTATTCAACGCGAAGTATTTAATTCTAGAGCGACAAAAATTAGGCGAATTAAAAGGGGTTCTGTAACGCTAAGATGAGTATGACAATGACTTAATAACAATTACAATCTATAACACAGGCTTGCGTTTGAATTTTTTTTATGTTTCCCAGGATTTCTTTGTGGTTTCTTAATGAATCCAACCTCCTGAGCTCAAAAATGAATGTATATTTGTTCAATCAGGTCAGATTTTCTCAGTACAGCATACACCATTTTCATTGAGATTACCTCATTTTTTCTGAATTTAAAAAAAAAAAACTTTCTCTATCTAATAATGCATTATTAGTGTTATATCATATAAACAGGAATACACGTATGTAGACTATAATTCTTTTAATAAACAAAAAATAAAAGAATGCAACATAATAAAGAAAATAATTATAATTTCGAAGAACAGACGCCCTTGACAATTTTCGTTTGTGCCTGTCATCTGGTGCATCACGCTTCAAACACCAACAGTAGTCAGCAAGCATGTTTCCGTTCCATTTACACTGGTACCTGGATTCCATTGTTTTTATGTCCTGGTGGAATATTTGCTCATGTTCTTTACTGTAATCCCCGCAGTTGTCGGGAAAATAATCCAGATGGGACTGTAAAAAGTGTATCTTTATAGACATTCGAGCTCCCAAATGTTTGAGACTTGTTAAGAGCTGATTGACCAGGGCAACATATTCTTCTAGGCTTCTTTTATTGCCTAGAAAATTGTTAACTAGAGCTTTGAAAGCTTTCCAGGCATCTTTTTCTATGTCCTTCATTGATGCATCAAATTGCTGATCAAGTTCCTGATTTGAAGTCCATCAAAAATTCCCCCATGGAGCTTAGCGTCACTGATTTGTGGAAATTTTTGAAGGAGAAATTTAAAAGCTTGGCCTACTTTATTAAGGGTTTTGACATAATTTTTCATTATGCCAAGCTTTATATGCAGTGGAGGGAGGAGTATTTTTGACGAGGCACTAAAGGTTCAGCTATCACATTGTTTGATCTAATTCTAAATGCTTCTCGTGGAGGCCAAACCTTCTTCTCATAGTGCATACTATCTGCACGACTGTCCCATAAACATAGGAAACAGGGATGCTTAGTGTAGCCTGTTTGCGTCCCAAGAGTAAGAGACACTACCTGAAAAAAAATTTAGCAAGGTATGTAAATTCACTGTAATATTTCTAAAAACAAATTCAAAGTAATATTTCTTAAAACAATAAGAATATGTATATGTACTGAAAAATCCTGTATGCCGATGCATTAAATCATCGTATTGGAACTAATTGGATATATGTACATCTTATTTTGAGTTTATTGAGTTGTGTTGTATACCTTCTCAATTAGGATAAGTTCCCCATTAACCCAATAGGATGCATTAACCTATAGGGACACACTTCAACAAAAAATATAACTCAAAAATGACTCATGATTTCCAGATTTGCATTCTTGTAAAATGTAAGTTGACCAAAAGGTGTATACAAGTATTAACAATTAAAAATGAAAATGTCAATATCAAAAAGCTTAGAAATGCCAAGTGTAAAATGATCTTACCTTTAAGTCACCACATATCCTCCACTTATAGCTAGAGTAATTTATTGCATCCAACAATTTTTTCATATTTTCATAACTTTCAGTAAGTTGGATTGAATGGCCTATAGGAACGGAAGCTATCTTGTTACCAATATTCAGTAACACAGCTTTTAAACTTCTACTGGAGGAATCTATGAACAGTCTCCATTCTAATGGGCTGTAGGGAATTCCAAGGGCCTCAACAAGTCCTTTAATATTGACGCAGTATACTAAAGAGCTGGAAGAATGCTGTAAAAAATAGCTTCGAAACTATTGTTCTCTATTTCTGTACCCCCCTAAATGTTGTTTCTTAAGCAACAAGTTTACTTTCACGAAGTCGAGAGCCAAGAAGTTGTGTATTCGCCTTTGAAACCCCCAGATCCCTGGTCAGGTCATTTAACTGAACTTAAGTGAATGGTCTTGCGACCATATCATGTGTGGAAACCTGATAAGACTCAGATGTGTCATAATCTTGGTCAACTTCCATATTAATCTCTTCATGTACCTCTATATGTTCAGGGGGAGAAGGTATAGGAATTCCTAGGCCATGGGGCAGGGGTTTGATGGCAGAAGGAACATCTCGATATGCCACACTATGTTTAGTCTTCTTATTTATACCTGTGGAAAATAGAACTGCATATTACATAAAGGAATTGATTTGGAGTTGCAGATAGTACATAAATGTTTAGTAAAGGATATGTTCATGCTGAAGTGAACTATGTTAGTTTTTAATTTTATGCTGAGTCTTTGCATAATAATGACATTTTCAGGAGCCAGTATAATACAGAAAGCTTAAATACTTGATACAATGCTCACCTTTAAGATTTGCCATGCAAAAATAGCAGTCCGTAGTGTGGTCCTTGCCATCTCTCCACACCATGGGAACACCAAAAGAGAGGGACTTCTGTTCGCCCTGACTCCAGCGTCTTAAACTTATGCAGCATCCCTTGCAGCAGATATGTGGTGCAAAACTTTTATCCTGATCTCTTAGTCTTACTCCAAAATATGCATGATACAAAGATTTAATTACAGGAGGGATTGTACTTTGCTGCTCTGGAAAAGTCACTTTGCCGCAAACATAGCAAAATCTGTCGGAGCTATTCTTACATTTTCTGTTCATTTTTAACTCAACCACTATTATTATTATTCTTATTATTATAATGCTAAACAATTTTTAACCTGCAAAATATAAACCTATATGCATACTTAATTAAAATGTACACAAAATTTACTGCGAATAGAGCAGTGCAAAAACTATTGAAATTTGATGTAATATAGGAGATGTATAAACTATAAAATTATTATCACCCCGTGTATCGCAAAAACTGGAGGTGATAGAGAAAAACGGATGACAGATTCGGATTTAGGAGGTCAATTTTATTAAGAAACACTATAGAAAACCTATGGTACATTTTTGACGCAGACCAGTGTAATTCTTAATAACTTAATAATGACGATTATTTTTATTGCTTGCCTATATATATATACAGTTTTATTTCTTGGGGGACGTGGCCTAGACTCATCTGCAGGACAAGCCTCCGTTGTCGGAGGCTTGAACAGCTGTGTATTTACCAATACAAATTAATATAAACAAATTGGCATATGTGTTTTCATTTTCTTATTCTCATATTATACACAATATTCCTGTTATTCACATGAAAGGCAATTTATTCAGATTTGCTAAGTTTATAGGGGGGATCAAGTCATTACTTTATGGCAAGGAGGTAAAGGTAACATTCACCAGTTATTGGGGGAATGAGGAAACCTAGTTTATGGGAGAGGAAGGACGTTACCAGTTTTAAGGTTAAAATGACACGGATATTTTGGAGAGGTTCCTCAATACCCACGAGTGTGGTGATAGGTGTGTTAATCTCGTATCTGACTCTAAAAGATACTAAAATAATATTCCAGGTTGGCTGGGCTTACCGAAGGCTTGTGATCGAGAAAGGAATTAGAGGAATCACGTAAAAAATACATGTTTAATTCCAAGAAACAAAACAAGCAAAGCAAAATGGAGGCTTGTGTTTACACCATTACGGTCAGGGAAAATTTCACTACCAGTCAGGAAAGCGAGTGTTACGAGAACAAAACTTAGGCGGGTACAACGGGGGCTTCGCTACACTAAACGAATCGTAACTAGATTTTTACTATCGATCGTCTATCTGACTTAACTGTATACCCAAATGTGAATGAATCTTCTTCTCCATTTTTCTTCCATAAATAGTATAGGAGGCGTGACCTCTGGGATCACAATATTTTTAGCTCCGGCCACTGGGCGGGATATTCATTATTTCATGGTCTCGGAATGTCGTCGATTAATGGCGTCTACAAATTTACACTTTCTCGATATAATTTTATTATTCCTGAGATGCAGATAGCTGTCTCAGCTTAATTTCATTTTCAGACGTGAAATGTTCGTTTTTATTACACTGTCGCCAAATTTTACTGTTATCTGAAATCTTCGGCTACTTCCTTGACCGGTTTACAAATAAATATATATGTATATCTCTAAGACATTTGTTACAATTCTTCGTATTCCTGCAAGGCACTTTGCTGGTGCAATTTTATTTCCATGGCCATGCTTTTCACAAGTCCACCGAGCTTCCATTTTGTAGAGTTTCTCGTTGAGCCTATCAATCCCGCAATTTTGCTGGCAAGAACCTACCTATTCCATAACACGCTCCTTACATCGGAACTATAAGTAAAAAGAAAAAAAAAATACAAATCTCGCAAAAGAACATTATGAAAACTAAGACTCGAATGCTAAACTAAAAGAAATCTAATACAAAAAAATAACCCCAAGAAAATAACAGAAAAACGAGAACAAAGGCTCCTATGATGTAAATAAAAATAATATATCCAAAAAGCAAAACACAATGTAACGCGAAAGCGTTAGCCAGTCAAGCTGACACATATCTCCATCACCCTCATTAAAAATCACTTATCACAATCAAAACCTTTCCTCATTCATATCATCAACACCACTCATCCATCACTTACACAATCTTTTATATCTCTCTCCTACACTTTCACCTCTTTTTTTTATTCCTATCTTTAGGAATTACGAAAGTAGTAAAGAGAATGTTCTAAATGAAATAGAACCACTTTACAGCAAATATCAAACAAAACAATACAAAAAAATGTATGAAAGCAAATAAGTATAAAAGATATTCAAGAAGGAAATAAAAAGACATGTGGAGGCATGGCTCTGTCACTAAAATTCCACCAGCAAAGTGCCTCGCATGAATAGGAAGAATTGCAACAAATTTCCTCGTGGATATATATATATATATATATATATATATATATATATATATATATATATATATATATATATATATATATATATATATAAAAAGAAAAAAAAAAGCCCCCCTTCCTGTGCCCGAGATCACCTCGTTCTTCGAGACAACTGCCGCGGAACTCGGTGCTCTTGTTCTCCTCGACCCCCCCCCCTGCGCCCGCCCCGTGTTTCACCGTGTGCATTCCCCAGACCGGCCTTGCCGTCCCCACGGTCCTCCGTGGCCCTGTTGCCACCCCTCCGGCGTCCCTGGCCTCGTCCGACACACACCCCTCTGAAATGGGCGACGTATTGGACGACCCCAACAGCGGCCCTCCGGACATTATGAGGGGAAGAGACAACGCTGATAACAACGACAACCAGCAACAGAATGGGAACAACGCCCGCGACAACCGGGATGAGGACGATAGGGGAAATCAGTGGGAGAGTCCCAGGCTCGACCCCCTCGGGTCGACTTCGACACCCCTCTTGATGTTGAGGTGCCCGGGTTCTATGACTCCGTCACACCCGTCTCCCACCTTCAGAAAGCCAACGCGCAAAACGGCATCAAAATATTCTTCAACAAGTCCTATAGGAACTGGGCTCCTTCCGACGATAGGACCCTCCCCTGGATCACCACGCTCATTGAACGCGGAGTGATGGAGGAGGCGAGCATTCGCTCGTTTGATATACGACATGTCCCCCGCCGCCGACGCCTACCACCCCCCCAAATTTAGCCTCTCTAGCATCAAAAAAATCATGGATTCAGTTACGGAACATTTATGGGCAATGAAACTCGACCTTAAGGATGGGTTCTACCACGTCCGCCTTCACCCTATGGCCCGTCCGTGGTTTGGGATTCGCTGCCACAACAGATCCTTTAGATTTACCCGTCTCCCCATGGGATTCAACGGCGCCCCATTCATTATGCAGAAATTCACGTCTACCACAATGAATCAGCTTGCATCCGCCCACAACATTAGAGTCTACACCTACCTGGACGATGTCCTGTGCATCGGGAGAAAACGCGCCCTCCGCGCCTTCATGAAAACCGTGGACCGTAGCTCCATTAACGCAAATTGGCGAAAATCGGTCACCACCCCTACTAAACACATCTCCTATCTGGGTTTTAATATCGACCTGAAGATGAAGCGTATACAATTAACCACTACAATGCGAGACAAGACTCACTCGGCGCTTCGTGTTATGTCCTCACGCCCTGTTTCCCGCAAGGCATGGTCCCGGCTTGCGGGATTGCTTAACTTTGTTCTCCCGGCCCTCCGCCTACCCTTCTGCTGGGTTCAGCTCTGTTACCTACAGGATTCCCATCCTAACCCCGGCCCTTTCCTTCACCTCAGCCGTCTTATCCACGACCGCTGGACCCGCTTCCGCCCCCCTAGAGGAATCTCCCCTGCCCTCTATGTTGACGCCTCCCCCTGGGGCATCGGTTGGTGGTCTCAGGACGTCTCTATGGCCCTCGATTGCCGTAGTTGGAACATGAGGATCTTCGAACTTGAGTCCCTTGGGCTCATCCTCTCCACACTTTTTGCCCCCCGCGCCCTTACGTTCGGGGATAATATCGGTGCAATTTGGAACGCAAAGAGAGGCAAGCTCCCAGACTCCACCATCCTCCTCGCCCTCTCCACCACCGCCCTATTGGATTACTCCAAAGCCTTTCGGATCGCATCTAGAAACTTTGGATATATTCGCAGCAGGCACAATCCGGCGGACATCCCGTCTCGGCACTTTGCAAGAAGTACTTAGGCATGTGTGGGCCCGCTCCTCCATCGGACTATATAAGGACCCACACTCCCCGAGACGGGACGGACGTTTAACAGCTCGCTGCCTGGTGTGACCTGCTCCCTCCAACCGCCCCTTCTCCTCCAAGTCATCATTTTCATATAAATTTTTGTCATGTCTCTGTAATTTTTTCTGTTAATGACATTTTTCTGAAGGTCCTTTTTGTAAAAATCTTTAATAATAAAAGGAAGGTCCTCCTCACCCTGTCGGGGGGGGGGGGATGACTAAACTAGTGATCCAGGGGAGGGTCCTATCGTCGGAAGGAGCCCAGTTCCTATAGGACTTGTTGAAGAATATTTTGATGCCGTTTTGCGCGTTGGCTTTCTGAAGGTGGGAGACGGGTGTGACGGAGTCATAGGACCCGGGCACCTCAACGTCAAGAGGGGTGTCGAAGTCGACCCGAGGGGTGTCCGGTTTGAGGGGGTCGAGTCCGGGACTCTCCCACTGATTTCCCCTATCGTCCTCATCCCGGTTGTCGCGGGCGTTGTTCCCATTCTGTTGCTGGTTGTCGTTGTTATCAGCGTTGTCTCTTCCCCTCATAATGTCCGGAGGGCCGCTGTTGGGGTCGTCCAATACGTCGCCCATTTCAGAGGGGTGTGTGTCGGACGAGGCCAGGGACGCCGGAGGGGTGGCAACAGGGCCACGGAGGACCGTGGGGACGGCAAGGCCGGTCTGGGGAATGCACACGGTGAAACACGGGGCGGGCGCAGGGGGGGGGGGGGGTCGAGGAGAACAAGAGCACCGAGTTCCGCGGCAGTTGTCTCGAAGAACGAGGTGATCTCGGGCACAGGAAGGGGGGCTATATATATATATATATATATATATATATATATATATATATATATATATATATATATATATATATATATATATATATATATATATATATCCACGAGGAAATTTGTTGCAATTCTTCCTATTCATGCGAGGCACTTTGCTGGTGGAATTTTAGTGACAGAGCCATGCCTCCACATGTCTTTTTATTTCCTTCTTGAATATCTTTTATACTTATTTGCTTTCATACATTTTTTATTATTTTTTTTTGTATTGTTTTGTTTGATATTTGCTGTAAAGTGGTTCTATTTCATTTAGAACATTCTCTTTACTACTTTCGTAATTCCTAAAGATAGGAATAAAAAAAGAGGTGAAAGTGTAGGAGAGAGATATAAAAGATTGTGTAAGTGATGGATGAGTGGTGTTGATGATATGAATGAGGAAAGGTTTTGATTGTGATAAGTGATTTTTAATGAGGGTGATGGAGATATGTGTCAGCTTGACTGGCTAACGCTTTCGCGTTACATTGTGTTTTGCTTTTTGGATATATTATTTTTATTTACATCATAGGAGCCTTTGTTCTCGTTTTTCTGTTATTTTCTTGGGGTTATTTTTTTGTATTAGATTTCTTTTAGTTTAGCATTCGAGTCTTAGTTTTCATAATGTTCTTTTGCGAGATTTGTATTTTTTTTTTCTTTTTACTTATAGTTCCGATGTAAGGAGCGTGTTATGGAATAGGTAGGTTCTTGCCAGCAAAATTGCGGGATTGATAGGCTCAACGAGAAACTCTACAAAATGGAAGCTCGGTGGACTTGTGAAAAGCATGGCCATGGAAATATATATATATATATATATATATATATATATATATATATATATATATATATATATATATATATATATATATATATATATATATATGACCTTGTCAGGAATTATAATGGGAAGCAGAGAAGTCAGATATCAATAATAATTTGGCGATAGAGTAATAAAACGAACACTTCTCGTCTGGAAATGGATTTTAGCTAAAACAGCTGGCGGCTTCTCAGTTATGACAAAATTATATCGAAGAAGAGAAAATGGAAAGTGATATAAACTCATTAGCGTCAGGAGAAAAAAAATCCTCCCAGTGGGCGGACTAAAAGTATTGTGGTCCCAGTTACGGAAAGAGACCACCACTCCTATACTATTTATAGAAGAAAAATGGAGAATTCGAGAGATGGAGATTCATTTACTCTTGGGTTGGCAGTTAAGTCAGATAGACGATCGAATGGAAAGAACTAATTATGGTTCGTTTAGCGTAGCGAAGCCCCCGTTATAACCGCCTAAGTCTTGTTCTAGTAACACTTGTTTTCCTGACCGATAGTAAAATTTTCACTGACTGTAAACGCGATCCTCACTTTTGTCTTAATTGTTTTTGTTTGCTTGAATTAAACATTTATTTTTTTACGTGATTCCTCTCATTCCTTTCTCGATCACAAGCCTTCGGTAAGCCTAACCAAGCCGGTATGTTATTTAAGTATCTTTAGGACTCAGATTTGAGATTAACGCCACCTATCACCTCACTCTTGGAACTTGAGGGACCTCTCGAAAATATCCGCGTCATTTTTAACATTTGAAACTGGTGACGTCCTTCCTCTCCTGGGTTTCCTTATCCTCGACCATAAAACATGGTTACCTAGAACCTTTAACCTCCTCTTACCATAAAGTGGGTGACCGTGAGCCCTCCAAAGAGGTGACTGGTTCCCCTTATAAAGTGGGAACCTTATAGGTCCTCTTATAAAGAAGTGACTTGTGCCTACCTCTTATATAGTGATCCCTAAAAGAAGTAATCCTGCATACATAACGGCACATGAGTGCTCCAATAACCAGAACCATAAGTAAAAATATTTAAAAAATACAAAGCTCGCAAAAGAACAATATGAAAACAAAGGCTCGAATGTTAAACTAAAAGAAACCTAATACAAACAAAAGAAAAATAACCTCAAGAAAAAACAAAAACCGGAGAACAAAGGCTCCTTTGCTGTTAATAAAAATAATATAACCGAAAAGCAAAACACATTGTAACACGAAAGCGTTAGGCAGGTAACTTGACACATATCATCATCACCCTCATTAAAAATCATTTATCACAATCAAAACCTCTTTTCATTCATATCATCAACACCACTCATCCTTCACTTACACAATCTTTTCTACCTTTTAAATTTCTCTCCCACAATTTCACCTATTCTTTTATCCCTATCCCTACTCTTTAGGGAGACAAAAATACTGATCAATAGAAATATTGATAGAGTATGATTCATAAACCTTCCCCAATTTTTAAGATGTCTAGCAGTAGTTGTTGGCGCTCGTCATTGCTTTGTAGTATTTACATGTTATTAACGCATGTTTCAACGCTTGCACAGATCGCACCAGGATAGGGAAAAAAATCCGTTCATTGGACCAGTATCCATTCGTACATTTCCAAAGGAGAGATGATACAGCTTCGGGACAAGCTGTCTTTAGACCACAATTGTTCATTCGGACACTTTTAAGTTAATTGTTTTAAGGGTTGACCTGAATTCATTATAACATATCATAGAATGCGCAAAGTGCTCATCTTTGAGATATCTTTCAGTCTTTTATTCCAAATTACAATGCTCGTACATGCTAGGTACGCTCGCTGGTACGAACAGTGATTCAGCCTTTAAATTACTTTATGGGGGGTGGGCATTCCTTATTTTTCTGTTTATGTATTTATCTAGTATTTTATCTTTATCAAATCTATTTACTTTCTGAATTTTTTTTATCTTTAGGTTGGCCCTTCAAACATTGTCTTCCATTTATTCCATATTCTTGTTGGCGGCTGGGTTAGTTCTTGATCTTCGATTTCTTTCTTGATGCATCTTCAGTTTATTCCAATTTATCTTGAGTACATGATTCCTTCTCTATTCTTGATGAGTTAGCCCTTAAAGTCGTTTTCTTCCGTTTTTCTTTCTGGAGGCGATCCATTTTATCTTGAGTCTTCTTGAGTTGGTCCTTCAGCGTTTTCCTTAACATCCGTTTTCTTCGTAAAAGGGTTTTTTTTTTATTATTGAGTTTCGAACTCGGTACCGATAGATTTAAACGCCGATGCTCTGATGCTCTTAGCCATTACGCCACGGCTTAACCCGTACTGAGTTGGTAATTTAATGGGCTATTTATATTATTGATTTGGAAGTAATTTTTCTCCGATACATCTTCGACCCCTACACAATTCCCTTTCTAGAACGCGGAGCGAATTGGAGGATTGGGAAGAGACTAGTCTTGGATTTCTTAATCGAGGAGTAATAGCTCTCCCTCCCCGGCCTCCGAGTCTGCGGGATGAGTGGAGCTAATTCAGTGGGATTGAGGAGAGCGAACGAAGTCTTGTCTCTTAATCAATGAGTAATAGCATCTTCTTCCCGGATCTCCTGGAGTTCCCAGCAGCACCTTTTCTTAATCTCTAGTAGGAGATGAGGTGCAGTTGTAACGAAGATCAGAAGATTGTTCGGCCGTTAAGGGGCACCAGTTATGCGATGGGGGGGGGGCAGTCCTTATTTTTAGTTTTAATGTATTTATCTTGAATTCCGTATTCTTCTTGGCTGGGTTAGTTCTTGATCTTCGATTTCTTTCTTGACGCATCTTCATTTTTATTGCATTTATCTTGAGTTGATGATTCCTTTTTGATTCTTGATGAGTTAGCCCTTGAAGTCTTTTTTTCCTTTTTTCTTTCTTGAGGCGATCCATTTTGTCGTGAGTCTTCTTGAGTTGGTCCTTCAGCGTTTTCCTTGACTTCCGTTTCTAATTGAGATTTCTTCGTAAAAGTTGTGGACTATTGAGTTTCGAACTTGGTACCGATAGATTTAAACGCAGATGCTCTTAGACATTACGCCACAGCTTACCCCGTACTGAGTTGGTAATTTAATGGGCTATTTATATTATCGATTTGGAAGGAATTTTTCTCTGATACATCTTCGCACCCCTACAACTTATTGGTGATGTCTGAACACTACAATTTTACTTTTAATTCACATTAATGTTTCCTTTTCTATTTGTTTCATTATTTATAAAATATTTACGCTTTCACATATGTAATTTAGTTATGCGTCTAGAAATTTTGGTGGAGGGGGGTAAGGGTTATTGACTCATTTTGGCTAATTCCTTCATCTCCTTTCCTTGTTCTATTTCGTTTATACCACGAATGCTCACCTTTATTGTTACTAATAAAGTATTCATTTTATTATTAGTCATTTTTTAATTCCTTCTTTTGCTTTTATCTAATCGAATTATAGTGGAGTATGGAGCTTCAACACACAATCATATACAATATCGTTCTAAATGCGTACCCCCCCCCCCCCCACACTAAACCATAGTGTCATATGCTAGAGTTTCACCTCGTTTTTTCATTTATTTTAAGTCATATGACGGAGCAAGAGTAAGTTGTACTGGTCTTCATGGTGCGAATTGTAACAAAATAAATAAAATATAAAAATTAGATATGGATACCGGAAGAGGTGCAAGGAAAAAGAGATGTGGGTAAATATGTAGATTAGCGGCCCGGCCGAGAAAAAAAAATTGTGTGTAAATATTATGGTTCACTCGTGTCGGAATATTCATGCGCGTTTGAGTCATAACATAACATAACATAATTACACGGATGACAAAAGCCACAAGGGCCTATCAAAGGTCATCCGCCTCCGTCAAAACCCACCCACAAAAAGCACCATCACCAGGGGAAGACAAAATCAAAGTCCCCCACAATATAATATAACGGATGACAAAAGCCACAAGGGCTCATCATAGGTCATCCGAGTCAAGCGGCCTCTTTTTCAAGGCACCCAAACTCCCAGGAAAACTACATCCAGAAACAAGGGTATCACCAATCAAGGCTTGTCAAGAACTAAATCATGCAGCTATAGATATATACAAACAATATTAATATATACAAAACTTAGGAACCATCACAACCTTCCCTTCCCATAAACTCATCAAACCTACTCTTAAATACATTTAGATTTGGACTACCTACTACCCTCTGCGGCAATTTGTTCCAGAAATCTACCACTCTATTGGTGAAAAAATATTTTCTTAAATCCAACCTACACCCTTGCTTTTTAATTTTCAAGTGGTGACCTCTAGTCCGATTTCCATCATCTAACTCAAAAAACTTGCTAACATCTAATTTATTTATCCCGGAAAAAATTTTAAAGAGCTCAATCATATCCCCTCTCACACACCTCCTTTCGAACGAGAACATATTTAATACCCTCAGTCTATCTTCATATTCAAGGTGCCTCAGGGAAGGAATAATCTTTGTTGCCCTCCGTTGCACTGACTCAAGAAGGTTAATATCGTGTCTAAAATGTGGGGACCATGCCTGTATACAGTACTCTAGATGTGGCCTAACATAAGAGTTATAGAGTTTAAGAATAACTTCCTTACTTTTGTAACTGACATTTCTCTTAATAAAACCCAGTACTCTATTTGCCCTATTTCTTGCTTCAATACACTGCTTAGAAAACCTTAATGACTTATCTATTACTACTCCTAGATCTTTCTCATCCTCTACTGAGCTCAGCCAATGCCCATCCATTTCATAGTTAAATTCTCTATTATCTTTTCCCATGTTAATAACTTTGCACTTATCAAGGTTGAAAGTCATTTGCCACTTATGTGCCCAGGATAACAATTTATTTAAGTCCCCCTGCACTTTAAAATTATCATCAATATCTTTAACTACAGCTGCTAATTTGGTATCATCCACAAAAATTGACACTTTATTATTAACTGCCTCCCCAAGATCGTTTATATAGATGACAAATAATAATGGACCGTGAACTGATCCCTGAGGAACCCCACTGATAACATCCCTCCACTCTGACTTTACACCATTTATCACTACCCTTTGCTTCCTGTCTTTCAGCCACTCAGCTATCCAATTTGAAACACCCCCACATATCCCAATCATTTTTAATTTATGAACTAGTCTCCTGTGTGGTACCTTATCAAATGCTTTACTAAAATCTAAGTAAATTATATCTACATTCTCTCCCTTATCTACTTGATCTGTTACAAACTCCAGAAAGTCTAGTAAGTTAGTCAAACATGATCTACCTGATCTAAACCCATGCTGAGCATCGCTGATTAACCCCTCCCTCTCTAGATGTTGGCAAATGCCTTTTTTAACTATTTTCTCAAGAATTTTACAGACTACAGGCGTTAGGCTAACCGGTCTAAAGTTATTTGGATCCTCTTTACTCCCCTTCTTGAAAATGGGGACTACATTCGCTCTCTTCCAATGATCGGGTATTTCTCCATATTCCAATGACCTAGTATATAACTTGTCCAGAGCTATTGAGATACTTTCTACCCCTTCTTTAAGTATCCTAGAATGAATATTATCAGGGCCGGAGGCCTTGGTAGTATCTAAATCACCTATTAGTCCTTTTATCATCCTCCGATCCACACAAATGTTAGTAAACACCTCTTTTCCTGACCTATGAGTACTATACATAGGACCATTTAGTTTCTCTTTTGTAAATACTGATGCAAAATGACCATTTAGTACCTCAACTATTTCCTCATCAGTTTCTCTCACAAACCCTTCATATTTGATAGGTCCTATTTTAACTCTGCCAGACTTGTTATTAATTTTATAGTAACTAAAGAACTTTCTAGGATCTTTGTTGCTATCCTGAGCTAATTTAATTTCTGACACCCTTTTGTTCTTCTTTATAATCTTATTTAACTCATTCCTAGCCATTCTATAATCACTTAAATTTTGAATATTATTTTGTACCTGTAATTTTTTATATGCCCTTTTGTTCTCTGAAATTTTTCTAGCTATCTCCTGATTCCACCATAATGGTTTCCTACTTTTGTTCCTAATGGCCTTCATTGGGATACATTGTTCTTGGACTACATTTATTATATGCTTGAAAGTATCCCACATCCCATAAGCATTTTTACCTCTGAATTCTATATGCCATTCTACCAAATTTAGCAAGCTTCAAAGTTTTACATAATCTCCCTTATGAAAATTTGGAACTTTTTCAGCATTCTCAGTTATTTTACCCTTCTCCATTCCCAAGTTAAAACGAACTATCTGATGGTCACTATTTCCCAATGCTTCCCCAATAGTCAATTCTTGAACTAAATGATCACTGTTAGAAAGTACTAAATCTAATATATTGTCCCCCCTCGTTGGCTCATTAACAAATTGATTAAAAAAATTATCCTCAAAGCATTCTATGAACCTGCCACTTGTTCTATCCCTACCTATCATATTTTCCCAGTCCACAGAGTTTAAGTTGAAGTCCCCAATAATAACTGCATCTGTTTCACATCCCTTACTTATTTCCCTTATCATTAGTTCATCTATATCATCAGTCTGCCCAGGTGGCCTGTAAAAAGCTCCCAAATGCACCATTCTATTTTTACTGAACCTAATATCTATCCAAAGTGACTCAACTCCATCCTGCTTTATTGAAGTATTTAAACTTGAAACAATGTTGTTTTTTATATAGATAATTATTCCTCCACCAATCCTACCTATCCTTTGACTAATGTACATATTATAGCCCTGTAAATCAAATTCACTTATAGTGTCACTAAATTCTATTTCATTAACCCATGATTCAGCAACGCATAATATATCTATACCCTCATTGCTAATATAACTAAATAGCTCATCCTTCTTGTTTCTAAGACTACGAGCATTTGTATAGAAACAATTTAACCCCCCTATCCCTGAAGCACCTCTTGAAACTTGAATGACCTCACCTCTATCGCCTTGGAACCTATTTCTGTTATCTGCCAAGTCCATTCTACTTTCAGTACTATAATGTCCTCTCATAATTCCCTGACCACTATTAGTATCTAGTTTCCCGCCCGCAAAGACCTAATAACACGATCATACTCCTCCCACAACACATCTACCCCCCTCCTACTCAAATGCAGTCGATCCATCGCATACATTTCTTTCATTCCAACAAACCTATCCCACACATCCACAAACATGACACCTTCCATCTCACACATCCTCCTCACATAATCATTCAGCCCAATTGCACGAGACATCCATTCTACCCCAACATCCATTCTTGGAAGCACACCTGTCACAGCACCTTTCATTCTACTTTCTTTCACCTTTTCAATCAACCTCTTGTACCTCTCACGTAACTCACATGCACCCACTTTCTTCACATCATTCACTCCTACATGTGTAATCACAACCGCATCCCTTGCACAGCCAGACACCAGCTCCTCATACCTATCAGACAGATCTCTCACTCCAGCACCCAGCAAACACACCCTCAAACCATTCAATCTACTTGCATTCAACTTCCTATCTAAATATCTAACTTGCGAATCACCCATCACAAGCACTTCAGTCAGACTCCTATTCCTAACCCCCACAGACCTAACTCCATCCCCACTCCTATTCTCATTCAAACTACCAGTCACTCGAACTCCACCCCCACCCCCATCAGTCATATCACTTCCAGTTACTTCCTCTCTTAGGGCACTGAATCTATTAGTCAAGCTAATAGGTTCTGTGTCCCTCTGACTCACACACCTATTCTCCCCCTGGCTAACCACCTCAACAGAGGCAACCCTATTCTCACAAAGAACAGGAGAAGCCTCCCTAGCTTCATGTTTCCTTTTCGAATTATTATTCTATAAACAATTAGGATTATATACTGGGGGCTTTGCCCCCCAGACCCCCCCAATTTAATGAAACTCAGGATCATCGTAGTCTAGTCCCCCCCATTGTGTTTACCCCCACACGAGCCGTCAACTTAAATGTACTCCAAAAACGTGAAACATTTTGGAACACAGCCGAAATAGTACGTCCCCTCATTCGCGCCGATAATCTACATATTTACCGAGATGTGATTATGAGGGGAGGCTGGGTGCAGGTGAGCTGTGTGGATGCTGTGAGTATGCGAGTAGGACGCCACCCCCAAGGTGGAAAACGAGAGAAGAGAAGACAGCGATAGTGGAAAAAAGGGGAGCAGAAACAGCGAAGAGGGAGTGGGGCGGTGATGAATTAATAGAACAGCAGCAAAAGCACAATTTTGATGTGTGTAAAGGGTGCAGGGGAAAAGTGAAAAATGGGGAAGCAGGCATTTTATGTCACTGCGAGTGTTGGTATCTCACCACAATCAGCGAAAGCTAAGTTGCTCTTCTTTTTTTTTTCTTATTGCTACTTAAATTCTTTCTTTGTTTGAATAAGTGATGGAGTTTGGGGATGAAAGTGAGCATGAGTGTCGGAATGTATGCATTGGTTGTGGTGTATTAGGTGAGGGGTATACATGTGTTGTATGTGGGCTGCGTGAATGCATTGTAGATTTAGAGGGGATGAGAAGGCAGGATTTAGACAGGATATGTAGGCTGGAGGGGTTAGTTGCTGAGCTCAGGAGGGAACTTAGTGTTAGGCCTAGATTTGGGAATAGGTTAGGTGGTGAGGTAGGCCAGTTGGATGTTCCAGGTGAAGGTAGAGGGCTGGTGGAGGAGGTAAGATATGATAGTTCTAGTGATAGTGAAGTTAGCCCCCTTAGATTAGTTAGAAATAGGCCTAGTGAGGATGGGGGACAGTGGAGAGTGGTTAGGAAACATGAAGCTAGGGAGGCTTCTCCTGTTCTTTGTGAGAATAGGGTTGCCTCTGTTGGGGTGGTTAGCCAGGGGGAGAATAGGTGTGTGAGTCAGAGGGACACAGAACCTATTAGCTTGACTAATAGATTCAGTGCCCTAAGAGAGGAAGTAACTGGAAGTGATATGACTGATGGGGGTGGGGGTGGAGTTCGAGTGACTGGTAGTTTGAATGAGAATAGGAGTGGGGATGGAGTTAGGTCTGTGGGGGTTAGGAATAGGAGTGTGACTGAAGTGCTTGTGATGGGTGATTCGCGAGTTAGATATTTAGCTAGGAAGTTGAATGCAAGTAGATTGAATAGTTTGAGGGTGTGTTTGCCGGGTGCTGGAGTGAGAGATCTGTCTGATAGGTATGAGGAGCTGGTGTCTGGCTGTGCAAGGGATGCGGTTGTGATTACACATGTAGGAGTGAATGATGTGAAGAAAGTGGGTGCATGTGAGTTACGTGAGAGGTACAAGAGGTTGATTGAAAAGGTGAAAGAAAGTAGAATGAAAGGTGTTGTGACAGGTGTGCTTCCAAGAATGGATGTTGGGGTAGAATGTATGTCTCGTGCAATTGGGCTGAATGATTATGTGAGGATGATGTGTGAGATGGAAGGTGTCATGTTTGTGGATGTGTGGGATAGGTTTGTTGGAGTGAAAGAAATGTATGCGATGGATGGACTGCATTTGAATAGGAGGGGGGTAGATGTGTTGTGGGAGGAGTATGATCGTGTTATTAGGTCTTTGCGGGCGGGAAACTAGATACTAATAGTGGTCAGGGAATTATGAGAGGACATTATAGTACTGAAAGTAGAATGGACTTGGCAGATAACAGAAATAGGTTCCAAGGCGATAGAGGTGATGTCATTCAAGTTTCAAGAGGTGCTTCAGGGATAGGGGGGTTAAATTGTTTCTATACAAATGCTCGTAGTCTTAGAAACAAGAAGGATGAGCTATTTAGTTATATTAGCAATGAGGATATAGATATATTATGCGTTACTGAATCATGGGTTAATGAAATAGAATTTAGTGACACTATAAGTGAATTTGATTTTCAGGGCTATAATATGTACATTAGTCATAGGACAGGTAGGATTGGTGGAGGAATAATTATCTATATAAAAAACAACATTGTTTCAAGTTTAAATACTTCAATAAAGCAGGATGGAGTTGAGTCACTTTGGATAGATATTAGGTTCAGTAAAAATAGAATGGTGCATTTGGGAGCTTTTTACAGGCCACCTGGGCTGACTGATGATATAGATGAACTAATGATAAGGAAAATAAGTAAGGGATGTGAAACAGATGCAGTTATTATTGGGGACTTCAACTTAAACTCTGTGGACTGGGAAAATATAATATGATAGGTAGGGATAGAACAAGTGGCAGGTTCATAGAATGCTTTGAGGATAACTTTTTGAATCAATTTGTTAATGAGCCACCGAGGAGGGACAATATATTAGATTTAGTACTTTCTAACAGTGATCATTTAGTTCAAGAATTGACTGTTGGGGAAGCATTGGGAAATAGTGACCATCAGATAGTTCGTTTTAACTTGGGAATTGAGAAGGGTAAAATAACTGAGAATGCTGAAAAAGTTCCAAATTTTCATAAGGGAGATTATGTAAAACTTCGAAGCTTGCTAAATTTGGTAGACTGGCATATAGAATTCAGAGGTAAAAATGCTTATGGGATGTGGGATACTTTCAAGCATATAATAAATGTAGTCCAAGAACAATGTATCCCAATGAAGGCCATTAGGAACAAAAGTAGGAAACCATTATGGTGGAATCAGGAGATAGCTAGAAAAATTTCAGAGAACAAAAGGGCATATAAAAAATTACAGGTACAAAATAATATTCAAAATTTAAGTGATTATAGAATGGCTAGGAATGAGTTAAATAAGATTATAAAGAAGAACAAAAGGGTGTCAGAAATTAAATTAGCTCAGGATAGCAACAAAGATCCTAGAAAGTTCTTTAGTTACTATAAAATTAATAACAAGTCTGGCAGAGTTAAAATAGGACCTATCAAATATGAAGGGTTTGTGAGAGAAACTGATGAGGAAATAGTTGAGGTACTAAATGGTCATTTTGCATCAGTATTTACAAAAGAGAAACTAAATTGTCCTATGTATAGTACTCATAGGTCAGGAAAAGAGGTGTTTACTAACATTTGTGTGGATCGGAGGATGATAAAAGGACTAATAGGTGAGTTAGATACTACCAAGGCCTCCGGCCCTGATAATATTTATTCTAGGATACTTAAAGAAGGGGTAGAAAGTATCTCAATAGCTCTGGACAAGTTATATACTAGGTCATTGGAATATGGAGAAATACCCGATCATTTTTTTTAAAGAGCTCAATCATATCCCCTCTCACACACCTCCTTTCGAACGAGAACATATTTAATACCCTCAGTCTATCTTCATATTCAAGGTGCCTCAGGAAGGAATAATCTTTGTTGCCCTCCGTTGCACTGACTCAAGAAGGTTAATATCGTGTCTAAAATGTGGGGACCATGCCTGTATACAGTACTCTAGATGTGGCCTAACATAAGAGTTATAGAGTTTAAGAATAACCTCCTTACTTTTGTAACTGACATTTCTCTTAATAAAACCCAGCACTCTATTTGCCCTATTTCTTGCTTCAATACACTGCTTAGAAAACCTTAATGACTTATCTATTACTACTCCTAGATCTTTCTCATCCTCTACTGAGCTCAGCCAATGCCCATCCATTTCATAGTTAAATTCTCTATTATCTTTTCCCATGTTAATAACTCTGCACTTATCAAGGTTGAAAGTCATTTGCCACTTATGTGCACAGGATAACAATTTATTTAAGTCCCCCTGCACTTTAAAATTATCATCAATATCTTTAACTACAGCTGCTAATTTGGTATCATCCGCAAAAATTGACACTTTATTATTAACTGCCTCCCCAAGATCGTTTATATAGATGACAAATAATAATGGACCGAGAACTGATCCCTGAGGAACCCCACTGATAACATCCCTCCACTCTGACTTTACACCATTTAGCACTACCCTTTGCTTCCTGTCTTTCAGCCACTCAGCTATCCAATTTGAAACACCCCCACATATCCCAATCATTTTTAATTTATGAACTAGTCTCCTGTGTGGTACCTTATCAAATGGTTTACTAAAATCTAAGTAAATTATATCTACATTCTCTCCCTTATCTACTTGATCTGTTACAAACTCCAGAAAGTCTAGTAAATTAGTCAAACATGATCTACCTGATCTAAACCCATGCTGAGCATCGCTGATTAACCCCTCCCTCTCTAGATGTTGGCAAATGCCTTTTTTAACTATTTTCTCAAGAATTTTACAGACTACAGGAGTTAGGCTAACCGGTCTAAAGTTATTTGGATCCTCTTTACTACCCTTCTTGAAAATGGGGACTACATTCGCTCTCTTCCAATGATCGGGTATTTCTCCATATTCCAATGACCTAGTATATAACTTGTCCAGAGCTATTGAGATACTTTCTACCCCTTCTTTAAGTATCCTAGAATAAATATTATCAGGGCCGGAGGCCTTGGTAGTATCTAACTCACCTATTAGTCCTTTTATCATCCTCCGATCCACACTAATGGTAGTAAACACCTCTTTTCCTCTACCATGAGTACTATACATAAGACTATTTAGTTTCTCCTTTGTAAATACTGATGCAAAATGACCATTTAGTACCTCAACTATTTCCTCATCAGTTTCTCTCACAAACCCTTCATATTTGATAGGTCCTATTTTAACTCTGCCAGACTTGTTATTAATTTTATAGTAACTAAAGAACTTTCTAGGATCTTTGTTGCTATCCTGAGCTAATTTAATTTCTGACACCCTTTTGTTCTTCTTTATAATCTTATTTAACTCATTCCTAGCCATTCTATAATCACTTAAATTTTGAATATTATTTTGTACCTGTAATTTTTTATATGCCCTTTTGTTCTCTGAAATTTTTCTAGCTATCTCCTGATTCCACCATAATGGTTTCCTACTTTTGTTCCTAATGGCCTTCATTGGGATACATTGTTCTTGGACTACATTTATTATATGCTTGAAAGTATCCCACATCCCATAAGCATTTTTACCTCTGAATTCTATATGCCAGTCTACCAAATTTAGCAAGCTTCGAAGTTTTACATAATCTCCCTTATGAAAATTTGGAACTTTTTCAGCATTCTCAGTTATTTTACCCTTCTCAATTCCCAAGTTAAAACGAACTATCTGATGGTCACTATTTCCCAATGCTTCCCCAACAGTCAATTCTTGAACTAAATGATCACTGTTAGAAAGTACTAAATCTAATATATTGTCCCCCCTCGTTGGCTCATTAAAAAAATTGATTCCAAAAATTATCCTCAAAGTATTCTATGAACCTGCCACTTGTTCTATCCCTACCTATCATATTATATTTTCCCAGTCCACAGAGTTTAAGTTGAAGTCCCCAATAATAACTGCATCTGTTTCACATCCCTTACTTATTTCCCTTATTATTAGTTCATCTATATCATCAGTCAGCCCAGGTGGCCTGTAAAAAGCTCCCAAATGCACCATTCTATTTTTACTGAACCTAATATCTATCCAAAGTGACTCAACTCCATCCTGCTTTATTGAAGTATTTAAACTTGAAACAATGTTGTTTTTTATATAGATAATTATTCCTCCACCAATCCTGCCTGTCCTTTGACTAATGTACATATTATAACCCTGTAAATCAAATTCACTTATAGTGTCACTAAATTCTATTTCATTAACCCATGATTCAGTAATGCATAATATATCTATATCCTCATTGCTAATATAACTAAATAGCTCATCCTTCTTGTTTCTAAGACTAGGAGCATTTTTATAGAAACAATTTAACCCCCCTATCCCTGAAGCACCTCTTGAAACCTGAATGACCTCACTTCTATCACCTTGGAACCTATTTCTGTTATCTGCCAAGTCCATTCTACTTTCAGTACTATAATGTCCTCTCATAATTCCCTGACCACTATTAGTATCTAGTTTCCCGCCCGCAAAGACCTAATAACACGATCATACTCCTCCCACAACACATCTACCCCCTCCTACTCAAATGCAGTCGATCCATCGCATACATTTCTTTCATTCCAACAAACCTATCCCACACATCCACAAACATGACACCTTCCATCTCACACATCCTCCTCACATAATCATTCAGCCCAATTGCACGAGACATCCATTCTTGGAAGCACACCTGTAACAACACCTTTCATTCTACTTTCTTTCACCTTTTCAATCAACCTCTTGTACCTCTCACATAACTCACATGCACCCACTTTCTTCACATCATTCACTCCTACATGTGTAATGACAACCACATCCCTTGCACAGCCAGACACCAGCTCCTCATACCTATCAGACAGATCTCTCACTCCAGCACCCGGCAAACACACCCTCAAACCATTCAATCTACTTGCATTCAACTTCCTATCTAAATATCTAACTCGCGAATCACCCATCACAAGCACTTCAGTCAGACTCCTATTCCTAACCCCCACAGACCTAACTCTATCCCCACTCCTATTCTCATTTAAACTACCAGTCACTCGAACTCCACCCCCACCCCCATCTAAGTAGATCACATCAACTTTCTCACCCCTATCTAATTCTTTAGTTACATAATCCATAAAATCCAGTAAATTAGTTAAACACGATCTACCTTTTCTAAAACCATGCTGAGCATCATTAATTAACCTGCTACTCTCTAGATGATCAGAAATTCCCTTCTTAACCATCTTCTCAAGAATTTTACAGACTATAGAAGTTAAGCTTACTGGTCTAAGGTTATTTGGGTCGGGTCCTCTTTGCTTCCCTTTTTAAAAATTGGCACTACATTTGGTATTTCTCCAGACTCTAGTGATCTAATAAATATCTTCTCGAGAGCTACTGCAATACTTTCTACACCTTCTTTGAGTATCCTAGAATGAATGTTGTCAGGGCCAGATGACTTATTAGTATTTAACTGCATTATAAGCCCTTTAATTTCTTCTCTGTCTATATTAATAGAATTTATCACTACTTCCCTTGACCTAGAATTATCATCAATTAATCTAACTGGTTTCTATTCTGTGAATACTGAAGCAAAATGATCATTAAGGACCTCTACTATTTCCTCATCAGATTCTTTCAAAACCCCTTCATATTTAATAGGCCCTATTTTATCACTGTTAGATTTATTATTGATTCTATAATAGCTAAATAATTTTTTAGGATCTTTATTATTATTTTTAGCTAAATTAATTTCTGCTGTCCTTTTGGTCTTCTTAATAATCTTATTTAGTTCATTTCTGGTTGACCTATAATGGTTTAAATTATCTAAACTACTCTCACTTTGTAATCTCTGGTATGCCCTTTTTTTCTCAGAAACTTTATTAGCTATTTCTTGATTCCACCATAATGGTTTCCTACATTTCTTCCTAATAGACTTCATCGGAATACACTGTTCTTGAACCATGTTTAATATAGTCTTAAAAATATCCCACATCTCATAAGTATTCTTTGCATGGAATTCTATATCCCACCTAATCTGATTTAGCATGCTGCATAATTTATCGTAATCTCCCCTATAAAAATTTGGAATTCTTGTGGAGTTTGTCGCTGTTCTACCCTTAACTATTTGCAAATTAAACCGAACCATCTGATGATCACTGTTTCCCAATGATTTCCCTACACTCAATCCTTGAACTAAGTGATTATCATTTGAAAGAATTAGATCTAATATATTGGCACCCCTTGTTGGCTTATTAACAAATTGGGTCAAAAAGTTATCCTCAAAACACTCGATAAACTTACAACTTGCTCTATCTCTTCCTATCATATTTTCCCAGTCTACAGAAGTTAAATTAAAGTCACCAAGAATAACTGTATCTTCTTTGCATCCTTTACTTATTTTCCTAATCATTAACTCATCGATGCAATCAGTCTGTCCTGGTGGTCTATAAAATGCTCCCAAGTGTATTTTCCTATTTTTACCAACCTTAATATCTATCCATAATGATTCACCTTCTCCTTGCTTTATAGAGTTATTTAGATTTGAAGAAATGCTATTTCTGATATAAATAATCAACCCACCACTAGCGAATGTTGGGGAAATTTTTATTTGAAAGAGATGAAGTGAAAATGGAGAGAAACAAAGAAATTTTGGAAAAAATGATAATGAAAAGGAAAATACTTACAGCTAGAAGATAAGAAAAGACAAAAGGGGAGCTGTTACAAAAGCAATCCCCAAACAGCATTCAAGTCAAGTCAAGTTCCGATTGTACTTTTCGTTGTTGATCTTGTGTCCGGATTACTTTAGCATACTTTATAAAATATTGCAAATTTCCTAAAATCTTTTAAAAACTGCTGGTAAATGTTGCGACTATGGCCGGATCTGAGTCCTAGCTTATTTTGGGCTATTTTTCCTAGGTACTTTTTCTGAGCCAAAATCTTTATGGCGATTTCTGATTATATACTGGGGGGCACAGCCAGACCCCCCTAAATGAATGAAATCTCATGCTTATCCCCATGATGAGATGTCCCCAACGACGAGCCGACCCTCAAAATTAAGGTAATTGTGTAGAGTATGGCCGGATCTAAGTAAGGTAATAATACGGTAGGTGGCGCTGGCGCTGTTAGTAGGCTACAATTTTTGGCTACAATATATCTCTTATGACGTCAGACGGTAGCTTCAGATGTGACCAATCACGGCGTTATATTTTGGGGATTTGTAACTTTTAGCCTGTATTATTTAATAAAAATATCTGCGCCTCTGCTCATTTATAGTTTTTTTCTAAGTTAGGTAAGGTTTCTTGATGTCTTTTATTGTTTTTTGTTTTGTTTTCATATTTTTTGTTTGCGGCAAACGATAACAGCTTCTTACTGGCAATGTCGTAGCTTATAAATAGGACCCGTTTTGCAAATAATTTTGTTTCGTTATGGTGTTTTCGTGCTCTCCATGTATTTCTTCGTTATTCAAATTTGGCTTTAGTTTGTATAATCGTGAAAAAGTTAGATTATCTAGAGGTGCATAAACTAATCAAGAAACCTATAAAAGTAAGAATTGTTTGTTATTAGGTTATGTTTTTCTGCCAGTAAAAAGCTGTTTGGGGGGGGGGGGAACCCCCAGTAAATTCAAGGGGACTGCTTGTGGGGGAGATATCACTGCGGGAGGACCACCCTGCAATGATCCTGAGTTTCAATCAACCAGTATATCGTTATCGTTCACTGAGAAACAAAAAATACAAAAAAAAAGACAATAAAAGACATCAAGAAACTTTACCTAACTTAGAAAAAACTATAAACGAGCAGAGGCGCAGATATTTAGTAAATAATACAGACTAAAAGTTACAAATGCCCCCAGACCCCCCCCAAATGATTGAAATCTCAGGATCATCGTAGGCCAATCCCCCCGATGAGCCGACCCTCAAAATAAGCTAGAATTGCATCCGCCCATACATGCAACATTTACCAAAATTAAACTATTGTTTCTTACACTATTATAATTGTTGGTATATAATGTTCTCGATGGAGAGGCATGAACCCTTGAAAAAAATTCGTAAATATGTAGCTTGGTGGCTCAGCCGAAAAAGGGGATTTTTATTTGTTTATATTTCGTTCACCCCTGCCTGAATTTTCATGTGAGTTAGAGTCCTATTTGAAATATACCCAGCACCATTTTTTTATAAAAATGCCTGAAACTAACCAAATGAAAAACACTATACAGCCCCCCAGACCCCCCTCTCCCCAATATAATAGGAAAAAGACATTTTGACTAATGGTGCAAAATACGTGATAGGTCATCATGCGGATGACCTTTGATAGGCCCTTGTGGCTTTTGTCATCCATGAAATTATGTTATATGTTACGTGTAGGTGGGAGTTTAAATTTGACTGAAATGGTCGGAAAAGTAGTCATTTTAAAAAACATTTTTTTACAGAGTTTGAGAATTTGTTTCTTGAACTACACATATATAGTCAGAGTTATGAAGTCAGGATTTGTTAATAACACTAAACTATGGTTTTATCGAGCATTAAACAATGGAAAATTAAGTAAAAAGTAATTAAAAAGACTAAATAATGTCAGGCATAGAGTAGATAGGATATATAAAAAAGAAATGAGGAAAAACATAGAAAATAAAAGAAAGACCTACTTTGGATCAATATAAAAAGCACAAAAAGCATTGAAACAAATAGAGCTTTCTGATTGGTCATTGACAGAACTGAATACAGATCTGTGATTGGCCAGTGGGATTGCAGAAAAACACTGAAAAATAGCCCCCAAAATAAGCTTGAATCGCATCCACCCATACTCGCAACATTTACTGCTGCTTCCCCTCCCTCACCCCATGCTGGAGCTTCACCCCCTCCCCACCCTCAGACCCACAACTGATATTCAACTGCTTCATCCACCCGGATAAGGTGGCAAAAGCCCTTTATGCCTCTATATTTGCCAAAAACTTAATACAACAAACCCTCACCATCACTGGAGGGGGACAGTGAATCAAGTTTGAGGTGGTCAACCTTGATAACCTGTCTCAGCCTCCTGAGTCAGTTACCAGGTTGGAGGAGTGGTCTATGAAGTGCTGGACATCCTAGATAAACTGACTATCCTGGTGGATGGACACTCGACTCAAGTAGTAGATGCCTTCCGCCTTTGAATTTGTTAGGGAGGGAAAAACAACGACCAACATGGCTATCCGTCTCAACCCCTGTAAGGGTTGCTTCCTTTCCCCCAGTGCACTCACTGCCTTCTGTTAGGCCACAGAAACATCTCTTGCAATGGAAAAACCTGCTGTGGGAGATGTAGTGGCTTCCATGATGCCCATGGGCACACACGGTTCCTGCCTTTTCTGTGACGCTGACCACCACCCAACTTCCAGGCAACTCAAATCCAGCAGCTGCAACATGAAGCCAATCACTCCCTCAAAGCATTAAAACTAAATTAAGAACCATAAAGCTTGGGTCTTTCCGCCCTAAGTCATCTAAGGCGCAATACTTTGCTACTGTTCAAGCCTCTCCCTGCATACAAGCATACCCTACAGCTCTACCATACCCCCTAAGTCCACAAATTACTGTTATTCAGAAGGCTGCTGAATCCCCCCGGTAATTTAAAATGAAGATAGTGCCGTCATTTCCAAGGTTTTAGGCACATGTTTGCCTCCGCTGTTCCCTGCATAATATTTTGTCCATGTTCCAATATGTTTCGCCTTTCCTTGACTAAAATTGATAGAGCCCTTTTGAGAACTTTGATATATCTGAACCCATAAGGGTCCGGATCTGAAGGGGGGGGGGGGGCTTAGAGCCCTTCCCGGGCAATCGGGCAAATAAATAGGCAGCGATGCTCGCTGCCTCAGTATGCCTGGTTTGAATCCCTTTCCGGCACAGATTTTTTCGAAAAAAGGTAATAAAAATATTACTGCAAGGAAAAATTATTCCGTTTTCTCTTTCAATGTGGTTTAATGGATTCATATATATTTATATATTTAGGTAGGAGTTTTTCTTCTATGCATGTTTTATTAACCCTTTTAGTGCGACGTTCGGAAATATCCACCATTTTTTTATAACCAACTCAGTGCAGAATTTGAGTTTACCCCACGATTTCCCCAAAACGTCTTCTTTTAGTGCGATATGCGGATTTTCCCCATCTATCGGTAAAACAACTGCTGTTCTCAATTCCATTGCCAGATGCATGATGATTAGAGCAAACCCTGGCTACACTCGGACCAACTTATGACATCACCGCAGTCTTGTCATTCATGCGTGTGACAAATTCAAGGTTGGTGAACTATAGTTTTTGTTTTAATTTCTTACATGTATTTCATTGATTATTATAATACACATTTATTATAATGATTTATTAGAATTGCTGCTATTTAATCCTAGTGTCTTGTAGCGGTGATAGGCAACTATTATAAGCCTTATCTACTGAATTTATGAATCACAGCTGTGGTTGGATTACCTATTATTTTATATTCTTGACACATGGATGATAGATAGGCTACATATCCTTTATTTATTATTATACGTATATTTATTTATTTAGTTCCATTATTATTGTATCTACTGTATATTATTTATCGAATTTCATTAAAATTGTTGATTTTTCATTCCCAGTTTATATAGTCATTTGAGGTAGGCTAAATAAATTTCATTATTTCAACAAATTATAGTAGGCTGCAGCACCAAATGGTATATGATATGCCTTGGCTAACTGGTAGTGTATGAAGGCATATTTTTGGAGGCTGTAATTTTTTTATTATTTACATGTACTAGCCTACATGAATATTGGTAAAGCATTCATATCTGTGTAATTTTCTCTTCATTTTTTGATATTTTCCTTCCCTTTATTACAGCCATGACTCCGAAACAAAAACGCAGCAACCACTTTGATGACAATATTCACAATACTTTGTGGGAGAACTCTGCCAGTGAATATGAAGATTACTCTGAATCTGATACAGAAAATGAATCTATGAGTGATGATAGGGATTCAAGCATACACGTTGTCTCAACGAGTACAGCAAGGCAACCAGTAACTGCTTCTAGTTAATTATGGAATGAGGTTGATGACCCAGACAATAATCATTCCAATTTAGATTCTATTGTTTACTTTAGTGGGCAACATAGTATAAATGGATTTGCAGAATTAACTCCCTATGAATATTTTACCAAATTTTTTCCACAGTCTATTTATGTGTTAGTTGCTACAGAAACAAATAGATAATTCAGGGGAATTGGCATGGAGATCCAGGTATAGGAAATGGAAGAATATTGAAGGCAAAGACATAAAGGCTTTTGTGGCAATAGAAATTGGTATGGGATTGGTACACAAAGCAGCACTTCCATTATCTTTTCAGGATAGTTACTGGCTTACAAGAACACCCGGGTTTGGGTTTATTTTTCAAAGGGATTTTTACCAGCTTATAAGAAAATTTTTACACTTTGCAAACAATGAGGAAGCTACTCGCTCAGAAGATAGACTTTTCAAGATCAGAAATATTCTAAATGAAGTGCAAAACACTTACTGCAATGTTTATAACAGCAACAAAGAGGTGTGTGTCGATGAAACCATGCTCAAATTCCAGGGTAGACTGTTTTTCAAGCAGTTTCTGCCCACTAAACCAAGTGCAAAATGGGATATAAAACTATGGTCCTTATGCGATTCCAGAACAGGATTTTTATTGAGATTTGATGTATACACAGGAAAGGCTCGTACTACTGCAGTCCCCTCAGCCCATGGGTTAGCATACAATGTTGTTACATCATTGCTTCATGGGTTTGAAAATAAGGGTCATGTGGTTTATCTGGATAATTTCTACTCAGGTGTACAGCTTTATAATGACCTCAGGCTGCAGAATATAGGTGAATATAGCTAACAGGAAGGGATTACCTATTCAAGTAAGATCCTACAAAGGAAAATGTGGGGATATTCCAAAAATCTGGCTGCATGAAAACATGTGATTGGCAGGACACAAGCAAAGTAAATATGCTTTCAATCATAGGAAATCCTGGGGTAAATGAAAAAAAAGGACCTAGAATAGTAAAAAAAACACAAATTCAAACATTGTACAATAAGTTTATGGGAGGGGTCAACAAATTTAACCAGCTCTGTGCGACTTATCCATTTCAGCGAAAACACAAGAAGTGGTACCATACACTTTGGCACTTTGTTATTGAAGCTGCTTTTGTCAATGGCTACATTTGTTATAACATACAACATCCAAACAACAAACTGACACAAAGGAAGTTCAGAGAAGCTGTAATTGATGGATTGCTCACTGAGTTTACACGAAATGTTCCATGTAAGAGGGGTCGGAGGTACACCGCACCGACTAAAGCTAGGCTAACTGAACGCCATTTTCCAAAGCACTTTGAAGATAAGAAGATGCACCCAAACTGCATAGTTTGTAGCATAATGCCATCTAAATGCTCAAAGAAAGGAAAATGAAGGTGCAAAAGGAAACAGACAACATATTACTGCAGTAAGTGTGATGGTGAACCTCCCTTGTGTGTTACTCTCTGTTTTGAAATCTACTATACACAAACAAATTATAAAGAAATATGTCAGCGTAATCGAAACATATAGTTGTAAAATGTTTCATTTTTAGTTCCTTGATTAGAAATTACTGAGGGTTACATATAAAAGTATGGTCGCATTAAAAAAAAAAAAGGTAATTTCCCCCCAAATAAAAGTCTACCCTAAAAAAAGTAGAAAACATCATCTGGATGAAATGAAAATAGTATTTTCTGAGAGTACATACATCAGAGATATTAAAATGGTAAGAACTGAGGTGTAATTGTGAAATTAATTTTTTGGCATATAATTGGCACACCAGAAAACAGTGGTGTGAATTTCTTATTCTGCAGTTAAAGGGTTAAAGACCAGGCCTAGTTGAGCCTTGATTAGCTTCTTTCTTTGCTTTTTTAATTTCTTTATTATTCTTTTTTCATCTTGTGAAAGATTATAGATAAGTGTTCCGATATTCATGGTTTATTTTAGCTAGCTGAGCTTTTGGTCACGTTTGAGTTTGACTATCTTCGGAGCTAATTAATTTTACACTGGTTAAACATTTAGAGTCATTACATTTATATACTAAAGATAATTTTGATAATGAAAAGAAGGAGGAATGTGGTTAAAAGGAAGTAGTTAGAAAAGGTACATGCATATATATAAATATATATATACGAGGGGCAGTCAATAATTTTTGCGAATCGGTACTGCTAGTCACGTACTCAGAGCAGCATGTGTTTCGTAGAGCTCTCAGAATATTTCCATTATTTGCTATACTTTGGTGTTTGATAGAAGTTTTTACGCAAAATAGTATTATGTATAGTCTAGTGACATAGTAAACATAAATATTAAGTTATTAAATCGTATATTTGGTTAATATAACAAAGTTGTTTAGTATTGTTAATTTTTTGGCTAGGTTCTTTTGTTTACATTATTTTACACAGGAAAGTGCGTAGTAGATAAATTAAATTAGTGTTTTGAATCCTCGTTTTTAGGTTGATGGTTTAATTAACAACTGATTTGCACTTGTGTTGTGCCTTAAATCTTGTTTCGGTCTGTTGATTATTTTTTGGATTTTTCTACAGTTTTTCACCACAGAATCAGCGAAAGCTAAGTTGCTCTTATTTTTCTTATTACTATTTAAGTTCTTTCTTTGTTTGAATAAGTGATGGAGTTTGGGGATGAAAGTGAGCATGAGTGTCAGAATATATGCATTGGTTGTGGTGTAGTTGGTGAGGGGTATACATGTGTTGTATGTGGGCTGCCTGAGTGCATTGTAGATTTAGAGGGGATGAGAATGCAGGATTTAGACAGGATATGTAGGCTGGAGGGGTTAGTTTCTGAGCTCAGGAGAGAACTTAGTGTTAGGCCTAGGGCTGGGAATAGGTTAGGTGGTGAGGTAGGCCAGATAGATGTTTCAGGTGAAGTTAGAGGGCCGATGGAGGAGGTAGAATATGATAGTTTTAGGGATAGTGAAGTTAGCCCCCTTAGATTAGTTAGAAATAGGCCTAGTGAGGATGGGGGACAGTGGAGAGTGGTTAGGAAACGTGAAGCTAGGGAGGCTTCTCCTGTTCTTTGTGAGAATAGGGTTGCCTCTGTTAAGGTTGTTAGCCAAGGTGAGAATAGGTGTGTGAGTCAGAGGGACACAGAACCTATTAGCTTGACTAATAGATTCAGTGCCCTAAGATTGGAAGTAACTGGAAGTGATATGACTGATGGGGGTGGAGGTAGAGTGACTGGTAGTTTGAATGAGAATAGGAGTGGGGATGGAGTTAGGTCTGTGGGGGTTAGGAATAGGAGTCTGACTGAAGTGCTTGTGATGGGTGATTCGTGAGTTAGATATTTAGATAGGAAGTTGAATGCAAGTACATTGAATGGTTTGAGGGTGTGTTTGCCGGGTGCTGGAGTGAGAGATCTGTCTGAGAGGTACAAGAGGTTGATTGAAAAGGTGAAAGAAAGTAGAATGAAAGGTGTTGTGACAGGTGTGCTTCCAAGAATGGATGTTGGGGTAGAATGGATGTCTTGTGCGATTGTGCTGAATGATTATGTGAGGAGGATGTGTGAGATGGAAGGTGTCATGTTTGTGGATGTGTGGGATAGGTTTGTTGGAATGAAAGAAATGTATGCGATAGATGGACTGCATTTGAGTAGGAGGGGGGTAGATGTGTTGTGGGAGGAGTATGATTGTGTTATTAGGTCTTTGCGGGCAGGAAACTAGATACTAATAGTGGTCAGGGAATTATGAGAGGACATTATAGTACTGAAAGTAGAATGGACTTGGCAGATAACAGAAATAGGTTCCAAGGCAATAGAGGTGAGGTCATTCAGGTTGGAAGAGGTGCTTCAGGGATAGGGGAGTTAAATTGTTTCTATACAAATGCTCGTAGTCTTAGAAACAAGAAGGATGAGCTGTTTAGTTATATTAGCAATGAGGATATAGATATATTATGTGTTACTGAATCATGGGTTAATGAAATAGAATTTTGTGAGACTAAATGTGAATTTGATTTACAGGGTTATAATATGTACATTAGTCAAAGGACAGGTAGGATTGGTGTAGGAATAAAAAACAACATTGTTTCAAGTTTAAATACTACAATAAAACAGGATGGAGTTGAGTCACTTTGGATAGATATTGGGTTCAGTAAAAATGGAATGGTGCATTTGGGAGCTTTTTACAGACCACCTGGGCAGACTGATGATATAGATGAACTAATGATAAGGGAAATAAGTAAGGGATGTGAAACAGATGCAGTTATTATTGGGGACTTCAACTTAAACTCTGTGGACTGGGAAAATATAATATGATAGGTAGGGATAGAACAAGTGGCAGGTTCATAAAATGCTTTGAGGATAATTTTTGTAATCAATTTGTTAATAAGCCAATGAGGGGGGGGGGGACAATATATTAGATTTAGTACTTTCTAACGGTGATCATTTAGTTCAAGAATTGACTGTTGGGGAAGCATTAGGAAATAGTGACCATCAGATAGTTCGTTTTAACTTGGGAGTTGAGAAGGGTAAAATAACTGAGAATGCTGTAAAAGTTCCAAATTTTCATAAGGGAGATTATGTAAAACTTCGAAGCTTGCTAAATTTGGTAGACTGGGATGTAGAATTCAGAGGTAAAAATGCTTATGGGATGTGGGATACTTTCAAGCATATAATAAATATAGTCCAAGAGCAATGTATCCCAATGAAGGCCATTAGGAACAAAAGTAGGAAACCATTATAGTGGAATCAGGAGATAGCTAGAAAAATTTCAGAGGAGAAAAGGGCATACAAAAAATTACAGGTACAAAATAATATTCAAAATTTAAGTGATTATAGCATGGCTAGGAATGAGTTAAATAAGATTATAAAGAAGAACAAAAGGGTGTCAGAAATTAAATTAGCTCAGGATAGCAACAAAGATCCTAGAACGTTCTTTAGTTACTATAAAATTAATAACAAGTCTGGCAGAGTTAAAATAGGACCTATCAAATATGAAGGGGTTGTGGGAGAAACTGATGAGGAAATAGTTGAGGTACTAAATGGTCATTTTGCATCAGTATTTACAAAGGAGAAACTAAATAGTCTAATGTATAGTACTCGTTGGTCAGGGAAAGGGGTGTTTACTACCATTAGTGTGGATTGGAGGATGATAAAAGGACTAATAGGTGAGTTAGATGCTACCAAAGCCTCTGGCCCTGATAATATTCATTCTAGAATACTTAAAGAAGGGGTAGAAAGTATCTCAATAGCTCTGGACAAGTTATATACTAGGTCACTGGAATATGGAGAAATACCCGATGATTGGAAGAGAGCGAATGTAGTCCCCATTTTCAAGAAGGGTAGTAAAGAGGATCCAAATAACTTTAGAACGGTTAGCCAAACTCTTGTAGTCTGTAACAACAACATCTAGAGAGGGAGGGGTTAATCAGCGATGCTCAGCATGGGTTTAGATCAGGTAGATCATGTTTGACTAATTTACTAGACTTTTTGGAGTTCGTAACAAATCAAGTAAATAAGTGAGAGAATGTAGATGTAATTTACTTGGATTTTAGTAAAACATTTGATAAGGTACCACATAGGAGACTAGTTCATAAATTAAAAATGATTAGGATATGTGTGGGTGTTTCAAATTGGATAGCTGAGTGGCTGAAAGATAGGAAGCAAAGGGTAGTGCTAAATGTTGTAAAGTCAGAGTGGAGGGATGTTATCAGTGGGTTTCCTCAGGGATCAGTTCTCAGTCCATTTTATTTGTCATCTATATAAACGATTTTGGGGAGGCAGTTAATAATAAAGTGTCAATTTTTACGGATGATACCAAATTAGCAGCTGTAGTTAAAGATATTTTTGATAATTTTAAAGTGCAGGGGGATTTAAATAAATTGTTATCCTGGGCACATTATTGGCAAATGACTTTCAACCTTGATAAGTGCAAAGTTATTAACATGGTAAAAGATAATAGAGAATTTAACTATGAAATGGATGGGCATTGGCTGAGCTCAGTAGAGGATGAGAAAGATCTAGGAGTAGTAATAGATAAGTCATTAAGATTTTCTAAGCAGTTTATTGAAGCAAGAAATAGGGCAAATAGAGTGCTGGGTTTCATTAAGAGAAATGTCAGTTACAAAAGTAAGGAGGTTATTCTTAAACTCTATAACTCTTATGTTAGGCCACATCTAGAGTACTGTATACAGGCATAGTCCCCACATTTTAGACACGATATTAACCTTCTCGAGTCAGTGCAACGGAGGGCAACACAGATTATTCCTTCCCTAGGTACCTTGAATATATAGATAGACTGAGTGTATTAAATATGTTCTCGTTTGAAAGGAAGTGTGTGAGAGGGGATATGATTGAGCTCTTTAAAAATTTTTCTGGGATAGATAAATTGGATGTTAGCAAGTTTTTTGAGTTAGATGATGGAAATTGGACTAGACATCACCACTTGAAAATTAAAAAGCAAGGGTGTAGGTTGGATTTAAGAAAATATTTTTTCACCAATAGAGTGGTAGACTTCTGGAACAAATTGCCGCAGAGGGTAGTAGGTAGTCCAAATCTAAATGTATTTAAGAGTAGGTTGGATGAGTTTATGGGAAGGGAAGGTTGTGATGGTTCCTAAGTTTTGTGTATATTAATATTGTTTGTATATATATCTATAGCTGCATGATTTAGTTCTTGACTAGTCTTGATTGGTGATACCCTTGTTTCTGGACGCATCCTCTGGATGTAGTTTTCCTGAGAGTTCGGGTGCTTTAAAAAAGAGGCTGTTTGACTCGGATGACCTATGATGGGCCCTTGTGGTTTTGTCATCTGTTATATTATATTGTGGGGGACTTTGATTTTGTCTTCCCCTGGCGATGGTGCTTTTTGTTTTTGATCCGCTCGTGTGGCTGGTTTAAATTGTATATTGTAAGCGCGTGATCTGACACAATCGTTTGAATTGTATGTTGAGGATGTGTGATCTGTCACAATCCTATGGATTGTTTATAAAGTAGTTGCATGATCTGATATAGTCCTATGTGGGTGGGTTTTGACGGATGTGGATGACCTTTGATAGTCTCTTGTGGCTTTTGTCATCCATGAAATTATGTTATGTTAGAACAGAGGAAGGGGGATGGCTGTTTGTGGGGTTGTTAGGACAAGTCAGGACCTGCAGCTGCACGCTCCTGCCTCGTCTATTTAAGAAGCAGTAGCTTATCGCAGATCGTCAGTCTCCTAATTTTCAACAATCGAGAAGGTTGAGCACCGCGCAGTGATAAAATTTTTAACCAAGGAAGACAAGAATGCAAAAGATATCCATGAACGCATGGTTGCAGTGTACACTGACACCGCCCCTTCCTATACAACCATTGCTTGCTGGAATAGGGAGTTCTGCCATGGTCATGAGTCCCTTGAAGATGACCCCCATCCAGGACGCCCGTCAGACATTACCAGCAAGGACAATGTGGCCTGTGTGGAGAGGATGATCCTTGAAAATCGACGGGTGAAGGTCGAAGAAATCAAGTGAGAACTTGGCATATCACATGGAAGTGTTATGAACATCATCCACCACAATTTGGTCATGACCAAGGTCTCTGCCCGTTTGGTTTAAACCTCATGAAACCTCATGCCCCATGAGGAGCTGCTGCTCCTCATGCATAGTGGCAGGTGATGAAATGTAGGTCCATCACTGAGATCCTGAGACCAAGCTTGAAAGCATGGCCTGGAAGCACAGGTGCTCTCCGACCCCCATCAAGTTCCGGACCCAACCCTCAGCCGGAAAGATCATGGCCACCATCTTCTGGGATTCTGAGGGAATGTTGATGGTGGACTATGCGCCTTGTGGAAGGACCATCACAGGCCAATATTACGCTGAGGAACTGGCTGAGTTGAAGAAGTGTATCCGTCAGAAGCGGCGCGGCAAGTTGACACAAGGTGTCCTGTTCCTCCACGACAATGCCCCTGTCCACAAGGCCAGAGTTGCACAAGCTGCCCTTCGCAAGTGTTGATTTGAGTAGCTCAACCATCCCCCCTACAGTCCAGATCTTGCCCCTAGCGACTACTTTTTATTCCACCAGCTCAAGGCTGCACTGCACACTGGTTTGGGGACGATGAAGATGTCCAGCTTGCCATCCAGGAGTGGATTGAACAGCAGTCAGGAGATTTCTGGTTGTCGGGAATTCAAAGCCTCAGGGACAAGTGGCACAAGTGCATTGAAGTCGAGGGTAGTTATATTGAAAAATAATAGAACACTTTTCCTCATATCTTGTTTCCTTATATCCGAATTGCAAAACTTATTGACCGTTCCTCGTGTATATATATATATATAGAGAGAGAGAGAGAGAGAATTATTACTGCCTTTTGTAAAGAGTGGCTGGAATTAAAGGAGAGCTTTAAATAGCCTCAATACTGCAACCAGATCGCATTATTATTATATTGAGCTCTGAGGCGCCAGACCCTTAAGATGTACACACCTAATTTTTGTCACAAGAGTTACTGCCAGCAAGTTTTTTCCCTGGAGGAACCCCCAAATTGTAAGATAAAAAGCCTCTTTTTGTTTCTTGTGTGTTTTAGTAAATATTTTGTTTGGTGATAGGATTGATTGTTTTTTGTATATATTTATAATGTGATTGCATAGTAAATTTATCTATCCATACTTTTTTGTTTGTGTGTATATAAGTAACAAGATCTCAAATCTATTTACCCCATATTTGTGTAAATAAAGGACTGTATATACAATCTGTTTCATTTCTCCCTTAATTTCTTATGTCCGACTTAGTGTAGGAAGTGGGTTGGATAGATTGGGGTTAGAGTGTAGGCTTGGTGCCCGCTACAACTATTGGTGGACCCACTCCCCCAACTGTCCCCTAGACACTGCCATTGCCAGACTTAGGATAGGACACAGCTGCCTCAATGCTCACATGCACAAGCTGGGCCTGACTGACTCCCCACACAACCAGACACTCCAGACCATCTGCTACTTGACTGCCCCCACCACTACTCCCACCGCACTGCTCTCCTCCAATCATTGGCATTACTCCACATCCGCAGGCCAACAATAACAGACCTACTTGGAGGCTCCCAAGACCACAGCCTGGCCCTCAAGATAATCAAGTACACCAGAGTTTTCCTGCAGAGGACTGGACAGATCAATAGAATTTAAACACCCAACTGCCTAATACCAGCACCTTCGGGGCACCAGAGACTGGAACCACAACCAGAAAGGCCCCAAATCCCCAAGAAGAATCAGTGTTTGATCGGTGTTGATGATGGATCTGTAGTTAGTTCTGGATAACTTAACATTATTCCATTAATTAATTAAAAATTTTCTTTATATATTAATAATGATTAAGGTTTGCTGCACTTACTTTATAAATAGGTCATATAGACCTACTGGTCACCAGTAGGCCCCCTACAAAATGGAGGATGACCCTGAAGGGTTCTCACCTGATAATATAGACCTTGCATTTAAATATTTAATATCTCCTGTAAAAGAAGAGGATAAATTTCATGACAAACTTCTCCAATTTAGTATTGCTCTTCGAAACATTAATCTAGTTAATGATATTCAACATCATGATGTAACTTTTACCCGCCATATAAAAAATTGCCTTATCAGTACTAATACTAAGATTAAAGATATCTTCTTGGTACACATGTAGATAAGTGTGTACCGTAGAGTTGAAATAGTTAAAAAAAAGATTATATATATAACAAAAAAACAGCATGAAAAAAAAGAGCATGATGCACTAACGTTAGAATGTGTAAGCAGACTGGCCTTGAGCGGACCTTACGGTCTTTGCTGGTTCTTATTTCTGTGGTTCTGTAGTTCTTAGACAGTGCAGGTTTTCCACTAGGTGAATGGAAGGTAACATGCAAATTATTGTCAGATATTCCCAAATCATATGGGGTCATTGGCCCAATTGCTCTAAATGAAAATGTAGTTGAAATAAAAAGTGAATTAATATCTAAAGGCTCGTATTAATAAGAGAATCAAGAAAGACAACTCTCCAACACCATTCATTAAAATTGACTTTTCTGTTGAAAATAAGCCAACAATAATTAAAATATTTTACACTAACTTCTTTGTAAATGATTACATTCCACAACCAATACAATGTTTTAAATGCCAGAAATATGCACATACTTTAAATTCCTGTAGATCAAAAGTAAAATGCCTCATATGTAGCAATAACCACTCAGCTAAAGACTGCCCAAGAGAAACCTTGAAATGTGCAAATTGCAATTTAAATCATGTCTCAACCCTGGAGGGTACCACCTTTGACTATTTCTTGCCATTTCTCTGCTCCCAAAGCTTCTACTGTGCCAGGAATATTTGAGTATAGTTACCCCTTGACCAGTTAAGTGATCCAGAATATGTAATGTCAGGTAAGGCAGGTGTTTGAAAGATAGGAGAAATGAACCAGGATGTGACCACAGTGGGGGGGGGGATAATTCAGTGACTCTCTCAGGGTCTGTTGTTAGCACCAGATCTAAAATATTACTGGAAGTGATAAAGGTAGGTTCATGTACATATTTATGCAGACCACCCCACAAGGGGGGCAGCGATTTGCCTTCCTGGCCGCTGTGCTGACGGGACTCAGCATCCCAACCCCAGCGTAGCCTCTTGTCCTTCTTTCAGACAACCTCTCCCACAACTTTCTCTGGTTGACCTCTATTTTCACAGGGTAGATGCTGACCTTCTTGGCCAACTATCCTGGATCATGGCTGAGGAGGGAGGGGACAATGTTCCCTAACCCCTGAGCTCCGGTTTGAGATGGTGGGTTTTTAACAACCTGCTTCATCCCCACCCATACCTTCCTCACATCCCTTTTCCTTCTCTCTTCACACTCTATCAATTTCACTTAATGAGAAGACCCCTCTAACAGAGGTGTGGAAGCGAGTCAAAAGGATTTGGGGCAAGTTCTCGCAAGACCCCCCTCCAATTCTCCACGAGAATGGGACCCCAATCTCGGACCCCGCGTCCATGGAGGAATCCTTCGTGACCGCTTTCTCCGCATTCTCTAGTCGGGATGCTGCTCCGCCAGCATTCAATGTACGTTGTGATGTCGCGGAAGGCCGCTGGCTGGACTTTACCTCCAGAGGTGGAGAACGCTTCAACGACTGGTTTACTGTGTGTGAGTTGCGTTCCGCGCTTGCTTTGTGTGCGGACACCACCCATGGTCCGGAAGATTTCCCGTATACCATGTTTCGACACCTGGGTAAGTGAGGCATGTCCTTTTCTACTAGATTTGTTCAACAGGATCTGGGTAGAGGGTAACCTCTTGGACTCCTGGCGAATTGCTACTGTGCTAGCCTTTCGCAAACCGAGGAGAGATCATTCCACCCCGGCTTGTTTCCGCCCAATTTCTCTAACCTCCTCGCCGTAAGGGGCGCGGCGATTTGCCATCCTGGCCGCCGTGATCCAGCACTCCGTCCGGCCCCAGCTTAGCCTCTCTTCCTTCCTTCAGATAGCCCGATTTCTCCCCTACCTCGTCGCTTTTCATACAACCTCTCCCACAACTTTCTCTGGTCAGCCTCTAATTTCACAGGGTAGAATGCTGACCTTCTTCTCAAGCCAACCACCCCGGATCGGGGCTGAGGGGGGAGGGGACATTGTTCCCTAACCCCTCAGCTCCGGTTCGGGATGGGTTTTTTTTAACAACCTGCTTCATCCCCACCCATACCTTCCTCACATCCCTTTTCCTCTCCTCTTCACAACCTATATTTTTTACGCCGTGTTCAAGGTGGAGCCGCCATGCCGAAGGACTGCCAGGCCACCAGGCGGGAGGGGTGGTCCCGAATGGCGGCGCCTGGCTCTGCCGGGCTTGTAAGCACCTCTCGCAGTGTGGGCAACTGCGAGAGGTGATGAGCTATTGCGTCCCGTAATAAAAAGAGGGTCACCATGCCCATGAATGAAAAAAACCACCAAAAACCCAACCCCCAACTTCCCCAAGAAAATCGACGGAGCCGCCCTCGGGCAGCTCCACCGAGAAAATGGAGGTCCCCCCCCCGTGTGCTTGCGCAAGGGACCCTCCATAACTCTTTAACCGGAGAGGAGGCTTACTCCTCTCCTACGCCTACGGGTGTAGGGGACTCCCCCTCACCCCCTTCTCTGGAGGTGCTTTCAGGCACCTCCCTATCTCCAGCGGCAGTCCCTCCTTTGCTTTCTAAGGGGACTGCCAAGAAAGCCAGCAGGCAGCCCATTGCCGACCGCCCCTCGTGCAAGCGGCTCGGTAGGGCAAACCCCCTTAGGGGGGAGAGGGAAGCCAGGCCCCTTCGGTCGCTTCCCTCAAAAGACCTGCTGGCAAGAATTTTATACCTTGCTGGGGTCAAGGCCTGTGCCTCCCCACACCACCTGACTAGTGACAATACTGCCAAGGGGACCTGCGATGTCCTGGGAGGGGATGGCCAACTGGAGGCCCCTCCTGTGATAGACATGGTCCTTGAGGAGACCCAGCCTCAGATGGTAGGGCCTTCCATGGGGGGGAATTCGGGCTCGGCGCCAAGCACCGAACCCGAATCCGCCCCTATGCAAGGTCCTCCTCAAATGGCTGAGGGCTCCGAGGCAGTAAAAGGAGGGGAGGGATCTCCTCCGACAGGTGCCCCTACGACAACCAGGACCTTCTCCATTTCGGAGAGGGACCTGGCTGAGGCTGGTCCATCTGGCCTGGGGACTTCTGCCCGCGGAGGTGAAAAGCGGGTTCATTCCCCGCCCTCCTCTCCGAAAAAGAAAAAGAAAAAGACTAAAAAGACAAAAAAGACTCGGGGCTCCTCTCCATCCGCGGGGGCTGCGGGGACGGATGGGTCTGCTGCCACTCTGGCAAGCGACCAAGCCAAGATCGGCACATCCACCCCCTCTGCCCCCCCGGTCGCGGAGCCCCTGACAAAGAAGACTAATACCAAGAGTGCACAGGGTGGAGCCTCGATGACATCGAGGCCCCTGATTCAGAGGTTACCTGGCGTTTTCGAGCCCGCTGGCTTCAAACGCTTCCTCGTTATTCGCTCCACTGATGGCACCATGTTGTCCAAGGGCAACATGATCCATCAGAGGAGAGGATTAGCTAGTGCAATTGGTAGAGAGCCGAAGGTAACCCGTTTCTCGGACGGGAGCCTTCTGGCGAATGCGGCGAATCCCGCCGAGGCGGCCAAGATAAGTGCTCTTCGGACACTTCATGGCACCCCGGTGAGTGTGACACCGCACTCTACCATGAACTTTGTGAAAGGAGTAGTTTATGCGAGGGAACTCGTTGACTACTCCATTGAGGACATCACCTTAGAGCTGGCCGACCATGGGGCGGTCAAGGTCGAGCGTGTGATGAGAAAACAGGGAGGGGCCTCGAGACCCACCCCTACACTCTTCGTCACGTTCGACTGTGACAAGCTCCCTGAGTCGGTGCGTGCCGGTTGGTACCGCTACCGCGTGAAGGCATTCGTGCCACTTCCGCGGCGGTGCTATTACTGTCACCGCTTCGGCCATACGAATCGATCATGTAGACGTGCAAAATCGGGGTCACCCGAAGTCTGTGTAAATTGCTCCAAGGTCGCACACGATAAGTCCAAATCGTGTGTGGCCAAGTGTGTCAATTGCGGAGAGCCGCACCCTGCTTCTTCGAAGCAATGTGGTGCATATCTCCTTGAGAAAGAAATCCTGGCCGTTCAGGCCCAGGATCGACTCTCATTCCGCGAGGCTAAGGACTTGGTCCTGGCGCGCCCGGCTCTGCCTGGGACGTCATATGCCTCAATAGTTAGAAAGGCACCCTCTGCTCCTGGCCCATCCAGGCCAACGAGCACGGTTGTTTCCGCGCCCATTCGGAGCCCTTCTGCGGGCTCTACCCAACCCGGGCGCTCCCCTGGTAAAGCTGGCGGCAAAAAGGGTTCATACCCTGCCCCGGCTAAAACCAGGGCTCCCCCCTCTTCCCCCAGCGTGACCGTTTCCCGTAAGGCGAAACGGCCACGTGCCTCCACAGAGTCGTTAGACTCACAGGAGGCAACACCCCTGAAGATGGTCGCTAGGCCATCTTCCGGGGTTCCTAAAGCTGTCCTCCGAAAGGAGGACAGCAACAAAGGAGCTTCGGCTCCTTCGCCCACGCCCCGAGGTGGAGCGAGTGGCTTGGAGACGGTGGTTCCTCGAAAAGAGGGCCCCCCGCCTCCGAAGCCGCAACGCCCGCCTAAGGTTTCGAGGCGGAGGGAGGAAAAGACTCGCATGGCGAGCCCAACCTCCCCCAATAAGTCCTCGAAGGCGACAGCGCCTTCAGCGCCCGGGGTTCTGCCCCCGGGAAGCGTACGGCCATTCCCGTGAGGGTCTTCAATTCGAGGAGGGCCCCCGCGTCTCCTCCGAGCTAGGCCTGGAGGGCATATTCCTTCAATGGAATTGCCGTGGACTCCTGGCCAACTGGGAGGAGCTGCGGAGGCTCGTCTCGTCCCGTTCCCCGTTAGCTATTTTTTTGCAGGAGACCATGCTAGGTGCGTGCCCCCTCCCTGCCCTCCCGGGGTATAAGGGTCTTGCGACCCCACCACCGCGGGATGGCCGGGCTGGGGGATGCGCAGTTTACACCCGGCATGATGTCTCCGTTCTTCCTTTCTCTTTAGATACCTCCTTTCAGGCAGTGGCTGTGCAGCTGCACCTGGATAGGAGGTATACTCTGATTTCTGCGTACATTCCACCGTCAGCTGACTTCGACGCGGGGGACTTCCGCCGCGTCGTTGCACGGTTGCCGAGGCCCTATCTCTTGCTTGGAGATCTGAACGGCAGGCATCCTCTCTGGGGAGATTACTCCATAAATCCCAGGGGACAAGTCCTTGCCGATCTGATCGAAGAGCTTGAGATGGGTGTCCTAAACGTGGATGAGTTTACGCATCACTGTCCGAGAACCGCTTCATTTTCTTGCCTTGACCTATCTTTGTGCTCTTCGGATGCACAGCCTGATTTTGATTGGGGGGTGGTCGATGACCTCCATGGTAGTGATCACTTTCCCATTCAAATATCCTTTTCAGGGCAACTGCCGCCTGAGAGACCACCTCGATGGTGCTTGGCGCGGGCGCGGTGGCCTGCATTTCAGGAAATGACTGAATTCTCTATCTCAGTCGAGGAGTTTAGGTCGGTAGATGAGGCCGTTGAGTTCTTCTCCGGCAACCTCATCGCTGTGGGCCTGACTACTATTCCTAGGACGTCTGGCCGTTTTGCACGCCGACCACTCCCATGGTGGTCGGCCGAGTGTGAGACGGCCCTCAAACAGAAGCGTTATGCCTACATGCGCTATAAGCGCCGCCCGAACGATTTCACTGTCGCTGAATTTCGTCGGGCTAGGGCTAGGTTCCGGTATATTTCGAAGCTCGCCCGCCGCTCTTCTTGGCGGGCATACGTGTCTTCACTTAACGGGAAGACCCCTTTAGCTGAGGTGTGGAAGCGAGTCAAAAGGATTCGGGGCAAGTTCTCGCAGGACCCCCCTCCCGTTCTCCAGGAGAATGGGACCGCAATCTCGGACCCCGCGTCCGTGGCGGAATCCTTAGCGACCGCTTTTTCCGCATTCTCTAGCCGTGATGCTGCTCCGCCAGCATTCAATGCACGTCGTGATGTCGCGGAAGGCCGCCGGCTGGACTTTACCTCCAGAGGCGGAGAACCCTTCAACGACAAGTTTACTGTGAGTGAGTTGCGTTCCGCTCTCGCTTCGTGCGCGGACACCGCCCATGGTCCGGACGATGTACCGTACGCCATGCTTCGACACCTGGGTGAGCGAGGCATGGCCTTTCTGTTAGATTTGTTCAACAGGATCTGGGTGGAAGGTCTTCTCCCAGACTCCTGGCGAATCGCTACTGTGCTCGCCTTTCGCAAACCGGGGAGAGATCACTCTACTCCGACCGGTTTCCGCCCAATCTCTCTAACCTCTTGCGTGTGCAAGTTGATGGAGAAATTGGTAAATGTTAGATTAGCCTTTTTCCTGGACAGCGGAGGCCATCTGTCTTCCACACAGTGCGGCTTCCGCAAGTTCCACTCCACGTCGGATGCTCTGCTCCGACTGGAAAATGCAGTCTGCGAGGCTTTCCTTCGTAGACAGCACTACGCCACGGTCTTTTTCGATTTGGAGAAGGCCTATGATACCGCATGGCGATACGGTATCATGGAGACTCTCGACACGATGGGGGCGAGGGGACGCCTCCCAATGTTTATATCTGAATTTTTGCGAGATCGTCGATTCCGCGTACGGGTGGGGGGAGCTCTCTCCGGCCCAAAGGAGCAGGAAGAGGGTGTCCCGCAGGGAAGTGTCCTCAGTGTCACACTCTTTGCCCTGAGCATCAACGGCATCACCTCGGTGCTGCCGGAAGATGTTCTCGCTACGCTCTACGTGGACGACCTTTCGATCTCTTTTGGCGCGGCCCAGATGCCAACTCTGGAGCGTCGACTCCAACAGGCATTGAACCGCGTCTCTCGCTATGCCGAAGCGCACAGGTTTCGGTTTTCTTTGGCCAAGACTAAGGTGGTGCACTTCTGCCGCCATCCACGGCTTCACCCCGACCCAGATTTGTTTCTTAATGGGGTGCGCCTGGATGTGGTTGAGTCGCACCGTTTCCTTGGTCTTGTATTCGACCGACGCCTCACCTGGGAGGCTCATATTCACAGCCTTAGGGTCTCTTGTACCCGCGCCATGGACATTCTCCGTTCCGTGACGTTCAGCGCTTGGGGTGCTGATAGGGCTACCGCCTTACTTTTTTATCGATCCTTTGTTCGCTCGAAGCTCGACTACGGATGCGAGTTTTATGCATCCGCAGCCGAGCGTTTATTGCGGAAGGTGGATTCGATCCACCACACCGGCCTTCGCCTTGCGACCGGTGCCTTCCGCACTTCCCCCATTGAGAGCCTGTTGGTCGATGCTGGGGAGATGCCACTCGCTCTGCGCCGCGTGCAGTGCATCACTCGCCTGTTCGCGCGAGCCCGGCGCCTCCCTCAGTCGCCAACAGCTCTCACTGCATCCGCAGCTGATCTCGATGGTGCCTATGCCGCCGAGAGACGCCAGTCATACCCTAAGCCCTTTGGGTTTAGGGCCAGGAAACTCCTTCGAGAGCTAGATATAGCTCTCGGGCCGGTGGCGCCCCTGGTTCTGCCCAGGACGCCACCCTAGAGGGTACCACATTTGGCTATTTGTCGCCACGCCTCTGCTCCCAAAGCTTGTACTGCGCCGGGAGTATTGCGTTCGACCTTTTTGGAGCACACATCGTGTCACGCTGGAACCGTGCCAGTGTATACGGATGGCTCCAAGTCCCAAGAGGGGGTCGGCTTCCACGCCGTATCCCCTCTGTTTGAAGTCAGCGGGGCTCTACCAGGCGCTGCGTCTGTCTTCACGGCCGAGCTGGTGGCAATACACCACTCGGTACGGGAGATTACGCGACGTGCCCGGTTCGGAGACCGGATTGTGATCTATAGCGACTCACAAAGCGCCCTGAGTGCTCTCGGGGCATTGGAATCTCCGCATCCCCTGGTTCGCGATATCCGTGACGCCACGGTTTTGGCGAGCCGGGCAGGTGTCGAGATTATCTTCTGCTGGGTTCCTGGACATGTGGGAATTGCGGGGAATGAGCGCGCCGATGAGGGCGCCAAAGAGTCCGCGAGGACTCTGCGACCGGACCAGCGTTTCGCTCTTCCTCACACCGACTACATGGCAGGAATACGGGCAGCTCTTCGGACTGCTTGGCAAAGAAGATGGGAGACGGTCGAAGGGAACTTAAAGTTGCGTGCCATTTCGCCGCGACTGTTCCCATGGACCTATCCCCCAATGCCGCGGCGGCTTCAGGTTGCTTTCTGTCGTCTCCGAATCGGACACACTCGTGTGACGCATCGCTATCTGGTGGAGCGCTCGCCTGCGCCCTATTGCAACGACTGCGTCGTCCCCCAGACTGTTCGGCACATTCTTGTCGAATGTCCCAGTCTGGGTGATCTTCGCGCACGACACCTGTCCCGGTACCGGGATGGGCGGGGTCGCTACCGCCTGTCCCTTGTACTCGGGACGAGTGCGTGCACTTTGACTGGTTGACTTGCTAACTTTTGGGGGGAGGCCGGCCTTCTCCCTTTTTTTAACCAGGCTTAATTTTTGTTGTTGTTGTTGTTGTTGTTTTTGTTATTGTTTTGTTATTGTTATTTCTTTTTTGTTGTTCCCTGTTCTATTTTTTGAAGTAGCCTAGAACTAGGCTGTTTGTTTACGGCGACTTATGCCTAAGTCGGCAGTCGCCAGATAGCCCCTTAAATTAAAAAAAAAAAAAAAATCTCTAACCTCCTGCATATGCAAGTTGATAGAGAAATTGGTAAATGTTAGATTAGCCTTTGTTCTGGACAGTGGAGGCCATTTGTGTTCTGCGCATTGCAGCTTCTGCAAATTCCATTCCACGTCGGATGCTCTGCTTCGACTGGAAAATGCTGTCTGTGAGGCCTTCCTTTGTAGACAGCACTTCGCCACAGTGTTTTTCGATTTGGAGAAGGCTTATGATACCGCATGGCGATATGATACCATGGAGACCCTCCACATGATCGGGGTGAGGGGACGCCTCCCGGTCTTTATATCTGAATTTTTGTGAGATCGCCCCTTTATTTAAATAGTTTTTGTTGTTTTTTCTTATTTTAGTAGGTCGTATGTTCAGAAGCCAGGGGGAGGCAGACCTTTCCTCGACGCCTGAGCTTGGTTCCTGCTTATTACCTTTTTCTTTGTTTTATTTTATTGATGTTTTTTATTTGGGGTTTTTTTAGCATCTTTTAAAGATGCCTAATTTTAGGCAATGTTGAATACAGCGACTAATGCCCAAGTAGGCAGTCACCAGATGAGCTCTTAAAAAAAGAAGAAATTGGCTCGTATGAGGGACAATGTCTGACAAGGTTATTTGTTTACTGGGTAGAAGGTCTGTTACTACCTCATTAAATTTAGACTGGTGGGTGTCTATATTTTACCAAGTCCCCATAACCACAGAGTTGATCCTTCTTTTCTCACTCCCTAGATTTTATGATTTCTTCTCTGATTAACTTTTGAATCTCTTTGGACCCAGGGAGACAAAGAGCAGATGGCGCACTCGTATTCAGTGCAGACTTGAGATTAGCAACATCAGCTTGTAATTCATGAACACTATTAATAAGTAGTTTGAGTATTATCATCTCATCATGGAGGGTACGTACAGTGCTGGCTAATGTTTTCACTGAATCAAGTACTTGGGCATATTCATTAGGGAAGGGCAGGCAAACGAAACTGTTGCCATCCTTACACCTCTTACACAAGTAACTTAGGCTAGATAGTTTGCTTAAATGTTTGAATATGGGATTGGGAATTTCATCACAAATCTGTTAGCATGAGTCCAATTGCCACACCGATCACACCCTATAGAGTAACATTACAAGCACCGCAGAGATAGTTGGGCCACTTTAACAATGTAGCTTCTGCCATGTTGCCACCAAAAGGGGTAATGGTTAATTTTATGTAATCAAAATTTAGAATACACGGTCACACCATTGGTGTAGCTAGGAATTTGGGAGCTGCAATATTTTTTGTGCACTCTGGTATGTCTGATGGTGTATCAAATAAAATAAAAAATAGTAAGACACTTTGGCTAAATTTCAGAATATGCCCACCCTCAATTTTTGTGGGCACAAACTTTGGTAATATCAGACGATGATAGTGCCATCATTCCAAGGGTTTTAGAGCCTTCTATTCAATAAAAGTTATAGTGGAAATGTTATTCAACTCAATTAAAATATGATACAGACATTTTAATTAACCAATTTGAAAGAAAATACAGTTGATTTAAATGGCATTTGGGGATGAGGCTTATATGTTTGAAGTCAAGAAATACGGCATAAAAACTTACGTGGCCTAATGCTAAACTTTTAGAATTATGAATAGTATGAGTTTATTTAAAAATAGAAGGGTTGCAACCCCTACAATTAAAGGGGTTATGTGTGGGAAAGACCCCCATTTTGAAATTACTTTAAAAAATGATCATTTTTAGATGGGAAATAGCCTAAAGTAGGCAGCACTATCATCGTCTCAATTTACCCCAATTTCTAATTATGATATTTCAAAAAATTGATTGGCTTGGGAGCAACATTGTTAGTTGAAATAACATCATATTGTATTATATATCATTTTAAAGGGAATTTTTGTCTGAATTTAAATATGATGTAGACATTTCCTATTAATCAGTTTTAAAGAAAATATGATTGATTTAAATAGCATATGGGGGCGAGGCTTATATGTCTCAAGTTAAGCAACACACTATAAAAACTAGAGGCCTAATGATAAGCCTTTTCAAATTAGGAATACTATGAGTTTGAAATTGCCATGGATGAAATTAGTGCTCAAAATTATTTATATATCCGAAAGAATTTTCAATTTAACCTATTATTTGCCTGAGGGCCTTTATTAAATCCTCGATTCAGTGCTATGTAATCTCCCGAGGACCTTATTTTCAAACTTTTATGTTAGTGATTAATCATCTAATTAAAATATATAAATGGCTTAGGTCAGTCCTTCTTTGTTTGTAAACCGAGATTTATGAATGAAAATAACTTGACTTGGTTCTAGGCCACACCACAAGGCAACCCAAAAAAGGGGCTGATTTATACCTCACATCTGTGTAAACACCCATTTTTTGATGACTCCTTTTTTTTGTTCAATACACTTATATTTTTTTTTTCATCCAATTAAAATGAGGAAATGCCTTAATTTAGTAGGTATGTTATTCAAAGCACACAAATGAGAAAGCCTATTTTGTCTAAAAAATAGAACTTTAGAGGTTAAAACTAGGGCCTGAGCAAAATTTAAGATATAAAATAGTTTCCCATGAATAAAAGCAATGTTTTCTATAAGAGAGAGAGAGATTTTAAATCAGAACTGATTTAAAACACGAGTCTATGAAAATTTGTGGAAGAACTGAGAATTATCAATCAATTATAAATAGGTAGGTTATTAAAATATAATTTTTAAATTATATAAATAGAATAATTCTTTTTAATTAAAATGATATATTATTTGATTTATAAAAAAGGATTAAATATTTTAATTATTTTTGATAACAGAGTACCATTTGTAATTTTGCGGGGAGAGTTTGAGCAAATTAGAGCGCGCGCTTTAAGGGTTAAATAAAAAAAAATATGTTTTTTACCTAGCATGCTCTATTTAATTGGCTGAATAGGCTTTCTCATTTGTGCCTTGAAACAACATGCTAACCTAAGGCATTTCTGCATTTTAATTGGATGAAAACACACACATAATTCTGTTAAACCAAAAGAAATGGAAGAGTCATCAAAAATCAAGTGGGAAGAAGACAAAATCAACCTGTGTGGTGTGGTTTTGCTGAAAAAAAAATTGGTTGAAACTGGGTCAAGTTACTCTCATTCATAGATCTGTTTACAAACAGAGAATGACTGAAGAAAGGCATATGTATTTTAATTTAGATGATTATCACTAACATAAGGGTGTGAAACAAAAAAAATGGAGTCATCATAAACAAATGAGTCTTAACATGAGTCTAATTTCAAAGGCTACAAAAGCCCTAACAGGCGTTTAGCAGCACTGAGTCGGTGGCCTTGAAAGGCACTCCAACGACACATGGGTTAAAAATGGTGGGAGGTATGGGGGCGAAGTCCCCATTTCAAAATTACCTTAAAAATGATATATAAAACACTTTTTTGGAATTTGCCCAAGAAAAACATTACATTAAAAACAATTGTTTATATAATTGGAAATTTAACTGACACTTTAATAGGGAATACTTATAGATATATGATTAAAAGAATAAACAAAATGTGAAACTGAAATATTACATATTGAATGAATATACTAGTCAAAATTCACATTGATACATTCCATCATTCTGATACAGCAACAATACAAGTAATTATAAAGATGCTTTAATATAGAATACTTATGTATGATGACAAGAAATAAACTACAAAATGTGAAATCTATATCAATTCATATCATGCTTTCAGTGCAGCAAAACATCTAGATTAATACTGTCCAGTACTTTTTATTTTACTGATATTAAAGTCAATCTGCTGAGTCTTTCCTGTGCTATTGTGTTTTGTAGATAGGTTTTGATCAATTTAAGTTTTGAAAATGATCTCACACAGGATGCAACAGAGGTGGCCTGAGTTAGTAATATTTGCATAGTAGTTGCCAGATTTGGGCACACATCATTACCATATGATGCCAATTTCCTCAAGATATCAACTGGTGAATTAATTAGGTAATGATTTATTGATGAAAAGTGTTTGTGCATCCATCAGAGACATCATTCTAAGAGAGGTTTGGTTGTATTTCATCATACAAACTGGAAAAATTAATACATCTTTTCATCAATGTTTCATCATCCATAGACTTCAACAACTCATTTTTGTTCAAGAACTCCAAAAGTGCCCACATGATTTTCCAGCCTATGAAATCTGCCCTCCATCTCCATATTAAGTCTGTCCAGTACTTCTGTCGCTACATGCCTAAATTGCATTTCCTTTGACAGTCCTATATCTGAAATTCCCTCTCCATATATTTTTTTTCTATTTCTTTTAGTCACAGGAAAAACAGCAATCACTTTCTGGATGGATTGAATGATCAGTTTCTCTCTTTCCTTGTCATTTTGCAGAAAGCATGAAGTACTTTCTAACGCTTCAGCAGGCTCCTTTATGTGCAGCCTAAGCTACCGTAATTTCTTTTGAATTATAATGATTGGACGCAAGAGGTTCGACAAAGATTCTAAGTAAGCAAAAAAGTCATAATTTTCAACTGCATGAAGAAAACTGTGCACTGCTTCTATTTTCCACACTCAGTTTTTGATTCAACAAGTTTCTCCAGCCACTGAATAATCTCATCTAGATGCAATAAAATTGCTGTTGTAGCTTTTCTTGCAGACCACCTTGCACTACTCTCTTTCTTTAGGCTTCCTGTGCAAGTTTCTTTCAATTTAGCCCATCTCTGAGGTGAATTAGAAAAAAAAGTTGAACAATTCATGCACAGTTCCCAAAAAGTGACAATGGTTGAGTCTACCTCAGCAGGTTGAGTGAGTGGTAATCACAATTCAGAAATGTTGCCTTTGGATTGATATCTAAGAGGAATTTCTGCAGGCCAGACAGATGACCACACATTGTGGCTGCATTGTCATATGTTTGACCTCTGCACAGAGTAAAATCCAGTCCAACGTCTTTGATAGTGTTCGGAATCAGTTTTTTTATAATGTTGTAACCAAGAAATGATTCCTTGATTTCACAATATTCTACATCCAAATACCAAACTATGAGAGATACTTTTTCTTGGAGAGAAACATATGGAGTAGAATCAACCATCAGAGAAAAGTAGCATGCTTGCTTGACCTCCCAACAGTAGATTCTCTTAATTTTCTTTCCCAGGAAATTCATTCTGAATTTCAGATGAGAATGTGTTTTTCAATATTCAATTCTTTCTGTGCTGTTGCATAATATTATAAAACTGCAAAAAATTTCAACGATGTGGCCATGCAAGCTTAAGTTTGTTTTTGCCAAGTACTTGATAGCTGCTGCTACATGCTTCGAAATTTGTCTGCAATACTGCTGATTTTTAAAAAAATTTGAATATGAAACATTTGATAAATCATCTGATTCTGCTTATATCTTTTCTTCCTCTAACTTCCACTTCAAAAAAGCTTGTCTGTGATAGACTCCTTCATGTTCTTTCAGTCTCTCACACTTCTTCCATTTTCTAAAACTATCTCCAGCCTTGCCAATGCACATGGAAAACAAAACAAGCATCCTGCAAGTAAGTAACCTACAAATGAAATATATTTCACCCTATGCTGTGGGACTGAATGCACCTTGGTGACAGTGTCTTTAAAATAAAGTTCTAATTCTTAATATGAATATTAATAAAATTCCTGTTTAGTATAATACTAAATATTACCTCCCCCACACTACACATTCTGGTGGCTGGGTGCTCTTACAAGCACTGACATCTGTCAGTAGGGTGGGTCATACTTTAGAATTTTATAAAACTGGTGATGAGGGGTATTCAAATGATGAATATTGGTGAAAAGAACATACTTTTGGCAGAAAAGTTTAATTCTGATTGATCTAACTACATCATTCAAAGTTGAAATATTGTTAGTTCTGGGTCATTTACTATATTTTACTTTTATTTTAGTTCCCCATAAAAGATCAAATTTACTGCTTTCTATCATCAATACATTTATGTAGTCTGAAAGATATTTGTCTAAAAAAATGTATTAAGAGCCAGGGTTGGCATGATTAAAATCAAATGATTTTAATCAAGCGATTTTAATCGATTATTAACACCGGGGAACAATTTGAAAAAAAAATTCTGTTGTCAAGGAGCTTTCCTATTGGTCCGGAATATCTGTTGTTAGATAGTGTTGAGCCATCTAGGTTGATAATTAGATGATGGAGAGGAGTTCCCCCAGTATGCAGGTTACAGACCAACCAAACAAGCTTTTTGCCCAAATGGAGCTCCTACAGGGCTTTCTCTATTGGAAATAGGACCAGTAAACCACAGTCGCTGGCTGACCACAGCTAACTGACTTCTTCGGCTGTGGGTGTCAAAGCATGAGCTCAAAGAAAAAGCCTTTAAGAATCTACGACTGCTGGTTTAACGTTAAGGTTAAGCACTCTTGGACCGAGGGACCTAGGCACATTCTTTATCAACTTCACTGCCTTAAGTCTCAGAGGAAGGAGGTATTTGATATTGTTTTGCCAACTGTTAAAAGATCAGCTTGGTATGAATACAGTGAAACCATTCTCCAAACCCTCCTATGCTCTGAAGATCAGGTGGAGAGAACTGAAGGGGTGAAAAGAATCCAGACCATCAGGGTAGAAGGGGACCCAGATACTCAACTGGGAGACTCCTTTGTAAGGCTTAGAAGGACACCAGGCATCAATTGTGATGCTACCATGATTGGAGATCTGATCAAATGGTCAGAGGATGTCTCTGAGCCACCTCTCACTTGCTCTTTAAGTACTTCTGAATTGAAAAATTTCATTGACTCTCCTACGAATGTACATGACTGGCATTGAGAGGATTGTAAGAATGGTGACTGAGGCTTCTTCCAAGTATTTCTCACATGAAAAGAGGGATGGAGGAATTAGGGCATTAGACAAGTAGACGTCTGATGTCCAGGAATGAGTCACAGCAAGATTTTTATGCTCTCATGAAGTTTAACTTTTGAATATGACCCAAAGTGACCCATGCATCTCCCTGTGGAGCTTTGCATACACTTTTCTCACTCAATAAACATGTAAATTTGAGATTACTTTGTGTTTGTGTGTACTTGGATTAAATAAAAATAGGTTACATAAGCTTGTGACAAAAGGGAAAAATTGACTTTTATTTAAATGGAAATTGATGTAGGTAGGAGCAATTATATATCAAAATAAAGTTCTTTTTCAAAATCTACACTGGAAAATCTATCATTTAAGCACCCCTCATGCCCTAATCTGCCAGTATACAAGAAAAATTGGATAGATTTTATATCATGACAAGTCAAAACAAAAACAAAGCCCATTTCAACATTGACATGGGAGTCTTTAATGCAAAATTGGGCAAGGCGTTGAGTCATACATGGGAAAGTTATCAATAAGGGAACAATATCTGGTTGACTTTACATTGCCTCAAGACCTCAAAATTGCCCTTTGAAATGATTGCAGCACCAAGGGAGTCTGTAGGAGACATTTTGAAAAGTTGAGACCCAGCTGCAAAGCCTCCTCCATCAGCTGAAGGATTTGAGGCAGGAAAGGCTTGGATGCTAGGCCCTCAAACTTTTACCTCTAAGCATCTATGGTCATCCCAGTGAGGGTCTTATTCTCAAAGAGGACCTCAGTGGCTCTATAATTAGACCTGGGAAGCATTTTCCTTCAATGGAATTGCCATTGACCCTGAGGTAATTGGGGAGGAGCCACAGAGGCTTGTTTCATCCCATTCCTTATTAGCCATCTACCTTCAGGAGATCATGTTCGATGTATTCTCCCTGCCCACCTGCCCCAAGGGGATGTGAAATTTATACCAGATGTGAGCAGGTTAACTGTCCAGTGTCCACGTATCAGGATGAGTGGGGTCATTACTGTTTGTCTCTTGTACTGGGGATGGATTCGTATGCACAGACTTGCGCACTATCTGACTTTTTTGGAGGAGGATAGCCTCCTTTTTTATTACTTTTTTTTGTATGTCTCATGTTCCTGCATTGGGGGGTGGAGGTGGGCCTCGCCACAATGCCAGTGTGTGTTTCCTTCTTGCACTTTTGCTTATTTTTGGTTTTTATTTGCTTGTTTCTTTGCTTTTGTTTTGTTTTGGTATGTTTATTTTTTTGCATGTTTGTTCATTAATCTAGCCTAGTATTAGGCTGTAGTGTGATTATGGTGACTTATGCCCTAGGAGGCAGTCACCAGATGGGCTCCTTTAAAAAAAAACCCAGATGTGATCAAACACAGATTCACTAGTGCTTTAAGTATTTTTATCTTGTTTAGTATTTCCAAATAAGATTTTTCAGCTTTTGACAGTCTAAAAATTGGTCATGAATCTTAGAATTTAATTATATCATGAAATTTAATAAAAATTTTACTCTTTTCCCAATAGGTCCTGTTTCAGTGATCTAAAATGTTATGGTAAGCATAAACCTCAACTCAACCTTTATTAAAAGTTTTGTCAAAAGTGTACTTACAAAGGCAAATTGTAAAATAAAAAAGAAAAGAAAAAGATATATTGTAATTTTTTTACTAGTCAAGATATTGCCTTTATATATATATATATATATATACACACACACACACATATATACATATATATATATATATATATATATATATATATATATATATATATATATATATATATATATATATATATATATATATATATATATATATATACACACACACACACATCTACACAGTTAACCCTCGATATAATGAACTATATGGGGCAGGGGGTCATTCGTTAAAGCCGAAAGTTTGTTAAATCCGATGGGTGTTAAAAGCAATGGAAATAACGAACCAAGTTCGTTATGGATCTGTAATACATATGTAATTACTAATAAAGTTAAGTGGACTACACAACATAGTATTGATACGAACCTTGCACTGTAGGAGACATGTGACACACCAACACTCACTCAGGCTGGTGGGAACGCTTGCCTGTTAAACCTGATGGAGTTCGGCCAGGAAATTTGGTTCATTATATCTAGGGTTTACTGTATATATATATATACAAAATTAGGCTTTGTCTAAATTTAACTTGATTGTGATAGGGGAAAAAAAAACAATATTTGTTGACTCATGTATTCAAGTTATGCAGTCCCAAATGGCTATAAATATAGTTTTATTAGTGAATTCTATGCTTTCTTGTAGTATATAGGTAAGTAATCTCTTTAAATAACCTACTTGATTAAAAATATTATTTTCCAAGATACTCACTCCATTAATCTCATAGCTGTGGATGATGATAATTTTGATCTATAATATTAAGTTCACTATAACAAAATGTATTGACAAATAGTTTAATTGTAACTGATGGGAACTCTGGCCTCTCTTCACCTTAAAATAAGTTAACGGTTACAAGTAAATAAATTGGTCTCTATACTATCATCAAAGTTAGTGGGAGTATTTAGTTTTTTATTTTGTCTCTGATGATGGCCAGTTTTTTTGTTTTTTTTATTAAAGTGAAAACAAACAGGCCATGTCCTGTAGAAAATTTGTTACGAGTGGTAAAGATAAAGGAAGTGAAATTGTGTGGAAGATATGGAGCTGCAGATCCTTCTGCAGGTAGCAGGTGTTGGGGCCAGGAGGATATGTAGTCCTAAAGTATGATTGTCCATGCTGTGCTGACAGGACTCAGAGCCCTGTCCATCCCCAACTTAGCCTTCTTTCACACTTCCACTAACACCTTCCTCCAACAGCTCCCCTCTTCTCATTCAGAAAATTTGGCTTGACTCTCCACTTGTGGCAGGTCCCCCTTTGCTTTCTCAGAACACGACAGGCTGCCTCAGCCCCCCTGATGTTGGCAAATGAACCACCTCAACTCCTTTAGAGTGGTAAGAGGTGGTTTAGCTTCCTGGATATTGCCAAATGGGAGCCGGTATGCCCACTCCCCTTCTCTTCCCAATGCAGGTTGGCATGCTGACCCCACTGATATTCATGACAGGCCATAAGCCCTTTGAGTCCCCAGTCAGGATAGCTGGCACCTTGTGTGGAAATCGTGAAGATGGTCCTGGAGTTTACCTCTCCACAGATGGCAGGATGTACATAATAATAATAAATTTCTTATAATGCGCTCTTCAAGGCCAGAGGCCTTCACAGAGTGCATGTTCAGCTGTGGGCTAAGATCAGGGAGGTGAACCTTGGTCTTGTGACAGGCACAGAACCTGCATGGCACCTCACAGACTGACTAGGAGAGGAGGAACCTCTTCTCTCTACTGATGCCCCCTTGACAACAGGTACATTCCCTGGCAGGCCTCTCCAAAGAAGAAGAAATCTAAAACTAGGGGTTTCTCTCCTTCTGCAGGTACTCGTGAGATGGATGGGTCTGCTGTCATTTTGGCAAGTGACCAGGCCAAGACTAGTACATCCAGCCCTTGGGTGGATAGGCCCAGACAAAGACCAGTCACAATGCGCTGAGCAGAGCCTGTATTACTTTGGGACCCCTCATTCAGAGATTACCTGTCATTTTTTAGCCCACTGGCTTCAAGCACTTTCTGGTTATTTGCTCTACTGATGGCAGCATGATGGCCAAAGGCAACTTGATCCATCAGATGAGAACATTAGCCTGCTTGATTGGTAGAGAGCTGCAGGTGACCCATTTTTCACATGATGAATGGGTCAAACCCTTCCACGGCTCTCCAGTGAGCATGTTGCTGCACTCTACTCACCATGAACTTCATAAAAGGAGAGTAGTTTATCCGAGGGAACTCAATAAAGACATCATCTTAGAGCTGGCCAACCATGGAGCGGCCAAGGTTGAAAATTTGATGAGAAAGTAGGGAGGTTCTTGAGACACACCCCTACACTCTTTGTCACGTTTGACTGTGACAGGCTCCCTTAGTTAGTATGTGCCGGTTGGTATCACTACTGCATGAAGGCATTTATGCAGCAGAGGTGCTACCATATCAATCACTTGTGTAGATATGTAAAGTCATGTTTACCCAAAGTCTGTATAAGTTTCTTCAAGGCCTTACTTGATAAGTCCCTATTTGTGTCATTTGCTTCTTCTAAGCACTGTGGTGCATATCTCCTGCAGAAGGACATTCTGCCCATTCAGGCTGCGGATCCTCTGTCATTTTGTGCTGCTAAGGACTTTCTCCTGACAATCAAAAGGCTGACTGGGATGTCTTATGACTCAATTTAAAAAAAAGGATGATCTCTCCTACTGGCCCCTCCAGGCCTATGAGCATGGTCATTTTTGTGCCCATTCAGAACCCTTCTGCGGGTTCTACTCCCTCTCCCTAGTGATCCTCAGGTCGAGCTGATGGCACAAAGGGTTTGCACCCAGCCTCAGCTAAAACCAGAGCTCCCTAGGGCTGCTTTCCTGAAAGGAGAACAGCAGCAAAGGAGCCTTGGCTCCTAAGCCCCCACCCTAGGCTAGAATGGGGGTCTCAGAGACTATGGATCCTCGAAAGGATGGAACCCCATCTCTGAAGCTGCCCCACCTATAGTGACCCCAACCTTCCCTGATAAGTCCTTGAAAGTGACAGATCCTTGTTGAGCCAATAAGGCCCCTAATTCTGCCTCCCAGAAGCTTAGCGCCATTCCTGTGAGGGTCTTCTTTTTGAAGAGGGCCCACCGCATCTCCGAGCTAGGCCTGGAAGGGATATTTTTTCATTGGAATTGGGCCAGACTCGAGGCTTTCCAGGAGGAGCTGTAAAGGTTCATTTGCTCCTGTTCCTTATTAGCTATTATTTTTGCGGGAGACCATGGTGAGCATATGCCCCTTGCCCACCTACCCGGGGTATAAAGATTTTGCAACCCCATGACTATGGGTTGGGGGCTGGGCAGGAGGATGCACAATTTGCACCTGGTATGATGTCTCTATTCTTCTATTTACTATAAATACTTTTTAGGCACTACCAGCGCAGCTACACCTGGATAGTAGGTATACTGTTATTTTTGCATAGATTGCACCATCACCCAACTTTGACTCGGAGGACTTCTGCCATGTCTTGGCAGTTGTCGATGATCTTTCTACTGCTCTTGGATTTGAATGGGAGACATCCCCTCTCGGAAAATTACTTGATCATTCCCTGGGCGTCAGTCAGGTCCTTGCACAATAAGAATTTATTCTTATTGTGGCAGGTTTGACTTTTTTAGTAATTCTACCACAAGTGCCACTTTAGTGTAAAAATTGTCAGTAATTACATGGTAACCTTTGTTTAATAAATTACCCTCATAATATGCATAATTATATGTGCTAATCTTTCCGGCTTATCGGATGCATAAAAGTCTCTCCCAGAATATAAGTCCACATAAACTACAGTGGAGACTCAATACTCAAACTTAATTCGTTCCAAATGGATGTTCAAGTATCAAAAAGTTTGACTACCGATACCCTCTAAATCAGGTAATTCATTCTAACCTTAGCAAAACCTTAAGTTTACAAAAATTTCAATGTAAATTCTTTTAGAATTTTGATTTGTACTTACCGTAAGTAAAGGCTGGTGATGGATAACGTATGAGAGGAGGGAAGAAGGGTGAGGGAGGAGGAGGGAGGTTATTCATTGGAGGACGAGTCACTATCCATGAAAATGTCTGGTAATTCGTCTCCTGGTGTGATTCCTGTGAACCCACTAGTGGAGGGCTGTGGCTCACTAACACTTGCACTCTCACTAGATTCCTTTTTCAACAAGAATCTGTCTAATGTGATCTGCCTTTGCCTTTTTTTTTAAAATGTCTCTGAAATGCTGCATCAAATTTTCATCAAACTGGTTTATGTTTCTGTGTACGGCAGCAATATCAGGGTGGCACCTCTCCAAAAAGTTTCCCAACTCTGTCCACTGCCGCAAATATTTCTTGAACTCTGCAGTGGAGACTCTTTCCTTGCTGTTCCCCTCCTTCTCCCCTGAATACAGCTCCTCAGTTACCTCCTGCAGCTGTTCCTGGTGAAGTTGATGCAGCTCATCAGTGGTGAGGTCTTCAGAGTGTGCTTGCACCAGCTCCTCCACATCATCATTGTCCACCTCAATGCCTATGGCCCTCCCCAGAGAAACAATGTCCTCCACCACTGAAGGCTCCAATCCCTCAAAATCCAGCCATCTACCTTTCATTTATCCACACCATCAACAATTTTTCCATTTCTTCGGCTGCCGCAGGTCACTTAAGTTGCTTTTTCACACCCATCGCCACATCAACTTACTTAATGGCCTCCTTGTTCCAGTATAGTGGCTACTGTAGATTTCACCATACAATACTCAGCTGCAAGATCGGTGATTCTTGCTCCTTTCTCGTATTTATCAATAATCTCCTTTTTCCGTTCAATGTTCATCACTACATTCTTCCTTACAATGGCACCTTTGGTGCCATTGTAAGTTTCTAAATGAAAAACCACAGACAGAACACAGGAGAATGTTGTTGTACAACCATGTGTGTGGACATTCGAGTACCAGATATTTTTTTGAGTACCAAGTTGAACTTTTGCATTCGAGTATCAAAAAGTTTGACTTCCAAGACATTCGAGTATTGAGTCTTCACTGTACTGGATATATCTTTTGAAATGAACTGTGATGGGACATAATATTCTTTGAATTTATTTATTGCAGTGATCCAATAATTTACAGACTTTGAACCAGGAATTGAATTTATCTACACTATTTTTTTTGTCTATCATTAATGGGCAAATTAAAAAACTTTGAATGAAAGAAAATTGCAATGTTTTCATATCACTAAATCCAGTTTTTGGACTTACTTGGGTGTCCCAGTTCTTCAACATCTTTTATTACTATCAAACCCATATTAAGACATACATGAGAATCTTTTTATAGTACTTACATCCACAGAACACCAAGTATGGAAGCAAGGGTGTGGTTTATTTTGCAGCCCATTTTGTTTTCTGTTTTTGTTTTTTTAATCAGCAATGCATATGTATTAGCTTCCTTAAAAAATAAAATAAAAATTTCTATTGTAAGGAAAAGTTTGCATATTTTATTGGATCAGAATTTCATGGTCAAACATTCATTGGCCTGTAAATTTGAGGTAGAAATGTAAACTTTGTTCTGGGTGTAGCAGTATCCTTTGTAGGATACACACTGACCCATCAATTAGCAGCATGCATTACCTCATTTTGTTTATCATTTCCACCTGAAGAATGGGACTCATTCTCATAACTACTCACCCTTCAACACCAGAAACAGCGCTCTTTTACTTGTGACTCATAGTTTACAAAGCTGGGTGAATTTTCTTTACTGAAAATTGTGTATCGATGCTATATAAGATCAGTTGAAACTGGGTCAAGAGACTCTCATTTGTAAATCTTTGCTGACATGCAAATTAATACTCATTTAAGGTATTGCTGCATTATAATTGGCTGAAAAGACACTGATATCAAAGTTTGTACCAAATAAATGACTAAATAATTGGAAAAATTGGAGTAATTAGTTATTTAGAGTCAGACAACAAAAGGCCATCAAGCACTTATCCAGCACTGACTCATGGGCTTTGAAAGGACTTTGATTTTCCAATGGGTTAAATAATTCTTAACATATTAAAAAAAATTCACAAAAGTTTATGGCTCTATGCTTTAATATCATAAATAGTTGATGAACCCACATGAAAGTTATAGCAGATGGCAAGACACAAAAAGCAGGCAACTTATGAGCTCAGTTTAAATATAGTTTTTAGAGCTACAGGGTAGCGTAGAGAGTAAGGTGCCTGCCCCATTTGATCTCATCAATGTCGATCATTGTCCCAATTCTCATCACCATTCCAAAATTCTTTTCCTTTTACCATCCTCTCATCTTTCTCACTATAACTAGTGACCCTGGGTCAGTAGAGATTTTCTCCTTTGTTAACTCTTGATAGATGGAACCTTAGAAGTGGTGAAAGAAAACTATGTTCTAGCAGATAGAAAGACAAAAAAAAGTGTCCAATTATAGGCTCAGTTTGAACCTAGCTTTTTTTATCTGTGGGATGACCTAGTCAGTAAGACACCTGGCCCCATTTGATCTCAATGTTGTATTCAATGCTTCAATTCTCATCACTGTTCTCAAATTCTTTTCCTTCCATCTTTCTGTGCTTATTATAAAATTTCATTAAATTCTGCCTGCTAAAACCCTTTTCAAGCCACTCAATCTACCTTTTGTTTGATAGTCATGACAAGATTCAATCTAATATACCTTCTGCTTGATAGTCAGAACAAGATTCAATCTATCTTCTGCTTGATAGTCAGAACAAGATTGCATTTAGAAACATTAACTATGGGAGAAAAAATCCAAAGAATCTTTAGCCTGTAAACAATAAACTGAGCAGGAAAGAGAGTGCAAGCACGTGGAAAATGAGGAAGATGAAGGGGTAGCAGAGTTTCCAGATTGGCACTACAGTATTTCTATCATTTAATTATTTTACTTTGTTTCTGGGAATATTAATGGCTATTTTATTTTAATATGAATGTATAAAATAGAGTTTAGGTTTAATCACTAGTTTCAGAAAATGAATCTTTATGGTAACTACCATATCTTGTAGCAATCATAGTTTAGAAACCCCATTAAACCAAAAGATTTACTTTCTTACTTTACTTTGTTGCCCTTAAGTTCTCTTCAGTCATAATTGACACCATGCAGAAATGATGTCATGGCGAGTTAACTAGATGTTATTCAACCTTTGTGGTGCAAATAATGAAACAAGAACTTTAGCTCAAGATAAAAACATTAAGAATTATAAATTTTTAATATACACATTAATCTTTTAATTGCTACTGTTGAGAAACGATGAAACATATAATTTTACTCATGAAATAGAGGGTTAATAGACAGTTTAAGTAAATCAATACAAAGCCAATAATTTCAAGTGTACAAAAAATGCAACAGTACAAAGATGAAATAAGAGAAAATACTCTATAAATTCTGATAAAAACTGGATTTCTAACTCCCTTAATTTTGTATGTATAGTATTAAAGATTGACTCTCCTAAAAAGCAAACTTGCATTTTTGTGAACTGAGGGTAAACTCAAGAGACCTGAATCCCCTCCTTGTTCCTTGGGTCACAAATAGTCTTCTTTTGGTTACTCGGGGATATGCACTAATACCTGTTATGCATATTCAGGTCCACTCGCTACACTTTACAAATCACTTTCCCTATGCTTTTGGATGAAGTGCTACTCTATTTCAAGATGCTATACTACAATTTGGGTATTTTTATGGTAGGCTCAAGAGAGTTTATGCCCTCTGTCCCAAGTAGTCTCCTCTTTCAATTATTTGGACTAAGTATTGTATACATATTTTTATTTCCTCTATTTACTCACTTTCTCTAGGAATGCCTGAAAGAGATACTTTTGTTTGATTTTCACTTAAGTAAATAATAGGTCAATTTCAGTTGCTATGGCTTCCATTACCCCCACTAATTGTACTGCCCTCTTAGTCTAGCATAACAATGTTATAATAGGTTGGGTTTTTTTTAGGTGTAATATAAAGCCTAGTCATTAATTCAAAATGGGCTGTTGTTGTAGTTCTGAAGATAATAACTCTATTCAGGTAAGAAACTTTTTTTCTTCAAGTTCTAATTATGGAATGTTTAGTTTATCTTTAAACTAATTTGATAAAGTTTTTATACTCGTTTGTGCTCTTTTTGAAGCATTTTCTCATTGGATGCCTAGAGTTTAATGTGGAATCCCAATCATAAGTATCTACAGTACCTGGAAAGTTTTTGTATCAGTTTCAGGTAATTTTTATTTCTACAGAAAATGTTTGGCCAGTAACTCAATAAATGTTTAAATAAATTTTAGGGGCATCTACATATATATTCTTAGCTTTTATTCATATTTTATTACATGTCCCTTTTTTTGATAACAACACTACATACCAAAACCAACACAGCAACCACATATACTACAATGATACATAAACACACTCAAACAATAGCTTATGCAAATAAAATGACAACTTCCACTCCCACAACAGACACCCAAGAATCATACTGAATAGACAACTCTTTCATACCTTTAGACTAAACCTCCACCCTCCTGGGAATTGTACTTGGCACTCACATGACCTCTGCCAGCCATATGACAAACACGCAAGGAATTGCTTCTGAGAGTTTGATGCAGCTCTTGGACCGTTGGTGCCCAAGATGCCTCCCTGGAGGCATTTGTTGCCATGCCCAGGTACCCTGTATAGACGAGTGTCAATCGGAAAGGCCTGGCTCACCGGGTTCAATTGAACTCTTTGACAGGGCTTGATGAAACTGTTGCATCCCCCTTTTCCCTCTATTTACTCACTTTTTTCTAAGAGTGTCCCATCATTGCTTCTATCTAAGTTTGAGGATCTGATCAGTTACCTCATGCCATGTCAGAAGGGGCTTTGGAACCTCTATAAGCAATGCACTTTAATGGCACAGGTTCCAAGAGACAAGGACTTGAAGGGCCATGGGTGTTGGGGAGCAAATATTTGGAAGATCACTTTTGCCCTAATAGCCCCTGTGCCTAATTAGCTGACTGCCTACCTGCAGCCATTCTCAGCGCATAAGGCTGTACTGCTTATGGTGGGCAGGTTTGACTGCATTGTTTTTTTGGCTACCAGGCCAACGATCTTTGGGTCTGTAACATGACAGATCTTCAGACTCTGCCCATCTTGTTTTTGTGAGGTTTCAGCGACTTTTGTGTTAGTCGGCAGTTGCCAGATGGGTTCCTAGGAAAAAAAAGCCCATCTTGATGATGGGCTCTTCTTGTTTTTTCTCCCTCTCTGGCTGTCCAGTTGGGAGCTGCAACACTCTGTGGGGGTGACTTCCAGTTTGGGTGTGCCATTGCACAGGTGTGAACACCAAACATGAATCTAGCAGGGATCGAGCCCTGAAAAGTCTGAAAACCTGAGGCAGGATAGATGGGGGTAGCTGGATTCACCCTCGGCCAAGAAAGTGAGGAAGAGGCAGCCCAAAATTGACTGCTTCCAGTGGAGTGGTTTTATTGAGCAAACCCCTTTAGGAAGGCTAAGAGGCTGTGGGCTCCAGCCCATACCCTCCCATTATCCGACACTCTTAGGGGCTAGCATGTCTGCCCCCTACCAAATTTTCCCAATGCAGGTCAACTTGCCAGGCCTTATGGTCTCTGTCTCTCTACCAGCTCACAGGCTGATTGATGTGGCCCTGGTAAGATTTCTGGTTCCACAGAAGGGGAATGGCTGAAAGGAGGCCTTCCTGAGGTGGGTATTACCTCAGGGTGCCCTCACCCTGTAGTGGACAGTGCCAGTAATCACCCATCACCAATTTCCTCTCATTATCTCTTGGAGATGGACATATACCTTGGGCACTTGAAGGAGACCTGGCCAATTATCTTTATTTTAATTTCGCTTTTGCAACCACAAAAATTACATGTCATGCACATATATTCCCCAAATATAAATTTTTAAAACAAAATTTAACAAAAATTATTTTTTTACACAAAAGATATAAACTCATTGTGTATTGTAACAATTGTGTTATGGTGCACAATATGCTGGCAGTCTCTATCTTGAATGGAGCAAAATGCTCATGGGACAGCGGGGGGTCACAACAACTTCAATCTTGCTGCATGCTGCTAACACCAGAGCTCCATTCTTCGGGATGGGGCAGCAGGCCCTAAGGAGCTGGAAAAGGGGAACAAAAATTATCCTTGTTTGTTTTACTTATTATACTTATCCCCTCTCTTACTCATACATACACACATACACCTTGCTCACCCACACATACCTGTACTTGTTGCTAGCTACATTTCATATAGTGCTAAACTAGTTTTTTACTTTATAAGGGGCATGTCACCATGTTTTCATGGCTGCTGTGATGATGTGACTCAGTGCCCTGTCTGGCCGCAGCTTAGCTGATCCTCCTTATTCAGCTAATATCTACTTTCTACCTCTCTGTACCAACACTTCTCATCTCCCTCACTGCATTAGGGGTGCCCTATCCCTTTAACCCTTTGTGGCTTAAGGACCTAACCAGCTACCTAATGCCATAACGGAAAATAGGCTTTGGAACCTCTATAAACAACACCCTTTGATGCCAGCAGTTTGCAAGAAATGAGTACTGAAAGGTCCTGGGCATTTGGGGCATGATTAATGGGAAGATTGGTTTTGCCCTGTTAACCTCTTCCCTGTGTGTAATGGGATGATTCCCATCCCCCCCTGTGGCCATTCTCAGATGCCATAAGGCTGTACTGCTTATGGCGGGCAGCATGCCAAGAAGGCAAGACTGTGTTTTTTAAACTCTAGCCACCCTGAAAGACATGAACAAATAGAGTGGTCATAAATGTCCAAGTGGATATCATACAACAACCCCACTTGGATTATCTTTCATGTTAAGTTGCAATAGAACATCTACTTCCTAGCTTTTGCATGGACTACTAGTACAGTGGGGTGCTATAAAACTTCCACAGCATGCAACACTCTCTCTACACTCTAACTGGCCCCTCAGGATAATCTTACAGAAAGTACTGCCCCACTTAATTGCAGTAACATCAGTGGGGCCTACAGCACAGGCTGACCAGTGAGCAGAGGTCATCTGCTCCTGGGGATCTATTAACAACAATTAATTATTAAAGTCACTTGACACTGCATCCTTGACAGGGTCCTTTAAAGGGATGAGGCCCCTGAGAACTCAAGAAGAGATGAGGGTCCTCCTCCATCTGATGTAGCCCCCATATCAGCCATGCCTTTCCTTATCTCAAGAGAAAGATATGGCTGAGACTGGCCCATCCAGCCACAGGCTCTCTTATAAGGGGGGCAGAATAGTGTGTATTTCCCCCCTTCCTCTGGGGATGGATGACAAATCTGGTCTAGGGATGAGAAATCTGGCCTAGGGATACCCAGAGGCAGGTGGGGCATCCCAAAAGACTAAAAAAAAAACAAAGATGAGCAGAACAAAGGTATCAGGTTGCCCTCATTGATAAGCTACCTAGCATTTTCAAACATCTTGTTATCATTAAATCTATTGATGGCAGCCTGCTTTACAAAAGACATGTGCCATCAGCATCAGCACCATACATTGACTAGGAAGAGAACTGAAGGTAGCCCATTTTTCAAATGGGACCATTTCGGTGAATGCAGCAGACTCTTTGTCTAGGAAGCCTTTGTGACTGCTCTTTGGACACTTGATGACTCCATGTACAGTAGAGGGGATCGAAAGGAATGGGGGGTTACACAAAAAAATTAATTCATTTTCCCACCCTGATTTTTTTTTAGGACTCAACATCAAAAACTATTGTGTTGAAATTTCAGACTTCTAAATTAATATTTTCAGGCTCCTCAACATAATTGAAATTTTGAAAAAAAAAAAAAAAATCCGGAAAATTATATCTATTTGTTTTCAAACTTCAAGTTGTTACCTCAACATTTATGTCCTATACAGGGTATATTATTTCCACAAAACCGTTAAAAAATATATTTCCATAAAACTTTACAATCAATACTTCTACTTGTATTGAATAATCTATTAACTACTCAATAAGTTTTCCTTCCTTTTCTTCCGTTTGTTTCCATGCAACCTGTAGATTTTTATCATTGTTACTCTGAAATAGAAGAAATTGAACAATTAACAGTCTAATATTTAAATTTTGACTATTATTCAATATTCATTACAAAGTCATAGTGATGCTTCTGTGACCAGTTTGATGCATCTCTCAAATGCATGTGTGTAACAAGGAAATTTCAGAATATCCAATTTAGGTTGTTAGATAAATTCTTCAAGTTGATCATCAGAGAGTGTCCTCATCAGTGGAGGTTTGATCACAACAATCTGTTGCCAATTAATTAGGTGGCTGTAGTCAGCTTCAAAGTTTATGTCTGGGATCTTGAAAGTGCGTATTGATTTCCCCATATAATCTTTTTGTGCTTTCATAATTCTTCTCCATGCGAGTTCCCGGATATGATTTCTTTCATCTTGCAGCATGCAGAGAAGAATGTTTTCCGCATGTGCAAAATAAGCATTCCTTTTAATCACCGGGGCAACTATATCTGTTTGTTCATCCTTGCCAGTGATTACACTGTCTTGAAGAGGTTGAGTGCTCCATCTTGCGAAGAAGAGAGCTTTTATTTCAAACCAGCATGGTGGATACACCTTCATGAGGAACAAGACAATGGATTTCAGTCTGTCAGAAGGGTTGGAAGTCTAAACATATAATCGAAGTATCTGATTTGCCCTTGTAAGCCCATCGCAGATGCAACATTTTTCCAGGACTCTTACAAGCCATTTCAGCAGAACATTTACCTTGTGAGATAGATAGAAGGATATCAAACAGATACTTTTGACCCGTGCTCAGATTTCCTCTGTCAGCAGACAGGAAGTTATTCAAAATTGGCTTGAATTCAACAATACTTAGAGTCTCACATTTATCCAGTTGTTTTTTTATAGGTCAGACAAATCCACGAGGCCTCGTTTTCCCATCCAAATTGTTGATGAGATGGCACAATGGGAGCTCAATTGCATGGAGCTGGCAAATAAACCAATGCAGTGGTCTATTAAGTTTTTCTTGTAACATTCTGATGGCACCTCCTTTTGTTCCTTTATTCACTGCTGTTCCATTTCATCCCACAGCAACGAGTTCATCAGTTCCGATGTTATTTGCTTCTAGATACGAGAATATTGCGTTGCATATAGCTTTTGCAGAACTTGTCTTCATTGTCAGGTGTCCAAGGTATTCTGAACCAAGTTCTTCTATCATAGAGATGTGTTCTTTCATTATCTTCTTCTTGTGAAGAGTTTCTCCCATTGTCTCAACAACAAATGTGCTATCTTTTATACCATCAAAATAAATAGAATATAATGGCTTATCCGATATAATTTCTTGCTGTAGTATAGTACGTTCTTTGACACGCTTGCTTCTAACTTTTGACCTGTAAACTACTACAGAAGTTTCTTTACCTTCAATTGACAATAAGTCCTTAAGGATTAAACTTTTTATTAAAGCTGCAGCTCGATCAGACACACCAGTGCGGTCACATGCCAACACAAACTCTGACCATTTTATTTGTTTAGATGGAGTCTTGGATGCAAATTTTTTGTTTACCTTTTTGCTTTCATGGATGAAGAAAGCTCATAGTCGCTACCTTCATCAGCAGATTCTGTTTCTGTGCTGGATGAAGGAAGAATCACTTTGATATTATCACCCCGTAAGGGGCGCGGCGATTTGCCATCCTGGCCGCCGTGCTGACGGGATCCAGCGCCCCGTCCGGCCCCAGCTTAGCCTCTCTTCCTTCCTTCAGATAGCCTGTATTCCTATCCTACCTCGTCGCTTTTCATACAACCTCTCCCACAACTTTCTCTGGTCAGCCTCTAATTTCACAGGGTAGAAGCTGACCTTCTTCTCAGCCAATCGTCCCGGATCGGGGCTGAGGGGGGAGGGGACAATGTCCCCTAACCCCTGAGCTCCGGTCTGGGGTGGTTGGCTTTTAACAACCTGCTTCATCCCCACCCATACCTTCCTCACATCCCTTTTCCTCTCGTCTTCAAAATCTATCCGTTTTACGCCGTGTTCAAGGTGGAGCCGCCATGCCGAAGGACTGCCAGGCCACCAGGCGGGAGGGGTGGTCCCAAATGGCGGCGCCTGGCTCTGCCGGGCCTGTAAGCACCTCTTGCAGTGCGGGCTACTGCAAGAGGTGGTGAGCGATTGCGTCCCGTAAAACAAAGAGGGTCACCATGCCCAATGATGAAAAAAAAAAAACATCTCCCCTTAATTCCCCCTATAACAACAACGGAGCCGCCCTCGTGCAGCTCCACAGAAAAGATGGAGGTCCCCCCCCCTGTGCTTGCGCAGGGGACCCTCCATAGCTCTTTAACCGGAGAGGAGGCTTACTCCTCTCCTACGCCTACGGGTGTAGGGGACTCCCCCTCACCCCCTTCTCTGGAGGTGCTTTCGGGCACCTCCCTATCTCCAGCGGCAGTCCCTCCTATGCTTTCTAAGGGGACTGCCAAGAAAGCCAGCAGGCCACCCTTAGCCAGCCGCTCCACATCAAAGCGGCTCGGTAGGGCAAACCCCCTTAGGGGGGAGAGGGAAGCCAGGCCCCTTCGGTCGCTTCCCTCAAAAGACCTGCTGGCAAAAATATTAAACCTTGCCGGGGTCAAGGCCTGTGCCTCCCCACTAAAGACTTATGACGCTGCCAAGGGGACCTGCGATGTCCTGGGAGGGGATGGCCAATTGGAGGCCCCTCCTGTGATAGACATGGTCCTTGAGGAAAACCAGCCTCAGAAGGTAGGGCCTTCCATGGGGGGGAATCCGGGCTTGGCGCCAAGCACCGAACCCGAATCCGCCCCTATGCAAGGTCCTCATCAAACGGCTGTGGATTCTCAGGCAGGACAAGGAGGGGAGGGATCTCCTCCGGATGAATCCCCTGCGCCCACCGGGACCTTCTCCATTTCAGAGAAGGACCTGGCTGAGGCCGGTCCATCTGGCCTGGGGGCTTCTACCGGCGGGGGTGAAAAGCGGGTTCATTCCCCGCCCTCCTCTCCTAAAAAGAAGAAAAAGACAAGAAAGACGAAAAAGACTCGGGGCTCCTCTCCATCCGCGGGGGCTGCGGGGACGGATGGGTCTGCTGCCACTTTGGTAGGCGACCAAGCCAAGATCGGCACATCCGGCCCCTCTACCCCCTCGTGTGCGGAGCCCCTGACTAAGACCAAGAGTGCACAGGGCGGAGCCTCGATGACATCGGGGCCCCTGATTCAGAGGTTACCTGGCGTTTTCGAGCCCGCTGGCTTCAAACGCTTCCTCGTTATTCGCTCCACTGATGGCACCATGTTGTCCAAGGGCAACATGATCCATCAGAGGAGAGGATTAGCTAGTGCAATTGGTAGAGAGCCGAAGGTAACCCGTTTCTCGGACGGGAGCCTTCTGGCGAATGCGGCGAATCCCGCCGAGGCGGCCAAGATAAGTGCTCTTCGGACACTTCATGGCACCCCGGTGAGTGTGACGCCGCACTCTACTATGAACTTTGTAAAAGGAGTAGTTTATGCGAGGGAACTCGTTGACTACTCCATAGAAGACATCACCCTAGAGCTGGCCGACCATGGGGCGGTCAAGGTCGAACGTGTGATGAGAAAACAGGGAGGGGCCTCGAGACCCACCCCTACACTCTTCGTCACGTTCGACTGTGACAAGCTCCCTGAGTCAGTGCGTGCCGGTTGGTACCGCTACCGCGTGAAGGCATTCGTGCCACTGCCGCGGCGGTGCTATTATTGTCACCGCTTCGGCCACACGAATCGATCATGTAGACGTGCAAAATCGGGGTCACCCGAAGTCTGTGTAAATTGCTCCAAGGTCGCACACGATAAGTCCAAATCGTGTGTGGCCAAGTGTGTCAATTGCGGAGAGCCGCACCCTGCTTCTTCGAAGCAATGTGGTGCATATCTCCTTGAGAAAGAAATCCTGGCCATTCAGGCCCAGGATCGACTCTCATTCCGCGAGGCTAAGGACTTGGTCCTGGCGCGCCCGGCTCTGCCTGGGACGTCATATGCCTCAATAGTTAGAAAAGCACCCTCTGCTCCTGGCCCATCCAGGCCAACGAGCACGGTTGTTTCCGCGCCCATTCGGAGCCCTTCTGCGGGCTCTACTACACCCGGGCGCTCCCCTGGTAGAGCTGGCGGCAAAAAGGGTTCACACCCAGCCCCGGCTAATACCAGGGCCCCCCCCTCTTCCCCCAGCGTGACCGTTTCCCGTAAGGCGAAACGGCCACGCGCCTCCACAGAGTCGTTAGACTCACAGGAGGCAACACCCCTGAAGATGGTCGCTAGGCCATCTTCCGGGGTTCCTAAAGCTGTTCCCCGAAAGGAGGACAGCAACAAAGGAGCTTCGGCCCCTTCGCCCACGCCCCGAGGTGGAGCGAGTGGCTCGGAGACGGTGGTTCCTCGAAAAGAGGGCCCCCCGCCTCCCAAGCCGCAACGCCCGCCTAAGGTTTCGAGGCGGAGGGAGGAAAAGACTCGCATGGCGAGCCCAACCTCCCCCAATAAGTCCTCGAAGGCGACAGCGCCTTCAGCGCTTTGTCCGGCCACCAGCGCCCGGGGTTCTGCCCCCGGGAAGCGTACGGCCATTCCCGTGAGGGTCTTCAATTCGAGGAGGACCCCCGCGTCTCCTCTGAGCTAGGCCTGGAGGGCATATTCCTTCAATGGAATTGCCGTGGACTCCGGGCCAACTGGGAGGAGCTGCGGAGGCTCGTCTCGTCCCGTTCCCCGTTAGCTATTTTTTTGCAGGAGACCATGCTAGGCGCGTGCCCGCTGCCTGCCCTCCCGGGGTATAAGGGTCTTGCGACCCCACCACCGCGGGATGGCCGGGCTGGGGGATGCGCGGTTTACACCCGGCATGATGTCTCCGTTCTTCCTTTCTCTTTAGATACCTCCTTTCAGGCAGTGGCTGTGCAGCTGCACCTGGATAGGAGGTATACTATCATTTCTGCGTACATTCCACCGTCAGCTGACTTCGACGCGGGGGACTTCCGCCGCGTCGTGGCACGGTTGCCGAGGCCCTATCTCTTGCTTGGAGATCTGAACGGCAGGCATCCTCTCTGGGGAGATTACTCCATAAATCCCAGGGGACAAGTCCTTGCCGATCTGATCGAAGAGCTTGAGGTGGGTGTCCTAAACGTGGATGAGTTTACGCATCACTGTCCGAGAACCGCTTCATTTTCTTGCCTTGACCTATCTTTGTGCTCTTCAGATGCACAGCCTGATTTTGATTGGGGGGTGGTCGATGACCTCCATGGTAGTGATCACTTTCCCATTCAAATATCATTTTCAGGGCAACTGCCGCCTGAGAGACCACCTCGGTGGTGCTTGGTGCGGGCGCGGTGGCCTGCATTTCAGGAAATGACTGAATTCTCTATCTCAGTCGAGGAGTTTAGGTCGGTAGATGAGGCCGTTGAGTTCTTCTCCGGCAACCTCATCGCCGTAGGCCTGACTACTATTCCTAGGACGTCTGGCCGTTTTGCACGCCGACCACTCCCATGGTGGTCGGCCGAGTGTGAGACGGCCCTCAAACAGAAGCGTTATGCCTACATGCGCTATAAGCGCCGCCCGAACGATTTCACTGTCGCTGAATTTCGTCGGGCTAGGGCTAGGTTCCGGTATATTTCGAAGCACGCCCGCCGCTCTTCTTGGCGGGCATACGTGTCTTCACTTAACGGGAAGACCCCTTTAGCTGAGGTGTGGAAGCGAGTCAAAAGGATTCGGGGCAAGTTCTCGCAGGACCCCCCTCCCGTTCTCCAGGAGAATGGGACCGCAATCTCGGACCCCGCGTCCGTGGCGGAATCCTTAGCGACCGCTTTTTCCGCATTCTCTAGCCGTGATGCTGCTCCGCCAGCATTCAATGCACGTCGTGATGTTGCGGAAGGCCGCCGGCTGGACTTTACCTCCAGAGGCGGAGAACCCTTCAACGACAAGTTTACTGTGAGTGAGTTGCGTTCCGCTCTCGCTTCGTGCGCGGACACCGCCCATGGTCCGGACGATGTCCCGTACGCCATGCTTCGACACCTGGGTGAGCGAGGCATGGCCTTTCTGTTAGATTTGTTCAACAGGATCTGGGTGGAAGGTCTTCTCCCAGACTCCTGGCGAATCGCTACTGTGCTCGCCTTTCGCAAGCCGGGGAGAGATCACTCTACTCCAACCGGTTTCCGCCCAATCTCTCTAACCTCTTGCGTGTGCAAGTTGATGGAGAAATTGGTAAATGTTAGATTAGCCTATTTCCTGGACAGCGGAGGCCATCTGTCTTCTGCACAGTGCGGCTTCCGTAAGTTCCACTCCACGTCGGATGCTCTGCTCCGACTGGAAAGTGCCGTCTGCGAGGCTTTCCTTCGTAGACAGCACTACGCCACGGTGTTTTTTGATCTGGAGAAGGCCTATGATACCGCATGGCGATACGGTATCATGGAGACTCTCCACACGATGGGGGCGAGGGGACGCCTCCCAATTTTTATATCTGAATTTTTGCGAGATCGTCGATTCCGCGTACGGGTGGGGGGAGCCCTCTCCGGCCCAAAGGAGCAGGAAGAGGGTGTCCCGCAGGGAAGTGTCCTCAGTGTCACACTCTTTGCCCTGAGCATCAACGGCATCACCTCGGTGCTGCCGGAAGATGTTCTCGCTACGCTCTACGTGGACGACCTTTCGATCTCTTTTGGCGCGGCCCAGATGCCAACTCTGGAGCGTCGACTCCAACAGGCATTGAACCGCGTCTCTCACTATGCCGAAGCGCACAGGTTTCGGTTTTCTTTGGCCAAGACTAAGGTGGTGCACTTCTGCCGCCATCCACGGCTTCACCCCGACCCAGATTTGTTTCTTAATGGGGTGCGCCTGGATGTGGTTGAGTCGCACCGTTTCCTTGGTCTTGTATTCGACCGACGCCTCACCTGGGAAGCTCATATTCGCAGCCTTAGGGTCTCTTGTACCCGCGCCATGGACATTCTCCGTTCCGTGACGTTCAGCGCTTGGGGCGCTGATAGGGCTACCGCCTTACTTTTTTATCGATCCTTTGTTCGCTCGAAGCTCGACTACGGATGCGAGTTTTATGCATCCGCAGCCGAGCGTTTATTGCGGAAGGTGGATTCGATCCACCACACCGGCCTTCGCCTTGCGACCGGTGCCTTCCGCACTTCCCCCATTGAGAGCCTGTTGGTCGATGCTGGGGAGATGCCACTCGCTCTGCGCCGCGTGCAGTGCATCACTCGCCTGTACGCGCGAGCCCGGCGCCTCCCTCAGTCGCCAACAGCTCTCACTGCATCCGCAGCTGATCTCGATGGTGCCTATGCCGCCGAGAGACGCCAGTCATACCCTAAGCCCTTTGGGTTTAGGGCCAGGAAACTCCTTCGAGAGGTAGATATAGCTCTCGGGCCGGTGGCGCCCCTGGTTCTGCCCAGGACGCCACCCTGGAGGGTACCACATTTGGCTATTTTTCGCCACGCCTCTGCTCCCAAAGCTTGTACTGCGCCGGGAGTATTGCGTTCGACCTTTTTGGAGCACACATCGTGTCACGCTGGTACCGTGCCAGTGTATACGGATGGCTCCAAGTCCCAAGAGGGGGTCGGCTTCCACGCCGTATCCCCTCTGTTTGAAGTCAGCGGGGCTCTACCAGGCGCTGCGTCTGTCTTCACGGCCGAGCTGGTGGCAATACACCACTCGGTACGGGAGATTACGCGACGTGCCCGGTTCGGAGACCGGATTGTGATCTATAGCGACTCACAAAGCGCCCTGAGTGCTCTCGGGGCATTGGAATCTCCGCATCCCCTGGTTCGCGATATCCGTGACGCCACGGTTTTGGCGAGCCGGGCAGATGTCGAGATTATCTTCTGCTGGGTTCCTGGACATGTAGGAATTGCGGGGAATGAGCGCGCCGATGAGGGCGCCAAAGAGTCCGCGAGGACTCTGCGACCGGACCAGCGTTTCGCTCTTCCTCACACCGACTACATGGCAGGAATACGGGCAGCTCTTCGGACTGCTTGGCAAAGAAGATGGGAGACGGTGGAAGGGAACTTAAAGTTGCGTGCCATTGCGCCGCGACTGTTCCCATGGACCTATCCCCCAATGCCGCGGCGGCTTCAGGTTGCTTTCTGTCGTCTCCGAATCGGACACACGTGTGACGCATCGCTATCTGATGGAGCGCTCGCCTGCGCCCTATTGCAACGACTGCGTCGTCCCCCAGACTGTTCGGCACATTCTTGTCGAATGTCCCAGTCTGGGTGATCTTCGCGCACGACACCTGTCCCGGTACCGGGATGGGCGGGGTCGCTACCGCCTGTCCCTTGTTCTCGGGATGAGTGTGTGTACTTTGACTGGTGGACTTATTGACTTTTTGGGGGAGGCCGGCCTTCTCCCTTTTATTTAACGCGATTTAATTGTTGTTTTTGTAATTGTTTTGTTATTGCTTTGTTATTGTTATTGTTATTCCTTTTTATTGTTTTCTGTTTAATTTTTTAAAGTAGCCTAAATTAGGCTGTTTGTTTACGGCAACTTATGCCTTAGTCGGCAGTCGCCAGATAGCCCCTTAATAAAAAAAAAAAAAAAAAAAAATTGATATTATCATGGTTGATTTAAGAGACAATACTCAAGATTCTTCCTAACTGCACTCTGAGTGAATATTCTTCTTTGATTGAATTTGATCAATATTACCTATTGCGCTTTTCCTAGTCGTTCGTTGGTCTTCCAAAAATGTTTGCTCCAATGGCGGCACTTTACTTTCTTTGCTACAAGAACAGTTTTCAAAGCTATCGCATTTACAACATGAAATATCAAACAATTGTTATGAATTCTTTGTAAAATCATCACATTTCTATTTTAATGATGTCACATTTTTCCTGCTAATATTTCTCATTAAAGCCTGATATTTTGAATAATAATTGAAATTTTTTTTTCTAACTGCTTCTATTGACACAAAAGGGATTGATGCCATTTTTGAAATAGAAATTAACTTCTCTGCTACTAATGTAGTAGATTAGTGTGCAAATTAGTTCAGACAGTGTTGTAATAATACAATTATATGATAATTGTTGTTTATATTTAAAAAGAATACGTCAATGATAAGATAAATGGTACATTTAATATGAAATATGACTGCCTTTTGCTTTTAGAACATGCTTCACTCACTCTGGCATAGATTCAACCAAATTTGAATACATTTCTGCCAGTTCTTCATTATGGTACCAGGTATTGATAACAGCACAAATCATCTTCTGCATTGTCAAACAGTCGGGTTTTCTTGATTCTACATTTAATTATAGCCCATAGATTATTGATGGGGTTTAGGTCAGGAAAATTCCCAGGCCAATCTACAATGGTAAGTCCTTTTTTTTTTAAGAATGTGCGCATTATTTGGGAAGTATGGCATGGAGCCAGATCCTGCTAGAAAATGCCACCTCCATCAGGAAAGTCTCTCTGCATCACGGGAAGCAAGTGAGGCTGCAGGATTGCCTTGTATTTAACACTATTCATCATTCCCTCAATAGTAATAAGCCGCCCAAGGCCTTTAGCACTAAAACACCCTAAAATATCTTCTTAGGTGGTTATTTTTCTGGCTGTTGAATGTGTCCTGGCCAAAGTGGTTCATCTTTGCTTCATCTTGCTACCACTGACCTATGCTCATGTACTTCAAAATGAGATTTGTCTGAAAACATAACTTTTTTCCACTCGGCTGCCTTCCATCCAGCATACTTGCATGCCCAGTGAAGGTGTTTCGTCTTCATAGCAGAAGTCAATAATTGTTTACATACCAGTTTTATAGCAAATCTGCCAACTTAAATGAGCCTTTGCCAGATGGTTGAAGAAGAAACATTTACACCAGCTAAAGACAAATCTCTCTCAAGGTCTTTACTGGTTTTCTTGGGATCCTTTACACTATTTCTGAGGAGAGCCTTGTCATTGTGAAGTGTTGTCCTTCATTTTCTTCCACATTTTTCTTGTTGCAATGTTGAATGTTCACCAGTGTCTTCAGCTCTTTTCACAATGTCGCCAACAGTTGACTTTGCTACCTTCATTCCCTCAGAAATCTGTCTGATGCTAAAACCAGCATGTTTTCTAAGAGCTATAATACTTGCACGCTTCTTGGGTGTGATATCCATAATAAATTTATAGTCTAATAATGATTGGAAGGTGAATATTCCAGCAGAACCAAGTACACCATGGAGCACACTCCCAGCAATAATCATCCATGACAAGCTCTGGTGTAGCACTGTCCCGCTTAGTGTAGCTAGAGTACAACAAAACAGTTGCTAGATGTTACCAGTACATTATTCTGCATGGAAAACCAAACAACTTCATAGTGTTGCCAAAAATTAAGACATATGAAATAGTCCAAAAAATTTGGTACTATCCGAACTAATTTGCACACTACTATAATTTGTTTAATTGGCGGGTCTTTTCTATTGCAGTTCTTTTCCTTTTCTTGCTCAAACAAAACATATTTTATAACATTTATAAGTTACCAACACTCATTCACTAATGGCGCAGGGTGCGCCAAACATAGTGCTTTCAATTTCATGATGCGTTCTAGGTTTAAATACCATACTTAAATATTCACTTGGCCCTCAATTTAACAGATTAAAAAGGGGAAAGGGTGGTTCATTGCTTGAAAATACTTATATACGATGGGCGGTCAATAAGTTTTGCAATTCGGATATAAGGAAACGAGATATGAGGAAAAGTGTTTTATTATTTTTCAATATAACTACCCTCGATTTCAATGCACTTGCGCCACTTGTCCCTGAGGTTTCAAATTCCCGACAACCAGAAATCTCCCGACTGCTGTTCAATCCACTCCTGGATGGCGAGCTGGACATCTTCATCTTTCCCAAACCGGTGTCCACGCAGTACAGCCTTGAGCTGGCTATAAAAAGTAGTCACTAGGGGCCAGATCTGGACTGTAGGGGTATTTGTCCGTTGAAATTTTGTGGCCCGTTAAATTGAGGGCCGAGTGGTGTTTTAATTTTTTCTTACATATTATTTAGCTATGAAATATAATAAAATGTGTATAAATATTTATTGTACACTATAACTGTTCTTAAATACAAATAGAAGAATGTGATCAAAACAATAGACACTAGACAGAGCCACACACACATCCACTCAACGATATCCTCCGCGCTACTAAAATATAATTGTCACATATGCCGTTATAATATGTCATTGAGGAACCTCTAAATATCAATCGATTATTTTCAAATTTCATTTATTTATTCTTTAAAATACAATAATTATTTGTTTGGAGGTATCAATTAAAAATTTGAATTTAATTTTCAGATATAATCCACGAAAGTCAAAATTTAGTTGAAAATCACATTATTTTCAATGGCATTGAGTAACCTTTAAAAATTATTATATCAAAAACCATTTTAGGGGGTTTAATTTGACAGATAGCCCCATAAAAAAATTGTGGTAGGAAAATAAATTTCAGAAAAATGTTTTTCACTCCACCCTAGTAGTGTACAGGTGTCACCACTCTCTGTGAAGTCTCTAATGCCCTATCAATGTCATTATTGTGTACAGCCAGTGAGTCCATTGCGGAGAGCCACAACCTGCTTCCTCCAACCAATGTTGCATGTATCTCCTTAAAAAGGATGTTGTCATTTAGGCTGTAGGCTAAATCTCTTTTGGGTTCTGTCATGCCCTGTTTCACCTGAGACATCCTATGCATTAAAAGTTAAATTGGCACCCTCTGCTCCTGATCCTTCCAGAACTATGAGCATGATCAATTTTCTGTCCATTCAGAACCCTTCTGTGGATTCTTCTACCCCACAGCACTTCCATGATAGAGCTGGAAGCTCAATAGGTTCACATTCTGCCTCCCCATCCCCCAGCTAGGAATTACAACATGCCTCCACTGAGCTGTTAGATTCACAGTGCTCTCAGGGCATTGTAGTCTCCACACCCCAAGATTATCTTCTGCTAGGTTCCTGGGATTGTAGGGAATGAGGGCAGCAGAGTCTGTGATGAATGGGTGACCAGACCAGCATTCTGCTCTTCTATTGAAGTCTGTCCACTTGTTTTTATTTTTGTTTATAGTCATTGGGTTTTTTTTATAGATTATTTGGAATATTTGGGGGGGGGTGCTCTACCCTTGTTGGTGCCACTAAGTGAGCAGACAAATTTTTCAAAAATAGGTATCACATCCATAAAACACAAAAAAATGAATGTCCTAAAAGCACTAGCAAACACTACCTTTGGGCAGCAGAAGTAGTCACTAATCACAATATGCAAACAATTCATCCACACTTCCCATTATGCTGCACAAAGCTTGACACCCAACATATATATATAAAAAAAGGTTCCAAACAGTACAAATTAGACCACTCAAAATAATAACAAAATGCACTTATATACAGGTACTCTCACTCCAATGAAGGGTTGTTGTGGTGATTTGCCCCCTGTGGCTCCTCTTGTTGGTAGCTTCTGGAGGTTGGTTCCACGATGTAGACACTGCCATGGCTGCACACCTGTAGCTCCTCGCGCGTGCGGGGAGGGGCACCATAGACACCACATAGCCCTTCCGAGCTATCAGAAGAAGCTGGATGATTATTCAATTGTAAATGTTTGTCAGGGCTGGAACACAGAACCCCACACCATCAAACACTTAATGGAAAACTGTATTGCATACAACCATGCATGCCAACAACATAATATACACTTCATGAGAGCCTTGTGGGAAAGCCCGGTCCAGGCCAATCACTCCCAAAAAATAATCCCTGCCATGTTACTACCTGGATGTGTATGATAAATAACCTTTTCCTTCCTCCAAATTACATTACAATAAAATATCCGCACCACCCTCTACCACAGACAGCTATACAATCTTCCACAAACAACATCCTAAATGAACAATTCAGAGAAATCCCTACATATGGTTAATAATTTTAGCCCAACTAAGATTAGGTCATTCTTCCAACAATATAGACATAAAATAAACCTTGCACCAATGTTGCACAAAACACATGCCATTACTTACTGAGTGACTTGTGGCCCTGTCTGTGGAATGTGATGATGTTTCTGGGGTCTGCCCACTAAAGTCAAGAGAGGTAGGAAGACAGCATGGATTTTATCAAATTTTGTCCTCTCATATCTTTCTACTATACTCAAGAAGAGATGAATGGCTTGCAGTTTGAGTAACTATGATATTTGTATTTATTTATTTTTTTAGCTATAAGTTTTCAATGGAATTAAACATGGACTGTTAGCAGCCAATATAGATAATAATTTTACCATCTTTGAGTCATTCACCATTGTAGACTAGGACTTCATTAATGCAAGATAGGACACTCATTGTCAATGGAACTTTATCTGGTACCTTTGCTAAATATCTTTCATGATGAATAAGTTGCTTAGTCAGATGCATTGGTGCCTTTTTTTCTCTCTCTTGGTATTCTAGCTATGCAGGGTATTGAGTATTGAAATCTCCCACAACAAAGGTGTTTGTTATCTTGGTGTGTTGGAAGATGATCCAGCACTAGCTCATAATTTGTGGGTAGGATGCAGAGAGAAATATGTACAGGCTGGTGAAAGTGGAGTCTATTTGGTTAATACCCTCTTGAGGAGGTTTTGATTTCCATTGGATCATTTTTGGACTAAGGTTACTTGAAAGTATTAGTGGAAGGAATGTCATCTGTTTTATGTGATTAGGCCTCCTCTTTTGCTTCTGTCTATCTTGCCAAGTGTGTGAGGTGTGGTATTTGTGTAATGTGAGCCCCTGAGTTTTGAGCTTTGTTTCTTGTAGAGTTTGAATGAAGATTTTATTGAGCCTGGTGAGTTATTATGGTAGTTTCTAGGTTTTTCTAAACCTCTAAAACTTCACTTTTAGCTCTCCTTAAATTCCTCTTAAATGTGTTTTTCCAGTATAATTGGAAAGTAATTTTTAGCTTGGAAAAATGTGGTGTCATTACATGTACTAAAATGGATAGCTATTTACAAAAATTCATCATTAAAATATTCCATTTCCATCTCTATAAATTAAATATTTTTTCTACATCTAATTCTCATAAAGGAAACCTGCCTTTTTGTAAAACAGAACCAGTTTCATGAGTCCTGCATGCCCCATCCCAAGTCCCTAGTGCTCCATAATTTCTACTTTGACAATGAACCTTATGCACATTTTCACTTTTTCTTACATCTTTTTCTTTAGAAAGCTTATGAAGATGCTTTCATTACATTTCAAATACAATATGCCTACAATTTAACCCATTATATACATATATAAAAACAACTTGTAAGAGAAACAATTTAACAGTGAAAGAAAAGCTTTTTCACTTTTATTTTGTGGTATGCATTCAATCCCTTAAGAAGTTGTTTGTGGAACTTGCTAGCTCCATCTGCTTAAAACACATAAATGTTTAATGAAGATGCCAGAATGTATTTGATATATGCTGCAATTACTTAAAAAACAGTAAAGCTCATATACCAACATAAAATAACATTGATTAGAATACAATGAAAGAGACCATCAGAATACTTTTTATGCTAGCACTAGAGAAAAGGAGGGGAAGAATGCAGATGTGTTAAACCCACCACCCCAACAGTGAGCACTACAAGAGAGAAGCTTCTAAAGAAAATGGAAATGTCTAGAAGGAATAAAACTTGGGTAGTCGCTGACTAGTTCAAGACTGTTGGTGGGCCACTGGTATTGGGAGAGCATACTACATGAAACACCTTCTTGCAGGCCTTCAAACCAGACTTGCTAGGGTGGGAAATAGGTTAAAGGTTATATGGTATATGAATGGATGGGCTGGTATGAAGTTAATAAAACTGGCAAGAGTTATTTATAAGGCTGAAGGGGTAGCAGTAGCAGCACATCTGCAAATGCCACAAAAGCCTTCACACAGTACCGATACTTGCCAGCACGCATTGACTCAGAAAGCCTATCCAAGTCAAAAGTGACAAATAGTGACAGGGTGGGTCGAGAGAACCTTCCCTCCTTTCTCGACACTCGTTTGACCCTGATGGTTCTCTGGTCTGCCAACTATTCCTTAGAGTATTCCAAGGAATAATTTACCAGTTCCCTAGCATGAGGCTATGTGTCCCATCATGATGCCCATTGCACAGGCCTCTAGAGTTAGTGTCACGATCTGAAGATGCTTCAGTTGGTCAAGTCTTAGATCACTGACATTGTGTGACAATAATTTAAACTCTACTGAGTATTTGAACATATTGGATGACCAGGTGATCCCATTAATAGAATTTTGCTTTCCTGATGGGATGGTCATCTTCCAAGATGATAATACCAGGTCTCATTGAGCTAGAATTGTAATGAATTGGTTGTGAGAATATGGGTTCATTTTTTTCTCATGGATGCCCATCACTTGAACCTTTAGGATGAGTTTCAGAAAACATTACAAAGTTCCTTTCTTTTCCTGGCTATAAGACTCCATCCCTACTATCTGGAAAAATGTTAAATTTTACCCATTCTTAACCACCACCACCCTAATGAACCATCATCATACACACCTCTCTCTCTTCTCTCAACATGATCCAAAACCCCAAATAGAGAAACTAATACAAAAATGAATAGACACTAAGCCCACTTAACTCCTCACAACATGCTTTCTGTAAAAAAATACCACAACACTATTCACAAAGCATATGACACAGCCCCTGATACACCCATATTCTATAAACATTAATCTTGGATCCACCAAAATGACAAGAAATGACCCCACCAACTACCTTTCCAACAAACTAGCAAGAGTCATTCACAACCAGACAAACATAAATACATACCACTATACAATGTGTCTCACAAGGGGCTTTCATGTCCCCCCCATCCTTACTATTCAGATTGCAACAAAAAGAAACCATTTGCATATGCACTCAAATAGTCAGCCACCACTTAACCTTCTATACTATACTTACTTCTCCCACACATAACAAATGAAGAATCTACCCTCCCCAGAAACATGGAAGAGTCACTCTCTCTCCAGACTCGGATTAGGCACCATCCCAAGATACAATACTACAAACACCTCATAAACAAGCAGACAACCAATAAATACTGCCCATGCTGTAACCACCTGTCAGAAACATTGAATACCTTGTATCAACAGGCCAAAATATTGGACCCCACAGACAGAACCACAAATTTTGGGGTGGGTGGTGGTAGCTTTCTTGGCAGAGGCAGGCTGGCTGTAGTAACCAGCCTCGGGGGGGGCGTGGTGCAACCAAGTAAGAAGTAAGTTGTCATCAGAAAAACATGGCTAGAAATTGCTGCAATTATCTTTGGAAATAAATATTGACATTGAAAAACTTTGTAGAAACAATCACACATTAGATGGAAGCAACTCTCAAAACTAAAGGCTGTCTTAAAAAATAGTAGTGTGTTATTTTTATTTTCACCAGGCAGTCTATGTACATTATCTTCAGCTTTCATAATCAATAATTCTAATTCTGTGTTAATAATTCTCCCCCACAAAGGATGAACCTAATTCACGGACTCGTTTGCTACAAGACTGCAGTGGCAACTCATACCAAATAAATAGCAGGTCAGTTATTGTAAGATGTTTCATAATTAATATTTTTAGTCTAAATTTTGAGTCACTATAATGCCTTCATTATTATCAACCTGATACACAACTGTATAGGACATGTCATTTCTCTTGTACAGAAAAAATTATCTAAAGTTAAAAGCAGAAAACCACCCACATTCTTCTTAATATCATTGATACAGAGCCCAGGTTGTCCAGCCTATTTTCCACTTAAAGAATACTTTGCATATAGTAACCATGGCTTGGGCTGGGCTTCTTGTGTCGGCTTTATCCACTGAGCCATATGGTTTCAAGTCTCCTTAAATTGGCTTCACCATACCTCATAATAAATCATCTTCAACCACACCTATCATATGCAATTATTTGTGCAGGTGACTTACCTATTTGTCTCATATTCTTTCAGAGTCAGTCCATCATTTTCTCAGTTGATAATTCACCCTTCTGCATTTTTGTGTATACACTATCATACCCCCTTTACACTAAACTTAGTCTGTTAATTCAATGTGTCCATAAAATCTCGAAATTTTTCCAAACTATAGTGAGTACCTGTTGTTTTTTATTCAGGTTCCATGCTTACCAGTGTTTGACCTGTCTGATGACCATGTCCAAGGGTACATACACTACAGTTTAATGTATCTAAAGCATGGGATAAATCTCAAGTTATCTACTTGTGACTCCATCTGGTAACTGTGTTTAATGCATCTTAACCTTGCTCAATTTTGAGTTGTATTTGTATTCACTCAACCTTGTCTTGAACCCAGTATCTATCTTCTTTGCCCAAAGCTCTTCCTCAAAGTTTATAATATCACTTCAACCCCATTGTTTGAGTTTGATGAGCTTTGCTATTGCAGTCTTTATCATCCCTAACTATTTTCAATTTTCCTGTTTATTTTCTTAATACACATTTTTCCTTTATTTGTTCTTCTCCATTCTTGTCCACTGAGGAAACATAACCTTATTGGTTACACATATTTTTGTATTTTCTTCTCAATTAAGCTTTAAAAATTACTTATTTAATCAACTTCAGCATTTGTGGTATCTTATATTTCATATTGGCAAATTTTTATTTTGTTACCAGCATGCATTAGAACACCATAGAATTAGAAATAAATTAACCACAATTGACAAAGATTCAGATAGATGAAAGAGTTTATCTTAGCAGTGAGAGACATATACCTGATGATTAAGTATAAAGCTTAGACTTAAAAGATGGACACCCTTTTCCTTGTGACCATTCTCCAAAACCCAAATATCACCAGAATATAGTGTATGGTCATACCCTATCAGCTTTAATGGTTCAGTCACAGCTTCTGGATGAGGGTAAAATTCCTTCCATGACAGATTCCATACATAGAGCTGAAGACTAGCACTTCTCGGTCAGTCAGTTGTCAGAGGAAATGGTTTAAAAATCAACCTAACTCACTCTAAGATCGATCATGTTGATTGAAAAACTTGACATGTGTAATCACTCAAACTACAGACACATTCGAATCTGACCACACCACAGCCAGAATTCAACAGCACATATGACAATGAGAAAGGCTGACCCATCTTTTCCTAGCTCATGGGGACAGCATCCCATGTCCAACTTGTGGAAAGGCTGTACTTTGAATTTGACCTCAGAAACCACTTCCTCTGCAATTGCCTTTCGGATCTTTATGTGAATTTCATTATCCAATCAAGATCTCATCCTCAATGAATTGCGGAACATAGACAGGGTGGCCCATAAGTCCCAGGACACTACAGTCACATAAAAAAATTACATTTGTTTTCCGTTAATAACATTTTACACAAAAGTTGTATGTGGAGTGTCCTGAGACTTATTTTTCTATATTTTGTTCAGTGAATATGCCCTTTGCATTATCTATTTTCTCTTTGCAGGAATTATTAAAATATTCTGGAAGACTTATGGCCTTCTCAGTTCAAATTTTTATTCTGAATCAAAATTCAATCTTTTCCCTCTCCTTCCTCAAGGGTACTTGTGTTCATTGTCTAACAAAGACAGGTTCAGAACAATTGTGTTCCTTCTAGTTCCTAGTTCACCATATTTCTCTTTTCAGTCCAAATGAGTATGGCAATAATTATGGTAATTCAGTTCCTCATAAATCCGATGACCATTCTGCTCTTCACAAAGTACTTCAGCAGATAACCAAGTAAGACAATTGTATTTATATTATTCACTTGTTTTTGTCTAATATTTAGTATGAGTAAACTGTTGTTTTCATTGCCATTTTATTTCCAGTAAAGTGATAGATGTTGGAGCACTCGACTGTCAAGCACTGGAGGAACATGAATATGCTGAGAGGGGCATGAGTTATGCTCAGTCCATTAATAAAATGACTCTCCCACAGGTAGTCTCAAGAATGTTTTCTTGAAGTATAAATAAAATTTGTTTTGACATATAACATTGGACTAAGTTTATGCATTTTTCAAGTCAATTTGTTCTTTTGCAGAACTTGTTGAGGAAAGGAAAAATGACTTTGCTTATTGATATTCCCACTACTGAAAAGATGTTATCAGCACCACCAATATCTTATAATGATTATAATATGGTATGTATAGATTTCTGCCATTGTTAATTTGATTTCTTTGTCCAACCCACTAATTTCAGAGATTGTGGCCCACAGTCATTCAGTGTGGTATTGTGGAGTGTTTATGCTTATTCTTAGAAGATTCCCCCTCCAGCAGTGTTGATGTGGTTTGCTGCAGCAGATCTTGTCCTCTATCTTAATTATTCTAAGCTCTTTCTGTTAGTTTGTTTTTGTTTTGTTTTTGTCTGCCCTCTCCTGACCTAGCTGCATGAAATGTATTTCCACCAAGAGTGAAGTCAATCTGCATTGTCAAATGAGCATCTCGTAAGATTGGTTTTACAGAGCTGCATTGTTATAGAAAACCTTAGTTTGGAAACCACATTAAGCTTTAAGTTATCACTGTGATATGCTCAGACAGGTGTAAATTGATGCTAAAATTTGCAAGTAAAGGGAATTGAGAAAATTATCGCCCATACAGTAATGTCAAGTTCGTGTACAGCCAACTTTTGGCTGGTCAGAAATGTGCCCTCTTTGGCCTACCATTTAAAGTAACTCAAGTCTTCAATTTAACTATATTGCCCCCAAACTAGGGGTTAGCAAGCGTCACTATAGGAGCGAAACACAATAGAAGGTCTAATTTTGAGAGCAAAAGAAGTAGATTGAATAAGCCACTTAAAAATAGCTAAATCAGGGCATGCAAAAACCCTTGAACAAATTCAAGGAAGTAATAGATTCATTTTTTGCAGTATTCTTGCTTTCTGACTACAGAAAAATTAACTCCAAAATATCACTTGTTTGATTCATTTTTCAGATGCTCGAGGCAACCACTAAGGTGGCAGAAGCAGTAAGCCAAATAGAAATAGTCCATAGCGAAGAATTGGTTGTACCCTTTGGAAAAGGATAGATATTTAATATTATGCAAAAGAGGAACAAACCCTTGCATTGACCATCTGTGAAATTATTTTTAAGATTCATACAATATATATATTTATATGATGTGCATCTCTCATGAGCGCGAGAGAATGATGAAATAAATCCAACACACCGCAAGAAAGAGAAGGGAATAATTTTTCTTTTGAAGTAGTTATTTCCTAATTCGAAAAAATCCGAACTGGGGTAGGATTCGAACCATGCACACTGAGGCAGCGAGCAACCGAGTCGTCTAAAGGGCGGTTTAAATGAGACTAACGCGGTTGCTCGCTGCCTCAGTGTGCACGGTTCGAATTCCACCCCAGTTCGGATTTTTTCGAAGTAGGAAATAACTATTTCAGAAGAAAAATTATTGCGTTTTCTCTTGTGGTGTGTTGGATTTATATATATCACAGAATACTTGTAGCTCAGGAAACATGTTGAAGGAAAAATTATGCACGACTGAGCTTTCAAGGATTTATTTCTGAGCTTTCAAAGCTAAGCTAGGGTCCTTCTTCAGAGAAGTGCGGGGTCCAAAAGTGGAATGGTTTAAGTTGGGAAAGAGGCATGTTTTCGTAGCCGCGCTGTGGCTGGAAAAGTACTGCCAAGCTTGCCAAGGTGGTGAATATTAGGTAAAGGTGGCAAGGGTATGGTAAATTTAATTGAGGCATGATATGCAGTTAAAAATCTATACTAAGAACAAATTATAAGATATATTGAAATACGATTAGAATGAAAGCTACATTATAGTTCTGCTATTTAAGACTTTTGTAGCATCCTGGAATATCAATGTTTCTATTAATGCAAGTCCCATTGGAGAACCTGGCTTCCAGAAACTGCCTTTCTTGTTTGTTGATCATCCCAATATTTTGGTTTCTTCCCAATTCAATTGGTGTTGCTGGTTTCTCTAGTGTGATTCAATTGTTAAGAGTGGATCCTCTCTCCGGACGGCTCTTTGTTGTTCCAATATTCTTGTCCATAGTTGTTTTCCCGTTTGTATTATGTACATTGCCAGGCATTCGTGACATTTAATTTCGTATACGACCCTGGCTACAAATACATGGCTCTCCCAAACGAAACCATTCCGCTGTTGGACTCCGCACTGCTCACTTCTATGAAGAAGGACCCTAGCTTAGGTTTGAAAGCTCAAACTAAACCCTCGACATGCATAACTTTTCCTTCAATATATTCAATATATATATATATATATATATATATATATATATATATATATATATATATATATATATATATATATGCCTTGCATTGTAAATAATCAAATTGTAATTTTGATAAGTTCAAGTTAGTGTTCACATTTTAATTAATGGTTAAGCAGATTCACTTGCCATTTTATCCCTTATTTGTATCCCTGTCATTATAATTTAACATTGTTTAGCCCAGTTTAATGGGCACATATAGATTGACAAGTTGTTAAATTGGATGATTGGTCAATTTTTACCACTTTAAAATAGTTTATGATGAAGGAAGGAAAATAGTTTTTACTCTTTTGCTATATTTTTTCATTCTAAGATATAAATATACTAACGTTTAGAGTTCTAACTTTTGTATACTCTAGTTCTTTTTTCAAGTGTTGTATGTATTTGCCTACTAAAGCTTTTATTTTGTTTTTGTGATAAAAGTTTCAATTTTCCTTTAAAACAGCTCTGACTAGATTTCCTTTAGTACAGGCAAAAAAATATTAAGGTTTAGAGGTCACATGTTGCTTATTTATTCCCAGAAATATAAAAGCCACTCTTTTCATGTTGCCTCGATGAAGTAGTTGGTGCATTGCTTCTCATGACCCCGTAAGGGGCGCGGCGATTTGCCATCTTGGCCGCCGTGCTGACGGGACTCAGCACCCCGTCCGGCCCCAGCTTAGCCTGTCTTCCTTCCTTCAAAACACTTGTTTCCTCTCTTTTCACACAACCTCTCCCAGAACTTTCTCTGGTCAGCCTCTAATTTCACAGGGTAGAGGCTGACCTTCCTTTCAGCTAACCGTCCCGCATCGGGGCTGAGGGGGTGGGGGACAATGTTCCCTAACCCCTGAGCTCCGGTCTGGGGTGGCTGGTTTTTAACTACCTGCTTCATCCCCACCCATACCTTCCTCACATCCCTTTTCCTCTCCTCTTCACAATCTATTAATTTTTACGCCGTGTCTAAGGTGGAGCCGCCATGCCGATGGACTGCCAGGCCACCAGGCGGGAGGGGTGGTCCAAAATGGCGGCGCCTGGCTCGGCCGGGCTTGTAAGCACCTCTCGCAGTGCGGGCTACTGCGAGAGGTGTGCGCGATTGCATCCCGTGTTTAAAAAAGGGTCACCATGCCCAATGATGATAAAAAAACAAAACAAACCCAACCCTCAACTTTCCCTGTTCCATCGACGGAGCCGCCCTCGGGCAGCTCCAGCAAAAAAATGGAGGTCCATATTTCTCTAACCGGAGAGGAGGCTTACTCCTCTCCTTCGCCTACGGGTGCAGGGGACTCCCCCTCACCCCCTTCTCTGGATGTGCTTTCGGGCACCTCCCTTTTCCCAGCGGCAGTCCCCTCTTTTCTTTCCAAGGGGACTGCCAAGAAAGCCAGCAGGCAGCCCTTAGCCAGCCGCTCCCCATCAAAGCGGCTCGGTAGGGCAAACCCCCTTAAGGGGGAGAGGGAAGCCAGGCCCCTTCGGTCGCTTCCCTCAAAAGACCTGCTGGCAAGAATTTTAAACCTTGCTGGGGTCAAGGCCTGTGCCTCCCCACACAAGACTGGCGACACTGCCAAGGGGACCTGTGATGTCCTGGGAGGGAATGGCCAACTGGAGGCCCCTCTTGTGATAAACATGGTCTTTGAGGAGACCCAGCCTCAGACGGTAGGGCCTTCCATGGGGTGGAATTCGGGCTCGGCGCCAAGCACCGAACCCGAATCCGCCCCTATGCAAGGTCCTCCTCAAATGGCTGAGGGCTCCGAGGCAGTAAAAGGAGGGGAGGGATCTCCTCCGACAGGTGCCCCCACGACAACCAGGACCTTCTCCATTTCGGAGAGGGACCTGGCTGAGGCCGGTCCATCTGGCCTGGGGGCTTCTGCCGGCGGAGGTGAAAAGCGGGTTCATTCCCCGCCCTCCTCTCCAAAAAAGAAAAAGACTCGGGGCTCCTCTCCATCCGCGGGGGCTGCGGGGACGGATGGGTCTGCTGCAACTTTGGTAGGCGACCAAGCCAAGATCGGCACATCCGGCCCCTCTACCCCCTCGTGTGCGGAGCCCCTGACCAAGACTAACACCAAAAGTGCACAGGGCGGAGCCTCGATGACATCGGGGCCCCTGATTCAGAGGTTACCTGGCGTTTTCGAGCCCGCTGGCTTCAAACGCTTCCTCGTTATTCGCTCCACTGATGGCACCATGTTGTCCAAGGGCAACATGATCCATCAGAGGAGAGGATTAGCTAGTGCAATTGGTAGAGAGCCGAAGGTGACCCGTTTCTCAGACGGCAGCCTTCTGGAGAATGCGGTGAATCCCGCCGAGGCGGCCAAGATAAGTGCTCTTCGGACACTTCATGGCACCCCGGTGAGTGTGACGCCGCACTCTACCATGAACTTTGTGAAAGGAGTAGTTTATGCGAGGGAACTCGTTGACTACTCCATTGAGGACATCACCCTAGAGCTGGCCGACCATGGGGCGGTCAAGGTCGAACGTGTGATGAGAAAACAGGGAGGGGCTTCGAGACCCACCCCTACACTCTTCGTCACGTTCGACAGTGACAAGCTCCCTGAGTCGGTGCGTGCCGGTTGGTAGCGCTACCGCGTGAAGGCATTCGTGCCACTGCCGCGGCGGTGCTATTACTGTCACCGCTTCGGCCATACGAATCGCTCATGTAGACGTGCAAAGTCGGGGTCACCCGAAGTCTGTAAATTGCTCCAAGGTCGCACACGATAAGTCCAAATCGTGTGTGGCCAAGTGTGTCAATTGCGGAGAGCCGCACCCTGCTTCTTCGAAGCAATGTGGTGCATATCTCTGGAGAAAGAAATCCTGGCCGTTCAGGCCCAGGATCGACTCTCATTCCGCGAGGCTAAGGACTTGGTCCTGGCGCGCCCAGCTCTGCCTGGGACGTCATATGCCTCAGTAGTTCGAAAGGCACCCTCTGCTCCTGGCCCATCCAGGCCAACGAGCACGGTTGTTTCCGCGCTTATTCGGAGCCCTGCGGGCTCTACCCAACCCGGGCGCTTCCCTGGTAGAGCTGGCGGCAAAAAGGGTTCACACCCAGCCCCGGCTAAAACCAGGGCTCCCCCCTCTTCCCCCAGCGTGACCGTTTCCCGTAAGGCGAAACGGCCACGCGCCTCCACAGAGTCGTTAGACTCACAGGAGGCAACACGCCTGAAGATGGTCGCTAGGCCATCTTCGGGGGTTCCTAAAGCTGTCCCCCGAAAGGAGGACAGCAACAAAGGAGCTTCGGCTCCTTCGCCCACGCCCCGAGGTGGAGCGAGTGGCTCGGAGACGGTGGTTCCTCGAAAAGAGGGCCCCCCGCCTCCGAAGCCGCAGCGCCCGCCTAAGGTTTCGAGGCGGAGGGAGGAAAAGACTCGCATGGCGAGATCAACCTCCCCCAATAAGTCCTCGAAGGCGACAGCGCCCGGGGTTCTGCCCCCGGGAAGCGTACGGCCATTCCCGTGAGGGTCTTCAATTCGAGGAGGGCCCCCGCGTCTCCTCCGAGCTAGGCCTGGAGGGCATATTCCTTCAATGGAATTGCCGTGGACTCCGGGCCAACTGGGAGGAGCTGCGGAGGCTCGCCTCGTCCCGTTACCCGTTAGCTATTTTTTTTGCAGGAGACCATGCTAGGCGCGTGTACCCTGCCTGCCATCCCGGGGTATAAGGGTCTTGCGACCCCACCACTGGGGGATGCGCGGTTTACACCCGGCGTGATGTCTCCGTTCTTCCTTTCTCTTTAGATACTTCCTTTCAGGCAGTGGCTGTGCAGCTGCACCTGTATAAGAGGTATACTATCATTTCTGCGTACATTCCACCGTCAGCTGACTTCGACGCGGGGGACTTCCGCCGCGTCGTGGCACGGTTGCCGAGGCCCTATCTCTTGCTTGGAGATCTGAACGGCAGGCATCCTCTCTGGGGAGATTACACCATAAATCCCAGGGGACAAGTCCTTGCCGATCTGATCGAAGAGCTTGAGATGGGTGTCCTAAACGTGGATGAGTTTACGCATCACTGTCCGAGAACCGCTTCATTTTCTTGCCTTGACCTATCTTTGTGCTCTTCGGATGCACAGCTTGATTTTGATTGGGGGGTGGTCGATGACCTCCATGGTAGTGATCACTTTCCCATTCAAATATCCTTTTCAGGGCAACTGCCGCCTGAGAGACCACCTCGGTGGTGCTTGGCGCGGGCGCGGTGGCCTGCATTTCAGGAAATGACTGAATTCTCTATCTCAGTCGAGGAGTTTAGGTCGGTAGATGAGGCCGTTGATTTCTTCTCCGGCAACCTTATCGCCGTGGGCCTGACTACTATTCCTAGGACGTCTGGCTGTTTTGCACGCCGACCACTCCCATGGTGGTCGGCCGAGTGTGAGACGGCCCGCAAACAGAAGCGTTATGCCCGAACGATTTCACTGTCACTGAATTTCGTCGGGCTAGGTTCCGGTATATTTCGAAGCACGCCCGCCGCTCTTCTTGGCGGGCATACGTGTCTTCACTTAACGGGAAGACCCCTTTAGCTGAGGTGTGGAAGCGAGTCAAAAGGATTCGGGGCAAGTTCTCGCAGGACCCCCCTCCCGTTCTCCAGGAGAATGGGACCGCAATCTCGGACCCCGCGTCCGTGGCGGAATCCTTAGCGACCGCTTTTTCCGCATTCTCTAGCCGTGATGCTGCTCCGCCAGCATTCAATGCACGTCGTGATGTCGCGGAAGGCCTCCGGCTGGACTTTACCTCCAGAGGCGGAGAACCCTTCAACGACAAGTTTACTGTGAGTGAGTTGCGTTCCGCTCTCGCTTCGTGCGCGGACACCGCCCATGGTCCGGACGATGTCCCGTACGCCATGCTTCGACACATGGGTGAGCGAGGCATGGCCTTTCTGTTAGATCTGTTCAACAGGATCTGGGTGGAAGGTCTTCTCCTAGACTCCTGGCGAATCGCTACTGTGCTCGCCTTTCGCAAGCCGGGGAGAGATCACTGTACTCCGACCGGTTTCCGCCCAATCTCTCTAACCTCTTGCGTGTGCAAGTTGATGGAGAAATTGGTAAATGTTAGATTAGCCTATTTCCTGGACAGCGGAGGCCATCTGTCTTCTGCACAGTGCGGCTTCCGTAAGTTTCACTCCACGTCGGATGCTCTGCTCCGACTGGAAAATGCCGTCTGCGAGGCTTTCCTTCGTAGACAGCACTACGCCACGGTGTTTTTCAATCTGGAGAAGGCCTATGATACCACATGGCGATACGGTATCATGGAGACTCTCCACACGATGGGGGCGAGGGGACGCCTCCCAATTTTTATATCTGAATTTTTGCGAGATCGTCGATTCCGCGTACGGGTGGGGGGAGCCCTCGCTGCCCCAAAGGAGCAGGAAGAGGGTGTCCCGCAGGGAAGTGTCCTCAGTGTCACACTCTTTGCCCTGAGCATCAACGGCATCACCTCGGTGCTGCCAGAAGATGTTCTCGCTACGCTCTACGTGGACGACCTTTCGATCTCTTTTGGCGCGGCCCAGATGCCAACTCTGGAGCGTCGACTCCAACAGGCATTGAACCACGTCTCTCGCTATGCCGAAGCGCACAGGTTTCGGTTTTCTTTGGCCAAGACTAAGGTGGTGCACTTCTGCCGCCATCCACGGCTTCACCCCGACCCAGATTTGTTTCTTAATGATGTTTGCCCTGAGCATCAACGGCATCACCTCGGTGCTGCCAGAAGATGTTCTCGCTACGCTCTACGTGGACGACCTTTTGATCTCTTTTGGCGCGGCCCAGATGCCAACTCTGGAGCGTCGACTCCAACAGGCATTGAACCGCGTCTCTCGCTATGCCGAAGCGCACAGGTTTCGGTTTTCTTTGGCCAAGACTAAGGTGGTGCACTTCTGCCGCCATCCACGGCTTCACCCCGACCCAGATTTGTTTCTTAATGGGGTGCACCTGGATGTGGTTGAGTCGCACCGTTTCCTTGGTCTTGTATTCGACCGACGCCTCACCTGGGAGGCTCATATTCGCAGCCTTAGGGTCTCTTATACCCGCGCCATGGACATTCTCCGTTCCGTGACGTTCAGCGCTTGGGGCGCTGATAGGGCTACCGCCTTACTTTTTTATCGATCCTTTGTTCGCTCGAAGCTCGACTACGGATGCGAGTTTTATGCATCCGCAGCCGAGCGTTTATTGCGGAAGGTGGATTCAATCCACCACACCGGCCTTCGCCTTGCGACCGGTGCCTTCCGCACTTCCCCCATTGAGAGCCTGTTGGTCGATGCTGGGGAGATGCCACTCGCTCTGCGCCGCGTGCAGTGCATCACTCGCCTGTACGCGCGAGCCCGGCGCCTCCCTCAGTCGCCAACAGCTCTCACTTCATCCGCAGCTGATCTCGATGGTACCTATGCCGCCGAGAGACGCCAGTCATACCATAAGCCCTTTGGGTTTAGGGCCAGGAAACTCCTTCGAGAGCTAGATATAGCTCTCGGGCCGGTGGCGCCCCTGGTTCTGCCCAGGACGCCACCCTGGAGGGTACCACATTTGGCTATTTTTGGCCACGCCTCTGCTCCCAAAGCTTGTACTGCGCCGGGAGTATTGCGTTCAACCTTTTTGGAGCACACATCGTGTCACGCTGGTACCGTGCCAGTGTATACGGATGGCTCCAAGTCCCAAGAGGGGGTCGGTTTCCACGCCGTATCCCCTCTGTTTGAAGTCAGCGGGGCTCTACCAGGCGCTGCGTCTGTCTTCACGGCCGAGCTGGTGGCAATACACCACTCGGTACGGGAGATTACGCGACGTGCCCGGTTCGGAGACCGGATTGTGATCTATAGCGACTCACAAAGCGCCCTGAGTGCTCTCGGGGCATTGGAATCTCCGCATCCCCTGGTTCGCGATATCCGTGACGCCACGGTTTTGGCGAGCCGGGCAGATGTCGAGATTATCTTCTGCTGGGTTCCTGGACATGTAGGAATTGCGGGGAATGAGCGCGCCGATGAGGGCGCCAAAGAGTCGGCGAGGACTCTGCGACCGGACCAGCGTTTCGCTCTACCTCACACCGACTACATGGCAGGAATACGGGCAGCTCTTCCGACTGCTTGGCAAAGAAGATGGGAGACGATCGAAGGGAACTTAAAGTTGCGTGCCATTGCGCCGTGACTGTTCCCATGGACCTATCCCCCAATGCCGCGGCGGCTTCAGGTTGCTTTCTGTCGTCTCCGAATCGGACACACTCGTGTGACGCATCGCTATCTGATGGAGCGCTCGCCTGCGCCCTATTGCAACGACTGCGTCGTCCCCCAGACTGTTCGGCACATTCTTGTCGAATGTCCCAGTCTGGGTAATCTTCGCGCACGACACCTGTCCCGGTACCGGGATGGGCGGGGTCGCTACCGCCTGTCCCTTGTGCTCGGGACGAGGTCGTGTACTTTGACTGGTGGACTTATTGACTTTTGGGGGGAGGCCGGCCTTCTCCCTTTTATTTAACCCGATTTAATTGTTGTTGTTTTTGTAATTGTTTTGTTATTGCTTTGTTATTGTTATTGTCATTTCTTTTTATTGTTTTCTGTTTAATTTTTTAAAGTAGCCTAAAACTAGGCTGTTTGTTTACGGCAACTTATGCCTTAGTCGGCAGTCGCCAGATAGCCCCTTAATTAAAAAAAAAAAAAAAATTCTCATGAGCAGATAACCCTTGCTCCTCCACCCTTTTTGTGCCTTTTTTGTCAATGGTTACAACATAAGGCAATAGCAGGAAAGCGCATGGAGATCTTCCTCTAAGGCGCGGCCTCGCCCTCCCTAGGTGTTGGGGAAGATGAGTAAAATCGAGGCGCCCCTTAGACTGGTGGAGGGGCTTCCTTCTCACCATCGCAATGCACCAAATGGGCTTTCCTTTTGCGATCTTTTGAGCCGCTCTCTGGCAGTTCAACCTCTGAAAAGGACGTGGCCTCCCCGTGCTTTCTCAAAGCCCTTATAACCCTCTTTTACCGGAGAGGACTCTTGCCCTCTCCTAGGCCTACGGGTGTGGGGGTTTCTCACTCACTCCCTTCTATGGAGTCTCCCATGGACGACTCCATCTTACCTCAAATTGCAATCCTCCCTATTCTATCACAGGGGACTGCCAAGAGAGTAAGCAGGTGGCCCAAAATCGACCGCTACGGGTGGGAGCAACTTGCTAGGGCCAACCCTTTAGGGGTCAAGTTCGCAGAGGTGACCCAGCCCGAGACAGTGTGGCGGCAGGTTTTAGAACCCTGCAGTCACACCACCTGCCGCTCTAACAGAGCCACCTGGGTGTCTGAAGGGGTAATCAAATAACGGTTTTATTTATATAAAAAATGGCAAATACCAGTCTATCGCAATTATAAACCTAAAATATATAGATATACAGCCTTACAAGGTATATCGGCCAACACGGAGAGATAAATCACCCCCCCCCAAAAAAAAAAAAAAAATAAATAAATAAATATATATTGCTGAGGGCGTCACCTAGGGGCTGGCTCTCAAGGTCAGATGTCGATCGACTAACCGGTAGCAAGGAGCTGAAAAGGAGAAGTCATGTTCAGTCACAGTTTCACTGCCACACTCAAACATCCTAAACACTAACATAAACTCATACACTAACACTCACTCGTTTTTCCAGCTCCTTATTCTTCCTTTCAATTATACGTCAAATACAAATTAACACTCAATCAGCAATCAATTTATCTCATCTGAAACTTACTTCTGTAGGAAGAGACTGGGATTAAAGGGGGGCACGATAGAAGTTTATCGGATCGCCCCCTCTCATCTTCGTCCCCTGCACTGGAAAAGAAGAAAGGGATTAGACATTTGGGGTGGTGAAGGAAGGCGGACTAAACTACACTACTACAACGGAAGGATCTTCCATGGGGTCGAATCCGGGCTCTGTGCCAAACACCAAACCTGAGTCTGCCCTTTGCGAGCTTCTCAGACTGCTCTGCCCCCCCCCCGAGGAGTCACAAGAAGATGAGGGACCTCCTTCCCCGGCCAGTGCCCCTTTCAAAGCTAAAACCACCATCTTGGAGAAGGAAGGATTTTGCTGAAGCCGATCCATACGGCCTAGGGATTCCTTCCGGCAGTGAACAGAAGCGGGGTTCATTCCTCACCCTCTTCTCCCAAAAAGAAAAGAAGAGGACTAAATGTTCGTCTCTTTCTCCGCGGGGGCTACGCGGACGGACAGGTTCGATGCCGCTTCAGCAGGTTACCAGGCAAAGATAGGTGCGTCCGGTACTGAGGCGCCCTCTGCTGGGAGATATAAAAGCAAGACCAAGGTCGCAAGTACGACGAGCAGTGCCTCTATTTCCTCGGGACCCCTCATTGAGAAACTACCTGGCGTTTTCGAGCCCTCTGGCTTCAAATGCCTTCTCTTTTTTCCCTTCACGGAAGGTAACATCATCCATCAGAGTAGAGTATTAGCTAGTTTGATTGGTAGAGAGCGAAGGTGTCCCGTTTCTCCGACGGGACCCTCCTGGCCAATGCGTCGGACTCCTCCGAGGCGGCCATGATCAGTGCCCTTCGACACTTGAACGCACGCCGGTGTGTGACGCCGCACTCTACCATGAACTAACTGAAAGGAGTAGTTTATGCGAGGGAACTCGTGAACTACTCCATAGATGACATCACCTTAGAGCTGGCCGACAAATGAGCTGTCAAGGATGAACATGTGATGAAAAAACAAAGAGGGGCCTCGAGAACCACACCTACACTCTTCGTCACGTTCGAGTAATACTGCCACAGCTTCGGCCATACGAGTTACTCCTGTAGACGGCGCTCAAAGTCGGGGTTACCCGGAGTCTGTGTAAGTTCCTTTAATACCATACACGATAAGTCCAAATCGTGTGTAGCCAAGTGTGTCATTTATGGAGAGCGGCGCCCCGCTTCTTGAGAAGGAAATCCTGGCTGTTCAGGCCCAGGATCGTATCTCATTTCGCGAGGCTACGGACTTTGTTTTGACGCGGCCCTGGACCCTACAGGCCTACGAGCATGGTCGCTTCCCAGCCCATTCGGAACCTTTCGTCGGTTTATGCGCTCCCCTGGCATAGCTAGTGGCATAAAGGGTTCACACCCAGCCCCGGCTAAATCCAGGGCTCACCCTCCTTCCCTCAGATTGAGCGTTTTCCGTAGCGCGCTTCCATCGAGTCGTTAGACTCACAGGAGGCAACACCCCTGAAGATGGCCGTGAGGCCACTTTCCGGGGTTTCTAAAGCTGCCTCTCGAAAGGAGAACACTAAAGGGGTTTCGACGCCTACACCGAGTGCTAGGCTGGGTAACTTGAAGGCGGGAGATCCTCCAAAGGAGGGACCCCCAGCTCCGAAACCGCCACGTTTGCCTAAGGTTTCGAGGCAGAAGGAAGAAATGATCGAGCCCATTCTCCCCCGATAAGTCCTCGAAGGCGCCAGCGCATGGTCCGGCCAACAACGCCCGGAGTTCTGCCTCCAGGAAGTGCACGGTCATTCTCGTGATGGTCTTCTCTTCGAATAGGGTCCCCGCATCTTCTCCGAGCTAGGCCTGGAGGGCATATTCCTTCAAAAATATTGCCGCGGACTCCGGGCCAATCGAGAGAAGCTACGGAGGCTCGTCTACTCCTGTTTTCCCTTAGCTAGGTTTTTGCAGGAGACCATGCTGCGGTGCCCCATGCCCACCCTCCCGGGATATAATGGTTTTGCCACCCCCACCACCACGGGATGGGGGCCTGGCAGGAGGCTGCGCTATTTACACCCGGCACGATGTCCCCGTTCTGCTCTTCACTTTAGACCCCTCCTTTCAGGCAGTAGCTGTGTCAGCTGCACCTGGATAGGAGGTATATTATTATTTCTGCGTACATTCCACCGTCAGCCGACTTGATGCAGGGGACTTCCACCGCGTCGTGGTACTGATCGACGAGCTGGAGATAGGTGTTCTAAATGTAGATGAGTTTACGCATCACTGTAGATGAGGCCGTTGAGTTCTTCTCCGACAACCTCGTCACCTTGGACCTAACTACTATTCCTAGATCGTCTGGCCGTTTTACACGCCTGGAAAATGCCGTCTACGAGGCCTTTCTTCGTAGACAGGACTACGTCACGGTGTTTTTCCGATCTGGAGAAGGCCTATGATACCTCATGGCGCTACGATATCATGGAGACACTCTACACAATGGGAGCGAGGGGACGCCTCCCAATCTGCGTACAGGTGAGGGGAGCCTCATCCGGCCAAAATGAGCAGAAAGAGGGTGCCACGCAGGAAAGTGTCTTCAGTGTCACACTCCATGTCCTGAGCACTTATGTGCTGCCGGAAGATGTTCTCACTGCACTCTACGTGGACGACCTTTCGATCGCTTTTAGCGCGGCCCAGATGCCGATTCTGGAGCGTCGAATCCAACAAGCATTGAACCGTCTCTCTCTCTCTCTCTCTATGCCGAAGCACACAGAATTTGTTTTTCCTTGGCCAAGACTAAGGTGGTGCACTTCTGACACCATCCACGGCTCCACCCTGACCCAATTTGTTTGTTAATGGGGTTCGCATGGAAGTGGTAGACTCGCACCGTTTCTTTGGTCTTGTATTTAAACGACGCCTTACACGGGAGGCTCATATTCGAAGCCTTAGGGTCTCATTCCCACGCTATTGACATTCTTCGTTCCATGACATGCAGCACCTCGGGCACTGATACGGCTACCGCCTTACTTTTTTATCGATCCTTTGTTCGTTTGAAGCTCGACTACGGATGCGAGTTTTATGCATCCGCAGCCAAGCGTGTATTGCGGATGGTGGACTCGATCCACCACACTGGCCTTCGCCTAGCGACCGGTGCCTTTCGCAATTCCCCCATTGAGAGCCTACTTGTTGATGCTGGAGAGATTCCACTCGCTCTGTGCCGTGCACAGTAGATAATTCACTTGTACAGTGAGCCCGGTGCCTCCATCTGTTGCCAACAGCTCTCACTGCATCCGCAGCTGGTTTCGACGGTGCCTATGCCACCGAGAGATGCCAGTCATACCCTAGGCCCTTTCGGTTTAGGGAAACTCCTTCGAGAGATAGGTATAGTTATTGCGCCGTTGACTCCCCTGGTTCTTCCCAGGATGCCACCTTGAAGGGAACCACCTTTGACTATTTGTTGCCCCGCCTCTGGTTCCAAAGCTTGTACAGCACTGAGAGTATTGCGTTTGGCTTTTTTGGAGCACACTTTGTGTTGCGCTGGAACCATACCATTGTATACGGTTGGCTCCAAATCCAAAGTGAATATCGGTTTCTACGCCGTATCCCCTCTGTTTGAAGTCAGCGAGGCTCTGCCAGGCGCGGCGTCTGTCTTTACAGCCGAGCATGTTGTAAGCTACCTCTCGGTACGGGAGATAACGCAATGTTCCTGGTTTGGAGATCGGATTGTGATTTATAAACACTCACAAAGCCGTCTGAGTGCTCTCGGGGCTTTGTAATCTCTGCATCCCCTGGTTTGCGATATCTGTAATGCCACAATTTTGGCGAGCCGGTCTTATGTCGAGTTTATCTTCTGCTGGGTTCCCTGGACATGTAGGAATTGCGAGGAATGAGGGCGCCAAAGACTAGGCGCCCAAGCCAGCGTTTTGCTCTTCCTCACACTGATTACATGGCAGGAATACGGGCAGCTCTCCGTGCTGCTTGGCAAAGAAGATGGGAGATGGTTGAGGGGAACTTGAATTTCCGTGCCATTGCGTCGCGACTGTTCCCATGCCCCCCCCCCCCTCCCAATGGCTTCAGGTTGCTTTCTGTCGTCTCCGAATTGGACACAGTGACGGGATGTACAGCCCCCCCCCCCCCCCCCGTCTGATTATCTCCGCTTACGTTACCTGTCTCGGTACGGGACGAGCGGGGTCGCTACCACTTGCCCCTTGTACTCGGGTTGAGTTCGGGCACACCGACTTTTGGACTTTAAGATTCTTTGGAGGAGGCTAGCATACTCCACTCTATTTGATTGTTTTTGTAGGTCACATGTTCCTGCGCCGGGGGAAGGCGAGTCTACCTCCAACGCCGGAGCCCGCTTTCTTGTTGCCTTTTTGCTTTGTTTTCCCTTTTTGTCCTCGTTTCTTGTTTGTTTTCGTTTTTTTAGCCTTTGTTTTTTTAGAGTTATTTTTTATATCGTTATTTATTTATTTTAATATAGCCTAGTAGTAGGTTCTGGTGAGCACTGCGACATATTCCCTAAGTAGGCAGTCGCCAGATGGGCTCCTAAATAATAAAAATAATAAATAAATAACTTTGCTCCTTAGGCTACTTACATTGTGGGGAGTATTGTGTGCTCTTTTTGGATCACACCTAGTGTCACGCTGGAACCTTACCAGTGCATACAGATGGCTCCAAGTCTACGAAGGGTGCGGTTTCCATGCCGTATCCCCTCTATTTTGAGTCAGAGGCGCTCTGCCAGACTCTACGTCTGTCTTTACGATGAGCTGATTGCAATGCACAGCTCGGTAATGGAGATAACGCGACTTTCTTGGTTCAGAGACCGGATTGTGATCCATAGTGACTCACAAAGCGCCCCCGAGTGCCCTCGGGGCATTGGAATCTCCGTATGCCCTGGTTCGCGATATCCGTGACGCCACGGTTTGGACGAGACTGGCGGATGTCGAGATTATCTTCTGCTGGGTTCCTGGACATGTAGGAATTGCGGGTAATGAGCGCGCTGATGAGGTGGCCAAAGAGTTACGAGGACTGGGCGACCAGGCCAGCGTTTCGCTCTTTCTCACACCGACTACATGGCCGAAATACGGGCCGTCTTCCAAACTTGGCAAAAAAGATGAGAGACGGTCAATGTGTCATTGCGCCGCGACTGTTCCCATGGACCTACCTCCAATGCCGCAACGGCTGCAGTTTGCTTTCTGTCGTCCCCGAATTGGACGCACCGCCATTTGATGAGCGCTTGCCTGACCCTCATTGTGACGACTCAATTATCTCCCAGTCTGTTCGGCGCTTTCTTGTTGAATGTCCCAATCCGGGCGATCTTCGCGCACGTTACCTGTCCCAGCACCAGGATGAGCTGGGTCGCTACCGTTTGTCCCTTTTACTTAGTATTGGTTCGTGCATACAGACTTGCGAACAATACGACTTTTTGGAGGAGGCTGGCCTCCTCCATTTTATTTGACTGTTGTAGGTTGCATGTTCCTACGCCGGAGCGCGCTTCCTTCTTGTAGACTAATCTTTTGCGGGGGGGGGGGTTGCTTTTTCCTTGTTTTTTAGTCTTTGTTCCTTTTTTATTCTTTTACTTATATATTATTTTTTTTTTAATCTAACCTAACACTAGGCTGGGGTATGAGTAAGGCGACTTTGCCCTAGTAGCCATAGTCAGCTCTTAAAAAAAAAATCGACCCATTGATTTCTGGTAGATAAGAGAGAAAAAAAAAAAACAACTTCCTTCCAAAAGCGAGAATATAAATAGCCTATTAAATTACCAAGTCACAACTGACTTCGCCGTAGCGTAATGGTAGAGAGCTAGCCTCGGGATTCAAAAGACCTGCGATCGAGCCCCCAAAAAGTCCACAATTTTTACAAAGAAAATTCTCGAAGAAAACGGAGAATGCTTTAAGGACTAACTAATCAAGAAGGGCCAAGAAATTGATTCAAGAGAAAACCGCTGTCAAGGAAAACGGAAAGAAAACAACTTCAAGGGCTAACTCGTCTCAACTAATCTCATCCCATCAAAATCGTCAACGTCTCAAGAAATCACAGCCAAATTAAAGAAGAAAGAATCTCAGCCTACAAGAATAATAAGAGTCAGATACATGGAGTCAATGTTTGAAGGGGCATCTTCATCTCAAGAAATAAATATAAATAAGAGCCCCCCATCCCCTAGATCTGAGATACATGATCTGGACAGTGTGTATCCTCACAAAATCTTAGCGAATGGCTCTTGTGCTCGCTATTCGCCAACCGGCCAGAGATCAGTTTATCCTGCTCAATTTCTTCAACCTTCTGCGCGATCCCGTTTATAGAGAAATTAGTAAAAGGCTAATTAGCCTTTTAGTTGGACAGCGGAAGCCACCTGTCACCTACAAGGTGCCATTTCATAAGTTCCACTTCACCTCGGATGCTCTGCTTCTACTTGCAAATGCTATTTGCTTGACCTTTCCTAAGCTGCACTACTCACGGTATTTTTCGATCCGAAGTACAATGGGACGCCTCCCACTTTTTATCTCTGAATTTCTGCGAGTTCTTCGATTCCGCGTACTGGTATAGCAGGGAAGTGTCATTGGCGTCACACTGGCCTGGGTTCGTGGACATGTTGGAATTGCGGAGAATTAGCTCGTCGATGATAGCTCCAAATAGTCTGCGAGGACTAAGCGCAGACACCTACTACATGGTGCCGGCCCTTACCCCTATTCACGGGAGCGTGCTCCCTTTTGTGTTTTTGCCTTTTGTTTGGTAAGCTTGCTTTCATCTAGCTTAGCATTACGCTGAAATATAATTTAGGCGACTTGTGCGCTTGTAAGCAGTAGTCATATGGGCGCTAAAATAAATCATCTTGTGTGTACTATATAGATTTCTAATCCTAAACTAGGGACTATGTTTAATAAAGGAAAACCCCCTTTGCCGCAGTAGGAGATTGAGGCGAGCCCATCCACCGGTCAGACTGGTTATGGCATTAGATTCCTCGTCCTCCCCAACACCAAGGTCGAGCAAGGATTTTCAGAGGTGGCGTAGTCCAAAATTTTGACAAAGCTCGTAAAAATCTTTCCAACAAACTAAAATTCCCTCCACTTGTGACCACGGAAAAGAAAAAAAAAAGTTCGATTGACGAGCTATATCCCGCGTCCAGCCGCTCTTGCCTATCCCGGGATCGTTTAGAGTCAAGGGATATACGCGAGGTGCCCTGGTGTACACTGAAGCTGGTTGTGAGCCCTTCGTGTCGCCATCTTTACCAGAGAAGCCCCATGGCGGGTGGTGTAGGTAGAACACAAAAGGTTCCGAATCGGCACCTCGTCCTCGCCCTGGTCTTTAGGGGCTGCTGTGAAAGAGAAGGGGGACCCGCCTTTAGGCAACTCACCAAAATGGAGTAAGGCGGAAGCCTTAGACCCCGAGGGGGATGAAGAGATAGAAACCACTTATCTGCTTGAAGAATTTTGGAGGGGCCCTGAAAAAACACATAGGTGGAGCTACCCGACGGCAGCTCTTAATATAGCAAAGGGGAAACCCAGTGCCTAGTGAAATGGTCGATCAAGGGTCGCAGCTCACAAATTGCGCAACCAGAGGAGCAGACTGTACTAATCGTCGACATGACGGCAAAGATCCGTTATGAAAGACCCTAGGGCTTTTCGTTAGCCTGGCACCCAACTAGGGCGTAAAGCCCGACCACCCTAAGCAGTAGAGCCTTTTGCACCCGAGAACGACCACAAAGAGGTGTTGTGCTCATTACACGCAGGGAAGGGGTTATTAAGAGCAAAGTCGCGTCCCAACGCCCAGGACCCCTCTTGCAGGCTGCGGGTGTTGTTTATAGAGGTTCCAAAGCCTCTCTTCTGACGGCATAAAGTAGCTTGTCAGGTCCTTAAACCTAGGCAAAGAGTTGAGGGGAGAGTCGTAGAAAAAAAAGAATGCAAGGAGGAAACGTGTATGAAGCAGATCAACTTCCCTAGGCCCTATCAGAGAGTTTAATTCAACCCAGTGGTAGGGCTCCGCTAATTTGCAACGGGCCGGGAGGATTTGCAACTCCTCTAGGTAAAAAGTGTAAAACGTTACACATGATACCTGCCTGCGGGGCCGACGTAATGATTTTGTGGGCAGGGTGATCCGTCCAGATTACTTAGGTGCGCCTATCCTCTCTACAGCTTTGATGTACAAAAAATCGGAGAATATGTGAGGCTTTAGGAGAGGGAGTAGGGGGGGGAGCCACGTCTCATTCAAAAACTACACTATGCCACGAACCCATTCCGAGTTTAGTAGTAAGGAAAAACGGTAGCGAGCCCACTCATTCTGGTTCGGAGACAGGTAGCGCGCGCGAAGATCCCCCAATCTGGGGAAGTTCAACAAGAACGTGCTGGACAGTATGGTGGCCCAAGCAGGAGCTATATTAATGTTCAGGAGAGCGTATGGGGGGAGGGGGCTTCCTTCTTATCCACTTTTAGTTTATTTATCAATATTATTCTTGCTTTTCTCTTTATCGAATCTATTTACTTCTTTCTTGACTGAAATTCCTTTTTCTTTAAGTTGCCCCTTCAAACATTTGTCTTCACTTTTTCTTGACTTCCGTATTCTTCTTGGCTTGGTTGGTCCTTAATCTTCGATTTCTTTCTTGATGTATCTTCATTTTCGTTCAATTATCTTGGGTTGATGATTTGTTGGTCCTTCAAGCGTTTTCCTTGACTTCAGTTTTCTTCTTGAGATTTCTTCATAAAAGGTTTGGGACTGTTGAGTTTCGAACGCGGTACCGTTGGATTTAAACGCCAATACTCTAGCCTCACGACCAGGCTTTAGTCCGTTTTGAGTTGGTAATTTGATCAGCTATTTATATTATCGAGTTGGAAGGAATTTCTCTGATACATTTTCGTACCCCTACAAGCGCTCCACCAAATGGCGTTGCGCCCCGCAAGTTTGTCTGATTCGAGAAGGCAGAAAACGACCTGAAGCCGTCGAGTATTGGATGCTAGTTCAACGGAAAGAATCGCGGCGCAATGGCACACAACTTTAGATTCCCATCGGCCTTCTCTCATCTTCTCTTTCGCGGAAATAACATACTCGATGTAATATTTGCATGTAATGAAAATCTGGTAGAGAATATTAATATCTGGGATGAATTTAGTAATAGCGAACACCGTGTGAACACGTTTAGTATAAATTTTGAGAATTTATTTAATAGGTAATCAAGAAAAAGTCCCCGATCTTAGAAAAACAAATTTGGTAAGCTCGGAGCACTCTTCAAGCAAAATGACTGGAACATTCTGCGTTACAAACTATATTAACACGAAATGTACATTTATTACTAGTTCGTGTTCGCAAGTGGTGAAAGAATGTATAACGGCAAAAAAAAAAACAACTGCTGACTGTTTACGCGACAAGAGGAAGGCCCATAAGAAATAATAATTGCTAACGATGAGGAAAAACGTGTCAAGTATATAGAATTAAGAGGTAAAGCCAAAAGGTTAATCGGAGTAAAACGTCCTTGGAATTATACTTAGCGAATCAAAGAAAATTAAACACCAGTTCTATAGTTACACAAGACAAGAGAGTAACAACTTCAACTATCGGGTCGCTAACTGACGAGATCGTTAACTTTACCACGAATGAAGAGCGAATGCGAGTTTTATCTTAAAGACATTCTATGCATCAGTTTTCACTACAGATCTTAGCGATATCCCAACACTGGCAGATATCCAAACCGTTACGTAGTATCAGGGTTACAGAAAAAGATTCATTAAAATACTGAAGGTAAACAAGTCACCCGGGCCTGATTCGATCTCCCCTCGCGTATTAAAGAAAGCCGAAAGTGAACTCGTCAATGCGCTGTCGTTACTCTAATTATTTGTTACATACCGGAAATTACTCTATGACTGGAAGCTCGCTAACCTAACACAGAAAAAAGAAAACATCGCTCTGAGTGACTATCACCCTTTCTAACCTCGGTCGTTAGCAAACTGCTAGACACTCTTATGCGATATACTTGCTAACCATTTGAATAGAAACAACCTACTTAGAGACACCAAACACGGCTTTCGTAATGGATACTTGCCTAATGAATCTATTAAACTTCTCTAACAAGATTATTAATTAATACGGCGAGAATAGCGGTGGATATAGTATATTTAAACTTTCAAAAGGCCTTCAATAAAGTTCCTCACAAACGTTTAGTAACAATTAAAAGCGCACAGAATTCAATGAAATATAGCGAGGTGGAGAGAAACTCGCTGAGGAATCTCGTAAACACGTCGTTATAAATGGAAAATCATATACATAGCTGGACTGACGTCACTAGCGGGGTACCTCAGGGGCCAGTCCCGGGACCAGTTCTATTGCTTGTATACATTAATGACTTAGACGAAGGCCTTTCTTGCATAATATCGAAGTTTGTTGATGACACTAAAATTGCGAATACAGTAGCCTCTAACGCAAATATTAAAGAATGCTAAACAATTTACGAATTCTCAAACTGGGCGCAAACGTGGCCCATGTTTTTAACGCGGTGGAATGTAAAGTCTTCCATATTGGATAATTAAACGGCAAAGAAAATTACTCATTAAATGGTACTCGACTCTTTAGTGAAGACAGAAAGAGATAAACTTAAGAGGTAACAATATCGAGCGAGCTAAAACGCAGTCAGCAATATTAAAACGTCCTTAAGAAAGCCAATAAAAAAATGGATGTATTGGTAGAACATTTGAAAATGTCCAAAGATGCAATCCTTGCTCTCTATAACTCCTTGGTCCGTCCCCTTATGAAAAACTGCGTTCAAGCAGTTTTGGTACTCGACTCTTTAGTGAAGACAGAAAGAGATAAACTTAAGAGGTAACAATATCGAGCGAGCTAAAACGCAGTCAGCAATATTAAAACGTCCATAAGAAAGCCAATAAAAAAATGGATGTATTGGTAGAACATGTGAGAATGTCCAAAGATGCAATCCTTGCTCTCTATAACTCCCTGGTCCGTCCCCTTATGGAAAACTGCGTTCAAGCATGAGGCCCGTACTACCAGAAAAATATAGCGAAATTTCTATTTTTAATTCTATAGAGCCCATCTAGCAACTGCCCACTTGGGCATAAGTCACCGAAAAACACGACAGCCTAGAACTAGGCTACTTTAAAATAAAAATATGAAAACTTAACAATGATGTAAATTGGAAAAACTTAACAATCAGGAAGCAATCTTCAGCAGCGGGGGGAGGTCTCCCTCACCCCGGTGCAGGAGAGTGCAACCTAAAAACAAAACAATAACAAAAAAAGAACCTTAAATAAAGGGGAGAAGCCCGGCCTCCCCCCAAAAGTCAACAAGTCAATGTGCACGAATCTGTCCCAAGTACAAGGTAGAGGCGGTAGCGACCCTGCCCATCCCGGTACCGGGACAGGTATCGTGCGCGAAGATCACCCAGACTGGGACATTCGACAAGAATGTGCCGAACAGTCTGGGGGACGACGCAGTCGTGGTAATAGGGCGCAGGCGATACGTCACACGAGTATGTCCGATTCGGAGACGACAGAAAGACATCTGAAGCCGCCGCGGCATTGGAGGATAGGTCCATGGGAACAGTTGCGGCGCAATGGCACGCAACTTTAAGTTGACTTCGACCGTCTCCCATCTTCTTTACCAAACAGTTCGAAGAGCTGCCCGTATTCCTGCCATGTAGTCGGTGTGAGGAAGAGCGAAACGCTGGTCCGGTCGCAGAGTCCTCGCCGACTCTTTGGCGCCCTCATTCCCCGCAATTCCTACATGTCCAGGAACCCAGCAGAAAATAATCTCGACATCTGCCCGGCTCGCCAAAACCGTGGCGTCACGGATATCGCGAAAGAAGGGGATGCGGAGATTCCAATGCCCCGAAGAGCACTCAGGGCACTTTGAGTCGCTATAGATCACAATCCCGTCTCCGAACCGGGCACGTCGCGTAATCTCCCGTACCGAGTGGTGTATTGCCACCAGCTCGGCCGTGAAGAGGGGATACGGCGTGGAAGCCGACCCCCTCTTGGGACTTGGAGCCATCCGTATACACTGGCACGGTTCCAGCGTGACACGATGTGTGCTCCAAAAAGGTCGAACGCAATACTCCCGCCGCAGTACAAGCTTTGGGAGCAGAGGCGTGGCCACAAATAGCCAAATGTGGTACCCTCCAGGGTGGCGTCCTGGGCAGAACCAATGGCGCCACCCGCCCGAGAGCTATATCTACCTCTCGAAGGAGTTTCCTGGCCCTAAACCCAAAGGGCTTAGGGTATGACTGGCGTCTCTCGGCGGCATAGGCACCATCGAGATCAGCTGCGGATGCAGTGAGAGCTGTTGGCGACTGAGGGAGGCGCCGGGCTCACGCGTACAGGCGAGTGATGCACTGCACGCGGCGCAGAGCGAGTGCCATCTTCCCAGCATCGACCAACAGGCTCTCAATGGGGGAAGTGCGGAAGGCACCGGTCGCAAGGCGAAGGCCGGTGTGGTGGATCGAATCCACCTTCCGCAATAAACGCTCGGCTGCGGATGCATAAAACTCGCATCCGTAGTCGAGCTTTGAACGAACAAAGGATCGATAAAAAAAGTAGGGCAGTAGCCCTATCAGCGCCCCAAGCGCTGAACGTCACGGAACGGAGAATGTCCATGGCGCGGGTACAAGAGACCCTAATGCTGCGAATATGAGCCTCCCAGGTGAGGCGTCGGTCGAATACAAGACCAAGGAAACGGTGCGACTCAACCACATCCAGGTGCACCCCATTAAGAAACAAATCTGGGTCGGGGTGAAGCCGTGGATGGCGGCAGAAGTGCACCACCTTAGTCTTGGCCAAAGAAAACCGAAACCTGTGCGCTTCGACATAACGAGAGACGCGGTTCAATGCCTGTTGGAGTCGACGCTCCAGAGTTGGCATCTGGGCAGCGCCAAAAGAGATCGAAAGGTCGTCCACGTAGAGCGTAGCGATAACATCTTCCGGCAGCACCGAGGTGATGCCGTTGATGCTCAGGGCAAAGAGTGTGACACTGAGGACACCCTCTTCCTGCTCCTTTGGGCTGGAGAGAGCTCCCCCCACCCGTACGCGGAATCGACGATCTCGCAAAAATTCAGATATAAACATTGGGAGGCGTCCCCTCGCCCCCATCGTGTGGAGAGTCTCCATGATACCGTATCGCCATGCGGTATCATAGGCCTTCTCCAGATCGAAAAACACCGTGGCGTAGTACTGTCTACGAAGGAAAGCCTCGCAGACGGCATTTTCCAGTTGGAGCAGAGCATCCGACGTGGAGTGGAACTTGCGGAAGCCGCACTGTGCGGAAGAGAGATAGTCTTTGCTGTCCAGGAAAAAAACTAATCTAACATTTACCAATTTCTCCATCAATTGGCACACGCAAGAGGTTAGAGAAATTGGGCGGAAACCGGTGGGAGTAGAGTGATCTCTCCTCGATTTGCGAAAGGCGAGCATAGTAGTGATTCGCCAGGAGTCTGGGAGAAGACCTTCCACCCAGATCCTGTTGAACAAATCTAACAGAAAGGCCATGCCTCGCTCACCCAGGTGTCGAAGCATGGCGTACGGGACATCGTCCGGACCATGGGCGGTGTCCGCGCACGAAGCGAGAGCGGAACACCACTGTCACAGTAAACTTGTCGTTGAAGGGTTCTCCTTCTGGAGGTAAAGTCCAGCCGGCGCCCTTCCGCGACATCACGACGTGCATTGAATGCTGGCGGAGCAGCATCCCGGCTAGAGAATGCGGAAAAAGCGGTCGCTAAGGATTCCGCCACGGACGCGGGGTCCGAGATTGCGGTCCCATTCTCCAGGAGAACGGGAGGGGGGTCCTGCGAGAACTTACCCGAATCCTTTTGACTCGCTTCCACACCTCAGCTAAAGGGGTCTTCCCGTTAAGTGAAGACACGTATGCCCGCCAAAAAGAGCGGCGGGCGTGCTTCGAAATATACCGGAACCTAGCCCGACGAAATTCAGCGACTGTGAAATAGTTCGGCGGCGCTTATAGCACATGTAGACATAACGCTTCTGTTTGAGGGCCGTCTCACACTCAGCCGACCACCATGGGAGTGGTTGGCGTGCAAAACGGCCAGACGTCCTAGGAATAGTAGTCAGGCCCACGGCGATGAGGTTGCCGGAGAACTCAACGGCCTCATCTACCGACCTAAACTCCTCGACTGAGATAGAGAATTCAGTCATTTCTTGAAATGCAGGCCACCGCGCCCGCGCCAATCAAAATCAGGCTGTGCATCCAAAGAGCACAAAGATAGGTCAAGGCAAGAAAATGAAGCAGTTCTCGGACAGTGATGCGTAAACTCATCCACGTTTAGGACATCCATCTCAAGCTCTTCGATCAGATCGGCAAGAACTTGTCCCCTGGGATTTATGGAGTAATCTTCCCGGAGAGGATGCCTGCCGTTTAGATCTCCAAGCAAGAGATAGGGCCTCGGGAACCGTGCCACTACGCGGCGGAAGTCCCCCGCGTCGAAGTCAGCTGACGGTGGAATGTACGCAGAAATGATAGTATACCTCCTATCCAGGTGCAGCTGCACAGCCACTGCCTGAAAGGAGGTATCTAAAGAGAAAGGAAGAACGGAGACATCGTGCCGGGTGTAAACCGCGCATCCCCCACCCCGGCCATCCCGCGGTGGTGGGGTCGCAAGACCCTTATACCCCGGGAGGGCGGGCAGGAGGCAAGCGCCTAGCATGGTCTCCTGCAAAAAGATAGCTAACGGGGAACGGGACGAGCATCTGCAGCTCGTCACAGTTGGCCCGGAGTCCACGGCAATTCCATTGAAGGAATATGCCCTCCAGTCCTAGCTCGGAGGAGACGCGGGGGCCCTCCTCGAACTGAAGACCCTCACGGGAATGGCCGTACGCTTCCCGGGGGCTGTTAGCCGGACAAAGCGCTGTCGCCTTCGACGACTTATTGGGGGAGGTTGGGCTCGCCATGCGAGTCTTTTCCTCCCTCCGCCTCGAAACCTTAGGCGGGCGTTGCGGCTTCGGAGGCGGGGGAACCTCTTTTCGAGGAACCACCGTCTCCGAGCCACTCGCTCCACCTTGGGGCGTTGCTGTCCTCCTTTCGGGGGACAGCTTTAGGAACCCCCAAAGATGGCCTAGCGACCATCTTCAGGGGTGTTGCCTCCTGTGATTCTAACGACTCTGTGGAGGCGCGTGGCCATTTCGCCTTGCGGCAAACGGTCACGCTGGGGAAAGAGGGGGGAAGCCTGGTTTTAGCCGGGCTGGGTATGAACCCTTTTTGCCGTCAGCTTTACCAGGGGAGCGCCCGGGTTGGGTAGAGCCCCCAGAGGGGCTCCGAATGGGCGCGAAAACAACCGTGCTCGTTGGCCTGGATGGGCCAGGAACAGAGGGTGCCTTTCTAACTACTGAGGCATATTACGTCCCAGGGAGAGCCGGGCGCGCCAGGACCAAGTCCTTAGCCTCGCGGAATGAGAGTATACCCTGGGCCTGAACGGCCAGGATTTCCTTCTCAAGGAGATATGCACCACATTGCTTCGAAGAAGCGGGGTGCGGTTCTCCGCAATTGACACACTTGGCCACACACGATTTGCACTTATCGTGTGCGACCTTGGAGCAATTTACAGACTTCGGGTGACCCCGACTTTGCACGTCTACATGACCGATTCTTATGGCCGAAGCAGTGACAGTAATAGCACCGCCGTGGCAGTGGCACGAATGCCTTCACGCGGTAGCGGTACCAACCAAGACGCACCGACTTAGGGAGCTTGTCACAGTCGAACGTGACGAATAGTGTAGGGGTGGGTCTCGAGCCCCTCCCTGTTTTCTCATCACACGTTCGACCTTGACTGCCCCATGGTCGGCCAGCTCTAGGGTGATGTCCTCAATGGAGTAGTCAACGAGTTCCCTCGCATAAACTACTCCTTTCACAAAGTTCATGGTAGAGTGCGGCGTCACACTCACCGGGTTGCCATGAAGTGTCCGAAGAGCACTTATCTTGGCCGCCTCGGCGGGATTCGCCAGAAGGCTCCCGTCCGAGAAACGGGTCACCTTCGGCTATCTACCAATTGCACTAGCTAATCCTCTCCTCTGATGGATCATGTTGCCCTTGGACAACATGGTGCCATCAGTGGAGCGAATAACGAGGAAGCGTTTGAAGCCAGCGGGCTCGAAAACGCCAGGTAACCTCTGAATGAGGGGCCCCGATGTCATCGAGTCTCCGCCCTGTGCACTCTTGGTCTTAGTCAGGGGCTCCGCACACGGGGGGGGTAGAGGGGCCGGATGTGCCGATCTTAGCTTGGTCGCCTACCAAAGTGGTAGCAGACCCATCCGTCCCCGCAGCCCCCGCGGATGGAGAGGAGCCCCGAGTCTTCTTTGTCTTTCTAGTCTTTTTCTTTTTTGGAGAGGAGGGCGGGGAATGAACCCGCTTCTCACCTCCGCCGGCAGAAGCCCCCATGCCAGATGGGCCGGCCTCAGCCAGGTCCCTCTCCGAAATGGAGAAGTTCCTGGTAGTCGTGGGGGCACCTGTCGGAGGAGATCCCTCCCCTCCTTGTATTGCCTCGGAGCCCTCAGCCGTTTGAGGGGGACCTTGCATAGGGGCGGATTCGGGTTCGGTGCTTGGCGCCGAACCCGGATTCTCCCCCATGGAAGGCCCTACCGTCTGAGGCTGGGTCTCCTCAAGGACCATGTCTATCACAGAAGGGGCCTCCAGTTGGCCATCCCCTCCCAGGACATCGCAGCTCCCGTTGGCAGCGTCAAGAGTCATTTGTGGGGAGGCACAAGCCTTAACCCCGGCAAGGTTTAATATCCTTGCCAGCAGGTCTTTTGAGAGAAGCGACCGAAGGGGCCTGGCTTCCCTCTCCCCCCTAAGGGGGTTTGTCCTACCGAGCCGCTTCGATGTGGAGCGGCTGGCTAAGGGCTGCCTGCTGGCTTTGCTGGCAGTCCCCTTGGAAAGAAAAGAGGGGACTGCCGCTTATAAAAGGGAGGTGCCCGAAAGCACCTCCAGAGAAGGGGGTGAGGGGGAGTCCCCTTTACCCGTAGGCGTAGGAGAGGAGTAAGCCTCCTCTCCGGTTGAAGAGATATGGAGGGTCCCCTGCGCAAGCAAAGTGGGGGGAACCTCCATTTTTTTGCTGGAGCTGCCCGAGGGCGGCTCCGTCACTGTTTCAGGGGAAGTTGGGGGTTGGTTTTTCATTTGTTTTACATACATGGGCATGGTGACCCTCTTTTTAATACGGGACGCAATAGCTCATCACCTCTCGCAGTTGCCCTAACTGCGAGAGGTGCTTACAAGCCCGGCAGAGCCAGGCGCCGCCATTCGGGACCACCCATCCCGCCTGGTGGACTGGCAGTCCTTCCGCATGGCGGTTCCACCTTGGACACGGCGTAAAATTGATAGAATGTGAAGAGGAGAGGAAAGGGGATGTGAGGAAGGTATGGGTGGGGATGAAGCAGGTTGTTAAAAAAAACCCATCCCGAACCGGAGCTCAGGGGTTAGGGAACAATGTCCCCTCCCCCCCCTCAGCCCGATCCGGGGTGGTTAGTTTGAGAAGGTCAGCATCTACCCTGTGAAATTAGAGGCTGACCAGAGAAAGTTGTGGGAGAGGTTGTATGAAAAGCAACGAGGTAGGGGAGAAATCGGGCTATCTGAATGAAGGAAGAGAGGCTAAGCTGGGGCTGGACGGGGCGCTGGATCCCGTCAGCACGGCGGCCAGGATGGCAAATCGCCGCGCCCCTTACGGGGTGAAGCCGCAGAAACGCGCAACTTCCTCTTCATGAGAGAGTAAGTATTACAGATGTGAATTCGAAATTACGGGAAGAAAAAAACAACTATAGAATTAGGTAAAAGCCCCCCCCCCATACAACTGCTGAAAGATATCAAGGCATCGGCTGGTATCGTAGGCCTTCTCTATATCGAACACTGCGAGAACGTAGTCTTTTGACTACGATTAGGATCATGGGGGTTGGGGAAGCCTGCGCACTACCATTACCAAAGAGCAAAACGGGTATTCAACTCTGTCCGATAAAATTGAAAAAGAGAATGTGCATAAGGGCTAAAAAACAGAAAAGTGGGTGGGCCGTAGCTCCCAACAGGACAGAAAGCACAAAGAGTGTAAACGGGGAAGAGTAAGAGAATATAAATGAAGGAGATAAACACACAAATAATAAATAAAAAAAAAATGTAGGGAAAAAGGGGGTCTGTAAAGAAAGTTGTGAACATAGAAAAGGAAGAATTATGCCCGGGTAGTTTATGGACTACCAGTGGCACTGAAAACAGGACGGCATGCTGCAACATGGTCGTCAAGGAGGGGTGTGGTGGAGCGAATGTGAGTGTGTGTAAAAGGGCCATTCTCCCACCCCTTTTCTCAGTACCCTATCCCTCCCTCTGTAAAAATGTGTGTGTGTCTGAATGGGAATGGGTTTGTTTTGTTTTTTGTTTATTTTATGTATAAAAATGATTACCATGTTTTTTTTCTTTCTTTCCAGGCGCCATATTCTGGAAAGATAGGACTTAGTTTCATATATCCTTATATTACAAACAAAGCGTTATATTCTGGAAAGCTATATATTATTGTTAATAAATAAAGGCCAATAGTATAGCTTAATGAAGGAGGGCTTATAATAGCCACGCAAGCGTGATAAGGTCATTATCTTCCATCAAGCGCAGAGGCGCCACATTGTTGTAAGTCCTAGGCATTTTGCTCGCTCGAGTGGCAGGTGGCTGGACATCCCCCCATCCTCTTTGTACAAAGTGAGGCCTTGTTTGTTGTTTATATATTGACTGTTGTAGTCAGGATTTTTTGGGTTGTTTGATTTTTTATGTTTATTAGGATCGATTAAATAGTATTCATATATATAGGATTTTCTTTTTGTATTTTTTTGGTGAAAAGTAAGGAGATCTCCAATATAATCGCCCCTCTCTATTGTAGATATTTTGTGCATATTTACCCATATTTTTTTGTAAATATTGTATTTTCTTGTTAGTAAAGGACTGTACATACAATCCGTTTCATTCTCCTTCGATTTCTCACGTCCGGATTAGTGTAGGGAGCGGGTTGGATCAATTGGGGTTAATCTAAATTTTTCGGCCCGCTACAATGCCACGCCTCCTAGTTACACCATCCACCCCTTTGCAGGAAGAAGGGGATGATAAAAGTATGTCCACTTAGTTACAGACTAACATAGCAACTACCTCACCTTGAGAAGATAGGAGCTCATCCGCAGCCAGGCCAAGAAGGACCAGGGATGAGGAGGGGAGGTATAGTTAACCAGATGGGAAACCACATTTGAGTCAGGTTGTAGTGACCCGTGGTTCGGATCGGCAATAAAATCTGCCATTGGATGGGAGTGCAATTTCGGCCCACTTTCGAGGGATGCCATATACAGTAGCAGCTTATGGTCTAGAACTCTCATCAAAGTTCCGACTCTGTGTAGTGATTTCTGAAAGGTAATGAACACCAAAGGGATTCTTAAGTTTTATTATATTATGTGAAGTCATTATATTACACGAAGCGCTCAACATAGTGATTGTCCATGTATATGTAATCTATCCCACAGTCCTGAGCAATAACCATATAGATCTTACTACAACCTTAATTACGTTTCCAATCATAAAATTAATTTGAGTTGCTTCTAACTGACTAGTTTCTTAAGTCTTAATTCAAGGAAAAGTAACATTATACACACACAATCATGAATCCATTTTGGTGGTATGCGGTGATCAATTATAAATGATTGACAGATTCGTGTCGGTAGAAGGTTAATGGAAATAGAATAAAGACCATGAAATGTCACCTCTCAATGTACTGTCAACTGGAGAAAAATAGTAAAATTCAAATGTTGATTTCCCTTGGAAATGTTGTAGCCTTATAGAGCCAATAATGTTTGAATGTAGGGATCTAATAAAATATTTGAAAGGTTGTTAAAATCTTGTTAATTTCTAAATTCTTGTGACATTAAAATAAAGAAAACAAAATTTTTGAGATTATTGACAAATATAGTGTATTATGTGTCATAATGGCAAATACAAAATAGGGCAGCTTTATTCTCTTTCATCAGGCCATTCATGAACGCATTAAAAGGATAGGGCAACATTACACACCTATAGAATGCAAAGGAATTTATACTAAACTTCATGCTAACTCCCCATCCACTCTTTAACCACATCTAGGTAACGGATTCAATCCCAGTGAGAGTGGACACATGTGCTGTCTGTTGTGTGGGAGCTGGCGTCATCATCCGCACACACAGCCAATCCTAACACTGATGTCTCCACACCCCTCTCTTCACATATGTCTATCACTTATGTCTCAGAAGCTGCCAAAGGGTTCTCAACATTCCTACACCTCTGAAGTGGAAGGGATGTTTTTTTTAGTGTACTTAGATAGGAGTTTGCCTCCCCTCACCACCCCAGATGCCTAATCCCTTTCTTCTTTTCCAGGGTGGGTGGGATGACTAAGAACTGGGTGATCATGATCCAGGTGGGGGATCCGATGGACTTTCATCGTGCCCCACATTCATCTCTGGTGTACACTTTCCGTTTCTTCTCTTTAAGGGGTTTGTCCGTGTCTGGCAGTCTCCTTGTCTCTGTCAAGTTTAAACCTGTTTCTACAGAGCAAGGGCTGTACTCCCATCAATCGCACCCAGCTCTCCTTTCTCTCATCCATCATTCTCAGCACTCTCCTTCAATTTTACCTCACTATCCCTAATCCTTTCTTCCATCTCTCTAATTTTTCTTTTCAGACTACCATTTTCTTCTCTTAATTCTCTCTATCCTTTTGCCATAACAACTCTTTAAACCTTCTCAATTCCACCTCCATGGTACCATTCTGCTCCTCCTTTATGGGAGGGGGGGAAATATGTCCTGCATGCCTTGGCTCACGCAGGTTCCCTTCTTGCTAAGTGGTGGCAAAACACAATACTACTGCTCTTCCTAAACCCTGCCCCTGAGCAATTAAAAATGGATGGGTAACATAATTAACATGTCAACATGGACACTTTTCACTGATTTAAACAAGCTATTACCAACACATGCAACATATCCCATCATATGCTTTTCTAAATTCATAAAATGCATAAACCACACATTTCCTCTCAAGAGTCCTGCAAGGGGACATGGGGGGGCAAGTGACCATGGATATCTGATGATTGTGGGCCCTAATGACTCCAATGACCACAAGGGGAACTGGTTTAATTGTGGAGCTAAGGCAATTTCTGGAGAGTTGAACACACTTTGAGCTGTCTTGTCCTTTAGACTACCTTGACCAATATACCTTCCACAAGTTTTCACTTCTTTGTTTACGAAATCTTCATAAACTTTCTCACAGATTGTTTCATTGATTTCTGCATCTTGGGTTTTAAGTAAAATATAATTATTCCTCTAAAGGGTCTCTTCAAAGAAATGTCAGAGTGAAAACCTTATCTATACAGACTCTGCAAGGTTCACTATCTATCTATTCATTTTCAATTAGCCATCAGTTATTCTACACCCTCTTACAAGCAATAAATCACTATAAAATTTAACAGCCACTTGTATGTAAAATTCCAGTCAGAATAGTAACAGGAAAAATATTTTTTTATTCCTGCCAATACTGGCTATATCCTTACTGCCATTTTCCTGAATAGGAATATTCCTAATTCCACCAGCAATCTTTTTAACTCTTTAGTTAGGCCTATCCAGACATAGAAATATAAGAAGAGAATAAACAGAAAATCCAATGCATATATATTATGTGAAAAACAGGAATGAAAAGACTTCTATAGCAAACTACAGCCTTGGCCAAAATTATGGGGAAGGTATGAAAAAGTGAAGAATATGATCGAAACTCAATTTATTTCATACTCGACATAATACAAATAAACATTTTTGCATATATTCTATCAATAATTAATATTTGATGTATCCTCCTTTTGCTTTTATAACCACTTTGATGCATTTTTGCATCAAATTCATAAAATGCATAAACCACACATTTCCTCTCAAGAGTCCTGCAAGGGGACACGGGGGGCAAGTGACCATGGATATCTTCTGCCATTCAATGTGTGATACTAACATTTATTCCTATTTTTTCAGTGATTATCTTAACTTACAAGTGGTAATTATTTGTTAAAAATGTCTCCGAAAAAACAGATTCCTAAAGCTCAAAGAGCTCAAATATTGCATTGTCAAAATTGTAAGAAAATTGAAATGCTCAAAAAATGGTGTGCAAACAATCATTAAAAGGTATAATGAGACCAATTCTTTAAAAAAAATATGAAGGTCAAGGTCACAAAAGGTGTACAACTACGAGGGAAGAAAGGTTGCTGAAAAGGACATCTCTGGCTGATAAGAAAAAAAACCCTCTTCCGAGTTACAGGCAGAGTGAGAAGGTTATTAGAAGCTGGGCTCAAAGGATGTAAGGCTAGAAAGAAACTGTGGCTGTCTCAGGTGAACAAGAAGAAGCGATTGTCTTGGGCAAAGGAGCATAAAAATTGGACTGATGATGATTGGAATAAAGTTGTTTGGTCTGATGAAAGCAACTTTGAGGCAGGTTATCCACATTAGTTTCAACTAATTTATTATGCTTGTACACATTTTTATTGGATACCAAAAATGATCAGTAAAATTTGTATTTCTCCTCTAATCTTTGGAACCTCTGGAGCTGTTTATGTTCGCTGAAGAGTTGAGGAAGCTTATTATCCAAAATGTGTTGTCCCAAAAATTAAATTTGAAGGTTTGGGGCTGCATATCATCTTCAGGTTGAGGATTGTCATTGACTTTTTCAATGATGACATACCAGATGGTGTAAATCGTCCAACAAGACAATGCTCCAAAAGGGTTGATTTGAAAAGAAAAGAGTGACATTGATGGAATGGCCCTGTCAATCTCCCTACCTCAATCCCATTGAATATTTGTTGCACGGGAGCTGGGCACCTCTGCAAATTAGTCCACAAATCCGCAATTGCAGATTTGTGTTTGCAACAAAATGGTCGCAAATTTGCATTTGCGTTATTACTTCCGCAAACTTCTGCTAACACATAGAAGCCAGCCCGGTGACTCTCCAACCACCATTGACATGCAGTGGCTGGTAATTTTCTGCGTGATGAGCATGTCACTCAGGAAGTTAGGGTTGCCAGTTACCATATAGGCACTCACTGCCACTCACTCAGTCTGACTGAGTCAGTCCTGGCCCTCGTACCTAGCTATGAGTGTTCTACTCCAACTTCCCACACTGTGTGTACATTAGTTCATTAATTACTGACCATGCTGAAGTACCTAAAGAAATCTAGCCATGATTCTAGTGGGTCTACAGAACCTATAACAAGCCAAGCTGGTGATGCCCCATCTATCAGCCATGTCACCATGGAAGAGCAAGTGGATGATGACAATGTGATAATGGAAAAATTGTAAGAGGATTTGAGCCACCCTTGGCCTCAATTGGAATCGTTTTATTCCCCAGTAATTTCCAAGAAACGAGTGATGGAAAAGGGGAAAGAAGTGTTCAAGGGCATCATAATTTGAAAAGTCTGCAAAGTAAAGGTAGCCTACACTACATACAGCACCTTCACTATGAAGAGTCATTATGAGCATGTAAATATTATTAACCTTTCATTTACTGTTTGTTTTTTTTACTTATTGTGGGGGTGTAAAGGATAGTGATAGTGAATAATAGCAATAATGATACAATGATAATGTTAATTATGTAACAATGTGTGTATGTTGTTGTCATGATGACTGGAAGATGCTTGACTGGTGCATGAAAAATAGTGTTTGGGTTCCAGCAATTTCAAGGAGGCTTATATATCATTTCCCAAAATGACAAAAATCAATCAAAAATAGAAATCATGAACTCTATCAAACCAGTAATGGAAGACCATGGAAGCTAGCCGTAACATTACAAATTTTATAACTTAACTGGTTTGATGTATTTTTAAAATACAACACTGCAATTCCTAGCTCTGCAGCTGTGGAAAAACTGTTTTCCCAGGGATCTGATATTCTTAAACCTAAGAGGGCCAGTCAACATCGGAAAACTTTGAACAGTTGTTGTTTATGAAGGCCAATATGGATTTGCTAAAGCCACTAGTCTATTGTCAGAAGACAAATAAATGACTTGTATGGGTCATAGCTTGTAAAATTTAAGTTATTAGTTCAATATACTATAAAGTATGAACTCTAGTGTGTAATTATTCATAAGGTAATAAATTGATAGAATTACTAGTTTCTTTCTCTTTTTTTCACTCTCTTTTGTCTTATTTATTTTTCAGATTTTTCTCTTTAATATCCAGACCCCAATATTTCTCTACTTCCAACCTGTGGCAGTGGGGGATACGTCTACAACATGAGCCTCTCATCATGGGTGACACTATTAAAATCATCTGCGCCAACAACAGGTAAGGGACTCCACCATCATATAGTCATACAACTCTTGGAGCTTTAGGCAAAAATAAAAATACGATTGCGGATTTGAGTTTGCAATTTGAAATAAATCTTAAAATTGGTGGATTTGCAATTGCGGATGTTATGATATGAGTTTGCAGATTTGCGATAGCGGAAGTTTAAATTCATCTGCGATGCCCAGCACTGGGGTGCACAAATGTTCCTCAAAAAGTGAATTAATAGCCAAAATTCATGAAGTGGCAGAAAATTGAGCCAACCACATGTGCCAACTTAGTCTCAAGTAAACAAAAACGCATCAAAGCGGTTATAAAAGCAAAAGAAGGACACATTAAATATTAATTAATGATAGAATATACACAAAAAATTGTTTATTTGTATTATGCTAAGTATGAAATAAATGAGTTTCAATCATATTCTTCACTTTTTCATATCTGCCCCATAATTTTGGCCAAGGCTGATATCAGCTCAAATGATGTACTAGCCAGGGGGAACACAAAGTTTAGAGGGGGGGGGAGGGTAATTGTATAAGAACAAACTACATTTCTGAACCCACTAGCAGGAAAGCCATAAATGTATAAAACTCACCTTTAAGAAGACAGTGAACAGCATGATTAGCAGCTATTTAATGAACATTTATTATCATTTTTATGCAGGTTTGATGGTATGAAAAAAATGTGTGTGTACTTGTGGTTGATAGGCCATAAAAAGGTAATGGCAAAAGTGCACAGTGACCCCACATTGTGGGAAATGGTTGAGGTTCTAAGTGCAACTAGCTTAAGGTTCTTCTGCTCTTAGGACAACAGCCTTAATGAACCCCACTGACTGAATCGGGTTCTCTTTCTGGATCTATAGATTTTGTTTGAGGTGCATAAGTGTCGGGCATGTTGTGAATGTGTTGAGGTGTCAGGTTCAGGGTAGTAGTGAGTTCAAATGTTGGTCAATCCAATTTTTCTTGAGGAGAGTTTCTTTGGGGGTATTTCTTATCTGGTGGAATTGCATTTAGATGGTCTAGACCAGTGTTTCTCAACCATGGTCTGTGATAGATCACTAGGGGTTCCACAAGTGATAGCCTGGGCTGTCATGTAAAAATGTATATTGGTAAAACTGAGAAGTAGAAATTTGCATCGTATTTCTGATGCAATAGGTGCCGATATGTTTAAGAGCATGAGCAAATCTTATAGAATTTTCTCAAAGGATGAATCCTGCAATATAAATATGGGAGCACGAGTGGAGAGCACCAGTAAGAAGAAGATAGTCACTCTGTGAGTCAGCAGGTATTTAGTTGTTTGCTTGGAAGGGTTTATCAGCTGTGGTATTGTGGGGGAGTGGTGTGTGTGTGTGTCTGTAGGGCCATTCTCCCACCCCCTTTTACATATATCTTTCCCTACCCCTGTGTGAGTGTGTGGGTATAATTTTCCTTCCAATTTTTTTTTTAGGAATAATGTTAACCAATTGTATTCTCTTTTCAGAGATATTACTTTGCCATAATTTAATGATAGATATATTTTGTTAAATCAGTTATAAAGCATAACAGTAAATATCTAGAATTATAAAAGTTATAAACGGGAATTTGTCGTGTGCACGTGGATGTTCACTTAGAGGTAAGAAGTTAACAGAATTTCCTCAGGTCGAGTGCCCACTTGTTGGTTTTCCCTTCCCTTTATGGTAAATAAATTGTAAATGGGGGATATCATCTCTTCTAGAGTGGAAGCTTTTACGCACTGTAAGAAGAATCCTCGAGGCGAGTGCTCCGCCCAGCCCAGCCCTGGAACAGAGGGCAGTACCTGCACTGCCTACCTGCATTTGCTGATGAGCATGTGCCCCTTCTTATTTGACAAGACTGCTACTACCACCCCCTCACCCCCCAGCACCAAGAAATAGCCCTGTGCCCCTTCTCGTTCGGGTGCTCCTTTTGTTGTGATTGATTTGTTGTGTCTACCTTGGTTGGGTTGTTGACATTTGTTCTCTGCGCCTGTCATACTTTATTTTGTTTTGAGTTGGGAAAATTACAATTGTATAAAATATTTATTTGAATGTGCACTGGTGTTTATCTATTTTTTTTTGTAAATATAAGCTGTAAATATAACTATTTTTTTTGTAAAGTAAAGGACTGTATATCAAATTGTATCAATTCTTCCTCGGGGTTAAGGTCCATAAATCCTAGGATAAGGTTGGAACGCAGGTTAGTCTAGATTTTCGGCCCGCTACAGTATTATTAAAAGGAATGGCAGAGAAAATTTGCATCTATCAATTTAAGAGAGTGGTCTATAAATGATAAAAAAATAAGTTGATGGGTTAATGTTGCTGTAGTAAGATTAATGTAAAATGTGAATGTTATAATTAAGTTGAAGGTTTAAAAATAATCTATATTCTGAGAATTATATATTTTGTGTTTCTCTTTTTGTGTGAATGTCCTCTAATAGCTCTTTTTTTTCTTTATTTGGTTAAATTTTGTTTGAATGTTATTTATCCTTTTTTTTAACATTTTTTGCATGTTTGTTTTATAGAAATGTCTGATGATGCAATGTGCCATTATTTGAAAAGGAGGCATGCAGATAATTCTGTTCAGGCTAGTGGTGAAAAATCAATTCGCTGATAAATTTCACTGTTTCCATTGTGCCTTGTCTATGACAAACAGTTTTGAAATGCTGCAATGGATCCAGCAAAACTGCAAAGAGACTTCACAACAAACTGCAGGGATGTAAAAAACAAGTTCTGATTATTTTGAAAGACTAAAGGAATCTTAAAAACAAATCTACCAATAAGTGTCAATGAGGGAGAAATTCAAGAAAAGTGTTTAAGTTGGAAAGAATTGCTGGAGACAAGCAAACAAATAAAATATTTAATAATTTGTCCTCATCCAAAAACATAGTTCTGTTGGAAGTACTGTGTTGGTATCTCTACTGATGGTGCCCCAATTAATGGATGGCTCCATAAGTGGGCTCGTTTCTACTGTAAAATATGAAAATACTGAGGTTACCACAACTTAAAGCTTTCCATGCTGAGGGGTACTGATTTCAAAATCTATTGGAGATCAATTAAAAAAAGGTCTTGAATGATGTAAAAATGGTCAACTTTATTACACAAAGACCAATTCACTCCAGAATGTTTAAAAAGCTATTTGAAAACCAGGAAAAAGACTATGTATATCTCTTGCTACATACATAAATCCAGTGGCTGAGTAGAGGAAGAGTTCCAAAAGTGCTTTGAAGATGAATAATGGTTGCATAAACTAGCTTAGCACAAATTTTCCATCATATGAATCAGTTGTGTTGAACAAGCCATTACAAGACCCTGGAGAAAATCTATTAACTTCAAATAATAATATTCTTGGATTTAAAAGAAAATTGAATCTCAGGAAAAATTCTGATGCAAAAGAAAATTTGGAAATGTTTTGATTACTGATGGGGCTTGAGAGTGAAGAGAGGTATCAAGATTATTATTTTCCCTTACTTTCAACTCAAATGTATGATTGGTTGAGGGATCCATACTCTGAATCTTCTATTCATCCAGAAGACTTTAAGAGAAAAGGAAGAACAGTGAAATGCAATCTGGTCATAGACTTAAGATGAAATTCGCCGACCTATCTCTAGACAAGTTCAGGATTTCTAGGAAAGATTAGTACTTATAGGAAAGCAATGAATATATTGTTGGTTTTCAACTTCTTACATGTGTGAGCAAGCTTCTTCTCATTTAAACCAATATCAAGAGCAAGGAGATAAATTGTCTCAATTCAGTTGAAGATGAACTTGGTTGTGTATATACGAGGTATGTCAAAATGTAACATGACAGTCTGCTGTATGAGCTGATTAGGATAGGGATTAATACCTTGCATGTGTTAAGTACTATTAGGGGAGCATATAACTGCATTTTCAGCACTCTGCAGCCTTTGTGTGTTTTTTCATGTCCTTTGCAAACAATTCCTTAATTTTCAGGCCATCAAGAAATGGGCACAGAGCAACAAACCATCATTTTGTCCTCCATGGCATAACTCTGTTAGAAATATTCAACATGCTGCAGCAAGTGTACAGAGATGAGACAAGGTCACATTCACAGGTTTTCAAGTGGCACAAGATGTTCAAAAAGACATGGAAGATGACTCCATGAATGAAAGGCCTTCTAGTGTGGCACCTCTCTCTGAACCTCTTGTGCTATTTGAAAACCTGTGAATGGAACATTCTCTCATCTCTGTACACTTGCTGCAGCATGTTAAGTGCTTCCAAAGGAGTTATCCCGAAGGCAGACCATCGCTTGACAGCTGAAAATTAAGGAGTTATTTATAAAGGATTGTGAAAAAACAAACAATGGCTGCAGAGATCTGAAAATGAAGTTATATACTCCCCTAATAGTATTTAAAACACTTACACAGTGTGTTAATCCCTACCCCAATCATAGCTCTTTATTGTTTGGCTTATGAATTTCAAGACTATGAAAAGGAAAGATATTCATGGAAATGCATATTGTATATGTGGGTTCCTTGTGAAACAAAAATTATTTCAAGGGTTTCACAATGGTGAAAAGGTTGAAAACTGCTGGTCTAGACTCATAGATTAGAGGACTTATTTGTGAGAGATAAACCTGGCTTTGAGGGGAATTCTCTAGACTATCTTTGATGTCTTGGATGTAGTAGTAAGGAGAGGGTGTGTTTAGAAACTACATCATGCAGAATCTTAGTTGATGTTTTATTTGCATAACATTCCTTTCAGTATAGGTTGTTCATTGAGGTGTTTTGAACACTTCACATAGCAAGGATTAGTCTTCTTTTGCGTGTGCAGATGCGAGATCAAGTACTAAGACCATACTGTCATGGTCAAGTCTGCGTGGATGTACTGTGTTTGTTGCTGGATTCCATGAATTGCCCAAATAAGATGCAATGCCTATACAAACTCCACAAAAACTCCAAATTTTTATAGGAGAAATTAAATTAAATTAGCAACTTGCTAAATCAGATCAGGTGGGATATAGATGTCTTTGATCTATATTAAACATAGTCCAGGAGTAGTGTATCCCAATGAAGGCTATTAGGAAGAAAGGTAGGAAGCCATTGTGGTGGAATCAGGAGATAGCTAGGAAAATTTTTGAGAAGAAAAGGGCATACTACTAGAGATTACAGGAGAGAAAGTACTCTTGACAATTTAAATTATTATGGTCAACCAGAAATGAGCTAAATACTAAGACCATACCATCATGTTCAAGCCTGCATGGATGTACTGTGTTTGTTGATTAATTCCATGAATTGCCCAAATAAGATGCAATGCCTATACAAACTTCATAAAAACTACAAATTTTTATAGGGGCAATTGCAATAAATTATGCAACTTGCTAAATCAGATCAGATGGGATATAGAATTTAGTGGAAAGAATACTTATGAGATGTGGGACACTTTTAAGAATATATTAAACAGTCCTGGAACAGTGTATTGCAATGAAGGATATTAGGAAGAAATGTAGGAAGCCATTGTGGTAGAATAATGAGATAGCTAGGAAAATTTCTCAGAAAAGGGCATACCAGAGATTAGAGAGAAAGTACTCTTGGCAATTTAAATCATTATAGGTCAACCAGAAATGAGCTAAATAAGATTATTAAAGGTGGCAAAAATTAATTTAGCTCAAAATAATAATAAGGATTCAAGAAAATTCTTTAGCTATTATAGATTCAATAATAAATCTAACAGCGATAAAATAGGGCCTATTAGATATGAAAGGATTTTGAAAGAATCTGATAAGGAAATAGTAGAGGTTGTTAATGATCATCTTTCTTCAGTATTTACAGAAGAGAATCCAGATAGATTAATTGATGGTAATTCTAGGTAAAGGGAAGTAGTGTTGAACACCATTAATGTGAACAGGGAAATAATTAAAGGGGTTATATTGGAGTCAAATACTTGTAAGGCATCTGACCCAGACAACATTCATTCTAGGTTACTCAAAGGAGGTGTAGATCAGGGGTCGACAACCGGTCTCCCGTGGGTACACATGTGCCTGCTAAACATTTTACATGCGCCGTAGACATTTACTATATTCCCAGAAATGTCAAGGAATATCCGCCAATCCTGGCTTGAGTGCAGGACAGTGTTGGCAGATTTGGCACTTAATTTATAGTAATTATAGCATGAGTTAAAAATACTTCAAATTAAAAAAAAATAAATTAATAATATATTTTACATCAAGTTGAACAAAATATTTTTTAGCACTTTTGTAAACATCGATATATATTTTTGCAGAGAATCATATAAAAGTATACTACTGCAAAATGTTTGAAACGTTCGTAGATTCAAATTAATGATGCAATCACGCATCCTCGGAACAAAGTAGCTTCAGTTTAGTATTAGTGAGTTTATCGGTCAGTTGTGCCACGTGATAGTGCAATAATTTTATTTTCTTGTGATTAGTAGTAAACCCACACCATGAGTAACAAATGACTAAGAACATATTTTAACTCGGACTGGGATGAGCAATTCTTTTTTACATATTTCAATTAGAAAAGCATGTGTTTGTTATGCAGACAGACTGTGGCAGTTTCAAAGAGAAGTAACTTTGAGAGGCATCTTAATAGTGTTCATAAGAATTTTAACACTGACTTTTCAATAAATTCTGAGCTCAGGAAGCAAAAAATAGAAAATTTGAGAAGTGCTTTATCACAACAGCAAAGTGTTTTTACTAAACATGTTCATAAGTCTGAATGAGCAACTCTTGCATCTTTTGAAGATGGAGAACTCCTTAAAGATGCCATGTTAAAAGCAGCTAATGCACTTTTTGAAGATTTTCCAAATAAAAAAGACTATTTCATCAATCACACAAATGCAGTTATCAGCCAAAACATTAACTAGATGAATTGATATTATTGCCAGTGATATGAAAACAATGCTGGGAAATGATCTGGAACAATGCTGCTTTTTTTTATTTACAAATAGACGAGTCAACAGCCATTTCAGACACAGCTCAGTTAGCTATTTTTGTGTGAATGGTGTTTAATGATTTTTCTGTCAAAACAGAATTTCTTTAAAAAGGTCACACTCGTGGGGAAGATATTCTTTTGAGTTTAAGCAGTGCACACAAGAAACTGGTCTGCCATTAGAAAAATTAATCGCTATTACAACTGATGGTGCTAATGTAATTCAAGGAAAAACCAAAGAATTTATTGGTTTATATAGAGCTGATCCTACATTTCCAAAATTCTTTGCTTATCATTGTATTATACATTTGGAAATGCTATGAAGTCAAGTGATACAGTTTGATCATGTTGTCAAGCCTGTAACTAAAATAATAAATTCACTACGATCTTCTTCAGCTACTCGACATTGGTTATTTAAATTGCTTTCTGAAGCGGAAAATGCTGAATTTGATGATCTTTTGATCACACAGAAGTGAGATGGCTAGGTCAGGGCAAAATGCTCTAAATATTTTTAAGTCTTATGACTGAAATAGAACAAATTTTGCTGGTAAAAAATGAGAACTATGCTGAATTGAATGATGAACAATGGCTGTTTGATTTAGGATTTCTTGTTGACTTAACAAATAAATTAAATGATCTGAATTAAGAACTACAAAGCAAAGATAATGATATTGAACTAATCATACATGCAATAAGTGCTTTTAAAGATAAATTGATTTTATGGAAAAATCATTTTACTAAAAATTCCATGTCGCATTTCCCTAAACTGAATGAAATGAGCACAAATCTTTCCAGCAATATGACTGGTGATCAATATATGCAGCATATTGAAAATTTGCTTGACTAATTTAAATTGAGATTTGAAGAATTGTATTTTTTTGGAACCAATTGTTCAGTTTTTAATGAATCCATTTAATTCAAGAGGTGTTGACATTGCTGCCGGCATTGCAGTTTACTTTAACATAAATGCTGATAAAATAGAAATAGAAATTATCAACTTAAAAAATTATATTTTTTTAAGATCTCATTGTTAATAGTAGCAAGTTTGGGAATTTGACTGACAAGAAGAAATATCCAATTATGTGACAAATTGCCAAAAAAGTACTTTCATTCTCTGGTTCAACCTATGCCTGCGAGTCTCTCTTCTCAAATATGAAATACTTGAAATCAAAATATTGTCTCGCCTCACTGATGAAAATTTGGACAATAATTTAAGAGTATCCACATCATGTTATGAAACCAACTGCAAAAATTTGGTAAAAAACATGCAAGGCCAGTCTTCTCATTAAGTACTCACTTCTTACTTTTTTAATACTCGTATTATGATATTTATATAGTTTTATATATATTTTTAATATTTCTTTTATTTTTTTTGAGAATAAAAGTATTATATTTTTAGAGTAGTTAAGTTAACAGCAACTGTCAGAAAATTTTAATATAGAGTACACACAGACACTGCGCCATTTGCTTAATCAATTCTACAAGACAAGCTCAATTATACTGAAAGGTTGCCTACCCATGATCTAGAGAGTGGTAGGTTAATAAATGATGCTGAGCATGGGTTTAAAAGAGGTAGATAGTGTTTAACAAATTTAATGGATTTTATGGATTATGTAACTAAACAATTGGATAAGGGAGAATGTTTATATAATATACTTGGACTTTAGCAAAGTTTTTGATATGCTTTCACATAGAAGACTAGTTCACAAATTAAAAATGCATGGGATATGTAGTAAAGTTTTGAATTGGATAGCTGAATGGCTGAAAGACAGGAAATAGAGTTGGCATACTGAAAGGTTGCTGACCCCTGATCTAGAGAGTAGTAGTTTAATAAATGATGCTGAGCATGGGTTTAGAGGAGGTAAATAGTGTTTGACAAATTTACTAGATTTTATGGATTATGTAACTAAACAATTAGATAGGAGAGAATGTTTATATAGTTTACTTAGACTTTAGCAAAGTTTTTGCTACGCTTCCACATAGGAGACTAGTTCACAAATTAAAAATGCATGGGATATGTAGTAGTTTTGAATTGGATAACTGAATGGCTGAAAGACAGGAAATAGAGTTGTACTGAATGGGGTGAGGTCACAGTGGAGGGACATTATCAGTGATGTACCTCAGGGATTAGTTCTAGGCCCTTTATTATTCATAGTTTATATAAATGATCTTGGGGAGGCTGTAAATAGCAACATGTGCATTTTGCTGATGACACTAAATTGACAGCTATAGTCAAAGAAGTTGAGGGTAGCTTTAAAGTGCAGAGCGACTTAAATAAGTTGTTAGCTTGGGCTCAGAAGTGGCAGATGACTTTTAACCTTAAAAAATGCAAAGTTATTAACATGGGAAAGGATAATAGGGAGTTTAGCTATGAAATGGATGGGCATTGGCTGAATTCAGTTGAGAATGAGAAGGACTTAGGCGTAAGAGTAGATATGTCACTGAAGTTTTTGGAGCAGTGTATCGAGTGAAAAATAAAGCAAATAGTGTGCTAGGATACATTAAGGGGAATGTTAGCTACAAAAGTAAAGAGGTTATGTTAAACTCTACAACTCATATACAAGCATGGTCACCACCTTTTAGACATGATATCAACCTGCTAGACTCCATACAAAGGAGGGCAAAAAAATAATACTTTCCCTGAAGCACCTTGGATATGAAGATAGGCTGAAGGTGCTAAATACATTTTCCTTTGAAAGAAGGTGTGTGAGGATGGATAAGTTGGATTTTAGCAAGTTATTTGAGTTGGAAGGTAGTAATAGGACTAGGGGGTCACCACTTAAAATTAAAAAAACAGAGGTGCAGGTTGGATGTTAGAAAATATTTTTTTTACCAACAGAGTGGTAGATTACTGCAATTTTGCCACCTGAGACAGTAGACAGTCCAAACTTGAATGTTTTCAAAGGCAGATTAAATGATTATATAGGGAGAGAGGGTTAACTTCTTTTTTTTGTGGGGGGGAAGGGGGGGTATTCTGGACTCATTAATATGGATGCTTTTGTTTTTATGCATTTCTGTGGATGGTTTAAATTGTATATTGTAGATGCCTGATCTGACACAATCCTACAGATGCATTTTGTGGGCAGATTTTGACATATGTGGATGACCTTTAATAGTCCCTTGTGGCTTTTGTCATCCATGAAATTATGTTAAGTGCTTGTGTGTGGTGTGTATTCATTTTTGTGTTCGGTTTATGTGTTGTCTGAATTATAGGTTGTGTCCAGGGTAACACTGAATAATATTGAGCTATGTTTAATGGCAATAGGGTGTTTGATAGTGTGATGCGAGGAAATTACGATTTTGCTCCATGTCATAGGACAGAATCATGAAGATTTCCAGTGGGAGATGGTCATCAAGTTCTGTTGCAGCCAGAGTTTAAGTCTTGGACAAGTTGGAAACATTTTCCTTGAATTGTTTCACTGCTAAAATATTCGAATTTTAAACCCTCACAAAAGTTATTTGTAAGTATATGAGTATTCTTTTGTTCCTGGTCTTCTTTCTGGAAGTTGTCAGGTTTTCTCAATTCTAAAAAATTATCTCTTTTATTCTTTGGTGACTAACTTTAATTCATATAAAGAAATTTGTGCAATTAATAATCATACATTCACCATAATTGATTACAATGAACTGATTGGGTGCTGCAACAGGGTAATTCAGATAAAGTTTATACATCTGAGAACAGATTTATACAATTGAACTCAACTTCAGACTTCTCACTCCATTTACCTGATCTCCAGCATTTTAGGTAGATATTTACTATAGCATTACTAATCATTATGTTGCTAATTTTTCTTATCTTTTCACCTTCTTGTCCACACTCACCTGTATACATTGTTTTGATATTGTTTTTAGTACCAATTTGCACCCTCTAATAATGATTCCTTAAGGTGGCCTTTTCATACCAAGATTCCTTAAGGTGGCCTTTTCCTAACAAGTTCTGTCCTCTATTAGAGTGCCCCCACTTTTCCCTTTTCACAAAAAAAAGCATTTGAGGCGTACCAATTTCTACAATAATGTGAAGAGCCATATTGATCATTTCACAAAATTTAAAGAATGGATTTTTACGCAGATGTCAAATGATTTTTATGTGCAAGATTCACACCTAAAATTTGCCCAGCACCTTTTTTACTCTGAACAGGAACAAAAATTGGATTTTTTGTATGTTTCCACATGTGATAACTCCAAGCAATATTTGTTGAGCAACTATTGCCACAAATTTCACACTTAAATGGCTTTGGATCCTCAGGTGGTTTACACTTATGATTTTTATAGGAATACTCTGAGAAATACTTCTTTTTACAATGAGTACACTGAATATCCTTCTTTTTACCATGAGTAGAATAGTGTCTAACCAGGTCGCATTTTTGGAAAAAGCCTCTATTACATATTTCACATGTATGCGGTTTATGCCCACTATGTGAGAGAATATGTCTTTTTAATGCACTAATATGAGAGAGTCCTGTACCACATATATCACATCGGTAAGGTTTTGAAGCTTCATGGTTATTGGCATGTTCATTAAGTTCTTCACTGTACATAAACTCCTGATCACATATGGAACACTTATATGGTTTGGAAGAATTAAGGTGGCATGGAATCACTTCTGAGACTTCCTGAACTGACTGATTTAAGGCAACTGGTTCATTATTTATTAAGAAATTATTTTGATTATTTGCAACTAAAATGTTCTTGGAATGGTAAATATTTAAGTGCTCATCATAAGATGCTTTAGTGTAAAAGCTTCGATTGCAATTTTGACATCGAAGTTCACGTTCTTGTCTCTTGCGTCTCTTTGCAAGATCACAGCCACTCAATTCTTGGTTTTCAGTATTACAACTCATATCGAGAGTTTCATTCATCTGCATTGATGCCATCATTTGATTTTGCATGTGGCAATTATTAAACATCCCATTGTTGAAGTTTGAATACTGATGAGCAACATTAAGATCTGAATGCATTCCAATATTCTGTAGATGAGTTTGATGAGTATTCATGTTCAAATTGGAAGTATGAGAGTGAGCTGTGGGTTGAGAGTCTGTTGGAAGGGGAGAGGCTAGAGGTGATGTCAGAGGAGATTCGGACTTGGATCGTCCAGTCAGATTGAGTGGAGAACATCTTGTTCCAGTAAGAGAGAGATTTGAAGGTTCTGTTTGAGGTGAGTAGGAATACTGGAAATTATGATGCTCTAAGTGCCCAGACACTTCCAAATCTTCTGGATTTATTGGTGTAGGCCCAATTCTAATATCCAGCTGGGGCTCATAAGCACAAGGGCTAAGATTTGTAACATTCTCTACACTACACTGCCTCCAATGGGTATTATAGTGAGCCATCATTGAAACTGCATCTGGTGGGAGATCTAAGCCACAAAATCTGCATCTCTCACAGGTATTAGCATATCCAGCCATTTATAAGTAGAATATGTAAGCCACACTCAAATGATTGAAATCTGCAAAGACAAAACACACAATAAATGTCAACAGAAATATTTGAGTGTGCTTGGCAAACATTAACATGACTAAAAATTACCCTACTCATCCGACTCCATCATGGCATATTTAAGCCCAAAAGTACACATCCTTTTATCCATGCCAATGACACAATGGCCATGGGCTCAAGTTGCTATAACATCTCATCGAGTCATTTTATCACCAGGCAGAGCCTATCACAAAACTCCTCCATACATCCACTTGTCCTTCTCTCCTTTCTCTCAAACACGAGAACCCTCACTCTCATATATTCCTCTTCACAAGTTTATTATTCTCATCCAATCTTATTACATACCTATACCAGTTTGGAACATTCTCAGTCACAATCACATAGACATCAGTTCTCACACCAAACATCCCTTTTAAATTGTCAATTTACACTGCTCCCATACTCAATTTTCCATTCTTCCTACATACCATAGTCTTGATCCCATGCTTTAACATGTTTTATATAGTAGTATACACTTGCAATTTTCTGTCACATCCACACAAACTATCAACATTAGTGAACAGTAATTCCCCCCCCACCTACACACACACACTTTCCTCCTACCATTCAAATCCTTGTTACCTTAAGTCAGGTCCATGTGCATTACTATCTACTTAAAATATGGCACTTGTTTAAGGCATACAAACCAATCACGACCCTCCCCTATCCTCACACATAAAACACATTACCATCAATTTTCCATTTACTTTTAGCCACAACCTAACACACCCTGTTAAACACCTCAATCAACATTTCAAAATCATCAGCATATATCGAGATAGACAGCAACCATCCCTTACAAGCAAAGCCTCACACTCCCTCATAATTGTCTAGGCATACAATTCTAAAAGATAGCAAGAAGTCATGTTTATCTTACACTCCCAGGTATATCAAAGCTCTCACTCCAGCTAGCTTTCACCCAAATATGCACTTTATTTCTAAAAAAAATTCACAGCAAGTTTTACTGCCACATAACATTTCCTTATCTACCCAATTGCGTGCTTTCTCCAGATTCATGAGCCTAGCATACATGTTAGATCCCTCATCCCTTGCTTTACCAGCCAGCTATCTCAATGCACTTGCTCCATCCACATTACCCTTAATCTCTCCAAACCCAGCTTGATCATCCCAAATCATTCTGTTATCATTCTTACATGCCCAATCAGAATTTTCCCATACAGCTTGAGTACAACACTTAATAGACTTATTCCCTTGTACCTCATTCATTCATTCATCTTTCTCCCCTTCCCGTTTCTACTGTAGTACAATTCTTGCATTCACCTTTCTCCTACCATCTTCCACTCCTAAGATATTCATTCACATTTTTCCTACTACCATTATCAACTCCTAAGCTACTATTCCATTTTCAAAAGCCTTACAACACACCTCTCAGACCTAATTCTATTACATAAGCACCATCATTTTTTAACATCATGGTAATTTTATTATCTACTTCAGTTGTTTTCTCATTTTCACAACTCTAACTTTTTTTTCTTTTTTATATGGGGGCTCAACTGACGATAGCCATTAAGGGCCTAAGCCTATCCTTAGCTTAACTTAAAAGATGAAAACAAAGCCCAACAAAGACTATGATACAAAAAAAACACAGGTACCGAAGGGAGGCCCACTCCTTTTGGGGCCTGAGGGGTGCAATCAACAACCCAAGTGGCTAAATACTATGTATGGAGGATGCCCGACTCTTTCAGAAATCCAATCAACCTACAAAGGAGAGTGCATGAACCCAGACCTCTCACAGCACTAACAACATTCATCTATATCAGTTACAAACAGCTTACAGTACTGTAATTCCCCTCTTGCAGCCAATAATATTCATGTTGCATTAAAAGCAAAAGGGAAAAAAATGCCAGCAAAAACACAATGGCACCATACAACAATGAATAAATATGGTCCTGGTATTATTGTTGTTATTCTTAAGGCTGCCTGGCTGAACAGCTCCAACCCCCTGAGAAAGGCTGTGGTTTGGACCAGGCTTTCTCACAAGGACCTATTGAAGTGTATATTATATTGTTGGTGTGTATGGTTGTGCAAAATGCAATTTTCCATTATGTGTTGCAGCCTGGAATCATCCAGCCTCATATGATAGCTCAGAAGGGCCAGGTGGTATCCACATGGTAGCCTAACCAAGTAGAATCTGTCTTCATGGGGGAGGGAGGATTCAGAAGGGTGGCTTTCTGGGGGCTGGGCTTGCCAGGGTTGGTAATAACCCCCCCCCCAAAAAAAAACAAACAATAAAACCCACTTAAAAAAAACACTGGGTATTGGGTTTTATTGGATTTTAATGGATTTTTTACTTTTAGTTCAAAATTAATTGATAGCTAAATGTTCTTAAGAATTCTTATTTGTATTCTAGATTCATTTGTCATTAACTATCCTTACTTTCTTCAGATGTTTTTAGTATTATTGATAGTTCACAAATAGCTAATCTTTTGTTATTTAAAATGCCATTTGCAAGTGGTCATAAAAAAGACATTTGCTGGCAGAAAGTCAGTGATATAAAAGATGATAAGACAAGAGTATCATACAATTTTGTTTTTCTAGAAAAGATTAGTAAAAAAAATTGAAAGAATAAAGAAACACATGGCAAAATGCAAGTAAAAAAAGACTGCTGCAGTAGAATGCAGGGTTGGCATTAAAAAAACCCACCCAAAGAAAAACAATAAAGCTCATCTAAAAGAACCCACTGGGTATTTTTTTTTAAATTACATATTCTTATAATTGATAAAACAGAAATGTAAAAAATAGGTTTAATGATAACTACAAAAATAATTTTCAAGTTTTTTAATTCTATTCAAACCAATAAGTTTCCTTTTCATTAGTTTCAAGAAGTATTATCCTTTGCTGTTATACAGCATTAACTTATTAAATCTAATTTGTTCCAGAACCTGATTTAGCATAATTGAAATTTTCAATTCCTCCTCAAATGCCTATAAATTTTCACTAATTTCTGTGCTTTTTCAGCACTTAACCTGTTCCTAACATCATTCCAAACCAGACTAAAAGTTGAGAAAATGCGCTCTATAGAGCCTGAGCTTGACGGAAAAGAATGGAGGTCTGAAAAGAATTTGCAGAATCCTCCAGGAAGCTTCTGGCTTGTTTCTTGAACTTGCTTTACTGCCTTCAAGCCAATTAATATCCACCATTTCTGAGGTGTTACTAAACTGAGTATGTTAGTACTAAACATGTGTGCTGGGAAAATGTTAGTATCTCTCAGTTTGAAATTCATGAGTCCAGCAATGTATTCAGGGTGTCTATTTTGCAGCCATTCTTCAGCCTCATTTTCTTGCTCTGCAGTAAGATAATGCTCTGACCCTGTAGAAAGAATATGAAACCTGAAATAATAGATGTCCTACAATTATTATGTATTAATTTGCATTTTCAATAACCTTTTAGAATTTAATTACATGTATGACAGTATGAGTAATGTATATCAAAAGTATTTAATTTTTTACCCATGTATCGAGGATCTGTCATGTATGCTAAGAAGTGAAATGGTTCCATGGCAGCTTTGAACTGTGCCTTAATTGCTGTGCATTTGTAGTTCTTTATTTCTCATTAATTCAATCCACTCATGGACAGCATCAGAAAGATGACAAGAATCACTTTGTATCTTTGAAAAACATTAATATGTATTAATTTATAACTAGATAGTTCTTGATGCATATTAATATTAAGCAGTATAAACTTGATAATGATGAATATCTTAAAAATTAGGCCGATGAGAGAGAATCTGTTTAACTAGGAGTAGCCATGTGTTTAACTTTACCTTATTTAGTGCTTTCTCAAACATTTGAAGTTGAGACAAAAGATTTGATGGTGCTCTTGAGATAGCAACATTGTCAATGATTTTTCCAAGGTTAGCTGGAATTTCTTCACCATGTTGTTCTCTTATTTGTAAATAGAAAGCATAGTTTTCCTTGTATGTTTCCAAACACTTAACTTGACTATTCCAGCGTGTGTCATTTGGTATTTGAGGTGCAGCACCTCCCTTCTCCTTTAACCATCCCTGTCAAATTTGGAATCTTCAACTAATTACTAATAACTATAAGGATTTGTGCTGCTATTCATTTGTAAAGATATATGATTTAAAAAATTTAGTTAACCTTAATTATATAGGATTTTTTGCATTTAGTGTACTCACATGAAGTTGATGTGTGTTCCTGAAACACTTCTGAACTTCTACAACATGCTTCATAATAGATGAGGTGCTGCTCTCTTTCTCAAGAAGGTTAATATAGTGTGCACTGCACCCATAGGTTAACAGTTCAAGAAATTCTATGTTGAGCAACTCCTTCATTCTGATTATTTTGTTTTCATTATATGTACAAACAGCAAAATCCTGAAATCACAGATAAATGAAATGTTACTATATTTGTTGGAAAATATTGTATCCTAACATTTAAATAATCAATGTGTATTTAGGATTTAGCTATCTAGTTGTCTTGAAGTTCATTAAATTTCAAAATATTGTAAAGTTGTTTTTATATAATATTTAAGAATGAAGTGTTGGTAATAAGAAAAAATAACAGTTGTCAATGATATTTATGATAATTTATCACATACCTTTTGACCAAAATCATTTTTCACTTCATCTATGGCTGTTTTGATGAGCCCAGCACAATATTCTGATGTCTTCTTAGCAGAGCCAGCATTGGTTATTGAAAGCAAATAACTCCTTGTACCTGTGTGAAGACTGTGTGCAATAATGGGATCATTAGACACATTGCTCCAACTATCTAGCATAATTGTGAGAGTCTTTGTTTGTGGGTAAGAGTCACCAACTAATAGTTCTTGTTTAATTTCCTCAATGGTTTCAGCATATACGTTATCCAGTAGCTCTCCACCAAGCTTCTTTCTATTTGGTGGTTCATAACCTGGTCTCATGAGTGAACAAATTTTTTTTTAAATTCAGGACTTTCCACAGCATTGAAAGGAATGTTTGCACTGAAAAAGAATCGTGCAAGTCCATTATCAATCTTTCCTTTCTGTTCTGAATCTGTTCTCACTACAAATGATCCCATCATTTTCTGACGTTTAAGAGATTTGAAGGGTGTGGAAGAGGAAATACCAGATGAGCATGCAGTAAATGATGTAGAAGCAAAGTCTGAAGTGTGACTAATGTCAGTTATGTCACTGGCATTACTCAATGAACTGCAAGGTCTTATTTTTGATATATTAACTATATTTACATCATATTGTACTTCAGCAGTCTCTTCACTTGGATTAGTTGTTTCTTCCTGTTGTTGCTTAATTTTGCATTTTTCTACGTGCTTCTTGATTCTTTTAATTTTTTTACTAATCTTTTCTAGATAAAATTTACATTATACTCTTGTTTTATCATCCTTTATATCAATGACTTCCTGCCAGAAAGTGTCTCTTTTACGACCACTTCCAAATGGCATTTTAATAACGAAAGACTATTTTATTTGTAAAGTTATCAGTAATATTTAAAAAATCTGAAGAAAGTAAAGATAGTTAATGAAAAATGTAGAATACATATAGAAATATTCTTAAAAATATTTAGCTATTATTAAATTTTCAGCAAAAACAAAAAATAAAAAAAACAATAAAACCAAAATAAATCCAATAAAACCCACATAAACCTACTACCCACTGGGTTATTTAAAAAAAAAACAGGGTTTTTTCCAACCCTGGGGCTTGCAGCTAAGTGTTGTTTGTGAGTGGGTCTTGGTGTATTGTGGGAGCACCCCATGGAAGAAACAAAGGAACCAAACCACCACAAGAACCCCCACATATGGGGCATAAGATCCTGGGAGTGGCTTCAGTAGTCATTTCTCAGATTCTCCTTCTAACCAGAGACATCAAAAGCAACCCTGAACTCATTTACAAATCACAAGACACCACTACAGAAGTGCAATTTATCAAAGTGTATACTGGCAAAGAATCCCACAGAATATAAATACTTAAATTCCTCCCCCAAACCTCACTCACTGTTTCAGCTAATATTTTTCCCCAGCTCCACATCACCACCTTAACCCAAACTCATCTTAGGTGATGACTTCAAAGCCAGGCACCAACCTGATGTCAACAACCTTCAACAGACAAAAGATGGCATCCAATCACAGACAGACAACCTCTCATACAACCCCTCTACTACCCTTCATCCCCAGACATTACCTTCTGCTCCCCCAACCTCATCCCCACAATATCCTGGAAAGTGGTTAAATCATTAAGATCTGACAACATATGATCATTATCAAAACAAACAAAAACTAAACCGGTTGGCCACAGATGCCTACACAAGACAAATATTAGCTGCACCCCCACAAATCCAAGCACCCACTACACTATATGGCAGAACATCCACTATCACAAAGAAACATTGAAAAACCTAATTCATACTACAGTCCCCCCTCAATAATTATGGGTTTTACGTTGATCATAGCCATCAGTTATTCACATTTGAAGAAAAAGCATTTTTTTAAATTTAATTTCTCACATGCAGTTTTAAAGATTTTTGGATGGACAATACAAGATATTTGAAACTGCATGGTGCAGCCTATGTTACTGAGTCTACAAAGCAGCATACCACATACCAGACTCAAACACTCTTTGCCTCACCTTAGCCTAGTCTTTCGACAATATCCTGTGAGCAACAACATCAGTTCACAATCTCTAATTGATCCTATGAATCATTGTACTCACCTACAGTACACTTTATCCTTTTAACATGGTGCCTAAGCATAAGCCTAGTGGTAGTTATGATAGTGGGTCTAAACATTTTAAGTAATTAATGACCCGCACAGATAAAATAAAAGTGATAAATATGTTGGAGAGTATGAGAGCTGCAGCTGTATGTTACCATTACTCCATTAATGAGGCAGCCATATGCTACATATGGAAAGGAGAGAGGAATATTTGTGAAGATGAGGCATCATCTTCTCCTGCTGGTGTGAACCTTTTTAATTGTGACCATAGGGCAACTGCCATGAAGTGCATAAGTCACTGTCATTATATTTAGCATATTATTAGGCTAATTCAAAACACATAAGAAAACAAACAAAACAGTAAGCAAAAAATAAAGAAAAATGAGAAACAAAACAAAAGCGGCACACTGGCATCATGGAGGATATCAGCAATGGTTAGCCTCCTTCAGAAAATCTATGATTCCATAGGTCTATGTGCATGAATCTGTCTCAAGCACCAGGGACAACCGGTAATGACCATGCTTGTCTCGGTACTGAGACAGGTAATGTGGGCAAAGCTCCCAAATACTGGGACACTAAACAAGAATGTGCAAAACAGTCTGTGGGACAATGCAGTAATCATTACAGTAAGGAGCTAGGGAAAACTCCCATCAAATGGCAGTGTAACCAACGAGTGAGTGTCTAATTAATTTGGAGATGACAAAGTGACCTGAAGCTGCTGTGGCATTGGGGGTAGATCAATGGGAACAATCACTGTACAATGGCACGCAACTTTAGGTTCACATCAGCTGCTTCCCATTTACTTTGCCAGCCAGCCTAGAGGGGCTGACATGACTCCTGTTATGTAGTCAGTGTGAGGAAGAGTGAAAGGGTGGTCTGGTCACCCAGTCCTCGCAGACTCTTTAGCACCCCCATTCCCCACAATCCCACACCCAGCTCATGGCATCAGAGATACATCCAACCAGGGGTGTTGATTCCAATGGTCTGAGTTGCTATAAATAACGATCCACTCTTCAAACTGGCCATAAGGCATTATATCCTGTAATGAGTAGTCTCTTGCAACCAACTCAGTCGTGAAAACATGCAGCACCTGTTAGTGTCCAACCAACTTCAAACAGAGGGGATACAGCGTGGAAGCCAACCAACTCTTCAGACTTGGAGCCATCTGTGTACACTGACAAGGATACAGTGCGACACAAAGTGTGCTCCAAAAAACTGTGGTAACCTCAAGGATGCCATCCTCAGCAGAAGAGGGGCCACTGCTCCACAACCTTTTTAAAAAAAACAAACCAACTCTTCAGACTTGGAGCCATCTGTGTACACTGACAAGGATACAGTGCGACACAAAGTGTGCTCCAAAAAGGTTGAACTCAATACTCCTGGCACTGTAGAAGCTTTCGAGAAGAGGCATAGAAAGAAATGGTCAACTGTGGTAACCTCAAGGATGCCATCCTTGGCAGAAGAGGGGCCACTGCCCCCCAACCTTTTTAAAAAAAATTTAAGAGCCCATTTGGTGACTGCCTACTAGGGCAAAAGTCACTGTACCCACACTACAGCTAGATTAAAAAACAAATAACATGTAAATAAATAACAAAGAGAACAAAGGCTGAAAACAAAAAACAAGATCAGCTAAAAGGTAACAAGAAGGAAGCGTGCTCCATCATAGGGGGTAGGCCAGCCTCCCACCAGCACAGGAACATGCAACCCACAACAAACAGACAAATAAAGTGGAGGAGGCTGTGCACATACAAACCAGTCCTGAATACGAGGGACAAGTGGTAGTAACTCCAGGTAACGTGTGTGAAGATCCCCCAGACTTGGACATTCAACAAGAACGTACCAAACAGTCTGAGGGACAACACAGTTGTCACAATAAGGTGCAGGAGTGGGCTCCATTAAATGGCAGAGCATTCCGCGAGTGTGTCTAATCCGAAGATGACAGAAAGCAACCTGAAGCCGTCATGTTCATGGTATTCGGGGGAAAGGGGAGGCATGGGAACAGTCACGGTGCAATGGTACGCAACCGTAAGTTCTCCTTGGCCATCTAACATCTTTGCTAAGCAGCCTAGAGGACTAACTTTATTCCTGCCATGTAATCGGTGTGAGGAAGAGTGAAGCACTAGTCTGGTCATCCAGTCATCGCAGACTTTTTGGAGCCCTCATTCCCACATGTCCAGGAACCCAGCAGAAGATAAGCTCAACATCCACCCAGCTCGCGGCAACCATCGCATCATGGATACCGCAAACCATGGGGTGTGGAGATTCCAATGCCCCAAGAGCACTTAGGCTACTTTGTGAGTCCCTAAAGATCACAATCCAGTCTCTGAACTGGATACGATGTGTCTCCCATACTGAGCAGTGTATTGCAACCAGCTCGACCATGAAGACAGACAAAGCATCTGGTAGAGCCCCTCATGACACAAAATATGCTCAAAAAAGGGTGAACACAATACTCAAGCTGCTGAAGAAACTTTGGGAGCAGAGGCACAGCGACAAATAGTCGGCAGCAAGGGTGGCTTCCTTGCTGCCTCCTCCTCCTTGAGAGCCCTGAATACCAAGATCATCATCTTCACAAGTGCAGTCATTTTGAGCTTCGGAGCACTTTCAAAGGCCTCTCTCAGAACCAAATTGTTGACAACTTAAGGTCTGCCTGAATGAGGTCTTCCCCATTCTTGAGGCCTTTCCGCAACTTTGTGGACAGTCATCCGGCTGACGTGGGGCCACTTGGTGATGTCAGACTTGTTGTAGATGCCCGCCAGTCCTAGCTTGGAGATGTGGGGATTCTCTTCAAAAACAATAGCCTCACAGGAATGATGTATGCTTCTTGGAAAGGGGTAGGAGGGTATGTAAGATAGAGAAAAAGAAATAGGCGGGTCCATCCACTAACAAGTAGGGTGGATGATCATCACCTATTTATTATTATACCCTGGTGCTAGGTGAGCCCAGGATGGCTACCAAACCGAATTCTGTCCAGGTGGGAACACTCTTTGTACAAAGTGAGAGTAGAAAAGTTTGAGGCGATAGCTATAATGATAATAATATACACTAATAATAATACTTAATAATAAAAAGGTAAAATAGTAAGAGTGGGAGCAAGGGGAACAACTTTCCCAGGACCCATCCGAGTGTTCATGTCAACCCAGTGATAGGGCTTTCCTAATTTGCACTCAGGCTGGGAGGATATGCAGTGCCTCCAGATACCAAGTTTAACAGGTCCTGCTGCAGTATTGGGCTCCAATCTTATCCAAGAGAGCATAGAGTGGGAGTAATTTTGTTTTGGCATGTGGGTGTGAGATGGTGTGGTGGAGTTTATCCTGTGATGACTCAGTACATTATTCTGAGCAGTTTGGAGCTTGTTTGTGTGGGATTTAGCGAGGGTTAGGTGTCACGTTAGTGCTGAGTGGTTGAGGGTGGTGCAGATGAATTATTAGTACCTAGTGAGTGTCTCTGTTATTGAATGTGTCAGATCTCGTCTTTGCCATCATGCTGATCAGACACGATAATTACAATCACTAAACAGTGCAGTGATAATCCTAAATATTTTGAGTAAAGCTTATCACCAGGACTTTAGACAGGAGGGCAATGAAAGCCCAAATAGGAACGTGCCCCACAGCCGCATCCAACAACAAAATACTTCCTCCATCGCACAACATGACTGCCATCAATGCCACTGCCGCCCAGATACTGTTAAACCACTACCCCTTTTCCTATCTCCCCCCCGTGTTTGACCTTTGGTTGTAATACGCCAGCTACACCAACCATTAACGACCTTGCTGAGACAGCAATGGAATGCACAACTCAGCCCTACAAAAGGACCAGCTGTCTAGATGGTGAAATACTAATAAGTAAAATTCAAAGCCAAAAAACCCAAAGCATGACATAAACTAGACACACCAGGTTAACAGAAAGCACTAGTTAATAAAAATGATGCTGCAGCCCACCCACCACTTCCATAGGCGATAAAATGATAGTATGCATTTACTCCATAACCAAAACCAGATACTTCATCCATCCTGCCAAAGTGTCCCAGGTGCTTCATGGGTCTATCTTCACCAAGAAGATAGTGGGGGGACACCCTGCGGGTCACTGGCGAGGTGTGTGTGTGTGTGTGTTACATTTTGAGGTTGACAACCTTGACAACCTCCCTCAGGCCCCTGAGTCGGTGACATGCTTGGGGGAGTGGCCCGTGCGGTGCTGGGTGGTGGACCCTGACCTGGACAAACAATACTCATACGGGTGGTGAATATACCCGATTTCACCACATCATGAACACACTGACCATACTGGGGGAGTCCCACTCCACCCTGATAGGAGTACTAAGACTCACCAGTAACCAGCCGGATAGCACTAGGGCTGCTGGCCTAGCAGTCTGTCTCAAATTCAAAGGCCCCCTCCCTGACTGTGTAGCATTCGTGCAACCTCCTACATAGTCAGACCTCACACCTTGCAGATTCTGCAGTGCTACTGTTGCTTGGAGTACAGGCACAGTACAGCAAACTGCTGGGGAAGGATCAGGTGCTGCCCCTGCAGTGGCTCCCATGATGCTGGTGACTGCACAAGGGGCCACTGTGCCACCCATGAAGAGGCAGAGGCCATCCAAAAACTTCTACACAACGAACAAATTGACTCCCTCAAAACAAGACAAAGGACAAGACAGATTAAGCCAGGATTCTATCAGCCATCATACCTACTCCTGCACCTCTCCAACTCCCCCCAGGGTACCAGTAACCCAGCCCACCAATTCTACCCCTACCTCCCAAACAGTCAACTCGGAAAAGAACCCCACATATGCCCAAGCCCTAACAAACACGGTGACACTTCAACCACACCTGACTAAAAAAAAAATGACCAGCCCAAAGCCCACCACACCAAGACCAAAACCAAATCACAAACTTCACCCAAGAGTTTCCACTCAAAAAATCCCCACCAACACAGGAATAACCACATCCTTGCCATTCCACTTAACTCAACTCCTCGTCCAACACCCGTCATCTATTCTTGCCCAACACCTGTTCCACTCCCAACTCCTCCATGCCGTCCAACTCTGCATCTACCCCAACCTGAACAACCTCCTGAGACCACTCCAGCAGTACTCTTCCAACTCAATAACCAGCACACAACTCCTTCAGCACTACAACCCAAATCATTTGCCTGAATACATTTCCTCAACAAAATCACACCAGTTGTCTCCACACTTTTCACCTACCTCTCCACAGGCTGTTCACTCAATGAGTGAACCATAAAAACCCTTCCCTCCATCCTTTCTCTCCTATCATCCCTTTCAATCTGAACCCTCCACTTGCATCTCCCTATTCTGGAATGCCCAATCTCTCTACCAGAAAATTTCAATCTTTAAAACCTACCTCACCTCCCTTTCATAGGTGTCTGTGAGACTTGGCTCACTGATACCTACTCTCTATCTTTCCCAGGTTACCTTCCCTACAAGAAGGACTGGCTGGCAGGAGCATGGGGTGGAGGCCTACTGCTCCTGGTCAAGCAGGGCCTTCCATCTTTTCAGCTCTCCCTCACACCTCACCCCAGTGGAAACCTAGAATTTCTCGGAGTTCGAGTTACCTTCGAACAAGGCACCTCGATATCCTTACCCTCTACAACCTGTGCCAAGATATGTGCCAATCAATGTGAGGCAGTGGCATCAAAGACCCACACCGGAGCTGGAGGCCCGGTCTAGGCAAACCATCTTGTTGGCCAAGCGAGCATCCTGCGAGTCCCTTGACTTCAATATCTCACTAACCAAAACTTTGTTATTTTTCAGGAAGATGATCTGTCCCCAACCCCCATCCTCTCCTTTCCTCTCAGTGACAACATGCTCCACTAGCCATGGATGGCCAGAAGGTGCATCAGTTGGCCTCACACTTCCTCACACAGCTGGGCTCACAAGATCCTATCCCTCCCCCTGTCCTATTGTACCTTCCCACACTCTACCCCATCACAACACTTTTCATACCACATGAACTCTCTATATTGACATGGCAGCACTGACACAAGGGAAGTCTGTGGGGGCCAACAACATCCCCAATGAATTTCTGAAAACATCTAGATGCACACTCCCACCTCCTCCCTCAAATCTTCAATGACAGTTGGCTGGCAGGTACCTTTCCTCACCAATAGCGTCATGCCATAACACTCCCCATTCCCAAATCTGGGAATGACCATTCCCAAACCTCTTCCTATAGGCGTATTGGCCTTCTTTCCTTTATCAGCAAACTTTTTGAACACCATGTGCTAGCAAGGCTCTCTTGGTGGTTGGAACGCAAAAAACAACTTCCCACTAATATGACGGGCTTCCGACCCTACTGCAGTGCAATAGACACCCTCCTACAATTAGAGGACCATATTCGGGAGGGATTCTCTCAAGGCCATTTCAACTAGTCATTTTGGGGGAGCCTTTGACTCAGAATCGCATCCCATCCTCTCCAAACTCGCCAGCCTGTGACTCCACCGCATACTTTTAGACTGCCTACTCTCCTCCAGAACATTTGCAACCTCAATTGGCAACACCTTTTCTCAACCCCTCTCTATCCATAGAGGGGTTTCCCAAGGCTCACCCTTGAGACCCTGCTCTCCGACTTCCCTACACCACCAGACACCAACACTTCCTTATGCGCAGACAACCTCGTATTCTTTGCTCTTCTTCTCTTCAAACTGCCCAAGACACCCTCTTTTATCCAGTGGTGCATAAGGTGGGGCCTCACTATCTGTGCACCCAAATCATGCCTCATGTGCTTCACCTACTGCCACATCCCACACATTCATCTTAAGCACTCCCAACCCATTCCACACTACCCACAGATTCCTTGGCCTGGTGTTGGATGGGCCTTGCCTTATGTGGAAACACCACACCTCCAGCCTTAAGACTGCCTGCATGCCATGACTGGATAGCTTAGGGGCCCTCGCTGAGGTCAAGTGGGGAGCCAACAGAGCCACACTACTAAAATTCTACAAAATCTACATCTGCAGCAAAATAGAATATGAGTGCGAGGTGTATGGCTCAGCCTCCCCCACCCTGCTACACTCACTGGAAGTAACCCAGAATCACTCTGGGGCATTGCGATCCTCCCCCATCATGTCATTGCAAGAAGAGGCAGGCCTTTCAGCACTGGGCCACAGGAGACGCAGCACAAAAATAGTCATCACCCTCACCTACACACACTCTTGGCACAACATCAACATGAACCTGTACAAGCCCCACCCACTTGTTTCATCACACAAGCCCTCTCCTTTCTATCCACTCTATCACACCAACACCCTTCTCAGCAGTGGAATGCTTCTCACTGCTGGACCCTTGGTTTCCTTTTCCTTCTTTCATATCAACTCACCTGCCATGACCCTGGACCAAAACAGGAAACCCTGAACAGGATAAGGCCCTATTCCTCTCCCTCCTCAATACCAAGTACAGGAACACCATTTTCATATTTACAGACGGCTCACAAATCCCCTCCCCTCCCCTCCCTCCACAAGTACAGCTATCTACCTGCCTTCCCTCCATACCACCACCACCTGGAGACTGCATCCATCAATAACTATACTGGGTGCATAGCTCATAGCCATTAAGGAGGGATTAACCCATGCCTCAAATGCACTTCTCCAACAGCAACCCATCACACTCTTCAGCGACTACCTTATTGCCCTACAACTCCTTTCCCCACATCTCCCCCCATACCCACCACAACCTCTGCTTCAACATCCCCCTACTGATGGCCCATCTGTCCTCTGGAAGCAGACATGTTCACTTGCAGTGGGTGCCCTCGCACATTGACATCATAGGAAACACTGTAGTGGACTGAGCAGCCAACCTGACACACACACACACATAGTCATCGCACCCACATCTCTTGACCACAGCGACCTACTGACCCACCTCAAAAGGACATGTAACAGACACTGGGACACAAGACTGGCAGTCGACCTCAGACAGACCAACCTAGGATGTTACAGATACACAGCGCTGGAGCACCTATTCACCCAGACACTGCCATCACCAGCCTCAGGATCAGCTACACCCGCCTCAATGGACATCTCCACAAAATAGAAATGGTGCACAATCCACATTGCCCCTAGTGCCCCAACCAACTAGACATTCCAGAAAATTTCCTGTTACAGTGTCCTAGATTCTACTCCATCCGCATCACACTCAGAGCCTCAGTGAGAAAGTTGGGGATACCCAGACTGACATTAGAAGATCTACTGGGCAGTGACCACCTCAACCCTAACATCGCCTTCCAAGCACTTAAGCATACAGCCATCTTCCTGAAAGTCAGGCCAGATTAACAGAATATAGCCCCAACCACAAATCAAACTCACTATGGACAGAACATAACAAACAGCACTGCAGGGGCTCTAGAGGTTGTGGTTACATGACCTAATCAGCCCCCTAAAACCCTGAAGAAGAAGAATGTGGTTTGTTATTGCTTTGAGGGTGTTGGTTTTCTTTATGGTCTTGTTTATTATGTTGGTGATGAATTTTAAATGTGATGTGGGTGCCTAGTGTGATTTCCAGGAGAGTGGGAGTTTTGTTGGGAGGGTGTTGTCCATTTAGTCTGATTTTAGGATGTTTGTTTGATTCATGGTGGTCTGGTATGAAAAATGTGATGGTTGATTTGGGGGCAGAGGGTCATGCAGTTTTGTGTGAACCAGTGTTCCATTATGTTTATTTATTTGAATATCTTTAAAGGTTTGGGGTCTCTCCTGGGATAATTCATTTTTAAGGATTTGTGTTACCCCAATGATAATTTGTTAATAATTCAGGCAGTGGTTGCAGGTAGCTTTTTTTTTTTTTAATTTTAGGAGACTATCTGGCGACTGCCCACTTGGGCATAAGTTGCCGGAATCATGACAGTCTAGCACTAGGCTACTTTAAAATAAGAATATGAAAACACAACAATGATAAAAAGGAAGGATCATAGCAATTACGAAGCAATCTCTGGCATCGGAGGGAGGTTCCCCTCACCCTGCCGCAGGAGCATGCAACCTACAAAGAAAACAACAATAACAAAAAAATAAAACCTAGTTAAATAAAGGAAAAGGGGAGAATGGCCTCCACACCAAAAGTCTTTAAGTCCACCAGTCAATGTGCACAAACTCATCCTGAGTACAAGGGACAGGCAGTAGTGACCCCGCCCATCCCGGTACTGGGACAGGTAACATGCGTGAAGATCACCCAGACTGGGACATTCAACAAGAATGTGCCGAACAGTCTGGGAAATGACACAGTCGTCACAATAGGGCACTGGCGAGTGCTCCATCAAATGGTGATTCATCACACGAGTGTGCCCAATTCAGAGATGACTGAGAGCGACCTGAAGCTGCCATGGCATTGGGGGATAGGTCCATGGGAACACTCGCCGTGCAATGGCACGCAACTTTAAGTTCCCTTCAACCATCTCCCATCTTCTTTGCCAGGCAGCCTGAGGTTGCAGATAGCAGCAGCTTGTCTTATTATAAATTGCATAATGTTTGCATCATACAATTAAGATGAAATTCTATTTCACTTTGGCATTGCCTAAATGGAAAGGTAGTCATGCTGTACACATGAGGATGGAGGAGTGATGAGAATGGCAGCTAGGCTCCAGAGCTATTAACAGGTCAAGCGGGTAAGGGATGGAATTAGCAGTGAAAGGCAGACTAAGATGTCCATTCTCTAAAAGAGACCCAGAATCATTAATGATAATGAGTTTGAATCATAAAAATTCCATAATTTGGGGTTAATAATGATTCATCAAAATCTTTAATTCAAGAGTTTAAAAGCAATTTTTAGAAAGTATATATTTATAAATCTTGTATAGTAAGTTAGTTATATTTTCTAGAAGATTTAATAGAGATACTTACATTGTCAGGTTTACAGAGCCTCATTTGTAAGAAAATCTTCTAATGTGTTATCTCATTTTCAAAAGTACTTTTATATTATTTAGGGGCTTGACTTTTCCACATAATTATATTGCTTTAATAGTTTCAAAATACTGAAATTATAAGATATACAAGATTTTATGACCATAATAGTTGACCAGTTAAATATACAGTAAACTTCCTTATCACTAACACCCATGGGACCAAAGGTTTACTAGTTATTTGAATTTGCTAGTTGCACGAGATCCTTATAAAATATCTTACCAGTAAACAATATCTATTATTAACCTAGTTATCAAAAAATTCCTAACATCTTAAATTCATTAAGTTTATGGCTTGTTTTAATGCCATGAATAGTTGATAAACCCAAATTAAAGTTGTAGCAGATGACAAAAGAAAAAAAAGCATTCAAATATAGTATTTTGAGATATGGGATAGTCTAGTTGGTAAGACACCTGCCTCATATCATCTCTATGACAAGAGTTAATTGTTCCATTGTCATCAGTGTTCCCAAATTATTTTTCCTTCTATAATCCTCTCTTCTCACTCACTATAACTGGTGACTTCCAAACAGATGGAGCTTTATAAGCAGTGAAAGAAAAGATGAAAAAGCAGGTAATAAATTGGTTTGAATGTATCTGTTTTAGCTATGGGATAGCCTATTCAGTAAGGTGCATGCCCCATTAGATCAAGAGTTACATCAAGCTCTCAAACGAGTTGCCCTGCCCTGCCCTATTGTATGAATGTTGTCTTACAACAGCATAAACACCATCAAGAATATCAGATGAAATGAAAGCCATTGGTGACTGAGGGAGATGCTGGACTCATGCGTACAAGTGTATACAGTACTTATACAGCATAAAATGAGCAGCATCAGAACTTCAACAAGGAAGCTCTATAGGGAATGAGCGGAAGGCACCAGTTGCGAAATGGAGACCAGTGTGGTGGGTTGAGTCCACCTTCTGCAATTCACATTTGACTATGGAGGCATAAAACTTGCATAAAGTCTAGATTTAAAAATAAAGGAACAGTAAAATAGCAAAGCATATACATGATACTGGTACAAGAGACCCTTAAGGCTGAGAATATGGGGTCTCTCAAGTGAGGCATAAGTCAAAAACAGGACCAAGGAAACGGTGCAACTCTACCACCTCCAGGCAAGCCATATTTAGGAACAAGCCATGGATAACATAAGCCGTGTGGTGATCATAATAAAGTGTCAATACCTTTCTCTAGGCTTTATTCAACTAAAAAAAATAAATACAGTCGGAAAATAAAAGAGAAACAATATAAGTAAACATACCCATTCTAATCAGGTTAACAAGCACAATTAGTTATAAGTAAACAAAATAATGTAGTGTAACCTATTAGGCAATTATACATATAAGGTTACATGAAGCTAGAATCATTGTTCTATATAGCGAAGAGGCTTGCGGTGTTCCTGTGTAGATCGGGGCAGTTGTTCCAGGCCAGCATGCACAGGGGTGGAGGATTCATCCCTATGTTGGAGATTAGCTGGAGCACCAGATACCGGGGCTGGAAGAGAATCCACCTTCATATCTCCTTTGATGAATATACTCTGATCACTTGCAGCATTGAAAGAATTCAATTCAGATGAATCGACAGTAGGTACCAGAAGAATCTCCACCAAACCAGTCTCTGTAGAAGGATCAATGTTGAGATCATCTTGCCTCTCATATAACAATACGTTACCAGTCGGAGCCAAGTCATGCACTGATATGGTTGATTCGCGTCCATCTGCAAATCTTACATGAGCGTATTGTGGGTTTGCCTCTAACAACTGAACCTCATCAATGAGAGGTTCATATTTACTGGCACAAATGTGACATCGTAGTAAGACAGATCCAGGAACAGATAACCAAGTTGGCAACGAATGGCCACTGGGGGATCGACGCTAGTACAAGAAGAGCCTCTAATGTGCATAGCATTGGTGGCTGTGCAGAGCAGAGATGAGATCTAATAGAATGAAGGGCATCAGGCAGCACTGTTTCCCATTGACATTCTTGAAGGTTCTTGGATGCCAGAGCAAGGGTTATGTGCTCCCAGATTATAACATTATACCTCCAACACTGCCCATTCCCTCGAGGATTATAAGGTGTCGTTCGACTAGCGCCGATGCCTAGATTGTGCAAGAATTCACATAGATCATTAGCCATACATAAGGATCCGCAATCAGAATGCTGGTAGGAAAGCATACCAAATATTGCAGAAATCTGATTTAGACAATGGTTTATAGTACTAGTAGTCATGTTCTGACAGGCAAATGCAAACAGAAAATGAGAATACTTATCCACCACCATGAGCATATAGGGGTTTCTGGAGTTCGAGGCTGGCCCCTTGAAGTCCAAACTAAGATGTTCAAAGGGCTGTGTGGCCTTGATAAGGGGAGTTTGGTGCAGTTTGTAGAACTGAGGCTTCAATCGGGCACACTGAGGGCATTCAGAGCACACCCTCCTCACATCTTTCATGGAATAAGGAAGATTTCTCACTCCGACAAAATGAACAAGTCTTGTTGCACCAGGCTGGCAAAGTCAAGCGTGGAGCTCAGATAGCTTCTCGTTATTGACAGTAGCTCCACAGTGAGAATGTGAGAGAGTGTCTTCAGGAATATTGTATTTACCAGGATAGTACACAATGTCATGATTGTAGCATCTCAACTTGATCCTCCATCGTTAAATTTTATCATTCTTGATTTTTCCAAGCCGATTTGTACGGAACATAAAGCTGACAGCCTGTTGGTCCATAACTAAGGTGAAACGTCATCCTGTCAAGTAATGAGACCCTCTTTACAGATTCTACAATTGCACATGCCTCCTTTTCTACTGCAGTGTTTGCATTCAGTAGGTGTGAGAGTGCGAGAGAAAAAGGCAACTGGCCAGCCTGCCTGATTCAGAGGAGCAGTAATGGCTGTATTGGAGGCATCAGTCTCAACTACCAAAGGAATAGTTTCATCAATTGAGTGCACAACAGCCTTCCCAATCTCTTCTTTGAGATCATCGATGGCTTTCATGGCCTCTGGACTCAGAGGAAAAGTGTCAGTGGCAACAAGAGTTCTGATCTTGTCAGAGAATCAGGAAACCCACTACGAATAATAGGAAAACATACCAATAACACGGCGTAAGGAAGTACGGTCTTTAGGGATTGGTAATTCCTTTAATGGACGTAAACATTCAGAATCTGGTTTAAGAGAGCCGAGAGTTATTGTGTAACCAAGAAAATCTATTTATTTTTTGGAAATGACAGACTTAGGCTCATTGAAGGTAAGGTTGTGGAACCGGGCAGCCTCTTGAAATTTTGGCAAGTTCTCATCGTGCTCCAGTTGGGTCTTCCCTGCCACAACAATATTGGCATAAGTTCTATGCAGATCGCGTTGCTTGATGATGTTGTCAATAGTCCTTTGGAAGCAAGCAATGCCATTCGTAACCCTGAATGGCACTCTGCGAAATTGATAGAGCTTGCCATTTGCTTCAAAAGCAGTATATGGCTTGTCCTCTTCCTGTATAGGTATATGGTGATAAGTAATAAGCACTTTTCAGGTCCAGTGAACTATAGTACTTGTAATGAGACAGTTCCATGAAAAGGTTGTCTATTCTTGGAAGAGGGTACGCATCCAAACGAGCAAATCTATTAATGTTATGTCTATAGTCAACAACTAATCTCTTTTGGTGGCACTCTTCAACACAACAAGAACTGGCGTCTTCCATAGAGATGTGCTCTCCTCAATAACACTATCATGTAGCATCTTGTTAATTTCAGACCATATGAACTTCTTATCATGATCTCCAAACCTCTGAGATTTTGTTGCAACGGGTTTGCAATGAAGAGTAAAACTTGAAAAGAGACGAGGTGTATCCACCAAAGCAGACAGTACACTGCGAGTGGCAGGGTTGGAGATATTTAGAACTTTCTTGGATCCACCAAAGTCCACAGTAGCACTAGAGTGCTGGCTCATAAAATCTTGACCAAGAATGACATCACAGCACAAGTCTGACAGCACAGAAAGCCTTGTATTGTAGTAGCACTCACCCTTCAATGTGATGTCAACTGTGCAGCATCCCTTCACAGGAGATGCGAGCGATGAAGAGGCCATAGATACGCTTCCAGTCACTGGAACAACCTTCAACTTGTGCTTCTTGGCAGAGATATGCAAGATGAAAGATTCAGAGCTCCCTGTGTCGCTAAGAGTGGTCGCTTCATTATTATCAACCAAAACATACACAGTAGCTCGCCATAGTAGTCCCGGGGAAGAAGCAGAGATTGCGGCCAGTGTACAAGACTAAGTGGATGCAGAAGTAGAAAATGTAGTAGACCGGCACACCTTAGCAAAGTGCCCTTGCTTATTACACTTATGACAAGTGAGGTTTCTTGCAGGGCATTGTCCACAATTGTGACGGTGACCACCACAGAAATAGCAGTGAGACTTTAAATTGGCAGCAGCACAGGTTCTTTCAGCAGAATAAGCAGTTTCAGATGTTGCAGCAGCTCAGGTTCCTTACAATCCTTGCTGAGCAACCGAAGCTCTTGTAGATACTCATCTATTGTCTCCCCTGCATGCTGCCTATGAGTAGCCAATAAATGTCTCGTGAACATTTCATTTTTAGGCTTGACATAGAGGTCTTTGAGAAAATCTATAACTGAATCATAGGTAGTACACTCGTGCAAAGCTTAATCCTAACATGCTGTATCCAGCATGTTAGGATTAAGCTTTGCAATGGATTCCAGGAATGTGGAGAAAGTACGATTACAGTGATTCCATTCTCATGCAGCAGTAAGTGAGTTGGGGAATACATCCAGGCATTCAGGTCTCAGGAATTTATTCATCTTTAGATCAGACGCAGCCTGTTTTTATTTTTATGAGCTATGATAAGGCTCCCACTATTTATTTAAAGCACCAGTATAGCCTTTGGATCGGCACTGGCGGGCTTGTTAGTTGAATAAATTGTGGCGATCATAATAAGGTGTCAATACCTTTCTCTAGGCTTTATTCAACTAACAAAACATCAATACAGTCTGAAAATATAAGAGAAACAATATAAGTAAACAAAATAATGTAGTGTAACCCATTAGGCAATTATACATATAAGGTTACATGAAACTTAGCTCACCACACCAAGCACTACCACTCTCTTCAGGGTCTGTTGGAGTCAATGTTCCAGTCGGCATCTTGGCTGCACCAAAAGTGATCAAACATCATTACATAGAATGTAATGAGATGTTCCAGCAGCACTGGTGATACCAATAATTATTCTCAAGGCAAAGAGAATGAGACTGAGAACATGTCCCTTCAGGATATCCTCCTCTTGCTATATTGGATTGGAGAGAGCTCCCCACCAAAATGTAGAATCTATGATCTTGTAAGAATTTAAATATACAGATTGTGAAGCATCCCATTGTCTCCATAATACTGCATTGCCATGCAAAATCATAGCCTTCTCCAGATCAGAAAACACCATAGGGATGTGCTATTCACAAAAGAAGGCCTCACATATAGCATTTTCCAACTGGAGCAGAGTATCCAACATTAAATGGAACTTGCAAAAGCCAGACTATGCAAGAGACAGGTAACCTCCTCTGTCCAGAAAATAAGCTAATGTAGCCTTAACTACATCTTCATTCAGAACTAAAAAGGTTAACAAATATTAATATTAAAAACAAACATGGGAGCCTAACCTAAACCATTACATGGCATTTCAAGATGCACAGGTAACTTAGTTGAACTCTCAACAAATATTTTAATTTGCACGCAAGTGTTATTCCAACTCATAGCATTTCAAAATGGCATCGTAGAAGAATTAAATCATGTTTTAGCATCAGGTTGAATATTGTCTATTTGTAACTTTATAATGTGTGAAAGATCCTCTCCACCATTGAAATATTACTCCTAGGACACTATTACAATGATATGAAGCAATATTACATGCTTTAGTAGCTTAAAACACATACACCACTCTTATTCATAATTACTAAAATGATTATGTCCAATTACTGGACAGTGAGTTTGACATCAGCGGTGGAGAAAATGATGGAATCTTTAATAGCAAAATCTATTAACATAAAATAATTAAAGGGATGAGAAAAGCCACAAGGGCCTATCAGAGGTCATCAGAGTCAACTACAACCCATAAGCTGCATCTACAAAATTGTGTGTGAACTGCTTAAAAAGGCATCACCATCATGGCTTGTCAAAAAAAAAACCCCAACTAAATCATGCAATACACATATCAATAATATGCATAATATATACACATTGAGATTACAATATGTAATTTACCCCAATACAATTTAAAAACCATGATAGCCTACCTTCCCCACATACCCATCTAACCTGCACCTGAAAACATTTAAATTGGTCTGCTTATTGCCTCAGGTTGTAATCTACCACTCTGTTGGTGAAAAAATACTTCTTACATCCAACCTACACCACTGTTTTTTAATTTTCAGGTGGTGGCTTTTAGTTCTATTACTACTTTCCAAAATCAAAGAACTTGCTAAAATCCAACTTATCTACCCCAGAACAAATTTTAAAAAGCTCAATAATATCCCCTCTCACACACTACCTTTCAAATGAGAACATATTTAGCACCCTCAACCTATTTACATAATCAAGGGAAGGTATCATCTTTGTCGCCCTCCTTTGCACTGACTTGTATACAGTAGTTCTCTAAATGTGGCCTGACATATGTTATATAGGTAGCTAACATTCCTCTTAATGTATCCTTAGCTAACATTCCTCTTAATGTATCCTAACACCCTATTTGCTTATTTTTTGCCTCAATACACTGCTTAGAAAACCTCAGTGACCTATCTACTACTATTCCTAAATCCTTCTCATCCCCTTCTCCATTCAGCCAATGCTCATCCATTTCATAGCTAAATTCTCTATTATCTCTTCTCATGTAAATAAATTTACATTTTTTAGGTTAAAACTCATCTGCAACTTTTGTGCCCAACCTATTAACTTATTTAAATCACTCTGCACTTTAAAGTTAGCTTCAATTTCATTTACTACAGATGCTAATTTTGTGTCATCAGTGAAAATTGACACTAATATTTATACCATTCCCAAGATCATTTATATAAACTAGGAATACTAATGGGCCTATAACTGATCCCTGAGGTACACAACTGATTTGGAATTTGGTAAAGTGAGGGCCAGTGAGTGCTAAGGTAAGCACTATGGACCCTGGAGATGGTCATTGTCTGCTTAATGTCTATGCCCAGGACTTAAAGAGGATAGGTCAGAGGGCTGTGGTTGCTGGGCCGGCTCAGCAATCTGAAAATGAAATAGGTTGTGTTAGTAAGCAAACAAGGAGAAAGGTTATATTCTCTGTAGCTGACCAGTTTGGGTCAGAAAGGATGGTAATCAATGTGAAATTGCTTGGCAGATTAGGCAAGGGTAACCAACCCCATTTAGAATGACTGGAAGTGCGAATTGTGACAGACCAATTTCTCTGAGGTTTTTACAGAGAAATATTCAGAGAGAATAGTTGTGCAGACATTCTAGTATGAAGTGTGGTCTGGTTTCTCATTGATTGGAACACCCTAGGCAATCTGGGAAAAAGGAAAGACTGAGGTGGGCAGACAGACCACAGTGGCCGATTCTCAGATGGACTAGGACCGAGTCCAGGCGACGACTTGTGAACCTTGACAAGGGTATATGACCTGTGTCCTCATATAGGGAGGAGATCTAGGTGACCCACAGAGTTGCTGGCAGAGATCTTCTTTCCATGTGACTCTGATATGCGAGTTCCAGAGGGAGAAGAAGAAGAATGGTACAAAATAGATGGGTGCTGCATAAGTCCAAGTAGGCGAGCTCCCAGCCATTTTTAACCCCTTCCGTACGATTTTGCTCCCGCGCAATAAGGCCGGAAAACAAATTTTTTTTCATTATCTTATGGTCAACTTTTTTTATTTTTGCTATTTTGGCAGATATTTAAGTTTTTATTTTATAAATGATTAGGTAAAACTTACATAGAAATTAATTTTATTTGTTACATACCTATTTGGAAGAGCCATCTTTGCGGTGCCACATTTCAAAGTGTTCAACACTACATAAACCAGGTTTTTCTGGACATCCACTACAACATTTTCTTGTTTGTCTTTTTACTTCTGGGTAACAAATCCTACATCTCTTCTCCGGGTGTAGGTTTGTGCTTTCAGGTAGAGGCTGAATAAGGACAAGAGCATGTGTGACTTCAAGTTTTCATTTGCATCCGCTACAAGGGTTGTTGAAAACAAATTTATCACATGAAGCAACAGCTCCAGAATTATATGCCTCTAATATTTGTTCCACAGACATTGTTACATATTTCATGAAACTTATCTTCTTTTCTTGTGATATTCTTATACACAATAAAACTGTTTAGCATCATATGCATGAGAAGGTGCAGCCCAAGATTTTTGAACCAAGCATGAGATTTTCGGCTTGGGTTGTATGGTTCTAGCAATTGATCAGCTTTATCAACCCCTCCCATATATATGTATTGTACTGTTCTATGTGATAAGGCCTTTTGTATACTACTCAATTTCCTCCAAAGTAAGTTTTGTCTTTTTCCACAAAGTCTGCACAATACTTGGAGATCAATACATGAACGGATCTTCGGTCTTCCCATTTTACCAATAATAAATTATCTGCGAACAAAAGCAGCTCCATAGCATTCTCAAGTTTTTCATCACACAGCTCTTTTGGCACTCCTCTATTCATGCGCAATGTCCCAGTCATCACTGTTTTTTGTGAAAGTAAAAAGTCAGCCAGTCGGACGCTTGTATACCAATTATCAACGAATATATGATGAGCTTGTCCCCAAACTGACTTTGATAGATGAACTACTACTTTTTTACTAGTACTTAGTTCATTCACTCCATCAACATTAGGTAAAGTATAAAGATCGCTTGTGTCTTTGCCATAGTATACACAAAAGTTGTAGTTGTATCCACTCCACTCACTATCACTACTACACATGACAAATAATTTGATCCCAAATCATGCACGCTTTGTCTTTATAAATTGCTGAAAATGGAGCCATAAAAGCAATGCCTCATCAATAGAGATATTTTCACCTACATCCACATTTTCCATACAAATTGTTCGTAAAATGTTACAGAAAGGTTCTAAACGAGTTGTTGGCATGTTCCTTTTTACTTCATTCACTATAGAAAAATGCAAAAACTTCATAATCGACATATACCTGTCTCTGCTCATAACAGTAGCATTGAAAAAATGAACACCTGGATGCGCCCAATACTGATTCATTTCATTCAACTTATATAAACCAGTAAAAAGGTAGAAGCTAAGAATGACCATATATCATCCTCATTCACATCTTTCCAAAGAATGTTATTTACTATGCCATTTGCCTGAGGATTACTAAAAAAAAAGCTCTTGCCTTGTCGTTCACGCATGCGACATGTGGAGCACAAGGTCATTGGTAATAAATTTTCGTACGCAATCTATTACTTGCATATTATCCGAAAAGCCAACTGTTGGGTTTACACCACTAAAACTATTCATAAATGGAGGTATTACATCAGGTCTTGAATCGATAAAAATGTCCGAAATACAAGTCCATCCACCAAAAATAACACATGGCTCAGGTTCATCTTCCACTGATGATCAATTTTTTTTTTTTAAGGGGCTATCTGGCGACTGCACACTTAGGCATAAGTCGCCGTAAACAAACAGCCTAGTTCTAGGATACTTTAAAAAAATTGAACAGGAAACAACAATAAAAAGAAATAACAATAACAAAACAATAACAAAAACAACTAAACCTGGTTAAATGAAAGGGAGAAGGCCGACCTCCCCCCAAAAGTCAACAAGTCCACCAGTCAATGTGCACGCACTGGTCCCGAGTACAAAGGACAGGCGGTAGCGACCACGCCCATCCCGGTACCGGAATAGGCAACGTGCGCGAAGATCACCCAGACTGGGACATTCAACAAGAATGTGCCAAACAGTCTGGGGGACGACGCAGTCGTCACAATAGGGCGCAGGGGAGCGCTCCATCAAATAGCGATGCGTCACACGAGTGTGTCCGATTCGGAGACGACAAAAAGCGACCTGCAGCCGTCGCGGCATTAGGGGATAGGTCCATGGGAACAGTCGCGGTGCAATGGGACGCAACTTTAAGTTCCCTTCGACCGTCTCCCATCTTCTTTGCCAAGCAGTCCGAAGAGCTGCCCGTATTCCTGCCATGTAGTCGGTGTGAGGAAGAGCGAAACGCTGGTCCGGTCACAGAGTGCTCGCGGACTCTTTGGCGCGCTCATTCACCGCAATTCCTACATGTCCAGGAATCCAGCAGAAGATAATCTCGACATCTGCCCGACTTGCCATAACCGTGGCGTCACGGATATCGCGAATCAGGGGATGCGGAGATTACAATGCCCCGAGAGCACTTAGGGCGCTTTGTGAGTCGCTATACATCACAATCCGGTCTCCGAACCGGGCACGTCGCGTAATCTCCCGTACCGAGTGGTGTATTGCCACCAGCTCGGCCGTTAAGACAGACCCAGCGCCTGGTAGAGCCCCGCTGACTTCAAACAGAGGGGATACGGCGTGGAAACCGACCCCCTCTTGGGACTTAGAGCCATCCGTATACACTGGCACGGTTCCAACGTGACACGATGTGTGCTCCAAAAAGGTCGAACGCAATACTCCCGGCGCAGTACAAGCTTTGGGAGCAGAGGCGTGACGACAAATAGCCAAATGTGGTACCCTCCAGGGTGGCGTCCTGGGCAGAACCAGGGGCGCCACCGTCCCGAGAGCTATATCTACCTCTCGAAGGAGTTTCCTGGCACTAAAGCCAAACGCCTTAGGGTATGACTGGCGTCTCTCGGCAGCATAGGCACCATCGAGATGAGCTGCGGATGCAGTGAGAGCTGTTGGCGACTGAGGGAGGCACCAGGCTCGCGCGTACAGGCGAGTGATGCACGGCACGCGGCGCAGAGCGAGTGGCATCTCCCCAGCATCGACCAACAGGCTCTCAATGGGGGAAGTGCGGAAGGCACCGGGTTCAAGGCGAAGGCCGGTGTGGTGGATCGAATCCACCTTCCGCAATAAACACTCGGCTGCGGATGCATAAAACTCGCATCCGTAGTCGAGCTTCGAGCGAACAAAGGATCGATAAAAAAGTAAGGCAGTAGCCCTATCAGCGCCCCAAGCGCTGAACTTCACGGAACGGAGAATGTCCATGGCGCGGGTACAAGAGACCCTAAGGCTGCGAATATGAGCCTCCCAGGTGAGGCGTCGGTCGAATACAAGACCAAGGAAACGGTGCGACTCAAACACATCCAGGCGCACCCCATTAAGAAACAAATCTGGCTCGGGGTGAAACCGTGGATGGCGGCCAAAGTGCACCACCTTAGTCTTGGCCAAAGAAAACCGAAACCTGTGCGCTTCGGCATAGCGAGAGACGTGGTTCAATGTCTGTTGGAGTCGACGCTCCAGAGTTGGCATCTGGGCCGCGCCAAAAGAGATTGAAAGGTCGTCCACGTAGAGCGTAGCGAGAACATCTTCCGGCAGCACCGAGGTGATGCCGTTGATGCTCAGGGCAAAGAGGGCGACACTGAGGACATTTCCCTGCGGGACACCCTCTTCCTGCTCCTTTGGGCCGGAGAGGGCTCAACCCACCCGTACGCGGAATCGACGATCTCGCAAAAATTCAGATATAAACATTGGGAGGCGTCCCCTCCCCCCATCGTGTGGAGAGTCTCCATGATACCGTATCGCCATGCGGTATCATAGGCCTTCTCCAGATCGAAAAACACCGTGGCGTAGTGCTGTCTACGAAGGAAAGCCTCGCAGACGGCATTTTCCAGTCGGAGCAGAGCATCCGACGTGGAGTGGAACTTACGGAAGCCGCACTGTGCAGAAGACAGATGGCCTCCGCTGTCCAGGAAATAGGCTAATCTAACATTTACCAATTTCTCCATCAACTGGCACACGCAAGAGGTTAGAGAGATTGGGCGGAAACCGGTCGGAGTAGAGTGATCTCCCCCGGTTTGGCGAAAGGCGAGCACAGTAGCGATTCGCCAGGAGTCTGGGAGACCTTCCACCCAGATCCTGTTGAACAAATCTAACAGAAAGGCCATGCCTCGCTCACCCAGGTGTCGAAGCATGGCGTACGGGACATCGTCCGGACCATGGGCGGTGTCCGCGCAAGAAGCGAGAGCGGAACGCAACTCACTCACAGTAAACTTGTCGTTGAAGGGTTCTCCGCCTCTGGAGGTAAAGTCCAGCCGGCGGCCTTCCGCGACATCACGACGTGCATTGAATGCTGGCGGAGCAGCATCACGGCTAGAGAATGCGGAAAAAGCGGTCGCTAAGGATTCCGCCACGGACGCGGGGTCCGAGATTGCGGTCCCATTCTCCTGGAGAACGGGAGGGGGGGTCCTGCGAGAACTTGCCCCAAATCCTTTTGACTCGCTTCCACACCTCAGCTAAAGGGGTCTTCCCGTTAAGTGAAGACACGTATGCCCGCCAAGAAGAGCAGCGGGCGTGCTTCGAAATATACCGGAACCTAGCCCTAGCCCGACGAAATTCAGCGACAGTGAAATCGTTCGGGCGGCGCTTATAGCGCATGTAGGCATAACGCTTCAGTTTCAGGGCCGTCTCACACTCGGCCGACCACCATGGGAGTGGTCGGCGTGCAAAACGGCCAGACGTCCTAGGAATAGTCGTCAGGCCCACGGCGATGAGGTTGCCGGAGAAGAACTCAACGGCCTCATCTACCGACCTAAACACCTCGACTGAGATAGAAAATTCAGTCATTTCCTGAAATGCAGGCCACCGTGCCCGCGTCAAGCACCACCGAGGTGGGCTCTCAGGCGGCAGTTGCCCTGAAAATGATAATTGAATGGGAAAGTGATCACTACCATGGAGGTCATCGACCACCCCCCAATCAAAATCAGGCTGTGCATCCGAAGAACACAAAGATAGGTCAAGGCAAGAAAATGAAGCGGTTCTCGGACAGTGATGCGTAAATTCATCTATGTTTAGGACACCCACCTCAAGCTCTTCGATCAGATCGGCAAGGACTTGTCCCCTGGGATTTATGGAGTAATCTCCTCAGAGAGGATGCCTGCCGTTCAGATCTCCAAGCAAGAGATAGGGCATCGGCAACCGTGCCACGACGCGGCGGAAGTCCCCCGCGTCGAAGTCAGCGGACGGTGGAATGTACGCAGAAATGATAGTATACCTCCTATCCAGGTGCAGCTGCACAGCCACTACCTGAAAGGAGGTATCTAAAGAGAAAGGAAGAACGGAGACATCATGCCGGGTGTAAACCACGCATCCTCCAGCCCGGCCATCCCGCGGTCGTGGGGTCGCAAGACCCTTATACCCCGGGAGGGCAGGCAGGGGGCACGCGCCTAGCATGGTCTCCTGCAAAAAGATAGCCTCCGCAGCTCCTCCCAGTTGGCCCGGAGTCCACGGCAATTCCATTGAAGGAATATGCCATCCAGACCTAGCTCGGAGGAGACGCGGGGGGCCCTCCTCGAATTGAAGACCCTCACGGGAATGGCCGTACGCTTCCCGGGGACAGAACCCCGGGCGCTGTTGGCCGGACAAAGCGCTGAAGGCGCTGTCGCCTTCAGGACTTATTGGGGGAGGTTGGGCTCGCCATGCGAGTCTTTTCCTCCACCGCCTAGAAACTTTAGGCGGGCATTGCGGCTTCGGAGGCGGGGGGACCTCTTTTCGAGGAACCACCGTCTCCGAGCCACTCGCTCCACCTCGGGGTGTGGGCGAAGGAGCCGAAGCTCCTTTGTTGCTGTCCTCCTTTCGGGGGACAGTTTTACGAACCCCCGAAGATGACCTAGCGACCATCTTCAGGGGTGTTGCCTCCTGTGAGTCTAACGACTCGGTGGAGGCACGTGGCCGTTTCGCCTTACGGGAAACGGTCACGCTGGGGGAAGAGGGGGGAGCCCTGGTTTTAGCCGGGGCTGGGTATGAACCCCTTTTGCCACCCGCTTTACCAGGGGAGCGCCCAGGTTGGGTATAGCCCGCAGAAGGGCTCCGAATGGGCACGGAAACAACCGTGCTCGTTGGCCTGGATGGGCCAGGAGCAGAGGGTGCCTTTCTAACTATTGAGGCATATGACGTCCCAGGCAGAGCCAGGCGTGCCAGGACCAAGTCCTTAGCCTCGCGGAATGAGAGTCGATCCTGGGCCTGAACAGTGAGGATTTCTTTCTCAAGGAGATATGCACCACAATGCTTCGAAGAAGCGGGGTGCGGCTCTCCGCAATTGACACACTTGGCCACACACGATTTGGACTTATTGTGTGCGGCCTTGGAGCAATTTACACATACTTTGGGTGACCACGACTTTGCATGTCTACATGAGCGATTCGTATGGCCGAAGCAGTAACAGTAATAGCACCGACACGGAAGTGGCACAAATGCCTTCACGCGGTAGCGGTACCAACCGGCACGCACCGACTCAGGGAGCTTGTCACAGTCGAACGTGACGAAGGGTGTAGGGGTGGGTCTCGAGGCCCCTCCCTGTTTTCTCATCACACGTTCGACCTTGACCGCCCCATGGTCAGCCAGCTCTAGGGTGATGTCCTCAATGGAGTAGCCAACGAGTTCCCTCACATAAACTACTCCTTTCACAAAGTTCATGGTAGAGTATGGCGTCACACTCACCAGGGTGCCATGAAGTGTCCGAAGAGCACTTATCTTGGCCGCCTCGGCGGGATTCGCCGCATTCGCCAGAAGGCTCCCGTCCGAGAAACGGGTCACCTTCGGCTCTCTACCAATTGCACTAGCTAATCCTCTCCTCTGATGGATCATGTTGCCCTTGGACAACATGGTGCCATCAGTGGAGCGAATAACGAGGAAGCGCTTGAAGCCAGCGGGCTCGAAAACGCCAGGTAACCTCTGAATGAGGGGCCCCGATGTCATCGAGGCTCCGCCCTGTGCACTTTTGGTCTTTTTCAGGGGCTCCGCAACTGGGGGGGCAGAGGGGCTGGATGTGCCGGTCTTGGCTTGGTCACTTGCCAAAGTGGCAGCAGACCCATCTGTCCCCACAGCCCCCGCGGATGGAGAGGAGCCCCGAGTCTTCCTAGTCTTTTTCGCCCTTTTCTTTTTTGGAGAGTAGGGTGGGGAATGAACCCGCTTCTCACCTCCGCCGGTAGAAGCCCCCAGGCCAGATGGACCGGCCTCAGCCAGGTCCTTCTCCGAAATGGAGAAGGTCCTGGTGGTTGCAGGGGTATCATCGGGAGGATCCCTCCCCTCCTTGTACTGCCTCGGAGCCCTCAGCCGTTTGAGGAGGACCTTGCATAGGGGCAGATTCAGGTTCAGTGCTGGGCCCGAGCCCGGATTCTCCCCCATGGAAGGCCCTACCATCTGAGGCTGGGTTTCCTCAAGGACCATGTCTATCACAGGAGGGGCCTCCAGTTGGCCATCCCCTCCCAGGACATCGCAGGTCCCCTTGGAAGCGTCAAGTCTTTTGTGGGAAGGCACAGGCCTTGACCCCGGCAAGGTTTAGTATTCTTGCCAGCAGGTCTTTTGAGGGAAGCGACCTAAGGGGCCTGGCTTTCCTCTCCCCCCTAAGGGGGTTTGCCTTACCGAGCCGCTTACACGAGGGGCGGTTGGCAATGGGCTGCCTGCTGGCTTTCTTGGCAGTCCCCTCAGAAAGAAAAGGAGGGACTGCCACTGGAAATAGGGAGGTGCCAGAAAGCACCTCCAGAGAAGGGGGTGAGGGGGAGTCCCCTTCACCCGTAGGCGTAGGAGAGGAGTAAGCCTCCTCTCCGGTTAAAGAAATATGGAGGGTCTCCTGCGCAAGCACAGGGGAAGTGACCTCCATTTTTTCGGTGGAGCTGCTCCGTCAATGAGCAAGGGGAATTTAGATGGAGATTTTTTTCTTTTACATCATTGGGCATGGTGACCCTAAATTTTCTGCGGGACGCAATAGCTCACCACCTCTCACAGTTGCCTGCACTGCAAGAGGTGCTTACAGACCTGGCAGAGCCAGGCGCCGCCATTTGGGACCACCCCTCCCGCCTGGTCGCCTGGCAGTCCATCGGCATGGCAAGTCCATCTTGAACACGGTGTAAAAGGATAGATTTTGAAGAGGAGAGGAAAACGGATGTGAGGAAGGTATGGGTGGGGATGAAGCAGGTTGTTAAAACAAACCCATCCCAAACCGGAGCTCAGGGGTTAGGGAACATTGTCCCCTCCCCCCTCAGCCCCGATCCGGGACAGTTGGCTTGAGAAGAAGGTCAGCATCTACCCTGTGAAATTAGAGGCTGTCCAGAGAAAGTTGTGGGAGAGGTATGAAAAGCGAGGAAACAAGTATTTTGAAGGAAGGAGAAGAGGCTAAGCTGATGTCGGACAGGGTGCTGAGTCCCGTCAGCACGGCGGCCAGGATGGCAAATCGTCGTGCCCCTTACGGGGCTCTGATGATCAAAAGAGTACTTTACTCTGGATCCTCCAATAAGCCTAGGAGATTTAATCACTATAATGTGTTCCTTTAGAATTCTACATTGATAACTTCTGGATGGGAATGTATATTCACTATTTATTCCAGAGAGATATAGGAAGTTTATTAAATAATCATTGAATTCTTCATCATGGTCTTCTACTAGTCCAATCCCCATTATGTCATCATAAACAGCAGCTACATAATTGCCAATGTATATATTTATGTTTCCTGACTGAAAAGCTCCCTTGAAATATCATATGAATAATATGTTAAATCCATTCACAGTTCATAAAATTTTAAAGAATTTGCATTTAAAGGAATCACTCTGTGCATTCGTTGAATACCTTGAATAGTTAAGAGCTTTTTTAAACAATCGTCTAGTTTTTCATAGAAAACTTTAATATCACTCTCTTTTAAATAGTAAAATGTGATCTTATTTGACAAATTTTTCTTACAAAACTCAAATACATGATCTGCAGAGGGAATGTGATCTCTTTCTGTTCTTTGTAGACTTGCTTTAAATAAAGAACGTTTCACACTTCCTCCTAAGCCATCACAAGCATTTTTGCCATGGGATGTAGCAAAAAAAATCCATTCTGCATCAATGTTGAAATCGCTTTTGTAGTGGGCTAAGTTTATAAAATTGTACCTATTTTTTTATTGAGCAGCATAGCCATAAGAAAAATAGTGTATTTTTTTTCAAGTTGGAAACTTAGATTTTAAGTCTTCAATCAATTTTGATATAAATGCATACACCATTACATTGGAATGCTTTAAATCATTTGAAAAAAGCAATAGCTTTGATGATTTAATTTTTCTATGTCCTTAAAATATATTATGAAAGGATGAATAGTGAACTGTGAGTTATCCAAATGAAATCCCTGAGCAGCATCCTGAACAATATATGAATAATTTTCAGAAAATACATTTGGCAGATATGCTTTCAAATTAGTCAAATACTTAGTTTGTTCTTTAGCAGTGTAATGATGTCTAATTAATTTTGCAATACTCTTACTTAAAGATGTTAAATAGGAATCCAGATCTTCTGTTTTGTCCTGTAAATGACACCTATCAGTAGATTGCCACACTTTATACAAAAGGAAATCTTTTGCAGTATCTACACTATCCAAGCTTTCCAAGAAAGACCTTACCCCAGTTTCTCCATCACAAGATATACATCTGTGCATCGTGGAATCACAAACCGCAAATTCCAAGAGGTCCTTATAAGTAAGTCCTGTTTCACCTAGAGCAAGCAACTGTAGTTTTGGATTTGGGTGATGAGTGCAGACACATACAGTATGTGTTTCACTAGCTCCAGCCAAAATACAATAGGGTGGTCGAAGAGCACAAAAACTTGAAAATCCTAAATTTGGATAATTATCATTTTCTTTAAATTGCATGAAGAGTTCTCTCAAATTTCCTAATAGTAACCTATTCTGTTTGCAGCTTTTCTCCCCACTTTCATTGGGAATAATGCAGTCTTTTTTTCCGGGATACAATCTACTTACTTCAATAATTTATCTGGAATATATGCAAATTTAAAAAAAATTCCTAACTTATATCACACCTATAAAGTATTCAAGATAGCAAGGCAATATGCCTACCTATATGTAACCAATTAAGAAGACTTACGATTGTAAGTTTTCTTTGATGTAACTATTTAATAAAAGCATTAGGACAGTACACAAAATAAAAATGGTTTTTATATAAATAAAAAATGTTATTTAATGAAATATAGATTAAAAATTAATTCTAGGGGTATTTAGTCACATTATGTGTATAGGTATAATAATAAAGTAGAATATCAATGATTTTACTTCATAGTGAATAAATATTTAAAAGTATGTATTTTATTAATATAAATAAAAAGTTAATGAAAAAAAATTTAATACATTATTAGAATAAAACTATGATTTAACATAGAAAATATGTCTAAAAAGAAATGACAAACATTAAGTAGCCAAAAAATATTCAATATGGCTGAAAAGAAAATAGCATTAGAGGAGGCTAATGGTGAGTAAGAGGATAGTTCTGAAGTCTTTTCCTTTCTTAAGGATTTGGAGAATAAGTAAGTATTTCCAAAGTGAGGGAAACTGGGCTAGTGTCCAAATGTCATTTAAAAATTTAAGTAAAATTTCTAAATAGGCTTTTGGCAGGTGACTAAGGAAGTCAGGGGGGAACATGTCAAGGCTAGGGGCCTTACCTTTCATCATGGAAGAGAGTCCATCAAGCAGTTCTTTGAGTTGAAAGGGAGGCAAGTGGATTATCTGTGGTATCTGACATTGAATCATTAAGGATATTAGCTTGGTGTTTGGTTATGAGTGATTGTTGTTTGCTACTGTACAGATGGCCGTATTCTGAGGTAAATGCTTATGCTTTGTCCAGGTCATTTCTCATGGAGAGGCGCTTATGCAGGTTGGATAAAAGGGGGGTAGGGGGGGGGCATACAACTGAAGAAGGTCCAAGCTTTGAAAAAGGAAAGGGAGGAAGCTGCAGAATTAATCCCAGTATTCTCTTTTGGAGCAGAGTAGGGTTCTTCGGCAGTGGGCTTCCTGTTTCTGAAATTCAATTTTATTTCTTTAAGAGGATGAATACCTCCATCTCGCAAAAGCCAATCACCTGAGACAGGTAGCTGATGAATACTCCTATGTCCACCATGGACAACGGAGATGGCCATTAAAATGGCTTGAGCACGGAGGAATGCTTTTTACCCAGCTGTGTGAAGGGATTTTATCACCCAGCTGATTTTCTCTTGTAATGAGGCTAGATTTGTGGGAGGCTGCTCAAGTGTAGATTGGAATTTGATCCATCCATCTTTATTTAAATTCCACCTTGGATGGACTGTGCAAGGAGGGGGATTTGTGAGGCCACTAGAAGAGATGATTATTGATAGATGGTCACTACCCATGTATTGGCTGGAGGAGACCACTGAAGATGTGAAGGATCCGCAACCAATGCAAAGGCCTAGAGTAGAGGGTGAAGCCCTTGTAGGGTCCACTCTGGTGCAGAGGCCTGGTAATATGAAGAAGGAAAGATGAGTTGATGAAAGTAGGGCTCGTAAAAGGGGTGTGACCTGGAGAGCTTATGGTGGCAGTTGGGTCCCACTGAGGGTGGGGAGCATTGAAGTCTCCAATGACAAGGCTTGAAGGCGAGAGTTGTGAAAAGTAATCCCTAAATTCTTGCTTGGTGACTGGGAGACACGAATTATAGTAGATCATTATATCACACCAGGTTCCGCTGATATTGACCTGGACAGATAACGTTCCAGTATATCATACAGAAATGGCATGAGAGTGTAGGTGTGAAGGCCAACCTGTGTCGTATAAGCAGAAGGAGACCACCACCTGTCTATGCACAGTATTGTGTAGCTTTTGAACTGTGGGGAAAATTTGGGGGTAGAGAGAGTTGAGAAGTAGGGAAAGGTCTTTATTTTTGTGGCATAGAGAACGAGCATTCCAAAAAATTATGGGGTTTTGTGATGCTGCCATCAAACTAGTTGGATGACACTTAGAAGGAGAGTAAGGAGGACCTCTTGAAACGATGATGCAGATTGCAGTATTCTTGAACATTTTGAGAAGCTGGGTTCTCAAAAGTGATGGTATTGTTTGGAGCCAGTTTTCTTAATGGTTGTATTTCTGACGTATCTACGAGGGGCGGTCAATAAGTTTTACAATTCGATATAATGAAACAAGATATGAGAAAAAGTGTTTTATTATTTTTCAATATAACTACCCTAGACTTCAATGCACTTGAGCCACTTGTCCCTGAGGCTTCGAATTCCTGACAACCAGAAATCTCCCGACTGCTGTTCAATCCACTCCTGGACGGCGAGCTGGACATCTTCATCGTCCCCAAACCGGCATCCACGCAGTGCAGCCTTGAGCTGGCGGAATAAAAAGTAGTCGCTAGGGGCCAGATCTGGACTGGAGGGGCAATGGTTGAGCTCCTCGAATCTGCAGTCTGGCCTTGTGGACTTTGACATCGATCATGGGGCGTGAGGTTTCCAGGGACCCAACGGGCAGAGACCTTGGTCATGGCCAAATTGTCGTGGGTGATGTTGATAACACTTCCCTGTGATATTCCAAGTTCTCGCTCGATTTCTTCGACCTTCACCCGTCGATTTTCGAGGATGATCCTCTCCACATGGGCCACATAGTCCTTGTTGGTCACGTCTGATGGGCGACCTGGACGGGGGTCATCTTCAAGAGACTCACGACCATGGCGGAACTCCCTATTCCAGCGAGCAATGGTTGTATAGTAAGGGGCGGTGTCGGTATACACTGCAACCATGTGTTCATGGATCTCTTTTGCATTCTTGCCTTCCTTGGTCAAAAATTTGATCACTGCGCAGTGCTCAACCTTCTCCATTGTTGAAAACTTTGTGACTGACGATCTGCGATCAGCTACTGCTTCTTAAAAAGACGAGGCAAGAGCATGCAGCTGCAGGTCCTGACTTGTCATAACTTGTCCTAACACCCCCCACAAACAGCCATCCCCCTTCCTCTGTTTTGCCCTACCAATTCGCAAAACTTATTGACCGCCCCTCATATATGGAGAAAGGGAGGTAGATGATTGAGTTAGATTTAAGAAGTTTTGTCTTGGGCATACTATGGGCAGAATCAGCAGAAGCTTAGATTCCACTGTGGCCTTTGGGAGAGGGTGGATATCCATCACAAAAGTAGCAGTGAGGGATATTGATACAATTTTGGCCTTCATGGAATCTACTACATCTGTTCCATCTCTGTGTAGATTTGTATGTCAGTGTCCCATGGGAGGTAAATCCTAGCAACATTCTCTCAGGGAGACCACATGCAAACTTAAGCCACACTGAGTAGATAGCAGCATCCAGGTGGACTGACAATCCAGAGATTTCCAGCAGGCTGGCAGTGTTGTTAAAGTCAAGAATCCTGAGATTCTCTTTTAGGTCCTGTTCTGTAAGGGAGACTGGAAATTCTTTCATATTATGACTACCCAGTGTAGTATCCTCATGGCACCAGCACTTAACTGGCCATTCGCTGAGAGTGGACGCATCTTCTAAATCAACCTTGTTACTTAAGTTCTATTCTAAGGGCGGAAACTTTCCCCAGGATTCAACAAGAAGCTCCCTTGATTAGTTTGTGGAATGGTGAGGCATTGAGGCAGCTGTGACCTTGAGAGGATGAATAAAAATGGACTTATCTTCAGATGATTTGATCAGGATGACATTTTGCAATTTGGAATTAGCCTGAGGGGACAAAGCTGAAGTGAAGGGTAAATGAGGTGGTCTAGCTAAGGTGTTTGCCTTACCAGCAGTGAGTCCAAAACAAGGGCAAGAACTTAGGCAGGGATACAGTGGGGAAGAGGATGGGCTAGAGCCACATTTAGCCTTTGGTGTTTGAGAAATGTTTATGGGGGACTAGGATGTCCACGGGGTAACCAAAGCTGATAGCCTAGGTTTCTCAGGGAAAGTATGGGGTTTATATAGTGCAGCACAGGAACTATTAGTATGCCTATGTAAAAAAGAGAGCCTATAAGGAAATTAGTATGATTAGCAGGCGACTGTTTAATAATATACAAAACACAACCTAGTGGTGCAAAAGCTTGGCGAAAAGTTTTTCAAGTGGCTTTATATATTAGAAATTGATGTTGTACACCAAATTTGTTCTTTCATTAGTCCATAGTAAAAGTGAAGTGACTTCATTAAGTGTCCCCAAAATAAAAATGTTGGAGAGGGCACTGTGTATTAAGGAACAAAAATTGGAGCAATATTTGATGGATCCTTTGTGACAATCTCTGCATTTAGCATATTTGTTAAATATATGAGCCTAATTAGTTCACCTAGTAAAATTTGCCTAGGTACCTTTCTTATTGGCCTCATTGTCGCTGAGTTGATTCTAGTTAACATGGTGGAGCTGAGATGAGCCCTGCAGTGAGGGAATGTACCCTTCCAGGCAGTTGAGGAATGTTACTGGTCATCTATGTGTTGTTAAAAATCAGACATCTGGTCAGCAGCGCCCACGGAGATATTGCTGTTTTACTGGAGGTAGCAAAAGTCTATGAGGCTGACATCAAGGCTGTGAGCCATGTTAAGGTGGAAACAGAGGCAAATTTATCTGAACCTGGACAGGTTCCTCCAAGTTCTGATCACTCTTTCAGTCTCAAATGCAGAGGCCAAGCATTCATTTTCAAACTTGAAACATAAAACATAATTAAGGAATACCATCAGTCAAGAATGCCTCAATGGCCTGGCACTGATCAGTGTTCGCAGTGAAATTTACTGATAACAATTCACTGACATAGTAAATCTCTATGAAAGTGCTGAAACAATAAATCACCAAATTAGCTTAGATTGCAAAGTAGGTGGATTTGCCCAGAGAAACAGGAGGTTAATGTTCATGTGAAATACTGTGACCAATGCTGCATGTTAGAAGCTGTCATTAACCCTTTCAGACCCGTTTATGTTTATATTTCTTTTTAAGCCATACTTGTATTCTGCTATTCAGAAAAAGTTATGTAATAATATAGAATATATATATATACAGGTTTTTTAACGGTTGCAATCAAATGTACCAATATATTATGTGTCTAAAATGGAGGTAAATCTCAGAATAAATGATTAAATTCAGTATTATACCTTATCTGACTTTCAAAATTTTCAAATAGATTGGCTGCCATCTTGGGAACCACATTGTTAATTGGAATCGTGTCATAGAGGTATTATATATCATTATTAAAGCAAATTTTTTTAGGAATTAAAATATGATATGGACATTTTAAATTAATCAATTTTAAAGAAAATATGATTCATTTAAATAGCATTCGGGGGCAAGGCCTATATGTCTAAAGTCAAGAAATATGGTATAATACAAGTTTATTTAAAAATAGTGTGGGGGGGGTGCAATCCCCCACAATTAAAGGTTCAAAATTACCTTAATAATAATATGTCGTCTAATTTGCCAATTAAAATGCATCTGGTTTACAGAGGACCAATGAGGTACCACTTAACTCCCTTTTTCCAAAGAATGAGGGTGATGGAAGAAGTTGCCACCCCACCAATATTTCAGGAAGACATTAGTTAGTGGTGAAAATATCCTCAGAAGTTGGTTGGTAACTCACAGAAATTTAACAAGCTCTGGACTGAACAACTGGAAACATACAAGTTCTTTGCTCTCCTCACATGACAATAGTCCAGAACATATCCATTGCATGAAAACCTGGAAAGAACTGGCAGTGAGGATTAAAAAAGGGCAAACAATTGCTCTAGTGAAGTCTCTAGCAGCTAGGAATTTGGCAGTAAGGGGACATACAGAGACATTCTCACCATCAAATGAGAATTTTCTCAAAGAAGTTGAACTAATGACAAAGTATGACTTCATAATGAAAGAACATCTAATCTGAGTCCAAAAAACAATCTCCAGCTACACGTTACCTTGATTACCAAACATAAAATGAATTCATAGATTTACTGAGCAGCAAGATAATTTCAGTGATGTAAAAGACATCCAGCAGGCAAATTTTTTTTTCATTATTTTCAGTACCTAGTGATTAAGTGGTCTCACTTGAGGACAAGCCAAATATAAAAGAACATTTTATCAGTTTATTGGAGGCAGACAAGTTCACAGGCAAGTATTAGGTATCCCTGATTCTGAGACTTAAGGAGCTAAAAGTCCCTTTTGCAGACTTCAGAGGACAGGCCTATGATAATGGGGCCAACATGCATGAAAAAACAAAACAAAGGAATTCAGGCCAGGCTCCTAGAAATCAATCCAAGAGCTCTGTTTCTGCCATATGGGGCTCATAAATTGAATTTGGTTGTGGTCGATGCTGCTAAAAGATCTACTGATGTCACAAATTACTTTGGCATTTTGCCATAAGTGTACACCTTGTTTTTGGCCTCCACAGAGAGATGGGCCATCTTGAAAAAACTTAGGTATCACTTTGAAGATGTGGACTGAAATAAGATGGAAAAGCAAAGTGAAGCGTGTTGAGTTCCTGAGATACACGGCAGCTGCAGTGAGATATGCACTGATCGAGATCAGAGAATGCACACAAGATCCTGTCATTGAAATGGGCATATTTATTATTTTTTATGTCTACCTCTTTCCTTCAATTTTCCATAAAGTTAATATTAACTTTTGTTTCAGGAATTCCTGTTATGTGTGTGACCCTGCATTATTTGAGTTTCATTTTTTTAGTCTGCTTGCATTTTTTGGCTGCACTTATTTTCTACTAGGCCCTCTCAGGTGCATGGCTTTTTTTAGTGTTCTGTTTGTCTTGTGTGACACATTAATTTTTATTATACCTATATGTATTCTTGCCAATAGTTTCATTTATGTAAAGATAAAAACATTATTTTTTCCTTTTTTTAGAGCAATGAAAGTTTAGCCCAAAGGAACCTGAGCAACACTTGTCACTTTCACTGATTCCGGAAATTTGAAAATTGTACCAATGTGCTATCTTTTGTCACTATTGTAATGTGTGTAGGGAACTTGTATAGTGGCAATTTTCTTATGTACAATTGATTCTGGTTGAGAAAAGTGTCCTGGAGTTTAGCAAGTGACCTCAATAAGTCAATCCAGAACTATTTTATACTCATTTTATTTTTTAAACTAGTCTTGTGACTGTATTCACTGCCTATGCTGTACTACTGTGGGCTTGGCTCTTGTTAGGCTAGAAGTGAAGCATGGAGCACTAGTGTAATAATTGTACATTGCTGTTTTTCGGAAAGTAACCAGTATCCCTGTATATGATTTTGGATTCATTGCATTTTGATTACACACTCCCCTGACTAATTCTCTTCATTAGTAATAGTTACTAACCAGTTGTAATCCCTCCTGAATTTCATTAAGGCCTATGCTGGTTCCTAGTGTGTGGATCAAAATTGAAGTATATATTAATATTTGTTCTGGTTTCTAAATGTAAATACTTGTTTTGTTTTTTAAGAGTTCATCCTGGCGACTGCCTACTTGGGCATTAGTTGCGGTATTCAATACTGCCTAGTACTAGGCTACATTAAAATAAGATGCAAAAAAACCCTAACAACTAGTTAAATAAAAGGGAGAAGGCCGGCTTCTCCCCATAAGTCTATAAGTCCACCAGTCAATGTGCATAAACTCGTCCAGAGGACAAGGGACAGGCGGTTATGACCCCGCCCATCCCAGTACCGGTGTGGTGGAACGAATGTGAGTGTGTTTGAAGGGTCATTCTCCTACCCCTTTTCCAATACCATCTCCCTTTCTCTGTAAGAATGTGTGTGTGAATGGGAGATGTTTATATATATATATATATATATAATTGATTTTCATGTTTTGTTTTAAAATGTTCTTGTCTCTTTGCAGAGTGTTTCTTTGATAAAATTCTTTTAACAAAAAGCCACTATTATTTTGTATGTAAAATTTTTAGAAGGTGTTCCTTCTAATTTGTAGAGAGTGGCTAGGATTGGTGAAGCCATCAATTGAATTTATTGTGAGTCCCGATAGGACGGAAAGGGCTTTTAAATAGCCCCAAGACACGACCAGATCTCATTACTGTATGAGCTCGGAGGTGAAGGCATTTTAAAAAAAGACGTACGCAACAATTGTGCCCACGCGAGTAGGCACACGGGGGGACCCCAAATCCTAAGATAAAAAGGGGGTTTTTTATGTTTTGTATTTGTTTGCTTTTGGTTGGTTTGTTAGGCCTCTTTTGTATCATTGTATATTTGTTTGTTTGCTCATTCATCTCTTCTTTTGTATAAAATATTTTGATTGGTAGTATTCGTAAGATAAGATTGATTTTCTTTTTGTAATATAATTATCCATATTTGTGTAAATAAAGGACTGTACATACAATCAATTTCATTTCTCTCTTAATTTCTGACATCCGACTTAGTGTAGGAAGAGCCTAGGTTTGTGGCTTGATACACCGGGACAGGTAGGCCACGAGTTCCTTAACATATACTACTCCTTTCACAAAATTCATGGCAGAGTGTGGCGTCATACTTACAGGCGTGCCATCAAGTGTCCAAAGGGTACTACACATGGCTGCCTCAGAGGGATTCATTGCATTCGCCAAAAGGCTCCCGTCCGAGAAACAGGTCACCTTTGGTTCTCTACCAATCACACTAGCTAAAGCTCTCCTCTGATGGATCATGTTGCCCTTAGCCAACATGCTGACATCAGTGAAGTGAAAAACCAGTAGGTGTTTGAAGCCAGCAGGCTCAAAAATGCCAAGTAGTCTCTGAATGATGGGCCCCGACGTAATAAGAGTCTCTGCTCTGTGCACTTGTACCTTTGGTCTTTGTCAGGGCCTCCGCACCCGGGAAGACAGTGGAGCCGGATGTGCTGATTTTGGCTTGGTCGCTTACCAAAGCAGCAGACCCATTCGTCCCAGCGGATGGAGAGGAGCCCAGAATCTTTAAAAAAAAAATTTGTTTCTTTTCTTCTTGGGAGAGGAGGGTGGGAAATGAACCCGCTTTTCCCCTCCGCCAGCAGGAGCCCCCAGGCCAGATGGACCGGCCTCAGCAAGGTCCTTCTACGAGGTGGAGAAGGCCCTGGCAGTTACAGGGGCACCAGTTGGAGGAGGAGATCCCTCCCTTCCTTGGAGAACTGAGCCATTTGAGGAGGACCTTACATAGGGGCAGACTCAGGTTCAATGCTTGGGGCCGAGCCAAGCATTGGCAGCGGTGTCACGAGTTGAGTATGGGGAAGCACAGGCCTTGACCCCCGCTAAGGTTAGTATGCGAGCCAGCAGGTCTCTGGAGGGAAGCAACTGATGGGCCATCTTACCTCTTCCCCCTAAGGGGGTTTGCCCTACCGAGCTGCTTCAATGGGGAGCAGTCAGTTATAGGCTGCCTGCTGGCACCTTGAATATATAGATAGACTGAGGGTATTAAATGTTCTCGTTCAAAAGGAGGTGTGTGAGAGGGGATATGATTGAGCTCTTTAAAAAAATTTCTGGGATAGATAAATTGGATGTTAGCAAGTTTTTTGAGTTAGATGATGGAAATCGGACTAGAGGTCACCACTTGAAAATTAAAAAGCAAGGGTGTAGGTTGGATTTAAGAAAATATTTTTTCACCAATAGAGTGGTGGACTTTGGAACAAATTGCCACGGAGGGTAGTAGGTAGTCCTAATTTAAATGTATTTAAGAGTAAGTTGGATGAGCTAATGGGAAGGGAAGTTTGTGATGGTTCGTAAGTTTTGTATATATTAATATTGTTTGTATATATCTATAGCTGCATGTTTTAGTTCTTGACAAGCCTTGATTGGTGATACTTGTTTCTGGACACAATCCTCTGGATGAAGTTTTCTTGGGAGTTTGGGTGCCTTAAAAAAGAGGCTGTTTGACTCGGATGACCTATGATGGGCCCTTGTGGCTTTTGTCATCTGTTATATTATATTGTGGGGGACTTTGATTTTGTCTTACCCTGGCGATAGTGCTTTTAGTGGGTGGGTTTTGATGGATGCAGATGACCTTTGATAGGTCCTTGTGGCTTTTGTCATCCGTAAAATTATGTTATGTTCTCTGATGTCATATCAGTCACCACACCATCTGTCCAATGAGAGGTACACCAGCAACCAACCAGCTTTACCACCAAGGTGGAACCTGTTCTCTCTGAGACACGTACGCTACATCATCCTCCCCATCAGATGATGCTTCATGAAGAAATGCCATCAACTTCTAATAGTGGTCAGGGAATTATTAGAGGACATTATAGTACTGAAAGTAGAATGGACTTGGCAGATAAGATAACAGAAATAGGTTCCAAGGCGATAGAGGTGAGGTCATTCAGGTTTCAAGAGGTGCTTCAGGAATAGGGGGATTAAATTGTTTCTATACAAATGCTCGTAGTCTTAGAAACAAGAAGGATGAGCTATTTAGTTATATTAGCAATGAGGATATAGATATATTATGTGTTACTGAATCATGGGTTAATGAAATAGAATTTAGTGACAATATAAGTGAATTTGATTTACAGGGTTATAGTATGTACATTAGTCAAAGGACAGGTAGGATTGCTGGATGAATGATTATCTATATAAAAAACAACATTGCTTCAAGTTTAAATAGTTCAATAAAGCAGGATGGAGTTGAGTCACTTTGGATAGATATTCGGTTCAGTAAAAATAGAATGGTGCATTTGGGAGCTTTTTACAGACCACCTGGGCAGACTGATGATATAGATGAACTAATGATAAGGAAAATAAGTAAGGGATGTGAAACAGATGCAGTTATTATTGGGGACTTCAACTTAAAAGCTGTGGACTGGGAAAATATGATAGGTAGGGATGAAACAAGTGGCAGGTTCATAGAATGCTTTGAGGATAATTTTTTGAATCAATTTGTTAATGAGCCAACGAGGGGAGACAATATATTAGATTTAGTACTTTCTAACAGTGATCATTTAGTTCAAGAATTGATTGTTGGGAAAGCATTGGAAAATAGTGACCATCAGATAGTTCGTTTTAACTTGGGAATTGAGAAGGGTAAAATAACCGAGAATGCTGTAAAAGTTCCAAATTTTCATAAGGGAGATTATGTAAAACTCCGAAGCTTGCTAAATTTTGTAGCCTGGGATGTAGAATTCAGAGGTAAAAATGCTTATGGTATGTGGGATACTTTCAAGCATATAATAAATGTAGTCCAAGAACAATGTATCCCAATGAAGGCCATTAGGAACAAAAGTAGGAAACCATTATGGTGGAATCAGGAGATAGCTAGAAAAATTTCAGAGAAGAAAAGGGCATATAAAAAATTACAGGTAGAAAATAATATTCAAAATTAGGGTGATTATAGAATGGCTAGGAATGAGTTAAATAAGATTATAAAGAAGAACAAAAAGGTGTCAGAAATTAAATTAGCTCAGGATAACAACAAAGATCCTAGAAAGTTCCTTAGTTACTATAAAATTAATAACAAGTCTGGCAGAGTTAAAATAGGACCTATCAAATATGAAAGGGTTGTGAGAGAACGTGATGAGGAAATAGTTGAGGTACTAAATGGTCATTTTGCATCAGTATTTACAGAGGAGAAACTAAATAGTCTAATGTATAGTACTCATTGGTAAGGGAAAGGTGTTTACTACCATTAGTGTGGATCGGAGGACAATAAAAGGACTAATAGGTGAGTTAGATACTACCAAGGCCTCTGGCCCTGATAATATTCATTCTAGGATACTTGAAGGGGTAGAAAGTATCTCAATAGCTCTGGAGAAGTTATATACTAGGTCACTGGAATATGGAGAAATACCCGATGATTGGAAGAGAGCGAATGTAGTCCCCATTTTCAAGAAGGGTAGTAAAGAGGATCCAAATAACTTTAGACCGGTTAGCCTAACTCCTGTAGTCTGTAAAATTCTTGAGAAAATAGTTAAAAAAGGGATTTGCCAACATCTAGAGAGGAAGGGGTTAATCAGCGATGCTCAGCATGGGTTTAGATCAGGTAGATCATGTTTGACTAATTTACTAGACTTATGGGAGTTTGTAACAGATCAAGTAGATAAGGGAGAGAATGTAGATATAATTTACTGAGATTTTAGTAAAGCATTTGATAAGGTACCACATAGGACACTAGTTCATAAATTAAAAATGATTGGGATATGTGGGGGTGTTTCAAATTGGATAGCTGAGTGGCTGAAAGACAAGAAGCAAAGGGTAATGCTAAATGGTGTAAAGTCAGAGTGGAAGGATGTTATCAGTGGGTTTCCTCAGGGATCAGTTCTCGGTCCATTATTATTTGTCATCTATATAAACGATCTTGGGGAGGAAGTTAATAATAAAGTGTCAATTTTTGTGGATGATACCAAATTAGCAGCTGTAGTTAAAGATATTGATGATAATTTTAAAGTGCAGGGGGATTTAAATAAATTGTTATCCTGGGCACATAAGTGGCAAATGACTTTTAACCTTGATAAGTACAAAGTTATTAACATGAGAAAAGATAATAGAGAATTTAACTATGAAATGGATGGGCATTGGCTCAGCTCAGTAGAGGATGAGAAAGATCTAGGAGTAGTAATAGATAAGTCATTAAGGTTTTCTAAGCAGTGTATTGAAGCAAGAAATAGGGCAAATAGAGTGCTGGCTTTCATTAAGAGAAATGTCAGTTACAAAAGTAAGGAGGTTATTCTTAAACTCTATAACTCTTATGTTAGGCCACATCTAGAGTACTGTATACAGGCATGGTCCGCACATTTTAGACACAATATTAACTTCTTGAGTCAGTGCAACGGAGGGCAACAAAGATTATTCCTTCCCTGAGGCACCTTGAATATATAGATAGACTGAGGGTATTAAATGTTCTCGTTCAAAAGGAGGTGTGTGAGAGGGGATATGATTGAGCTCTTTAAAAAATTTTCTGGGATAGATAAATTGGATGTTAGCAAGTTTTTTGAGTTAGATGATGGAAATCGGACTAGAGGTCACCACTTGAAAATTAAAAAGCAAGGGTGTAGGTTGGATTTAAGAAAATATTTTTTCACCAATAGAGTGGTGGACTTTGGAACAAATTACCACGGAGGGTAGTAGGTAGTCCAAATTTAAATGTATTTAAAAGTTGGATGAGTTAATGGGAAGGGAAGTTTGTGATGGTTCGTAAGTTTTGTATATATTAATATTGTTTGTATATATCTATAGCTGCATGTTTTAGTTCTTGACAAGCCTTGATTGGTGATACTTGTTTCTGGATGCAATCCTCTGAATGAAGTTTTCTTGGGAGTTTGGGTGCCTTAAAAAAGAGGCTGTTTGACTCGGATGACCTATGATGGGCCCTTGTGGCTTTTGTCATCTGTTATATTATATTGTGGGGGACTTTGATTTTGTCTTCCCCTGGCGATGGTGCTTTTAGTGGGTGGGTTTTGATGGATGCAGATGACCTTTGATAGGTCCTTGTGGCTTTTGTCATCCGTAAAATTATGTTATGTTCTCTGATGTCATATCAGTCACCACACCATCTGTCAACTGAGAGGTACACCAACAACCAACCAGCTTTACCACCAATACATCCCCCTCTGTGAACTCACTCTGAAACTGATCTTGCTGCACCTCCCGAATGCATACTGGATGTTTCCACTGATATTTGAAAAGCATAGAAGCAGGTGCAGTCTCTCCATTCACACGCTCTTTCACGGCTAGGTTGTACCAAAACACCATCTGCAGCAGACTATTTCCTGACCTTGCCCCCATGCTCTTTATGGTACAATGCATCTGCTCAGCAATCCTATTTCCTGATGGCCAGTAGGCTGCTTGAAACCTCTGGGTCACATTCCACTCCCTGCAGACATCAACAAGCTGGAGAGATCTAAAGGCTCTGCTATTGTCAGCTAAAACCTTATCACAAGGTCCTTTTCTTTCCTGGAATACCTGCTCCAACTCTTGGCAGATTCTCTCAGTATTTTCAGAACACAACTCCCACCATATTACAAACCTACTCAGTCCACAGTCCACCACAGTAAAAAATGCTTTGCCCTGGTAATATGTCACATCCAGTGCGAGCCTGCTCCATGAGCCATTAACTCTAACTCCTCATTTTTTTGGGGGGGGGGTAATCTTTTACATTAGCAACTCAGGATTTTGTTCCTGTTATCCCATAATGACTCGTCCTTTGTTCCAAAATCTTTTATTTAATTACTTTTCCTGAGGGTAAGCAAAGCGAGTAGGGGGTATAGGGGTAGAAGCCCCCCCCCCATATAGCCACCTATAGTACGGCTGGAAACCGGCTTCCAGTAACCAAGCATTTTTAGTTATTTTTATTTTTCCTGATGTTCACTCCAACAAAAATAGTGTCTTCATGTGTGGATGTCTTCCCACCAGACCAGTATTTTTTATTTGTTCTTCATTAATTTGCATCTTTTAAATGGAGGTGTGTTAATGATAGTGAGGTCTAAGAGAGTTAGACACTACACAGTTTGCCGCACTGTATAATTGGTATAATTATGAGTTTATATTATAATTAGGTAAGCTATTGATTCTCTCTTTTCTTTCATTTTTTTTATCTTATTAATTTATTGTAATATGTAAAATCTTATTGATTTCTCTTTTAAAGGGTGAATACCTGTATAAATAAGTTTAAAGATATTTATTAATTTTGAGCTACATCTGGTTCCTGAGATAATTGAAAATGATAGTTATAGTTAATAAAATAGAAACCTACACCAGTCTTCACCTATAGGGCTCCTCTCCATAGGGTTTCAGAAAAGAAGTGGAAAGTTGTTAGTATCCTTAATATTTGAACCAGAATATGTTCTTGACTGGATTTAGTCAAAGGTAAAATTTCTTTGTTTCTCTCCATTTTCATTTCATCTCTTCCAAATAAGAATTTCCCAACATTCGCTCTTCATCCTCCTCATGTGGTATCTGCAGTACTATTACCCCCTGCCTCTCCAGCTCATAACCTTCACAATTTACAATAAGGTGCTGCAGATTTTTCATGTCCAATCCACACACTTCACACCCCACCACTAAATCTTCTTCTATCATTTAATTTCAGTGTGTTAGTCCTTGCCTTATACATGAGGATTGCTCTGTATGTATTATTGTACCATCTCTCTTCTTCAATATCCTTCTTATTCATACGATATATCTTTACAGTTTTTCTTTTGCAATGCTCTTCTCCACTCTTCCATATCCCATTTTTCACTTCCCTCTTCATCTCATCTTCACTCATTTTTACTACCCGTGTTTCCCTCAGGTTTAATTCCTTTATATATTTTTCCACTCCATTCATAAAACCAAAATATCCTTTTTCTCTCATGTCGTCAAGTATTCTCCTCAGCAGTTCATTTCTAACTTGTTCTTTCTCTGTAACTATGCTTCTGTAATATATAAGCATTCCCTTCATCACTCTTGATACCATTGATGTTGGACATAATCCTATTGATTGTTAAATTGTATATTGTAGATGCATGATCTGACAAAATCCTATGGATGCATTATGTGGGTGGGATTTGCTGGATACGGATGACCTTTGATAGGCCCTTGTGGCTTTTGTCATCCGTGGAATTATATTATGTTATGTCATGCCACTATCTCTCTTCTTAGAGCCTCAACCCTCAACCACATCTCCCTGCCCCGCCCCTAAAATCACTCTGTATGCTCTGTTCTCAATTTTCTGGAGCTCTTCTATTTCTTTTTACTAAATCCAACCACCTTTCCTTCATATAATATTCCTGGCAATGCCACTGCCTTCCAGAAGGTTGTTGTTGTTGTTTTTGAGAGCTTTGATGCATTGTGGCATATGTGCCCTGTTACTCTATCCCTCTTTATAGTCGTGGGAGTTGTTGGGATTTCCTCAGGAATTTGCAGGTGAGGCAGATGATGCTGGATCGGTTGTGAGGAGAGAAAGGAGGGGCAGCAGCCAGTAGTGTGGGTAGGTCAAAGGTGGGGACATTCAGGGCACGGAGTCTATGCGCCGGGGCTTGGCAGTGGGAGTAGAAGCGGAGGCAGTGGAGTAGGAAGTGCTCCACTGTTTCCTCTATGTTCCGGCACCAGGGACAGAATGGATCGGGGGAGAGGTTCATCCAGTGGAGGTGGGCATTGAGGGATGTGTGGCCCAGCCGTAACATAACATAATTTCACGGATGACAAAAGCCTCAAAGGTCATCCGCATCCGTGAAAACCCACCCACAAAAAGCACCATCGCCAGGGGAAGACAAAATCAGTCCCCCACAACATAATACAACAGATGACAAAAGCCACAAGGGCTCATCATAAGTCATCCAAGTCAAACAGCCTCTTTTTTAAGGCATGCAAACTCCCAAGAAAACTACATCCAGAGGATAGCGTCCAGAAACAAGGATATCACCAATCAAGGCTTGTCAAGAACTAAATCATGCAGCTATAGATATATACAAACAATATTAATATATACAAAAATTAGGAACCATCACAACCTTCCCTTCCCATAAGCTCATCCAACCTACTCTTAAATACATTTAAATTTGGACTACCTACTACCCTCCGCGGCAATTTGTTCCAGAAGTCTACCACTCTATTGGTGAAAAAATATTTTCTTAAATCCAACCTACACCCTTGCTTTTTAATTTTCAAGTGGTGACCTCTAGTCCGATTTCCATCATCTAACTCAAAAAACTTGCTAACATCCAATTTATCTATCCCAGAGAAAATTTTTAAGAGCTCAAACATATTTAATACCCTCAGTCTATCTATATATTCAAGGTGCCTCAGGGAAGGAATAATCTTTGTTGCCCTCCGTTGCACTGACTCTAGAAGGTTAATATCGTGTCTAAAATGTGGGGACCATGCCTGTATACAGTACTCTAGATGTGGCCTAACATAAGAGTTATAGAGTTTAAGAATAACCTCCTTACTTTTGTAACTGACATTTCTCTTAATGAAAGCCAGCAATCTATTTGCCCTATTTCTTGCTTCAATACACTGCTTAGAAAACCTTAATGACTTATCTATTACTACTCCTAGATCTTTCTCATCCTCATAGTTAAATTCTCATATAATCTTTTCCCATGTTAATAACTTTGCACTTATAAAGGTTGAAAGTCATTTGCCACTAATGTGCCCAGGATAACAATTTATTTAAATCCCCCTGCACTTTAAAATCTTCATCAATATCTTTAACTACAGCTGCTAATTTGGTATTATCCGCAAAAAATGATACTTTATTATTAACTGCCTCCCCAAGATCATTTATAAAGATGACAAATAATAATGGACTGAGAACTGATCCCTGAGGAACCCCACTGATAACATCCCTCCACTCTGACTTTACATCATTTAGCACTACCCTTTGCTTCCTGTTTTTCAGCCACTCAGCTATCCAATTTGAAACCCCCCCCACATATCCCAATCATTTGTAATTTATGAACTAGTCTCCTATGTGGTACCTTATCAAATGCTTTACTAAAATCCAAGTAAATTACATCTACATTCTCTCCCTTATCTACTTGATTTGTTACAAACTCCAGAAAGTCTAGTAAATTAGTCAAACATGATCTACCTGATCTAAACCCATGCTGAGCATCGCTAGATGTTGGCAAATCCCTTCTTTAACTATTTTCTCAAGAATTTTACAGACTACAGGAGTTAGGCTAACCGGTCTAAAGTTATTTGGATCCTCTTTACTACCCTTCTTGAAAAAGGGGACTACATTCGCGCTCTTCCAATCATCAGGTATTTCTCCATATTCCAGTGACCGAGTATACAACTTCTCCAGAGCTACTGAGATACTTTCTGCCCCTTCTTCAAGTATCCTAGAATGAATACTATCAGGGCCAGAGGCCTTGGTAGCATCTAACTCACCTATTAGTCCTGTTATCTTCCTCCAATCCACTCTCTTCGTAGCAAACACCTCTTTCCCTGACCCATGAGTACTATACATAAGACTATTTAGTTTCTCCTTTGTAAATACTGATGCAAAATGACCATTTAGTACCTCAACTATTTCCTCATCAGTTTCTCTCACAACCCCTTCATATTTGATAGGTCCTATTTTAACTCTGCAAGACTTATTAATTTTATAGTAACTAAAGAACTTTCTAGGATCTTTGTTGTTATCCTGAGCTAATTTAATTTCTGACACCCTTTTGTTCTTCTTTATAATCTTATTTAACTCATTCCTAGCCATTCTATAATCACCCTAATTTTGAATATTATTTTCTACCTGTAATTTTTTATATGCCCTTTTCTTCTCTGAATTTTTTCTAGCTATCTCCTGATTCCACCATAATGGTTTCTTAATTTTGTTACTAATAGCCTTTATTGGGATACATTGCTCTTGGACTACATTTATTATATGCTTGAAAATATCCCACATCCCATAAGCATTTTTACCTTTGAACAGTTAGCACGTGTTTCGTAGAGCTCTTGGGTGTTGATTTATTTTTCAGGTTTTTCTACAGTTTTTTTTTTTCACCACAGAATCAGCGAAAGCTAAGTTGCTCTTTTTTTTTCTTATTACTTCTTAAGTTCTTTCTTTGTTTTAATAAGTGATGAAGTTCGGGGATGAAAGTGAGCATGAGTGTAGGAATGTATGCATTGGTTGTGGTGTATTTGGTGAGGGGTATACATGTGTTGTATGTGGGCTGCGTGAATGCATTGTAGATTTAGAGGGGATGAGAATGCAGGATTTAGACAGGATATGTAGGCTGGAGGGGTTAGTTGCTGAGCTCAGGAGGGAACTTAGTGTTAGGCCTAGAGCTGGGAATAGGTTAGGTGGTGAGGTAGGCCAGTTAGAGGTTTCAGGTGAAGGTAGAGGGCCGGTGGAGGAGGTAGGATATGATAGTTCTAGCGATAGTGAAGTTAGCCCCCTTAGATTAGTTAGAAATAGGCTTAGTGAGGATGGGGGACAGTGGAGAGTGGTTAGGAAACGTGAAGCTAGGGAGGCTTCTCCTGTTCTTTGTGAGAATAGGGTTGCCTCTGTTGAGGTGGTTAGCCAGGGGGAGAATAGGTGTGTGAGTCAGAGGGACAGAGAACCTATTAGCTTGACTAATAGATTCAGTGCCCTAAGAGAGGAAGTAACTGGAAGTGATATAACTGATGGGGGTGGAGGTAGAGTGACTGGTAGTTTGAATGAGAATAGGAGTCGGGATGGAGTTAGGTCTGTGGGGGTTAGGAATAGGAGTGTGACTGAAGTGCTTGTGATGGGTGATTCGCGAGTAAGATATTTAGATAGGAAGTTGAATGGTTTGAGGGTGTGTTTGCCGGGTGCTAGAGTGAGAGATCTGCCTGATAGGTATGAGGAGCTGGTGTCTGGCTGTGCAAGGGATGCGGTTGTGATTACACATGTAGGAGTGAATGATGTGAAGAAAGTGGGTGCATGTGAGTTACGTGAGAGGTATAAGAGGTTGATTGAAAAGGTGAAAGAAAGTAGAATGAAAGGTGTTGTGACAGGTGTGCTTCCAAGAATGGATGTTGGGGTAGAATGGATGTCTCGTGCGATTGGGCTGAATGATTATGTGAAGAGGATGTGAGAGATGGAAGGTGTCATGTTTGTGGATGTGTGGGATAGGTTTGTTGGAATGAAAGAAATGTATGCAATGGATGGATTGCATTTGAGTAGGAGGGGGGGGGATGTGTTGTGGGAGGAGTATGATCGTGTTATTAGGTCTTTGCGGGCGGGAAACTAGATACTAATAGTGGTCAGGAAATTATGAGAGGACATTATAGTACTGAAAGTAGAATGGACTTGGCAGATAACAGAAATAGGTTCCAAGGCGATAGAGGTGAGGTCATTCAGGTTTCAAGAGGTGCTTCAGGGATAGGGGGGTTAAATTGTTTCTATACAAATGCTTGTAGTCTTAGAAACAAGAAGGATGAGCTATTTAGTTATATTAGCAATGAGGATATAGATATATTATGTGTTACTGAATCATGGGTTAATTTACCTTGAATTTACCTTGAATTTACCTTGAATCCCGGTCGATAGGTACCCTCTTGGGTAATGAGACCGTACTGTTGTTTTTAGTTGATGTATGCAGAACGGATTTTTCAATATGTGAATATATAACTGTGTAGGTCTTTGTGGTTTTTCCATTCTTTTTCTAATCTTGACTTAAAGATATTTACAGTTTTGCTGGTTACAGTTTCTGTTGAGAGTTTGTTCCATATTGAAGTGACTCTTGTCGGGAAGAAATTGGCTCTTGGACCAGACGAGCTCTGCACTTGGTACTTAAAGCAGTGTCCTCTTGTGTTAGTCGAGAGACCCGGAGCAAACATTGACCTGTCGCACAGCTTACAGTGGTTTCCTATTTGCAGTTCGTCATGTCCATGTGAAATCTTATATAGTTGCATAACATCTGACCTCTGTCTTCTAAAGTACAGGGTAGGTAGATTAAGGGCTTTTAGTCTCTCTGAATAGGAGAGATGAGAGATACTGTGAACCATGCGTGTTGCTCTACGCTGTACCCTCTCCACCATATCTCTGTCTCTTTTAGTTTTTGGAGACCAGATTACTGATGCATACTCCAGATGGGGTCGAATAAGACTCTTGTACAGGGGGAGGAAGGCATCTTTGTCTAGATATTGGAATGTATGCTTAATTGCCCCAAGTATCTTGTTGGCTTTGTTGAATTGAGCTTGGACGTGGTTACTAAAGCTTAGATTGCAATCAATAAGGACTCCCAGGTCCTTCTCTTCCGTGGTGTTCTGTAGTGTGTGATCTGTTCCATCATCTCTTGTCATTTTGTACTTGTGCTGGGGGTTGCTATTTCCCATGTGCATTACTTTGCATTTATCAGGGTGGAACTTCATTTGCATTTTAACTGACCATTCTTGTAGCATTTTCAAGTCTGCCTGTAAACAGTTAGTATGGGAGTTGCCTTCACAGTTTTGGACAGCTGCATATATCTTTGTGTCATCTGCAAAGAGCGATATGAAGTTTTGTAGTTTGTCAGGTATATCACTGACAAATATCATAAAGAGAAGGGGGCCCATCACAGATCCCTGTGGTATGCCACTTGTAACTGGTTTCCAACATGATGCTGTACCACTTACTACCACTCTTTGCCTACGCTCCATCAAAAAACCACGGATCCACTGCAGGAGGTCACCGACGATACCAAGTGACTTCACTTTTCTAAGTAGTCTTTCATGTGGGACTGTGTCAAATGCTTTTGCATAGTCTAGGAAAATGATATCCACTGGTAAGCAGTGACTGAGAGCCTCTGTCCATATATCCAGCGCTTCTAAGAGATTTGTTACTGTGGATTTTCCCTTAGAGAAACCATGTTGTTGGACACATCTAAGATTATTGGCTTTGATATGTTGTATCATTGCCTCCGAGATAATTCTCTCTAGCATCTTGCACATTATTGAGGTTAGAGATACTGGGCGATAGTTGGCTGGGTCAGCCTTATTTCCCTTCTTGTAAATGGGAGTGATGTTCGCTTCCCTCCACTGTTCTGGAAGCTCGGAGTTGGTGAAGCTGGATTGGAATATTGCTGTCAGAGGTTTGGTTATTTCCTTTGCTACTTCTCTAAGAACTCTAGGGTGTAGGTCGTCGTTTCCTGGAGATTTATCAGTTCGAAGTGAATTCAGTTGCTTAAAAATCATGCTCTCTGTAATTTCTATTGTTCCTAGTGCCTCATACTGGAGAGGTTTAGGCTCAAAGTCTGGAATGTTAATTCTGTCCTCTTGTGTAAAGGTCTTAAAGTATTGCTCATTTAGTGTTTCGGCTTTATCTTTATCGTCACTTACAAAGTTACCATGTGTATCCTTAAGGTCACCTACGTCAGTTCGAGTTTTCCTGCGGTTGTTGACATAGTTCCAAAAGGCTTTGTTATTGGTCTTGGCCTCCTTTGCTAATTTTTTTTCAAATTCCCTACGGGCCTGCCTTGATGCATGTGTAGCTGAATTTCTAGCTTCTGTGTAAGCTTTCCAGTCAGGTTTGCTCTTTGTATTCAGATATCTTATCCATGCGTGGTACTTTCTCCTAGCTTTGCGGAAGGCATCCTTGTTCATCCATAGTGGTTTGTTCTTACTCTTTAAATTTTTTGTTGGTATATGATCCCTCACTACCTTCACGATTCTTGATTGTAGTATATCAATGGCTTCTTGTGTCGACTTGCCCGCAAGCAATTCGTCCCATTCAATGCTTAGATCTTCTCTCATTTTTTCATAGAATTTAGTGACACTATAAGTGAATTTGATTTACAGGGTTATAATATGTACCTTAGTCAAAGGACAGGTAGGATTGGTGGAGGAATAATTATCTATATAAAAAACAACATTGTTTCAAGTTTAAATACTTCAATAAAGCAGGATGGAGTTGAGTCAATTTGGATAGATATTAGGTTCAGTAAAAATAGAATGGTGCATTTGGGAGCTTTTTACAGGCCACCTGGGCAGACTGATGATATGGATGAACTAATGATAAGGGAAATAAGTAAGGGATGTGAAACAGATGCAGTTATTATTGGGGACTTCAACTTAAACTCTGTGGACTGGGAAAATATGATAGGTAGGGATAGAACAAGTGGCAGGTTCATAGAATGCTTTTAGAATAATATTTTGAATCAATTTGTTAATGAGCCAATGATGGGGGACAATATATTAGATTTAGTACTTTCTAACAGTGATCATTTAGTTCAAGAATTGACTGTTGGGGAAGCATTAGGAAATAGTGACCATCAGATAGTTCGTTTTAACTTGGGAATTGAGAAGGGTAAAATAACCAAGAATGCTGTAAAAGTTCCAAATTTTCATAAGGGAGATTATGTAAAACTCCGAAGCTTGCTAAATTTTGTAGACTGGAATGTAACATAACATAACATAATTACACGGATGACAAAAGCCACAAGGGCCTATCAAAGGTCATCCGCCTCCGTCAAAACCCACCCACAAAAAGCCCCATCGCCAGGGGAAGACAAAATCAAAGTCTCCCACAATATAATATAACAGATGACAAAAGCCACAAGGGCTCATCATAGGTCATCCGAGTCAAGCGGCCTCTTTTTCAAGGCACCCAAACTCCCAGGAAAACTACAGCCAGAGGATTGCATCCAGAAACAAGGGTATCACCAATCAAGGCTTGTCAAGAACTAAATCATGCAGCTATAGATATATACAAACAATATTAATATATACAAAACTTAGGAACCATCACAACCTTCCCTTCCCATAAACTCATCCAACCTACTCTTAAATACATTTAGATTTGGACTACCTACTACCCTCTGCGGCAATTTGTTCCAGAAGTCTACCACTCTATTGGTGAAAAAATATTTTCTTAAATCCAACCTACACCCTTGCTTTTTAATTTTCAAGTGGTGACCTCTAGTCCGATTTCCATCATCTAACTCAAAAAACTTGCTAACATCCAATTTATCTATCCCGGAAAAAATTTTAAAGAGCTCAATCATATCCCCTCTCACACACCTCCTTTTGAATGAGAACATATTTAATACCCTCAGTCTATCTTCATATTCAAGGTGCCTCAGGGAAGGAATAATCTTTGTTGCCCTCCGTTGCACTGACTCAAGAAGGTTAATATCGTGTCTAAAATGTGGGGACCATGCCTGTATACAGTACTCTAGATGTGGCCTAACATAAGAGTTATAGAGTTTAAGAATAACCTCCTTACTTTTGTAACTGACATTTCTCTTAATAAAACCCAGCACTCTATTTGCCCTATTTCTTGCTTCAATACACTGCTTAGAAAACCTTAATGACTTATCTATTACTACTCCTAGATCTTTCTCATCCTCTACTGAGCTCAGCCAATGCCCATCCATTTCATAGTTAAATTCTCTATTATCTTTTCCCATGTTAATAACTTTGCACTTATCAAGGTTGAAAGTCATTTGCCACTTATGTGCCCAGGATAACAATTTATTTAAGTCCCCCTGCACTTTAAAATTATCATCAATATCTTTAACTACAGCTGCTAATTTGGTATCATCCGCAAAAATTGACACTTTATTATTAACTGCCTCCCCAAGATCATTTATATAGATGACAAATAATAATGGACCGAGAACTGATCCCTGAGGAACCCCACTGATAACATCCTTCCACTCTGACTTTACACCATTTAGCACTACCCTTTGCTTCCTGTCTTTCAGCCACTCAGCTATCCAATTTGAAACACCCCCACATATCCCAATCATTTTTAATTTATGAACTAGTCTCCTGTGTGGTACCTTATCAAATGCTTTACTAAAATCTAAGTAAATTATATCTACATTCTCTCCCTTATCTACTTGATCTGTTACAAACTCCAGAAAGTCTAGTAAGTTAGTCAAACATGATCTACCTGATCTAAACCCATGCTGAGCATCGCTGATTAACCCCTCCCTCTCTAGATGTTGGCAAATCCCTTTTTTAACTATTTTCTCAAGAATTTTACAGACTACAGGAGTTAGGCTAACCGGTCTAAAGTTATTTGGATCCTCTTTACTACCCTTCTTGAAAATGGGGACTACATTCGCTCTCTTCCAATCATCGGGTATTTCTCCATATTCCAATGACCTAGTAAGTATATAACTTGTCCAGAGCTATTGAGATACTTTCTACCCCTTCTTTAAGTATCCTAGAATGAATATTATCAGGGCCGGAGGCCTTAGTAGTATCTAAATCACCTATTAGTCCTTTTATCATCCTCCGATCCACACAAATGTTAGTAAACACCTCTTTTCCTGACCTATGAGTACTATACATAGGACTATTTAGTTTCTCTTTTGTAAATACTGATGCAAAATGACCATTTAGTACCTCAACTATTTCCTCATCAGTTTCTCTCACAAACCCTTCATATTTAATAGGTCCTATTTTAACTCTGCCAGACTTGTTATTAGTTTTATAGTAACTAAAGAACTTTCTAGGATCTTTGTTGCTATCCTGAGCTAATTTAATTTCTGACACCCTTTTGTTCTTCTTTATAATCTTATTTAACTCATTCCTAGCCATTCTATAATCACTTAAATTTTGAATATTATTTTCTACCTGTAATTTTTTATATGCCCTTTTCTTCTCTGAAATTTTTCTAGCTATCTCCTGATTCCACCATAATGGTTTCCTACTTTTGTTCCTAATGGCCTTCATTGGGATACATTGTTCTTGGACTACATTTATTATATGCTTGAAAGTATCCCACATCCCATAAGCATTTTTACCTCTGAATTCTATATGCCAGTCTACCAAATTTAGCAAGCTTCGAAGTTTTACATAATCTCCCTTATGAAAATTTGGAACTTTTTCAGCATTCTCAGTTATTTTACCCTTCACAATTCCCAAGTTAAAACGAACTATCTGATGGTCACATCTGGGTAGTTTTAAGAATAGATTAGATAAATATATGGATGAAGCTGCTAGATGGGACTGACTTTTTTTTATGTACATATGTATATATTTTTCTAAGGAGTGGGGAGATTATATTTTGCGGTTGCATGAATGGACATAATCCTCTGGATGCATTTTATGTATATTGTAGATTAGATCTGACGAACTCCTGTAAAGGGTGACAATGTTGATGACTTTTCTCTGGTAAGAAATCTTTTGTGTGTTGACTGGAACAGGAGCTGCCAAGTGTAGGCCATGAATGGTCATAACATAACATAACATAACATAATTTCACGGATGAAAAAAGCCATAAGGGCCTATCAAAGGTCCTCGAAGGTCAGTCTTCGACTGACCTTCGAACAGGTAGCACGTGTTTCGTAGAGCTCTCAGAATATTTTGATTATTTGATATAGTTTGGTGTGTGACATAAACATAAATATTAAGTTATAAGATCATATATTTGGTTAATATAACAAAGTTAAATTGTGGTTATTTTGTATAAATTGTGGTTATTTTGTTTTGGTGAGAAAGTGACTTTTGTTTACTTCGGAGCCATCTTGATTAGCAGTTTTTAAACTTGCGCGCACAAATTGGGGTCAAATTCTTGTTGTTTGTAAGTTTTTGTTTCTATTATTGTTCTTGTTTAAGTATGGCTGACTGTTTGGATGTAGAGAGTATGCCTTTTGAAAGTAGTGTGTATGTAGTGTGCGATGTCTGTGGTGTAGAGAGGAGAGTGAATGTGTCTGAGTGCCGTGTATGTGCTTTGACTGAGGAGGTGAGTCGATTACGTGCGGAATGCTTGAGACTGAACGATTTAGTGTCTGAAGTGAGAAGAGATGCAAGTGTACGTTTGAAGAGTCAGATTGGGACCAGGAGGGAGGAAGTTAGGCCTAGAACAGGGACTGGAGAGAAAGCAGTAAGTGAAGTAAGTGATGATGAGTGGTGGGTGAAAGTGAACAGAATAGATAAGTTAGGACAGGTTAGGTGTGTGAATGAGAGGGACATGGAACCTGTTAGGCTAACTAACAGATTTGATGCCCTGAGAGAGGAAGAATTTGAAAGAGATTTGTCTGGTGTGGCCGTGCCTGAAAGTAGAATAGGAGGTCGAGTGAGTGAGAGAAGGAGGGAGGGTAATACTAGGCCTAGAGAGAATAGGAGAATGACTGAGGTGATTGTGATGGGTGACTCTCAGATTAGGTATTTAGATAGGAAGTTGAGTGAAAGTAAATGGAAGGGAGTGAGAGTTTGTCTGCCGGGTGCTGGTGTAAATGATGTGTGTGAGAGGTATGATAGGTTGGTGTCTGGGTGTGAGAGGGAAGCAGTTGTGATTACACATGTCGGAGTAAACGATGTAAAGAAGATGGGTACTTGTGAGTTACGACAGCGGTATAAAAGGCTGATTGAAAGGATGTGTGAAAGTAGAGTAAAAGGCGTTGTTTCAGGTGTGCTTCCCAGAATGGATGTGGGGATGGAATGGTTGTCTCGTGCAATGGGGTTGAATGAATATGTGAAAGGTTTGTGCGAGGAGTCAGGATTGGTATTTGTAGATGTTTGGAGTGGGTTTTATGGGAATAAGGGTTTGTATGCGATGGATGGACTCCATCTGAGCCGAGATGGGGTTGAGGTTTTGTGGCGGGAATTAGATAGTGTTATTAGGTCTTTAGAGGCGGGAAACTAGGTTTTGATAGTGGTCAGGGAAATTTAATGGCTCAAAGTGAGGCAGGGAAAGGAAGCAAACACAGATTTGTAGAAGGTAGGCAGGCTAATGGAAGTGCTTTAGGGTTAAACTACTTGAGTAGTGATAGTGGTCAGGGAAATACAAGAGTACAGGGTCGGGGAAAGAGAGAAAGGAGATGCAGAGGAGATAGGGCCTCAGGTGCTTCAGGGATAGGTGGGCTGAGTTGTCTTTACACAAATGCTCGTAGTCTTAGAAATAAGAAGGATGAATTATTTAGTTATATCATTCATGAAGATATAGATATAATATGTATAGTTGAATCATGGGTTAATGAAAATATATTTAATGATAATGTCAGTGAATTTGAACTAGAGGGTTATACTATGTACATTAGTCAAAGGAGAGATAGGACTGGTGGTGGGTTGATTATTTATATCAGAAATAGCATTTCTTCAAATCTAAATAACTCTATAAAGCAAGGAGAAGGTGAATCATTATGGATAGATATTAAGGTTGGTAAAAATAGGAAAATACACTTGGGAGCTTTTTATAGACCACCAGGACAGACTGATTGTATCGATGAGTTAATGATTAGGGAAATAAGTAAAGGATGCAAAGAAGATACAGTTATTCTTGGTGACTTTAATTTAACTTCTGTAGACTGGGAAAATATGATAGGAAGAGATAGAGCAAGTTGTAAGTTTATGGAGTGTTTTGAGGATAACTTTTTGATCCAATTTGTTAATAAGCCAACAAGGGGTGCCAATATATTAGATCTAATTCTTTCAAATGATGATCACTTAGTTCAAGGATTGAGTGTAGGGGAATCATTGGGAAACAGTGATCATCAGATGGTTCGGTTTAATTTGCAAATAGTTAAGGGTAGAACAACGACAAACTCCACGAAAATTCCAAATTTTTATAGGGGAGATTACGATAAATTACGCAGCATGCTAAATCAGATTAGGTGGGATATAGAATTCCATGCAAAGAATACTTATGAGATGTGGGATATTTTTAAGACTATATTAAACATGGTTCAGGAACAGTGTATTGGGATGAAGTCTATTAGGAAGAAATGTAGGAAACCATTATGGTGGAATCAAGAAATAGCTAATAAAGTTTCAGAGAAAAAAAGGGCATACCAGAGATTACAAAGTGAGAGTAGTTTAGATAATTTAAACCATTATAGGTCAACCAGAAATGAACTAAATAAGATTATTAAGAAGACCAAAAGGACAGCAGAAATTAATTTAGCTAAAAATAATAATAAAGATCCTAAAAAATTCTTTAGCTATTATAGAATCAATAATCAATCTAACAGTGATAAAATAGGGCCTATTAAATATGAAGGGGTTTTGAAAGAATCTGATGAGGAAATAGTAGAGGTCCTTAATGATCATTTTGCTTCAGTATTCACAGAAGAGAAACCAGTTAGATTAATTGATGATAATTCTAGGTCAAGGGAAGTAGTGATAAATTCTATTAATATAGACAGAGAAGAAATTAAAGGGCTTATAATTCAGTTAAATACTAGTAAGGCATCTGGCCCTGACAACATTCATTCTAGGATACTCAAAGAAGGTGTAGAAAGTATTGCAGTAGCTCTCGAGAAGATATTTATTAGATCACTAGAGTCTGGAGAAATACCAAATGATTGGAAATTGGCAAATGTAGTGCCAATTTTTAAAAAGGGAAGCAAAGAGGATCCAAATAACTTTAGACCAGTAAGCTTAACTTCTATAGTCTGTAAAATTCTTGAGAAGATGGTTAAGAAGGGAATTTCTGATCATCTAGAGAGTAGCAGGTTAATTAATGATGCTCAGCATGGTTTTAGAAAAGATAGATCGTGTTTAACTAATTTACTGGATTATATGGATTATGTAACTAAAGAATTAGATAGGGGTGAGAAAGTTGATGTGATCTACTTAGATTTCAGCAAAGCTTTTGATAAGGTTCCACATAGAAGACTAGTTCATAAATTAAAGCTGCATGGGATATGTGGGAACGTTTTAAATTGGATAACTGAATGGCTGAAAAATAGGAAACAGAGAGTTGTACTGAATGGAGTAACATAACATAACATAACATAATTACACGGATGACAAAAGCCACAAGGGCCTATCAAAGGTCATCCGCCTCCGTCAAAACCCACCCACAAAAAGCACCATCACCAGGGGAAGACAAAATCAAAGTCCCCCACAATATAATATAACGGATGACAAAAGCCACAAGGGCTCATCATAGGTCATCCGAGTCAAGCGGCCTCTTTTTCAAGGCACCCAAACTCCCAGGAAAACTACATCCAGAGGATTGCATCCAGAAACAAGGGTATCACCAATCAAGGCTTGTCAAGAACTAAATCATGCAGCTATAGATATATACAAACAATATTAATATATACAAAACTTAGGAACCATCACAACCTTCCCTTCCCATAAACTCATCCAACCTACTCTTAAATACATTTAGATTTGGACTACCTACTACCCTCTGCGGCAATTTGTTCCAGAAGTCTACCACTCTATTGGTGAAAAAATATTTTCTTAAATCCAACCTACACCCTTGCTTTTTAATTTTCAAGTGGTGACCTCTAGTCCGATTTCCATCATCTAACTCAAAAAACTTGCTAACATCCAATTTATCTATCCCGGAAAAAATTTTAAACAGCTCAATCATATCCCCTCTCACACACCTCCTTTCGAACGAGAACATATTTAATACCCTCAGTCTATCTTCATATTCAAGGTGCCTCAGGGAAGGAATAATCTTTGTTGCCCTCCGTTGCACTGACTCAAGAAGGTTAATATCGTGTCTAAAATGTGGGGACCATGCCTGTATACAGTACTCTAGATGTGGCCTAACATAAGAGTTATAGAGTTTAAGAATAACCTCCTTACTTTTGTAACTGACATTTCTCTTAATAAAACCCAGCACTCTATTTGCCCTATTTCTTGCTTCAATACACTGCTTAGAAAACCTTAATGACTTATCTATTACTACTCCTAGATCTTTCTCATCCTCTACTGAGCTCAGCCAATGCCCATCCATTTCATAGTTAAATTCTCTATTATCTTTTCCCATGTTAATAACTTTGCACTTATCAAGGTTGAAAGTCATTTGCCACTTATGTGCCCAGGATAACAATTTATTTAAGTCCCCCTGCACTTTAAAATTATCATCAATATCTTTAACTACAGCTGCTAATTTGGTATCATCCGCAAAAATTGACACTTTATTATTAACTGCCTCCCCAAGATCGTTTATATAGATGACAAATAATAATGGACCGAGAGGTCCATTGGTCCAATAATGGAGTGAGGTCAGAGTGGAGGAATGATATTAGTGGCGTACCTCAGGGATCAGTTTTAGGCCCTTTATTATTTATAATCTATGTAAATGATCTTGGGCAAGGTGTAAATAGCAAAGTGTCAATTTTTGCTGATGACACTAAATTGGCAGCTGTAGTCAAAGAGGTTGAGGGTAGCTTTAAAGTGCAGGGTGACTTAGATAAGCTGTTAGCTTGGGCTCAGAAGTGGCAGATGACTTTTAACCTTAATAAATGCAAAGTTATTAACATGGGGAGAGATAATAGGGAATTTAGCTATGAGATGGATGGATATTGGCTTAATTCAGTTGAAGATGAGAAAGACTTAGGAGTGGTAGTAGATAGGTCACTGAAATTTTCAAAGCAGTGTATTGAGGCAAAAAATAGAGCAAATAGGGTGCTAGGTTACATTAAAAGAAATGTTAGCTACAAGAGTAAGGAGGTCATCCTTAAACTATACAACTCTTATGTCAGGCCACATTTAGACTACTGTATACAGGCATGGTCACCACATTTTAGACATGATATAAACTTATTAGAGTCAGTACAAAGGAGGGCAACAAAAATAATACCATCCCTGAAGCACCTTGAATATGAAGATAGACTGAGGGTATTAAATATGTTTTCATTTGAAAGAAGGTGTGTGAGGGGAGATATGATTGAGCTTTTTAAAATCTTTTCTGGGATGGATAAATTAGATTTCAGCAAGTTATTTGAGTTAGAAGGTAGTAATAGAACTAGAGGCCACCACTTAAAGATTAAAAAACAGAGGTGCAGACTGGATGTTAGAAAATATTTTTTCACTAAGAGTGGTGGATTATTGGAATAGTTTGCCACCTGAGACTGTAGACAGCCCAAACTTGAATGTTTTCAAGCGCAGATTGGATGATTATATGGGGATGGAGGGTTAATTTCTTACTTTTTAGTATGTGGATATGTTTCTTGACTCATTCCTGTGGATGCAGTTTCTTTTTATTGTATATTTTGGGGGATTTTGATTTTGTTTTTGATAGACTCCTATGGAGGCTTTAAATTATATATTGTAGATGCATGGTTGGACATTCCTATGGATTGTTAAATTGTATATTGTAGCTGCATGATCTGACAAAATCCTATGGATGCATTATATGGGTGGGATTTGATGGATACGGATGACCTTTGATAGGCCCTTGTGGCTTTTGTCATCCGTTAAATTATGTTATGTTATGTTAGGTCATCCGCATCCGTCAAATCCCACCCACATAATGCATCTATAGGATTTTGTCAGATCATGCATCTACAATATACAATTTAACAATATATAGGAATGTCCAACCATGCATCTACAATATATAATTTAAAGCCTCCATAGGAGTCTGTCAAAAAAAAAATCAAAGTCCCCCAAAATATACAATAAAAAGAAACTGCATCCACAGGAATTAGTCAAGAAACATATCCACATACCAAAAGTAAGAAATTAACCCTCCATCCCCATATAATCATCCAATCTGCGCTTGAAAACATTCAAGTTTGGGCTGTCTACAGTCTCAGGTGGCAAACTATTCCAATAATCCACCACTCTGTTAGTGAAAAAATATTTTCTAACATCCAGTCTGCACCTCTGTTTTTTAATCTTTAAGTGGTGGCCTCTAGTTCTATTACTACCTTCTAATTCAAATAACTTGCTGAAATCCAATTTATCCATCCCAGAAAAGATTTTAAAAAGCTCAATCATATCTCCCCTCACACACCTTCTTTCAAATGAAAACATATTTAATACCCTCAGTCTATCTTCATATTCAAGGTGCTTCAGGGATGGTATTATTTTTGTTGCCCTCCTTTGTACTGACTCTAATAAGTTTATATCATGTCTAAAATGTGGTGACCATGCCTGTATACAGTACTCTAAATGTGGCCTGACATAAGAGTTGTATAGTTTAAGGATGACCTCCTTACTCTTGTAGCTAACATTTCTTTTAATGTAACCTAGCACCCTATTTGCTCTATTTTTTGCCTCAATACACTGCTTTGAAAATTTCAGTGACCTATCTACTACTACTCCTAAGTCCTTCTCATCTTCAACTGAATTAAGCCAGTCTCCTTCTTTTCTTATGTTCTTATTACAATAGCATCAGAATCAGCCCTAATGGCCCTACCTAGCTTAGTATCATCAGCAAATTTACTCAGGTCACTACTTATACCTATGTCAAGATCATTAATATAAATTAAGAATAGCAAGGGACCCAAAACAGATCCTTGCGGAACTCCACTGCTAACACACCTTCACTCAGATTTAACTCCATCTATACTAACTCTTTGCTGTCTGTCACCAAGCCATGACTGAATCCACCTAAATATACTGCCATCGATCCTGTGTGCTTTAACTTTGCTCAGAAGCCGTAAGTGTGGCACTCGATCAAAACCTTACTAAAGTCCAAGTATAAAATATCATAGTTTTCATCATTATCTGCTGCTTCATACACCTTACTATAAAAAGACAGAAAATTAGTCAGACAGGATTTACCCTTACTAAAGCCATGCTGTGATTCTTTAATCCACTCACATGCACCCACTTTCTTCACATCATTCACTCCTACATGTGTAATCACAACCGCATCCCTTGCACAGCCAGACACCAGCTCCTCATACCTATCAGACAGATCTCTCACTCCAGCACCCGGCAAACACACCCTCAAACCATTCAATCTACTTACATTCAACTTCCTATCTAAGTTGAGGGCGACATCCAGGATCCGTGACTGTTGTCTGATCCAGGTCTTCCCTACCATCAGTTTAACATAACATAACATAATTACTGACCATGCATTATTTGCCATCCTAATCGCCTTTTCTTTCATTACTTCCCTTTGACTCCTGAAAAAATTTCTTCCTTTATTAATTACCACTCCCAGATATTTTATTTCTGTCACTACCCCTACCAAATCGAAAAGCCAAGAAAGTCTGAATGAAAGATGAAACACATCATTCAATTTGGAACGAAACACACCAATAACAATGCAAGAGTCACTAATGTAAAACATTTCCTTTTTTTTCTAAACTCTTAGGTTAGTGATTGATCATTCAATTAAAATACAGAAATGCCTTATTTTAGTCGTTCTTTATTTATAAAGAGAGATTTATGAATGAGAGTAATTTGGTAAATATGTAGATTGGCGGCTCGAACGATGGGACGTAAACTATTTCGTCCGTGTTCCAATATGTTTCACGTTTTTGGAATAAATTTAAGGGGACGGCTCGTGTGGGAGTTAACACAATGGGGGACCACCCTACGATGATCCTGAGTTTCAATCAATTTAGGGCGGGGTCTGGGGGGCACAGCCAACCCCCCCCCCCCAGTATAGCGCTTTTTGTTAAAAAAAGGGCGCTGGGTATATTTCAAATAGGACTCCAACGCGCATGAATATTAAGGCAGGGGTGAACGAAATATAAACAAGCAAAAATCCACTTTTTCGGCCGAACCGCCAATCTACATGTTTACCCATGACCCAATTTCGACTGATTTTGTTTGACAGCGAGCAGATCACAGTTGATTTATGCTTCCGACAGGTAAATACTTGCATTTTCTCATTACTCTCATTTTTTTGGTTCAACATACTTATGTTTGTGGTTTTTCATCTGGACAATTAAAATGCAGAAATGCTTTAGGTTAGCATGTTATTCAAAGCGTAAGTGTTTGAAATCTAGAAATGTTTCCCATAAATAGAAGAAGTTTCCGGTAATGGTGAAGATTCGCGGCCCCTGATTTCCTGCACGATATTTGGACTATTTTGCTATTGTTTTTAGCTTTTTTTCAGCTATCCCACTGTCCAATCAGAACCATTTATTGTGCCAACTTTCTTTTGTGTTTCTAAAGACAGGTAAAAAGTAACTCTGAACTTACAATTAACAAAGATGGTTTTTCTTGTGGAATAAATATTTTGTTGCGTTGGGGGCATGCGCAAACGGTGTAAATTCAAAATGTCCTCTCGACTTTTGCATTCAAATCTCATGTTTAGCTTTCGAATTAGGAATATTACGAGTTTTTTTCAACGTTACAGGGTTGGGGTACTTCCCCAATTAAGTGGGGGTATGGAGGACTCAGCCCCCCCATTTCGAAAATGCTTAAAAAATATTAATTTTTATTATGGTCTTAAAATAACGACTCAAAACAATGAAGTGAGTGAGACAGAAAGTAGCTAGAAAAGTAGCCCCCAACATCGGCGGGAAATCAGAGGCCGTGAATCTTCACAATTACCCAATTTTCTATAAAATAGGAGTTTTAAACGCTAACTAAAATTCCAAAAACTAATTTCCTTCTGAGGTGGAAAAAAAAGAGGGTAAACATGAAGATCGGCGGTGCGCTCGAAAAAGTAGGGGGGGGGGGGGTGCATGTATGTTTCGTTCCCCGCGCATGCATATTCATGAGCATCTGGTTAAATAAAAACGTTAAAAAAAACAGTTAGAACATTATTCTATAAAAAATTATGATTATATACTGGGGAGGGCTATGCCTCCTAGATCCCCCACATTGATTGAAACTCAGGATCATCATAGGGGAGTCCCCCGCAGTGATACCCCCCCCCCCTCCACAGGCAGTCCCCTTGAATTTACTCCAAAAAGGTGAAACACATTGGTACAGGGACGAAATATTTTGCGTCCCATCGTTCGCGCCGCCGATCTTCATGTTTACCATAGATATTATGATAATACTTCAGTTTAGGGGCGCTGTTCCTGGGTTACAATCTAGTCCTTATGACATCAGACGATAGCTTCAAAGGGGGCCAAGCACGGCGTTGTATTTGTTTTGTTATTTTGTTTTTCCTTTCTTCTTTATTATTTAGTAAATGCCTGCACTTCTACTTAATTATATTATTTAGTAATGCATTGATTTTTTTATAATTACTAATGTATTAAACTTTGTATGTTTCGTTTAACTATTTTTGTAAAACTAAAAGATTAATTTCACACACTAGCAACCTTAATTCAACCTTATTTCAAACATTGGCCATCCTGAAACCGAGCAGTTAAAAGAGCGCAATACCTGTAGTATCATTTAAAAGAAGCGCGGCTCATTTATAATAGTGAAAGGTGGAGATAGGGTAAATCTGAAGATCTGCGTCACGCGCTTGCCTTCGCTGTTCCCCAGTCCTGGCCACATAATATTTCGTCCATGTTCCAATATGTTTCACCTTTTTTGAAAAAAAAATCGAGTTACCGCTCGTGAAGGAAATCGCCCTGCGATGGCCCTAAGATTTTAATCAATTGTAATTGTTTATAGAATAATGTTCTCACGTTTTTGTTTTGTTTTTCTAGCGGCAATAGCCTAAATTAGGCAGCGCTATCGTCTTTGTTATTTTGATAAATGGGCTATCGGCTCTGCACGTTTATCGAAATAATAAAGACGATAGTGTCGCCTACTTTAGCCTATTTTCGCCCCCCCCCCCATTTTTAGTTACTTTCGAAATGAGGGGTTTTGCCTTTTGACGTCTGACGTCATAAGGCTTAAATTGTAGCCCAAATTTGTAGCCTAGAAACAGCGCCCCTATCGTGTGCCCCTAAACTGAAGTATTACCGATATTATATGTGAATACATTGTTATTACTGTGTAGGTGGTTAATATTCATATAGATTTTGACTTAGGTGCTTTGCTTGTTTATTCTTAAATACAGTTAAGGATGGTGACAGGATAACTGCATATGACAGGCTATTCCACAAGGCAATCACTCCTACTGAGAAATATCGCCTACGTAATTCTGTGTTGCTGTGGGGCATGAATATAATGTGTAAGGGACACTGACTTGAACAGAAGTTTCACCCTAAATTATATTCATGAAATTGAGCTCTCAGAAATATACACAAATTTGTTGACTGCTCTCTGAATTGCACTCACATAGCACATAACTGTAGCTGAGGCAGAGAGGAACTTCTCAAAGTGAGTCTCATCAAATCTTACCCCATGGTAAGAATATCCCTAGAACACCTTCCTGGTTCTACAGTTATCAGTATTAACCATGCCATTGCTGAGTAGCTTTCATATGATTACGTAATTGATGACTTTGCATCATGGAAAACAAAATAGGTCAGGCTTTAGATTGTTGTTGAACAGTTCAATCTGTTTTTTATTTAGTGTGAATTGCTGTGTTTGTTATAATGGTGCAATTAGCAGATTGATTCTTTTTACGTTTATGAAACTCTCCTTTCTGACCTTCGTAATGCCCCATTTCTGGACTTTAAAAAAAAAGCCACAAAAAACTGAAAACTCGCCTCTTCAAAAACGGATATGAGAGACTGTTTAGGAAAATTGAAATTGAAATTCATGTAATAGGTAGGAAATGTGTGGTAGGTATATAAAGATAAAAAGAAGTTGAGTTTTGCCCTGGTGTAGAGGGCATCTCTCAGGTTTGTTCTCTTAGTTGGTTTTTACTTTTCCTCCCATTTATTTTTTTATTTTATTTTATTTTTATTTTTTATTTATATCAATTATTTAACTTAAATAAATAGATAAATAAATTTGATTTTTTCTCAATCGTGGCATTCAAGCCTTTCAAGTTTTTTATCTGCTATATATATATATATATATATATATATATATATATATATATATATATATATATATATTCTTCTTTTATTTTACTTAACAGTTTATTACTTATTCGGCTGGGGTTTAGGTTTTTATATCTTTTCTGTATGTTTTGTTTTAATACTGAACACTTGGCCTCTTTTTCTTCTGTTTGTTTGTTTTGTTTCTTCTTTGCACTTAGGTGTTCGTGCTTTACCTGTTCACGTTTATATTCCGATTTGGTTTTCTCGGGAGCAGTTCCTTCCACTCGGGAATAGGGCTTACCTGGTGGCGCGTCCCCTAACTGCTCCAGGAATTTCTAGGTCGAGGTTCATGTTCGGGAGTATTTCGTTTTCTATCTTGCCCCAGGTCTTTCTCCCTAGCCTTTGGAGTTCCATATTCAGTGTGGTCAGACCTGCTCTTGCGTGCAGTTCTGTTTGCTGAATATAGTCCACCCTTCGTGCTCCAGCTATAAGCCGGGCTGCTTTGTTTTGCACTCTCTGCATTTGTCTGAGATAGGTGGAACTCTCAGCCTGCATGACCACTGCCGAGTACATTAAGGTTGAGCGCACCAGAGCAGTGTATAGCTTTTTAAGATTTTTGAAGCTGAAGTTATTAAATCTATACAGTTTTCCGAGCTGTATTTTGGCTAGGGAGATTCTGTTGTTAATGTGCACTTTGTATCCTTTGGATGTAAAGTGCAGACCTGGGACTTTGCCTTTATTTCCGTATGGGTATAGTTCGCCATTCGAAATCTACACGTTTTGGGCGGTTAATTGGAAGGATCTGGAACTTTCGGCGGTTGGTCTTGATTTTCCACTTTCGTTCGTATCGATTGATGTTATCGATTTCAATGGCTGTCTGTCTTGCTTGGTATCCAGCATGTTTGTAGTAACTGGAGACGATTTGTGTGATGTCGTCTGAAAACTGCAGGTACATCACTTCCCCCCTACTGGATGAGGTAAGTCCAGTGTGTACCAAAGGTACATCAGCGGACTCAGACAGCCACCTTGTGGAACACCCGCCTCAAGTTCAAACTCGGGTCCTCTGTAGCCCTCGATCAAAATTTGGGCTTTTCTCCGCATGATGTAGTCGCAGAGGACTCTTTCCAGGATTGAGTTCAGCTAGAGGTCTAAGATTTTGTATTGTAGGCCTCTTAGCCAAACCTTATCAAAGGCCTTTTGTACATCTTGCATCACCACGTCTACGTATTTCTTCTCAGCTTTACAGCGGGCGAGCTTTTCGGCGAGAATGGTATAGCGTACGGGAAGTGCAGGTGAGCGGCTTAAAAGCTTCGTTTGAATGAGTCTTTTTAGACTCAGGATGGCCGAGTGGATTCGCCGCTGGCTAACAGTGGTCCAGAGACGCGGGAAGCTATTCGCAACTCGCCTACGCTATTATTTTTTCTTTGCCCCCTTTCCTACTCTCCTCTATCTACAAGGGCAAGGGCTGTGTCAGCCCCCCTTCTCTTGCAGAACCCGTGTTGCTGAGGGCTGTGGGCTTCCAGCTCGGTCAGTTGGTCTTGTAACCTGTTGGCTAGAAGCTTCTCGTAGACTTTGCTTATAATCTTCAGGAGGGATATTGGCCTGTAGTCCACCAGTTGATCAGGCTTCCTCCCTTTAGGTATAAAGATGATTTTAGCTATCCTTAACCCCTCGGGGAAGTAGCCAGTATTCGGAGAAGCACTGTAGATGTTCGTGATTCTCTGAATGATCTGTGAGGCGCATGAACCAAGTTATTTTTGGTGATGTCCGTCCTGCCTGGTGCCTTTTGTTTGAAGGTTTTAAAGACTGCCATGACCTCTCCAGGTGTAGTTAGGCGGCCATGGTCTGCCAAAATCCTCCCTTCATCGACATAGGCATGTGGGAGCGGTGGATGCACAATCTGATGAAGATCTTCAATCAGTTGGCCCTCGAATTCCTGGTCGAATTCCGCATTTTCTTCTGGTGTTATCTTGAAGACATCCTTCCAGAATATGCGGAATCTTTCTTCCAATACCGCCAGTTCTTCCAAGTAGTCATCACTCTCCTTAATGAGGGTCTTTTATCTAATTGTAAGACCTTTCAACTTGTTCACAAGTCGCCAGAACACACCGGGTCGCACCTCACCGTTCAACTTTGTCAATCAGGCTGTCTCAGATTTCAGCCTGTTGCTGGTTAATAGCCTGTTTAAGTTCTTCACTCAGGCGTCTTAGCAGCGTGGTTCTTTCCCGATTTTTACCTTCTCTCTTGATTTCCTCGTACACCTCCCTGTGCACTCTAGCGATCTATCTCATTTCTTCGGTCCATCTGGGTTGTGGGAGAGTTTTGTACCTCTTCATCGGTACACTCTCGCGATCTGCTTCGATGATGTGGGAAGTTATTGTCTTCAGCTCATCATCGATCCTCTCTAGCCTTGCTCTGTTTAGGTCCGCTGGTTCGAATCTAGCAAGGATTTCCTTGTAGCGTTCCCAGTTAGCCGAAGCGTAGCTTTTTCGAAGAGGGATTGGGAGCTGTATTGGCGCGAGAGAAATGGTCGTGAAGATCGCTCAGTGGTCGTTGGGGACTGTTGGACCTGGCTCACTACGGTAATTGAAGGGAAAGCCATCGCTTGTCATGATTATGTCGGGCTTTGTTGCTGACCTTACGGTGAAATAGGTCGGAAAATCCGGACCTATACGTTGGATGTTTTTTCTTCGCATAATCATTTCCAATTTATGGCCTCTTTTGTTCGTGGTACCATAGCCAGCCGTTCGGCATCTGGCATTGAGGTCACCCCTAAGGAATAGCATTCTGCCGTGGTCAAACAGGGTGTAGAAGTTTGTGAGAGGAAGGTACTTTCGTCGAGGTGGTTGGTATGCCGCCGCGATTATGAGCTTGCCCACTAAAGTGTGCAGCTCTACCACCACGAAGGACTCGTCCATATCCGGAAGGTGTCTGAACGAGAGATTCCTTCTGACGGCAACGGCAGCACCATCGTACCTCTCCTGAGAATGTTTTTTTGAGATCACTCTGTAACCTGGTATCTTTAACTGCTTGTTGGTCGTATCGATACCATTATCCGTGATTAATATGATGTCGAGATCAATCACACGGAATATGTTTTCGTATGCCGTGGCTCCCCCCCCCCCATCCATTCACGTTGAGTGTCAAGATCCTTAACCTTTTGTTTTGGTTTTGCATTCTCTGTTCTGGCTTATGTGGATGTCTTAGTGTTTACGGGTTGTCAACTTACGTTTTCCGTTCCTTTTCTTCTTGTATTCTGCTGGGGACAGTTCCACAAATGTTTCTCGGTGGAAGCCGATGTTTTGGTTAAACAAAGCCTCCTCAACCGTTTTCTCGTCGCATTGAGAGTCGAAGTCCTACTTGTAGAACTTCTTTTTTTTATCCCCACACATATTTTATTTGTGTCCCAGTCCTTCAGGAAGGGGAACTGTTCCATGGCGTAGATGTTGAGGTTTACTCTGGCGGCGTCGATTTTCTTATTACTTTTTCTTTTCTCTTTTTGGGGTTTCACCTCGCATATGGAGCCCTCTGAGTCCGAGGTGTCCGTGGTATCGGAGGACTCTGTTTCTCTTTCCACACACTGTGTAGTTGGCTGAGCTGCCTTAGCGGCCTCATCTCTCTCTCTCTTTTTTGGCCTCGATCCTTGGATCTGGCCGTCTGACTTCTTTAATGTTTTTCTTCTCTGTCTTCTAACCTCTACTACTTATTTCTTTGGGGATCATTTGTAATTGGAGTACGTCTCCCGATGGTTGATTATCAGGTAACCAGATCTCGCTCATCCCATTTTTCGCGAGCATCTGGTTTAGCTCCTTTGCAAAGGTTCCTAGGTTTGTAAGGTTTCTGGCATGTGCATATAAGATGCACGTCAGTATTTTGGTGAAGTTTTCATTTTCCAGTCTTAGGTAAGTTTTCTTAGCCTCTGTTTCCGTAAGAACTGCCTTCGCTGCTTGAGCGTACGTTGTGTTTTGTTTCCTGTTGTGCTCTTCTTTCTTTTATTGGATTTTTTTCTTTATTAGTTCTTTTTTAAGAGAGCAGGCCATAGCCATGGAGCGATGTCCTTGACCGCAGTTGGCACACTTTTCCCTCGGACTGCTACAATTCTTTCAGTGGTGCCCCGCCTCACTGCACCTTGAGCAGATCTCCTGTGGTTCGGGGCAATCTTTAGTCGCGTGTCTCTCCATTTTGTAACAGCGGAAGCAGAACTCCATGAGAGTAAACTCTTCCCTTTGTATCTGCTCTCCGCTGATTTTTGCGTTGAATAACAGAAGTCCATTTTCTTTCGCTTTTTGAGCCATCGATGTATCCGTAAAGACAACTTTAAATACATGTGAGTATTCTGTAGTTTCTTTTCTGTTCAAGAATTTAATAATTTCTGAAACCTTGGCCCATGGTTGGTTCCTCGCGATTTCCTCCTTTATTTGATCTTTGGAGTGCTAACATGAACTGCGGGATGGGGTGGATGAATGATGGGTGGACCCGGGGAGGCCCCTCAGACGGGTGATATGTGGCGGACTTAATGATGGTTGGTGATTGAATCAACTACCACCACCCGGGGGTGCCGCCCCGTCTGGGGTTTGGTTATCGATGCTGCTCACAACTTGCACATGGACGGTTGCATGTCCCCCTGTGGTCTTGGTCGGAAGCTACCATTAGAGATTAGAGCGTACTCTTCCCCAAAGCTTTCAGCATCGCCTCGTAACCGGGTGTTCTCTTCCGTAGAGTTCCAGAGTGGGCTAATCCCATAGATGGGCGCGATAACCGATAAATCGATAATCGATAAATGCAAAATTATAATACAATATTGATTATTGACTATATATAGCGTTCTTTTATAATACAATAGTAAGAATATTTGAATACTGTTTCTTAGTTTTTTACCTGGCGAGGCTCTCCTTAATCTCCTCATAGGTTTTGAGGATCCTCTTCACAGCTCAGACCTACATATTTCTGCCTCCAAGGCACGTGCAGCTCGCCCCTGTGCTAAACTGGAACCAACAACTGAACTGAAATTATCGATTATCGCTAGTTTGGAACCAAAAGTATCGGCGATACAGATTAATCGAGAACGCGAAAAAAATATCGGATAACCCGATATCGTTATCGCGATAACGCCCACCTATGGCTAATCCTCAAACCTGCTTTCCTTTACGTCTCCAATTATGTCTATCAAAGTGGACCGACATAGTTGGGGCGAGATTGATGAATGGCAGTTTAGTTCACTTCAGCCCCCCCCCCCTGCTCGGGGGGGGTTAGTCAGACATGATTCGGCTATACGTGGCTCCATATTAAAATGTTCTTATAGTCCCCGTGGGGAAAAACAAAGATCGTTGAGGTTTTCTTGAAGTCTTTCCTTCGACTTTTCTGCCTTTGCCGGCTGTGACTTCTAGTTGAGGGTAAAATAATTCAATTTTTCGTCCAAGTCGTTTAGGGAATCTTTTACATTAGCACCTCGGGTGTTTTTGGTTGTTGTCTTTCGTTCCAAATTGAACGATATCGGTCTGTCTCATCGTTGGTTATGTATTTGGATATGTGTATATGTATTTGGTTATTCGTATATGTGTCTGGTTATTTGTATATGTTTTTGATTACGGGAAGCCACTCCCCCACCCTTGCCCTCAGGAACAAGTTAATAAACGAAAGAATTTGGAACAAAGAGTGAATCATTATGGGATAACAGGAAGAAAATCCAGAGTCACTAATGTATAAAATTACCACTGTTTAGTTGTGTTTATGATGGTGTTTAGTTTGCAAAACTTACAGGTTTCGTAAAAGGCACTAAATAAATCTAAGTTGTTATTATTATTGGTTAAATTTCGAAATATGCTTACCCTCGATTTTTGTGGGTGGTTGTTATAAATACGAGGGGCGATCAATAAGTTTTGCGAATCGGTAGGGCAAAACAGAGGAAGGGGGATGGCTGTTTCTAGGGGTGTTATGACAAGTTATGACAAGTCAGGACCTGCAGCCGCACGCTCCTGCCTCGTCTATTTAAGGTTTTATATATAACTATCGGACTAGTTTCGGCAAGATGCCATTTTAACTAATAATGAAGAGACTAGGCAAGGAGCACAGTACATATAAGGTAAGACACATCCTAAACAAAATGAAACAGCAGGAAATAATCTGTAAAAAAAAACTCAATTGAATCTGGCGTGAATGACAAGCTAAACAAAATGTAATAGAGCCGGAAAAAATCTGGAGAGTTGCTAATCCTCGAGGCGCATTGTGTCAAAATTAGAGAAGAAAATACGGGTACCATCAAGTTGCTAATACATCTCTCAGGTTTCCTTCATCGTAGAAGTAAAAACTTGCAGGTCCTGATACTAGTTAATCCTTCAGTATTCATTTACAGTCAGGTGCTTTCTATGCCGTGAAATTTTAATAAATTTGTTTCCACGAACCTAATTTTGTCATGTTCATTTGGATGTACATTTTGTATGAATCCTGCATTTATAATTACTTTTATGCATACTTTTTCAAATCTCACTCTCTGCTGTGTGTCCAAGAGGTATTCATCTGACTAAATCATTATTGAAAAAAGAATCTCTGTTTTGCCACCGAGAAGATCATATTCAATTCGCATATATATATATATATATATATATATATATATATATATATATATATATATATATATATATATGAAAGATAATGGTAAACCACAATATTTATATCAAGATTTTATTTATAACTATCGGACTAGTTTCGGCAAAATGCCATTTTCAACTAATAATGAAGAAACTACGCAAGGAGCACAGTGTATTTTAGGTAAGACACATCCTAAACATAATGAAACAGCAGGAAACAATCTGGAAAGAAAATAACTCCAGTGAGTCTGGCGTAAATGACAAGTTAAACAAAATGAAATGGAACCCGAAACAATCTGGAGAGTTGCTAATCCTCGAGACGCGTTGCGTCCGGGGGCTTATATATATATATATATATATATATATATATATATATATATATATATATATATATATATATATATATATATATAGTGTGTGTGTGAAGGGGTTGATTGATTGTGGTGGGGTCACTAGTACCAGTTCCAAGTTGAAACAATGTTCCTTCTCTGCTACATGATTCGAGTTCGTTCTTGAGGGGTGTCCACCAAATAAGTTCGTATTTGGACTTTGCAAACAATTTTATGAAAAATAACTTTATTTTAAACTTGATATTTAATGATGAATGGCTGGAGTTTGTGAATCCTATTTACCAAGGGGGATGGATTCCAATGACGAAGACAAAGTGATTTAATGGACTGTGTGGATAATGCGAATAATGCTAATGTGAGAGTATGTGTTTAATGTCCGATTGTTTTATATGTGTAGAGAAGGTGGGGTGACCAATAGGGTTTCTGTGGAGGAGCTTTGTTTAAAGTCAATATTTATTCGAGAGAGAGAGAGAGAGAGAGAGAGAGAGAGAGAGAGTGTGTGTGTGTGTGTGTAGAGAGATTGTTTATCAAAGGAATTTTATAGATAGGCGGTGAGAAAAAGAATTTATTATAACAAAATTTGGAAAACAGAATATGAGTTTAACAGACTGGCATCAATAAACAAATGGAAGGAAATGATTAAATATACCAATCTCTCTATTTCACATAGCCACTCCCTATGTTTAGGTTAGGTTAGATTTGTATCTATGGAAGCGTGTGGGGCTGATTCGCTCGTGACGCTGGTTCATCATACCAAAGCAAAGCAAACTTATTTTATCAATGCTTCTACCTACCAACTTATAATTTCATATTTCTTCTGTTGGGACCATTATTCTTCAACTTTACAACATCAACTCAGACCGTTATTCATCAAATAGTCAAACCTGGGACCCATAATTTTCACATGAGTCAAATGGGAACACTAGCTTCAAATTTGCATAAACTGGGACCTTTATTCTTCCCTTATGTAAATTTGCGACCTCTATTTTCCCCATGGGTCAAATCGGACCACTATTTTTCAACTTTCCATAAACTGGGTCTGTTATTCTTCAAATATACAAGTATGCGACCCCTATTTTCCCTATCGGTCAAATACGTGTAGTACCACTATTCTTCAAATTTTCTTAAACTGGCAAATCTGCGCCCCCTATTTTCCCCATGTGTCAAATGGGACCATTATTCTTTAACTTTGCATGAACTAGTATCTATATTCTTCAAATAAGAAAATCTGCGACCCCCATTTTTCTCATGGGTCAAATGAAACGATTATTTTTCCAACTTTGCATAAACTGAGAAGTTTATTATTCAAATTATTCGTGTCATTTTAGGTAACGCTTAAAATGAAGGCGATTCGCTTGTGACTCTGGGCTAATGAAAATAAAAATTGGTGGTGGTGGAGGTCAGCCTCCTAGCCAACCCCTCTGGATCCGCGCCTGGCCATCTCCAAATTTCTGATTTTGTACTAACTTACAACGAGACCTGATTTCCTTTTGAAATGAAAGAATATTCAAGAGAATCTCCCCTTCCCTGTTATTTTCCCCTTTTGACTAGTAAGGTTATATATCATCAACAGATTTTCATTTACATTGGCTTCACTACTTTCTTTACCAGGATCTTTAAACTCTCTCAAGGCGAAAATTAGTTTCTTCTTGGAATTTATCGGGGCATTTTGACTGCCCATAACTTAAGAATAATACTTATTTTCATAAACACTTTTAATTGGTGTCGTTTTCTAGTGGTTATTTTTTTCTAATTCCATATTTTGGCTAACACGATTTTCCATGGGGTATTATAACCCATTTAATATTTTAAAAAATTGACTCATTATTAAAATTAAGTATTAAAGTTCTAATAAGGAGCATATTGCTTTAAGACTTGATGTCACTTCCACTAAATTGCTTATTTAAAGGAGTTTTCAAGGGAAATGAACTACTCCGTTCATGCTAATTTAATGAGCTAAAAACCTTACCTAAACGTGATACTATACTAGTTCAGCGTCAACAAGGAAACGAGGGAGAGAAATAAGAGCACTGGCTGACTTTCAAAAAACGGCATACAAAACTTTGCTTGTTGCTACCTAAATAGCATAGTTCCCTTTAGAGCATCCTTTCATTATATGGGCAGCTTATCTCACGTCCTATGTTATTAACTACGTTTGCAGCAGTCGCTATTTGTGATCGCGCTGTTAAATGGAGACAACGAGTGACTAGACTGAGATATCAGAGCTCTTGTTTAAAACGCACTACTAATGAGAGTTTACCACTGTGTTTGTAATGAGAGATCAGAAATGGAAGGATAGGATTACAAGGCGAAATGCTATGAGGTCCCTTATTGACGCTGATTACTTCCATTTCGTCTTTATAATCCTCAGATTTGTGAGAGATTACATGTTCTATTATTTTCAACTTATGAAGAAGAAGACTTTCTAATTCCTTTTCATCTGTAAAAAGTAAGTCTAGAATATTATGTTCGCGTGTTAGTTCTTCTACTTTATGAAGAAGAAAATTATTCTTTATAAATTCTAGAAGTCGATAATTTTTTGTCTATTTTAAGCACAGGAGTTTCATAAAGAATAATATCGTGTTTTTCCGCTTGCCTTGGTGGCATTGAGATTATGAAACATATATTTTATTACTATTTATCACGAACTCGACAGCTAAAATCACAGGTGGATGCAATATCTATATTGATTTCTTTCATCATCATGAGTAGTTCGTTTATTATGTATAAAGTAACGCATCCACCTTTTACTCTAGACTTATCTCTGATCAAATTTTATAACTAGCTAGCTAAGTTAATTTCACAATAATTTCCTTTTGAGGACTTTCTACCAATGTCTCTAAACTGGTATAGTATCAAAATTTTCTGACTCAACCAGAAACTTAAATTGATCAATCTTGTTATCACACTTCCAAAAAAAGAAGACCAAATTCGTGTTAGATTTCCAGAAATATGATTATGTTAAGGCTTGGTAGGTTGTTGCGAATAGTACTCTCCGATGTCCCTTCTAGCCACTGATGTAGTAGCCATGTCTTAAAAAGTAGCCGTTCCGTGCACCCTGCCAGTTCAGTTCATTTGATGGTTCGAGGTATTCCCTTCACTTCGGCACCTCTAATTATATTTCTCATTAAAAACAGAAATCCCTTTCTTTTATCTATCAATCTATTCTATCTTAGAGCAGTATCATAATTAATTATCAATTCAGGCATGGTACATATTATATACAAACATATTATAGGTTACAATTTTGTTTTCTAAAACATCATTGGTAGTCACACCTTATTTAGCAGCTAAATTTAGCTTTTATCTTTGCCAGTAATAAGTATTCAGATTTTCATCATCGTTAACATTTTTATAAATACATTTATTTACAATACTGTACATGGAAAAAAATATGTAACTGTGACTGTTAACGTATTTTTGTATATATGCCCAAGATTGGGCTTCGACTTAAAAGATATTGATGAGCAATTGGGTTAACGTGGTATCAGACGACGTTTCTAGCATCGTGCCTTCTCCAGCTGTAACATACTACGTTACCAGCCGTAAACTGGCGTAACCTTCTGCACCAGTGGTATCAGACGACGTTAAGAGCATCGTGCCTTCTCCAGTAATAACAGATGGCGTTACCAGCCGTAAACTGGCGCAATCTTCCATACCAGTCGTAACATTCGTTTAAGCTTAGAAGATTATTGTGCTCTTTACTCTTTCAACTTAAATGATTAGAAAATGATTCTACACTGCTCTTTCAAATTAATTGATATTCCTTTAAACTTAGATGATTTTACACTTTGCTCTTTCAAATTAATTGATATTCCTTTAAACTTAGAAGATGATTGTACACTTTGCTCTTTCAACTTAAATGATATTCCTTTAAACTTAGATGATTGTACACTTTGCTCTTTCAAATTAATTGATATTCCTTTAAACTTAGAAGATGATTGTACACTTTGTTCTTTTAAATTAATTGATATTCCTTTAAACTTAGATGATTGTACACTTTTCTCTTTCAAATTAATTGATATTCCTTTAAACTTAGAAAGATGATTTTGCACTTTTCTTTTTCATCTTAAATGGTATTCCTTTAAACTAAAAAGATAATTGTACACTTTACTACTATTTCAACGGAATTGATATCCCTTTGAACTTAGAAGATGATTGTACACTTTGCTTTTTCAACTTGAATGATATTCCTTTAACCTCAAAGGTGACATTATACTTTGCTTTTTCAACTTAAATGATATTCTTTAAAATTTAGAAAATGATTGTGACCTTTGCTTTTCCAACTTAAATGATATTCTTTGAAATAAATGATTGTACACTTTGCTTTTTCAATTTAAATGATATTTGTTGCAACTTAGAAGATGATTGTACACCTTGCTCTTTCAACTTTAATGATATTCCTTAATAAATAGAAGATGATTGTACACTTTATTCTTTCAACTTAATTGATATTTCTTCAATTTAGAAGATACCTGCACTTTGTATTTTCAACTAAGATATTCCTTTAATTAAGATGATTGTTGAATTTACCCTTTCAATGTAAGTGATTTTTCTTTAAAATTAGATGATTGTACACCTTGCTCTTTCAGCTTAAAGGAAATTCCTTTAAACTTATAAGATGATTGTAGACTTTGCTTTTAAACTTGAATGGTATTCTTTTAAACTCAGAAGATTATTCTACACTTTACTCTTTCAACTTAAAAGATATTCCCCTAAAGATTGGTTTTATTAAAATAAAACTTTATTCTTCTAAAATTAGAAAAAGATTACACACTTTGTACTTTATTACAATTATATTTATTCCTTCAAACTTACACGATTTCTTACTTTTGCTCTTTAAACTTAAATTATATTATTTTAAAATTACGAGGGAATTTTAAAATTCCCTCCCTATACTGTTAAAATTAATTGATTGCAAACGTGCTCTTTAAAATTGAATTGCATTCCTTTAACATAGGGTCTCTTCCCAACAAATCGCCTCTAGTTCGGATATTAATTGCTAGTGCTCTCAGTGCGACCTTGTTTAGGGGACTTTGTAATACGCTCTCTTCTCTATCTCTCTCCCATGGAATCATCTTTGTTCTTTAGTATGCTTCTTTTGTTTGTTTTACAGCGTCAGAACTATGATTACGACATGAAGTGAAGAGGGAAGGAAACGCAAGACCTCTCTTGAGGGAGACTTCTTCCCCTTTATCGATCAATAGTACCCTCTAATGGCTTCAAGAGAGCAGAGAAGCTACGCCTTTAGAACAAGAGAGCAGCGTCTTCCTGCGGCATTGTGTCCAAAGGAAGTCAAATTATTGTGTGAAAAGACCAACTTGTCCCGGACATTAAGTCTCCAACTTTTTTTTTTACTCCCTGTCATCTGTCCATTGTCACATTTCCGCTTTCATTGTATGTTCATTACATATTCTAAATAAATTGAAACATTGGAACCAATGCATTTTTGCTTGTTTGCTCAGGGTACCTTTAAATTAGGTCAAGCGGCAATACGTTTGATATGCGACTGAAGGTAAATTTGGTTATGAAAGATTCCGTCGACATTTAACGCATTTTAAATGGATTTTATAGGGGTAATTTTGTGGGAATTGTTCACATTAAAAAAATAGTAAGATAAAACTAAATTGTATCTTTCTGAAAACGCAAAAAAATAGCAAAGGCGCATTCATAGAATCTGAAATCAATGAATACATACTCGTTCATTTATTCAGAGGAGCGTTTCTAGTAGATCTAATAGATTTTTTTATTTAAAATGGGGTTAAGTAAAGAAAATTCCTCCTTTTTCTGTTCGGAGGGATTATCTTTACTTGGTCATTTTTTGGGAAGGAACATCTTTACTTGGTAAAGCTGGTAAAATTTGACTCCATGCGGTAAAATTGAATCGTAGATTGTGATATTATTAAACCATTCAAAATTAACTGTTATCGACCTATTTTACTTTTTTCGAGAAAGTTGTTTAAACCATTTTAACGAAAACCCCATTAAACTTGGTGGGGCCCCAAGTAAAATTGTGCAAATTGATGTGAGTTGTTTTAACCATAAATCAAAGCATAATCGGGGACCTGCAACTCATAATCTTTTATGGGTATTCTGAATTATTTATTCTTTTACTTCTGCATCGTTGGGTTATATGGAGATTGTTGACTCACGTGTAGTACAAAGACACTCTTGCCAATAATCGAGAAAGTAGTCAGGCCAGTAACAACCATATACCCATTGACCACTGGAAAGCTTATCGAAAATGACCGGATATGATAAGTTTATATTAAAATCAAATAATCAATATATTTAAACAATTTAATTAAATAATATGAATACGTTGGAAACAAAATTCTGGCACAGCTTTTATTGACAATGATTTACAACGAAACAATGCAGCTAAAGGAACTTATCAATGAATAATGTAATGACCATTATTTTGAAGTACCTTCTTCCAATGACGGGATAAATCATAGATGCAATGGCGGATCCAGGCTAATTTTTTTTCTAAGGAAAAGGGAGGCGATCCTTATTTCCTCTCTCTGAGTAGACTGATAAAAGGACATTGATCATTAATACTTACACAGCATTTATAATAAATAACAGTAACTCACAGGAATGAGCACTAACTATATCATATCCGATTTTATTTTACACACATTATAAAATTATGAATTCTAGTTTTTGGACGTCAGATATGGTATAACTGAATTTAATAATTATTTTTATTTTTTAGATTTACCTTACTTTAGATATGTATCATATAAGGTACATTCGATCGCAATGGTTTAAAAGCTGTTATATATATATATATATATATATATATATATATATATATATATATATATATATATATATATATATGATGCTTTTTGTGATATATCCTTCATTCATTCACTAATCACCCTTCCTTTGCAGGACATGGCAGAAGCAACGCCTGTGAGGTTTTAGAATCTGTGACCCATGTTTCTTGTCCGGTGAAATTACTTTCATCACCTGTGCATTTATAGAACTAAAATATCCTCTCCATATCATCAATGAATGCTTATCCAGGGCCAAGTCAAACTTCTATTGCCCTAAAAGTAGGAACCCAGATACTAAAAGAAACTGCCTCTCCCTCTCATTTTCTCCATTACTGAAAGGTTTAAATAGTATCCTTTCCCCTAAAGCCCTCGCTTTTAAATACCCTTCGGCCATTAAAAAAACCATTCCCTAACACCAAACCTATAGAAGGAACCAACGAAGCTGGAGTCTATTTAATGCCCTGTAAAGAAATTAACTGCCCTTTATTTTACATAGGCGAAACAGGAAGAAATCTGGATAAGAGACTGTACGAACACAGAGGAGACATTAGATAGGAAAACACAGCCTCTAGTCTTTTCACATAAAATAATAACTTTAATCACCTGATAGACTTCCCACAGGCCAAACTAATCCACCCGTGTAAGCACTTCCGCAAAAGAAAGGTCATTGAATCCACCATTATGGATGAAATCCCCAACTTTAACCTTTCGGTTGGGCAATTTAAATGCAGCTCTTACGTCAAAGATCTAATCTTAAAAGATATCCTTAATGAACTTAAATTCACACCCTCCAATTGGATCTCTGTAAACTATATATACGGTTGGTGGGACTGCAGGTATTCTTAGTGTTCGACTGAGAATGGCATGACAAACGCCATGCCGAAATTGGTCTCGAGTTAATAAATGCTACGCTGTTCCACAGTGGTTTTATTTATATATATATATATATATATATATATATATATATATATATATATATATATATATATATATATATACACGAGGGGCGGTCAATAGGTTTTGCGAATCTGTATGGCAAAATATAGGAAGGGGGATGGCTGTTTGTAGGGGTGTTAGAACAAGTTATGACAAGTCAGGACCTGCAACCGCACGCTCTTGCCTCTTCTATTTAAGAATCAGTAGCTGATCGCAGATCGCCAGTCACAAATCTTTCAACAATGGATCAAATTTTTGAACAAGGAAGGCAAGAATGCAAAAGAGATCCATGAACGCATGGTTGCAGTGTACACCGACACCGCCCCTTCCTATGCAACCATTGCTCGCTGGAATAGGTAGTTTCGCCATGGTCGTGAGTCCCTTGAAGATGACCCCCGTCCAGGACACGCATCAGACGTGACCAAAGAGGAAAATGTAGCCCGTGTGGAGAGGATGATCCTCGAAAATCGACGGGTGAAGGTCGAAGAAATCGAGCGAGAACTTGGAATATCACATGTAAGTGTTAGGAACATAATCCACGACAATATGGCCATGACCAAGGTCTGTGCCCGTTGGGTCCCTAGAAACGGCATGCCCCATGATAGACTTCAACGTCGTCAAAGTCCACAAGGCCAGAGTTGCACAAGCTGCCCTGCGCGAGTGCGGATTCAAGGAACTCAACCATCCCCCCTACAGTCCAGATCTGGACCCTAGCGACTACTTTTTATTCCGCCAGCTCAAGGCTGCATGCGTGGACGCCGGTTTTGGGACGATGAAGATGTCTAGTTCGCCGTCCAGGAGCGGATTGAACAGCAGTCGAGAGATTTCTGGTTGTCGGGAATTCGAAGCCTCAGGGACAAGTGGCGCAAGTGCATTGAAGTCGAGGGTAGTTATATTGAAAAGTAATAAAACACTTTTCCTCATATCTCGTTTCCTTATATCCGAATTGCAAAACTTATTGACCGTCCCTCGTATATATATATATATATATATATATATATATATATATATATATATATATATATATATATATATATATATATATATATATATATATATATATATATATATATACATATATATATATATATATATATATATATATATATATATATATATATATATATATATATATATATATATATATATATATATATATATATATATATATATATATATTTATAAGAAAAGTTAAAAGGATATAAATGGTCACCAACCTAAATTTTATCTACTACCCACTTCCTATCTTATTTCCTCAATCAATCCATCACTCTTTGTTATCGTTTTCGGACTGAAGAAGGAAGCCAGGTACTTCCGAAACTAGTCTCCAGAATAAAGTTTCTACGTACGTAGAAATGCGTCTTGATTGCTCATATCCTTTTTTCTTTTCCCTTTCCTTTAATTTTATTAATGCCAACCCTTCGAATCCCTGACTTCCAATCTACTCCTCCACCATTTCCTCCCAAATGCTACACCCTTCGAGAGCGAAAATGAGACTTTTTACCATTATTTTCTTTTTTCTAATGAATTCTCCTCTAATATCGTCGTCTCCTTCTACCTTTCTGCGTATAACAACTGAGTTAGTAGTCGAAACCATGGCAGGAGGAGAGTTCTTACAAGGTTACACCGAAGTTCCGATTAATCTGTGACCACTAACTGAACTCAGAGAACATTTACTAAACAATAAATTTTCTATAAACGTCCTAGTGGCACAATGAAAAGCTAGCTACAACAAGTACCTAATGATAACAGGGGACTGGAATTAGCTAATCATAGGATAATTTGTTTTTGTCCAAAAATTGATTTAGAAAATGTGAATTAAGTAAGAATCGAGAAATCGCTTTTCTAGATATTATGACGCAATGCCGCTATCTGTCAGCCTACACCAGCCCTCCAGTAGAGTTAAAAACCCTTGCCTGGCGAATGACCTTTCTTTATTCCTTTGGATCAATGACACATACCCTGTAAAGATTAAACGAATCACAAACCTTTGTTTTCTACTCTGGGTTATACATTGGATTAATACTAAAAGGTAAACTCCCTCTATGATACCTTTTCGCCATTGATAAAGCTCGCAAAGGAGGTCATGTAAAATCTGGGGGCATGTGAGCCCTTCCAGTCCCCAACATCCGCAGTATACCCACCAAGTCCCAATGCCTGCATGAAGGTCTGTGGGTTTATATATCTCCCATTATTTCATTTGGGTTTAGGGCTAGGGAACTTATTCGAGAGCTCGGTGTAACCCTCGGGCCGGTGGCGGCTCTAGTTCTGCCCCGAACACCACCACCCTGGAGGGGTTGGTTTCCTTAAAAGAAATCCCATTATTTCACCAATTCTAGCTTCAACATTTTCTCTACAGATCTCCCCCTACACGTTTTATGCCTGATATAGTTTTGTTGTTATTACGCTTAAAATTAAAGAAAATAACCCCATAGTACTGCCTTGTTCTAGTTCTATATTTTCATCTCACTATTTAACGTAATGGCAAACGGAAACTGCGAATCATGGAACACCTTCTGCAGGAGATAATTATTAAATGAATTCTCACCGGAACACTTCTTTCAAAACCTATTTGGCTCATTTTCGAATGCCACACAAATCGAAAACTGCCGATTAAATCTCATCTGTTATTTCTTCCATACACTTTTGCAAAGAGCAATTCATCTGAATATTACTGAATATTACCAGTTTTAACTTATGAAATTGAAACAGCCTCTGAACACAAAGAACACGCAGAAATTCAGGACACCTCACAGAAACCTGGAAGGATACCTTTTAGGAATGACCAAAAGGGGCCATAACCTAAATAGAAGAATAAGAACACAAACACAGGTGGCATGTAGTAAAGAAAATAAAAGTCCTGAAGTGGAAATGAACCCTAAATATTGTTAGAAAAAACAAAGCAAGATGCAAAAAGTTCTTGATAAATCTTGACTCTAAATTCACATTTCTGACTTAAGATTACTAAAAATAAAGACTTCCCTGCGGTAGATTGACAAGACTGAAATATCAAATGGAAAAAAAACAGATAATCCTTCTCCTACAAAATTCCACCATAACCCTAATGCCAAATGACTTTCTCTATTATTTTTTTTTTAAATTGTCGAGGTTTAGAGTTTGTTAAAGCTGATTTCATTTATGACCTTATCCTATCTGAGAAGCCTACCATTTTTCTTTGAAAGGGAAAAGAAGATGGTTGTTGATTAAATCTTCCCATAAGAACAAGCCATGAGCGTTATACTTGATTCAGGGCTTCAATCGTAGTTACCTTGTGAGATCGCTTTTATGTTTCAGCAAAAAACTACGGATTCTCAACATAATTTGACATTTTTCTCACGTTCTCAATTTTTGTTTTTCCCCTGTATTGTTACCTAAAGCTTAACTTTGCTCTTTCTCTCTCAAGTTAAAGGAACGAATTGGCAATTAAGACTAAGTTCTCAAGAGGATGCAATCTGCGGCAAGTCCAGTATAAAAGTATTGTGACCGAAGAGAAGGCAGCTTTGTACCACCAATCCCTGTCAAGAAAGCTTCTTTTCAAATGCAGGCCACCTGAGTGGTAGACTTGTATATTTATTTCAATAGTTATTCCTTTTCATCCCATCACCATTTTTTAATAATTTTATTCTCTATATTTATTTTGAATCTCAAAGAAAGCTTAATTTCGTTTAATATATCTATTATTTGCATTATTTTGTATGTAATTCTATAATGAATTATATAGGATTTTATTATGCCTCGAGAATATCTTTCGACAGGCCCATACTAATCGTATGGGCCATCCTCGGACACCGATATTTGGCGCTGCGACCAGATCACTAAAATTTTAGCTGTAAGTAGGCTAGAATGTCAATTGCGGCTAATTTTTACATGTAGGCCACTCAGTCCTTCGCTCACTTCGTCCCATGAGATCTCTCAGAAGCAAACCTGGAGGAAATCAATGAAAAAAAACAACCGAGCGATTAAAAACAGCTTTCATTGAAGCGGAAGCCATAAACAGCCCAACAACGCGACACTACAGACTCCCACATTCCCGAGGGACAGAATCTCTTCTGGCCCCCGAAGGGAGAAAAACAGACAGCTGAGCAATGTTTACCACCAAATAGAGATTCTCTGACCAACCAGAAAATGACATTGGCGCTAAATAAAAGGAAAAAAAATGTGGCATCTCAATGGAAGAACAATAATTAAACATGTGGTATAGCCTCATCGAAGAAATAAATAAGGAAACTATTCCAAAGGAAAATTGTAGGATAATTAATGGAATGAAAGGCACACACACCTCAGCGGAGGAAAATAACATTAAGAAATGATTCGGGGGGAAAAGATACAAAAAAATAAAAACGGAACCATGGAAGAAAATTTAAGACGACACTAGAAGTCAATGTTTTCAATAACACCTGAAGAAAATATAGACTTTAAACCAGTAATCGAGAGATGATTTATGACAACCTCAAAATCAACGTTGAACAGCAAAGGAAAGATAATCTAGGACCGAGAGCCATAATACTAACTGAAAAACTAAAAAAATGTTATTCATTCATTCAAAGAGAAAGCGCCAGGCAACAATGAATTACGAGTGTCACACTTACCAATGCACCAGAAAATATAATCTAAGCCATCAAAAATATATTTAACGCGTATCAAAACACCAGATACTTTTCATACGACTACAAACTCACCAAAATTATATTAATTCCCAAACAGGAAAACCACCGGATCTTCTCACTAGTTACCGGACTTAATCACTTCTGAATTTTATATGAAAAGTCATTAAAAAGATTCTTAAAAGAAGATACATAGGATATTTAAACGAAACCAACCTTAACAGCGAATACCAATTCGGACTTCGTAAAGGTAGAGACACAACAATGGCACTTAATATTATCACTGAAATATTACCAAGACTAAGGCTGAGAAAAATACATCGATCTGCTCATGAGTAATGTAGAAAAAGCCTTTGACAAAGTCTGGGTCAGAGGTATGCAACACAAGATCCTAAACTTCCAGATGCACAACAACCTGGAGAAAATTATTTGTGACTATCTGACAGATCAAAGAGCATGTTTGGTTGTCAATGAATTTAAAGGACCCGAATTTGAATCGGAAGCTGGAGTCCCCTATAGAGGCTGCTCCAGCCCCACGCTGTATTCGATCTATACAGCGAAGATACCACCATATAGAATGGCTAAGTGACTAAATATTCAATTCGCTAATGACATCAGTCAATGCAAGCAAGAAGAATTTCAGACACGAACGATAACCATTGAAATCAACAACATTAACCAATTCGGGAAGGAATAGACAATAAGAACGAACAGACAGAAGTTCACCATAGTCCACATCTCAAAACAAAAGGTAGTGGATATCTAAGTAGAAAAACCAGTCTATCGATAACATCCTCAAGTCAAAGTGCTGGGATTAAATGTAACTTACTCATGCTACATAAAACAGGTAGATGAAAGAATATCGAAAGCCACATCATTGTTAACCCTGTTATATTCATTAAGAGGCATGAGCACAAACAGCAAAATCAGACCTATCTCGCACTCTCATCCCCCTAAAGACCTTAGAAACAAAGAAACGAGAACTCTAAAGAGTACAAAATAAAGCTCTCTTCATTATAATCATCAGCAGAAGGAGATAGAGAAAAAGAAATCCAAAGAGCCCTACATCAAGTAGCCAAAATCCAACCGCTCAACAAATAGTTGGAGGAAGATCAACTCAGTTCATCCAATCTTTGCAGAAAAAATCAACACCAGAACTAACGTTCCTTTCTACTACAGATTCACGGGTGGAAAATTTCAACAGAGAATAGTGGAAGCACCATTCTACATTTGAGAGAAACGAATAAAACTATATCAAAGAAGTGATAGGCTCCCAAGGAACCCAACCGACCACGAAAATGCCCCCAATGAAAACCCTAACCGATTAAGACTAACGACCACAATCGAGCTTCCAAAAAAGTGAACACAAACGTGACTATCCACTCAAGACTCATTAAAGTGAACATCCACCTAAAAGTGAAACAAAAGTGTAACGCAATAGCTCAGTATAGGTGGCTAATTAGAAGTGATTAGTGATAGGGACCAAAGTCGAATATGGCAAACCGGAAAGTGGATTCATAGTGAGTGAAGTAAAAAACAAAAGAACAAAATGGAATTAATAAATCATTCAACCTACATTGAATACGAACTAAACCATGAAAAATACACATTCATATAAATATCTAAAACAGTTAAAACATATACAACACTGTAAAGATAGGCAGTGGCTCAACATAGAAATTCACACAACGGCGTGAATGTTATCGTATATACAAGATTGAAAGAAAGAGTAAAGTATGAAAGAAATTAGTCTGCTATCTCGGCTTTCTAGTAGAGAGATAATTAGTAGGTCCAAAATCAATGAAACTATCCCATTCTATCCTTCTATCTAATGCTTGAAAAAAGGTCACTGGAGTTCATCTTCTTCTCTTTTACTTTACTTTACTTTCCTTTTCAACCCTCCTCTATCTCCTCCTCCTCTTTTCCCTCTTTGTTCTCCACCATTACCTCTCTCTCCGGCACACCAAAATGGTGGCACCCGGGAGAGGAGGGCGGTGGGGAATCGGGAGGGGTTGACCGGGGTCTTTTCACCTCTTGCCTCACCAGGAGCGGGAGTGGGAGGACATGTGGCTGATTTATTTATATCTTCCACACACTAAAACACTCAAATAGGATGTCCTCAGTCTGTTTGCAGGAAGCAAGCTCCGCTACACAGAGTTATATCAGTTGGTAAAGGTGGTAAACCGGCAAGGGGAAAAGGCGGAAATTAACGCAAGTAAATTCGAAAGAAGAAATATATGCGTCTGTTGCACTGATTAGAGATACCTCCCCTTCCCAGTGGACGAGGTAGATACTCTAAATGGGGATCTTATCCTTAATTTCCTGTAACTTTCCCGCTATAACTACCACTTATACTACACTCTGAAAGCAGCATAAGAGAGCCCAGACCCACTTAAAAGTAAGGTATAATGAACCCCAAAATGAATCCCTGTTAGTGTGCAAAAAAAGTGGTGTCCTTAGGACCACGAGCCGGAAATTTTGTGGAGGTTCCTCGTAGATATAGGCCTATCTAGGTACGGTGGCCACGAAGAGATTTACCTATAGGAAGGCATATATGGACGAATGGGCGACGCAAAAGAATATGACATTCCTGTTTGTAGAACGAGGAGGAAAATTATTAAAAGAGACCGCCCTGGGCGCTCGCTAAGGAAGAAGGGATCGTTTTCTTAGGAGAAAACGATCTAGAGATCATGGACAGAGTAAACCCGAAACCCCCCCCCCCCAAAATGAAGATCATCAATTACTCCGCCTAAAATGCAAACCCAACCAGCGAGTGCAATGAAGGAGCGGCCCTAGCTATAATAAGAGGCATCGACTACAATGAGATAAATAACCTCAACGAACCCTATATGGCCATAAGAGTTGAAACCGAATTATTGTCAGTAATAATAGCTTCATCCTATCAACTGCCAAGATGGAATTACATTCCAATGCACAGCACATGGCAATCTTTGGCAATTTTAAGCAGCCATTACATCCCATACAAAATTCTCATGCAACCTGTCAACTTTGCATGTAGTGATCATGTTTGAACTCTACTTATTCTTAATCAGAACCAGATACAAGTGCCAGTACCGGAGAGGAAGAATTTCAACAGGACAAACTGGGACTGGTACAAGGAGGAAGTCTTCAACTTTGTCCCAGGTGATCTAATGGATGTTAATCTGGAAGGAATCGACGCAGAGAGAGAAAACGCAGGGAAAAAAACTCTCATTATGGCAGAAAACAATAATATCTCAAGAACACGATACCGAACACTCCCCCACCTTGAAGCAGGCCCGTAGCCACGTGGGGGCTATGAGGGGGCTTAGACTACCCAAAATCTGATTTGCCACCCCAAATCTTTTAGCCTAAAATAATAATAGGATTTTAGTTCCACACAAGGGAGAAGTTCTCCCTTGTGTGAAACATTACACAGCAAGCAAGTACATTTACTCAATGATATCTTCTGGAAGAGGTTATTTTGTCTGTGGCTCCAGTTTCATATTACCACTTTGGTTTTGTGAACTGCCTGGTTGGTTTACTAGTTAGAAGAACTGACTGCATAGTAAAGCTCTGTAATTTTATTTGGCCCCTAGCCATTCCATAAGTTAAAATACATTCAAACTTTCTAAGAATTCATCACCAATTCTGGAAGTCCATTCCAATAATTTAGTAGCAAACACCATCGTCACAATCCTCAAATCACGGTAACCCATTTGCAAATCTATTTCTCAAACTCATTATATTAAAAATCATTTTATAAATCAATTTTATGATAAAACTACAAGTGTTTGTATGTATTATCATAACAAAATCCTTTAATCTCAACTCAAAAAACTACAACAATAATGCTACTTATTAACTCTGAACTTTTGTTGGCTTGGTAGTCGCGGTAGTTAATAACAAACTGGTTGGTAAGTGGCTTTTTCTTATCACTCCGTTCCCAACGGTTAGATATATGTGATTACGGCGAACCGAAAACTTAAATATCACGATGGTATTTGTAAAAAATATTTGTAAAATTTAGCATCCCCTAAAATAGAAGTAGCTCCCCCCTAAAAAAATCACGTCCTGGCTACGCGCCTGCCTTCAATGGACAGAGGAGATGAGGGATAAGAACAAATAGATAAACAACAAATACGACCCGATAATTGTTATCGGCCCTAGCCAAACTAGATCTGCACCGCTAAAGAGGCCGGGCATGCGCCATCTCATAGAAGAATAACAAAGTAATATATGGGATAACCTCATATCAAAATATATTGATGTGAGTAACTTTAACAACGAATAGCAGTTCAGATTCTGTAAGGGAAGAGATGCCACATAGGCACTTAGCACCATGACTGAGAAGATAATAAAGGCCAAAACAGAGAAAAAATACATCGCTCTGGGTTGAGAGATGTCGAAAAGGACTTTGATAAAGTCTGGATCAAATGCAGGCAACACAAGATCTTAAATCTCCAGCTACACACCTAAGAAAAAGTTCTACGACTATTTCACAGATAGAAGAGCATACGTGGCAATGGAGGAATAATACTAAGAGACCGAATTCATACTGGAAGCTGTGCTACCCCAAAGGACCTGCCTCATTGCCACGCTGTACTCCACCTATACAACGGACATACCTCCAGCAAGAATACCTAAATGTCTTAAGACCCAATTCGCTGAATACCTAACCCAAATAGTCGTCAGTCACTAGAGAAATTGAAACTTTCAGCTTGGGATGAGATCCAATTAAATCGACAACATAAACCGATTCGAAAGGGAGTGGAGAAGCGAAAACAACAGACAAAAATTGACTATAGTTCCAATTTCCAGACAAAAGGTAACTGATATCGAGGTAGAAGACCAGTCTACCAGTATCATTCCGAAGGCATATTAATGAGACTAAAAATAACCTCAACTGGCTATAATCAACATATAGCCAAAAGAATAAATAAAACAACACGAATGTTAAACCTCCTATACAGCTTAAGAAGTTTAAGCCTAAAAATCAAAAGAAAGATATATTTCGCACTAGGATGAGAGCCACTTAGTTCGTCTAAAACAAAGAAGCGGGGAACCTCAGAGAATAAAAAATAACGCTCTCTACATACGAGTAATTAGCAACACAAGAAGGATATATCAAAATAGTCAAAGAGCACTATGCAGGCAAGAAAGTATTGAACCGTTCAATATAACTATCAGGAAAAGAGCGGAAGATATCTAAGGAAGATAGTCTCCCTTCCTCAATCTTTCGCAGAAAACATCATTACCAGCGCTGGCACAACCTTCAACTTCAGATTCCCCAGCAGAAGAATATAACTAGGAATTTCGAAAAAGCCATTATATACTTGAAATAAAAATGCAATTCAACTAAATAGAGACCTAGCTCAAAAGGAGCTCAAACCAAATAAAGTAAAAAAACAAAACAGAACGTAAATTAACCCGCATTATATACATAGACTACTTACTTCCCAATAAAACTCACAGAATTACAGTAGACTCAAGAAGCAGAAGTCAATTAAGAATGCCCAATCAATACACCAAAAGTAAAGCTCGTATCAAAATAAATGAGTAAAGTGCAAGGCACTAGTCCAACAATAAATGAAAAATTAAAAAAGTAAAATGAAAAAAACAGTGGAAGGTTAAGTTTAAAAACAAAGTGGATTAAAGTGAGGTAAGAAAGTGTTAAGCAGATAATCAGTGACAACAACTCGACAAAAACAAAACAAATGCGATACAAATAAACAGTACACTCAAAGCTCCAAAACTCACAACAATAAACAGCTAGGTATTAGCTCCAAACAATTTCCAGGCAACATTATGAATGGTACAATAAACATCTGAATGAAACCAACGAATAGAATGGAAATCAAAATAGTGCCTCGTGGTTCGGATTATACGTTAATCAGTAGGACCAAATAATGGTGATATATCATTCTATTCTTCTATCTCCCCTGATAAAGGAAGAATGTCAATTTACATCAACTTCTCATATCTTACAATTATTTCTCATTGCAACCTCCTTTCACTCTCCCCTACCTCTCTTCTCTGCTCGGCCCCGCCGGGAATAAGCATGTAGAAAGGAAGCTACGGAAGCCGGAAGGAGGGTCGATCTGGGGTTGCCTACTTCCCACCCCTCTCTGGGGTAGGGGAAGGAGGTGACCTGTGGTCGATGCCGCTATCTCTCTTACTATAAAAAAAAATCAAATATAAAAGTACTCAGCAGAATGGAAAGTGAATAAGCAAAAGTAAGTTGCTAAAACCAAAGTTAAGTGAAGTTAAATGTAAAGTACATAATCAAAATGAAATACTAAACTTGAGGTTAAATTGAACTAAAGTGATATATATATATATATATATATATATATATATATATATATATATATATATATATATATATATATCATAAACTAATATGAACAAATTAAACACCGCAACATACACACAATACGCAAAACAAACAATAATCTACATAAGCTCATACAAGTTAAGCATTCCCAACGGAATGAATGCCACAATAAACACTTGGGTGAAAGAGAAACCGTAAAGCGAACGGAGATTAGGCGGTTCTCTCGCTATCTGTATGAAGATGCGCGAATGAACTTGGAATAGAATTCCAAGCGGCGATGGAAGGGGCTGAGAAATTGAGTGATGCGGAGTTTGTAAGCCACAAAAATCACAAAATGAAGTTGTTCCATTCTATCCATCTATCCACAACGAGAAGAAGGTCAACATAGATTAGCTTCTATTATCGTACTCTCTTCTCTCATTTCCAATTTTTTACTCCTCCTCCTAATCATCTCGACCTTTATCAGCCCCCGTCGAACTTCCACCTGGGTCCACTTGGATCTTTTCAGAAAAGTGAAGGATCGACCGGGGGCGCCACTAACCCAGTTTTCCCAGGAAGGTGGGAAAGTGCCTATGTAACTGATTAAGATTTCTCTCCTACTATTCAAAAAAGGGTGTAGGGTGTATTGAGGTAAATGCGACAAGGACTTGTCTTTATCCATAGGGAACAAAAAATTAGTAAAAGTGATTAGAGAGAAAGTGAGCTGGTAATCAAAATATAATAGTCATACCACGAAAAATAAAGGATTAGAAGTTAATTAAAAGCTAAATGTCGAATAAAAATGAACCACACAAAATGGTAGGTAGAAGTTAAAAGGATGATTATTAAAGGTCTACTTGCATGGTGATGAAAAGAAGCTTAAATTGGTTTGAATGATTGCAAATGGTTTGAAGAAGAACAGAAATCATTGATGCTTTTCAATAATCAATGGAACATGGAATGCAATTGAATCGGGTAATAAGTAGCGAGGTTGAGTTATAATGAACAAATAGCAGATAGATGGAGGCAAATAAATAAAAAAGGATGAGTACAGTACTCAAACAGAGACTCCTTACACATAGCATATTTATCGGGATTCATGATGCAGCGAAAAGATGTACAATATCATACAAGCAAAATAAAGACTTTAGAAAAGAATGAATAAAATATATATATATATATATATATATATATATATATATATATATATATATATATATATACGGTGGGTGCAATAAATATTCGATACATGGTCAAAAGTTTATTTACCATAGTTACACAACAGCAAAATAATCGAAAATTGAACATCTTATGTATTTTGGACGTTGAATACAAATTAGTATCATATTGCAAAAAGAGTAAAACATTACTACGATTACGGCAAAAATATCAAACGAACGTTTCAAAAGGTATCCGATACATCTATGAAAACCAGTTAGTATTTGGTGATATGACCTTTCGTCGCTAGTACAGCTTCCAACCGTTTGGGATATTTACTTATGAGGTTCTTACAAATATTTGTAGGTATCTTGGCCCACTCTTCTTGGCATATTCCTTTTAAATCTGTTAGATTTCTTGGGTCCCTTTTCTGAATCTTTAGTTTTAATTTATGTCTGGCGACTGACTTGGCCATCCCATAACCTTTATTTTCTTCTGCGGAAACCACGCTGCAGTGCCCTTGGCTGTATGTTTTGGATCGTTGTCCTGCTTGAATGTCCATCCTTTTGGCAACTTCAAGTGGTCTGCAGACTGTAAGAGATTATCATCCAGAATCCTGCGATAAATCTGAGCATTCATTTTCCCTTCAATAATATGGAGTCTTCCAGGAACTGTAGAGGAGAAGCACCCCCATACCATTATGCTGCCGCCTCCAAACGTGACCAACACTATTCCGCCCAAATAACTTAATCTTCGTCTCGTCAGACCATAGTACAGCGTCCCCAAAACTTGCAAGCTTCTCTAAATGTTCCTTGGCAAAATTCAGACGATTTCTCACATGAATTGAATGGAATCCCTCGTTCCTAAGAACTGCTCTAATTGTATTTTTGCATACATTTGTCCCAGCTGCTTCCAAATCTTTCTGAAGTTCAGATCCAGTCACTCGAGGATTCTTCTTTACTTTACGGACTATATGTTTAGCCGCACGGTTTGAAATTTTAGATGGACGCCCTCAACGTGGTAGACTTGCAGTGGACTGATATGACGTGAACCGGCGAATCGTGTCACCAATGGTTGAGATTGGTATTTTTGGTACAGATAAAATTTTTCTATAGCCCAAACCACTTTTATGTAACTGAACAATTAGTTCTCTGCTCCTTTTTGGCAATTCTTTAGTTTTCGCCATATTAGAATTAGAGTGTTGAACGATGACCTCCTTCTCATGCAGCTCTCAGACACTGACCGAGGTCCGCTGTTTCACGTGGACGAAGTAGATTATTTTTCTAGAAAGTCCTACAGCATTCCTGTCACGTAAACCACTCTAGAATGTTCGAGAACTATTTATTATCGCTTTAGAACTAATTTTGTGGGTGTGTTAGATACTTCTTGAAGCGATAATCTAACACTTTTGTCGATATAATATCAATGTTTTACTATTTGTGTATTCTAATACCGAATTTGTATTCAACGTACAAAATACATAAGATGTCAATTTTCGATTACTTTGCTGTTGTGTAACTATGGTAAATAAACTTTTGACCATTTATCTGATATTTATTGCACCTACTATATATATATATATATATATATATATATATATATATATATATATATATATATATATATATATATATATATATATATATATATATAATCAGAAAAGAGGCCATGATAGATACATGTACTGTTAAAGTCTACAGCAATGGCAGCGTTATTCACTCTAACTTGTACTCTCTTTATTCTCCTTACAAGTTGTTTTACTTGTAAGGAGAATAAAGAGAGTACAAGTTAGAGCGAATAACGCTGCGATTGCTGATGCTGTAGACTTTAACAATATATATATATATATATATATATATATATATATATATATATATATATATATATATATATATATATATATATCGTTAACGGATGCGGTTTAATCTTGAGTGGCTGTGGTCAACATAAGCCGAACCCTTGCAAATAAGCAGCTTTTTCACTGATATCGGAGCCTTCTGTCTCGAAGTGAACAGAGAGATATCGCATTCGCCCTCTCTCACAATACCTGCATTTCTAATAGCAGCCTTTACTTGGCTCACCTCTAGAATTCCTCTGAGCAGCACTGCTTTGACTCTCCACTTTGAAACTAGGATTCCTTCGAGTAAAACTTTCCTGGCTCCTCTTAAACAAAGAATCCTTAAAGCAGTACTTCTCTGGCCCTCTTCATTTTAGGTAAGATTCCTTGGAATCTTACCTTAAATGTTAACCATTTTACTTTTCAATGAGTTCTTTGGCAATAACATCATAACTATTCGGCTGATCCTAAGGAAATTTGAAATCCTTATGTTGTTTTACATTCTCTTTCAAATGATTTAATTGCCAAGGTGGCCCCAAGGTTAGTTCGGCAATTATTTTAATAAAATAACTATAGGTTGGATTGTCCCACTTGTTCAAAGTTTTGAAGGTCCTAAGGTCATAAGTCAGAATAATTGAGAGCACGCGACTTAGGTCTGTTGACTTTGTTATTTAATAATCCCTCGATACTCTCTTTGGCCTTTTAAAAATATTTAACTATTTCCATTCACGGATTATCGGTTCAACTTAAAACTATAATAATAATGAGGCAGAAATTAGTAGTGAACTTCTTCCAAGATCAACCGTGGTGAGAATATTTCCTGACCTATTCAGAGGCGTTTTGGTTCATTCTCTTTTGTTTCAGAGTTTCCTGTACCAAAATGAGGATTGTACCAAGCCTCTCATAATCACCTGAGAGTCCATAAATACACCTAAATTCGGAAGCCATCATCTTTGACTCTGAGGAATAGGTACTATTAACTACCATTTTCAAGAGTTCATTCCTAATTTTAATGAGATTTACAATTTTTATAGACTGATTTATCAACAAAACTGACTTCTGTCCACATTATTTCTATTGCGTAATTTATTTACTGCTTTATTTATTTAAAGGTAAATACCAATTAGCGTTTTTGTAAAAATAATGTGTAAAAACCTTTCTCAGAGAAATTGGTGATGTAAGTTGCCGTAAACTGCACTAAATCCTAGAAACGTAACTCTTCTGAATTAGTCTCGACGAAATCAAATTTCTTAAAGTATTAGAATGCCCCTCGTCATATCCATTTATGATTTTAGCAGTTATAGCCTCTAGCTGTTGCCCCCTGCTCTTGCCTTCTATTTCCCTTTAAATTCTCTTTTTTATTCCAAATTCATTTTTGTGTATTTCCATCCTCAATGTGCATCTCCTAGGAACTCGAATTGCACGAGGTGCTCCCAGTATCTTTGTTAATAGATTCATATCCCTGATCGTATGAAGCAATTAGGAGTGTGTCACTGAATGCCAGTTTTATCATCGAATGGCAGTAAAAAGGAAGCTACACTCAGAGCGAAGCCAGTCCATTATTTAATCAGTTCAAGGGGCTCCCACCGACAATATTTGCCCTGCTGCATTCTCTCTCCAACAGCATCGGAGGAGGGGAACGCACTGTTCATTCCGTTCTCAGTCCGTTCATCGGTTGTGTACTTTCGACCACCCGAGCGACAGTTTGTTAATACAAACTGTCCCCTAATTTGTGTAGATAGTGCACGTTTTATTCATAATTAATGATATTACATATACCTAGAAGAGATTTGGAATATTTTCTTCGGCCTGAAACAAATTAGTTGTTCCGTTTGGTCTAACAAATTATATAAATCATTCCCAACAAGTGAAAAAAATGAAAAGTGATTCAAAATTATTATTTTATATATATTTTTGAATATCCGCTAAAGTGAATGATTCCGAGTGACCCCATTGTTCTTTTAAATGAATTAAAACTTCGAAATGTATGAACCAAAAATAACCGAAACTTGACTAGCATTCGACGGAATGTTAATTTGTTGCTTTCTGGTGAAAATCGTTTTCTATATAAAAACCGAAAGTTGCTCTTGCATTTAACCTATCTAACAGTTAATTTGTGACCTTCCTGTCCTTTAATAGAAGAAAAACAGGACGAACTTTAGAACCATGGATCAAAGTAATGCTTCTCGATCTATGCGATCACGAGCCTGCCGAAGCATTCTTTGGTTTATCGATTCCTTCCTGGCCATAGTAATATTCGCACCAATTGTGGTCGGATATTGGCGGGGATGTTGGCAGCTCATGGATACATATCTTCTACCGGGAAATAATCAGCATTCCATGTGGGCATCGCTGGGCATCGGTCTAGGGAGCGGAATGTTGTTCGGCCTCCTGCAAGATGTCCTGACGAATCGACTGCACGGCCCCTGCATTTTCTTGCTTTTTTCGCGCTTATACACGATCATCTACTGTGTCGGTTGCGTTAATCACTGGAGAGGGATTTGGATGGTTTGGGACACGTACACAGGCATCAGCTGGGAATCAGGAGCGGCTTCTTCTGGAATCGGGCTTTTGCTATTGGGACTCACGAGGGGATTGAAGAATATCTTAGCGCCCCCTTTCGTAGTCGTCCCGGACCACAAAGAACACTACTTCCTTGTATCAACGCTCTTCAAAACAAAGGTGAGAATCGGGCTGTAACATAGCAAATAAAAGTTCCCAGACTTCATAATCGTTCAGAAGGAGTGAGGGACAAAATTGACTCGAAAAGGACAAAGCTGAAATACGGTCCATCAAAAGTAAATAAGTACAACTTGTTTTTGCAACTATGTAAAACAAATAAGGAAAGGAGAACCGTCAAAATAGGATAAATGAAAATACAAAAAAAACAACAACTAAGAATAATAAAGTATTTTGACCACAAAACAGCATTCACCCAAAATACAGCTGTTAGTAAATCACTTTTTTTTCTTATTTGTCAATAATTATGACCAAAGAGTACCCCCCTTCCCCCTTTTTCTTAATAAAATGGCGAACTAAACAAGAGAAATGGTCTTAATGATATCACAATAACTATACCACCCAGACAGAGAAGTTATTACTTATTAAATGAAGGCTCGAAATTATATATTTCTTTTTCCCGCGAGTAAGCCACATTTACTTTCTTATGTGCATAAGTCGTATTCGATATTACAGGGACGGGGCAATAACAGTTGGTTGCCCCGACAAAGCGCCCCAAGTAGTCTCCTCTTTGGGTTATTCAGACTATGTATTTTCGTTACATTTTCTCCTCCTTCAAATTTACTATTTTCTTTCGGTTTGATTTTCAAAAGAATGATAAAAATTCTCGTGTACTATCGCTCAACGCCCCCCCCCCTCCCTTTCTGCCCAATTAAGCAGGGAGCTTCCTCTCCACGACCCCTTAATGGCGAGCGACGGGATGTTATGTGTCGTTTCATCTCGTCCCGTCAGAGTCAATCGCTCTCGAAGAAGGTCCTGAATTCGCTTATCCCCCCCCTCAAAAAAAAAATCCTCTTAAGCACTCAAACATCCAATCCATATTTTAAACGGTCTTCTTACCTCTCACACTCATCAGCCCAATCGCACTCCATTCTCATCTTCGCTTCATACCACCTCGGAAGATCCTTGGTCACAACAATTTTCATACCTTTTCTCACCCTGTATCTCCTACTCAGTATCTAATACCTTTCTCACAGCGGCCATTTGTACTTCTCCTCTCGCACTTTTCTTCTCCGGCCTCGTTTTAAGTCTCACTCTCATATTAATGCGTTTGCAGTCACATATGTACTTCCATGAAATCTTATTGCACATTTCATATCTTTTTATTCATTTACACTTTGTTCCTACTAGGACTTTTCTACAAAGTATTAACTTGTAATCGTTGCCTGCTTCACATAAGCCACTATCATTCAGCTTCTCTTCATTTGCTCTAAGCCCTACCCTCACACAAAATACAAAACGCTTCAATCACAATTTCCAAATCTCTCTCACTCACCCACTAACATCGAATCATCACCCTACACCAATTTGAACAACGCTCATCCCTCACCATAATGTATCATCAATCTCTCACCCCTATTTCTCACTCTCAATTATACTTTACCTTCGCCCCCTCTTTCTCCCCCCCCCCTCACACACGTATATTAAACCACGTTTCAATAAAAAATTCCAAATCACCCTCGTTCATACTTTGCTCCTAAATGCTCTCATTACTGACTCATTTCACCGCTCTTTTCTCCTCTTTGGTATGCTCATCCGTAGTAGGAAACATGTACAAATGCTCCTCCCGCTTCATCTCCAATGCAAATTCTTCCTTCAGTTATTTCTAGTTCTAGGACACCCACCAACAAACACTACACATCATTATTTCCTTAAACATGTTCTGCATTTTCTCGAACCGCATGTTCACTTTTTGTCTTCCCTGGTCTCAAACAGCTTCATATAATCTCCTCTCTGTTTATAATTAATAAAAAGCCTTTGCGTTCAAATAGCCTCACATACTCTTTCCTCTCTTGCTAATTAGAAGACCTCTTTTGCTCTCAAACAACTTCACATAATCCCCCCTCTTGCTAATTAATAGGCCTCCCTTGCTCTCAAACAGCCTTAAATAATCTCCCCTCTCTTGCTAATTAATAGGCTTCCCTTGCTCTCAAACAGCCTTAAATAATCTCCCCTCTCTTGCTAATTAATAGGCCTCCCTTGCTCTCAAACAACCTTAAATAATCTCCCCTCTCTTGCTAATTAATAGGCCTCCCTTGCTCTCAAACAGCCTTAAATAATCTCCCCTCTCTTGCTAATTAATAGGCCTCCCTTGCTCTCAAACAGCCTCACATAATTTCCCCTCTCTTGCTAATTAATAGACATTTTTTTTTTTACATGACTCTTTCCGAATATCATAATACAAGTATGGCTCAAAAAAGAAATTTAAGCAGCAATGGGTCTAAAAAATTGGGAGAGGGGCCTTCAGCCCCTCCCCCTCCTCTGGATTCGCGCCTGAATAAATGGTAGAATTCGAAATTGACATGTTTAATAAGATGGTTTAGCGCTCGTAACTTTGAATGGGAAATCAGGTTCTATCTCACTTATAGTAGTGTGCATAAAACCTGCAGGCATCAATATGCATCGGTAAATTACTTTGTATGAGAGTTTTAACTAATTAGTAAATAAAAAGTCTGATTAGTTGGTAAATATGCTTTGTATGAGAGTTCTAACTACTTAATAAATAAAAAGTTTGACTAGTTGGACTTACCCCCCCCCCCCCCCCTTAATTCCAGAGGGGTGAAATAAGAAGATCGACATAACTTCTTTATTTGCAGTAATTACTTTTCACATTTTTATCTTCATGAAATGGATTTCTAATCCTGTTGTTAGGCATTAGGACGAGGAAAATAACCCCTAACAATTCTTGAAAACTGGAAAATGCTGAATGAAAGTTTCCTTCAAAGAAGGAAAATTACAGTGATTTTAGAGTATCATCAATAGCCAATCATATCTTTTAATAAACAGGATATAGCCAATACTGCCATGACTTAATAATAATATTTTAAATAAATGATATGAAAAATAGTAAAATTACATTTAACAGCAACAATTTTAAAAAGCGTCCAAAAGTTCGTACCAAGGCAAGCACGTGGCTAGGAAAACCGAGCGTTTACACGTGGCATTCAAGGTCATATATTTAGTAGGAGTGAGTAGCATTCCAAAATGCTAGAATTCGTCAAGGTAGGAGGTCATTTCCCTCTACCCCCTACCTCTTTTGTCTCCTATTTCATCGTAACATAACATAATAAAGGAAGGCTACTGTTCTCATCACCAAATGCAGTCCCACCTATTCGGTTGAGGAATAAGTTCTTGCGTTTTTTTTAATGGTGTGTTAATTTAAGTTTTGTTGACGTGATTTGTGCACATATTAAGAAACAATAATAAATAATGAGAGCAAAATTTGCAAAGGTTAGGCTACGTCTCTTAACAGCGTAGACTATCAGGCTTTTGCTTAGGCTACGTCTTGAAGTTGAGTAATAAGTCATTGCGGTTTATTTAAAAGTTGTGTTAATTTAATTTTTGCTCTGTACCCTCAAAATGGAATGTCAAGTTGAAAGAAAGGCGCATTTTCAACACTCGTTATTCATTTTGAATCGAGACGGGAACAATGTAAACGCAGCCAAAGATCGTTGCGATATTTGTGCTGTGTACGGAGAAAATGCTTTATCAGAAAGGACAGCTCAATGGTGGTTTTCACGTTTCAAAAACGGTCATTTCAATCTTAATGACGAAGAACGTTCTGGTCGCCCCATTAAGCTGGATGGAGATCGATTGAACGACCTTCTTCATGAAAATCCTCGTCAATCGACTAGAGAATTGGCTGTACAATTAGCGTGTGATCATAAAACTGTAGTGAATCACCTTCATTCGATGGGGGAAGTTAAAAAACTCGGTGCATGGGTTCCGCACGCTTTGAGCGAAAGCAACAAACTTCAACGCTCCACGATTGCCGCGGGGTTGCTTGCTCGTCACAAGGCTACTCGTGGATATAAGGCCAGATTTCTTCACCGCATCATCACTGGCGACGAAGAGTGGTGTGTTGTTGTCAACATGAACCATCGAAAACAATGATTTAGCCCCAATAAAAAAACACTTTTGCGATTAAAGCAAGGACTTATCCATGAAAGACGATGCTGGGTGTGTGGTGGGATTGCGAAGGTATCATTCTCTTTGAGCTCCTTGGGAACAACGGGATTGTCAATGCAGAACTCTACGTTCAACAAATGTATCGACCCGCCGAAGCTATTCGTGAAAAGCGACCTCATCGACGTTATGGAGTCCTTCTGCAACACGAAAGTGTTCGTCCTTACATTGCCAATATGACAAAAGACGCCATCCAAACGCTTAATTTGGAAATCCTGCCGCATCCTCCATATTCGCAAGACTTGGCTCCATCGGATTTCGATCTGTTCCGATCGCTCTCCAACAATTTGCGCGGCGTTTCGTTCACTACTGATATGGAATTAAGAACCTGGTTAGACGAATTCTTCGAGTCAAAATCAAGAGAGTTTTATTGCAGGCGTCGAAAAACTAGTTGAACGTTGGGAAGAAGTCGTAAATAACAGCGGAGAATACATTATTGATTAAATTGCATATTGTTATCAATTAAAAATGAAGTTTTTCTAAAATTGCTAATGGTAATGAATAAATATGATAAAACCGCAAGAACTTATTCCTCAACCGAATAGCATTCTCATCCATAAATCTATATAATCTATTCTTAAAACTCTCCAGGGAATGAGCTTCTACCACATGACTATTGAGCTTATTCCATTCATCTACCACAAGATTTGCAATACACCCTGAATGACGCTAATAGCTTGGTAGGGAAAGTTAGGATTTCTCTGTTCTCTGTAAATCAATTTTAATGAACCTATTCCCACCTAGTCTACACAATATAGCAACACTGTGCTACGCCCTGCAATTTTTATTTCAGATTCGCCGTTGTTTGGGTGAACCACGCAAATAGCTTTTGAATGAAAATAGCCCTTCTAGACATATTTTTGGTGAAAACGAAGGAGAATTATACACAATAAACATATCATGCGTATGAATTTAACAGAAAATCATAATTATAATACGCGATTGGTTGATATAATGAATTATTTGCCTACATGAGCGCCGTTTCGACGGATGACTTCAAAAACCCTATCATGCATGGAATCGGTCAATTTCTTAATAGTAGCAGGTTGGATTGTCTCTGCGGCAGCTTTGATGGTCGCTCATAAGAATTCTTTGGACGAAAATTGACGTCCATCGGCATACACATTTTGTTATTGATGGACCACAAATTTTCGATGGGTTGAGATCTGGAGACGCTGGCGGCCACACCATCAAATTGTCATCTTGGGTGCCGTCAGCACTTTCCTTGATGACGAAAGACTTTTTTTTTCTTCATCGTTGAGGCCTCTGCGACGTCCCATTTTTCTTAGAGAGAATATATGCTATTAGCGTGGTTCATCCCCAAAACGACGAATCTAAAAGAAAAATTGAAGGACGGAACACAGCATACTGAATACATAACATTAGTGTTGCCGTATTCGTGTCGATCAGTTGGGAAAAGTTTTGTCAAAATTAATTCACAGAGAACCTAGAAATCCTAACTTTCCCTACCCAGCTATTAGTGTGGTTCAGAGTATACACTAAAAAAAAAAGAAATAAGAAAACAAGACGCCAATCTGTTCGAGTAAACCTCACTTGATAATATTGGGGAGTGCTATACAGTCAGTGTGATGCACATCCACTCTCCAGAAGGGCTCCACAAAGACTTGCCCATAAAACAGCAGAAATGTCGAAATCATAAATTTTATCTCAGTATTATTGAGCTAACAACCAGCTACCATTCCCAGCTGCATGGGAGTCCTGGTGGCTCTTCCTAGTGGCAGGCACACGAAATATGATAGTGTCAAACCTGCTGTCAGAACTCTAAATACGTTCTTGCTGTTAATTCTGACCATACGAATTTGTATATGCGGTACAATTATGGTCAGCGTATTATAGGATATATTTGGTTTGATTAAGTCTGTGCAAAGAAGGATGACTAAGCTGATGGGGAGAAGCTTATCTTATGGCGAAAGGCTTAGGAGACTAAATCTACATTCGTTAGAAAGGAGAAGAGTTCGAGGGGATTTGATTAAGGAATTCAAGTGGGTAAAATATTATAATAGTGGGGGCATAGGTAAAGCTTCTTATTTCTACTGAACCGAATAAAACACGTAGCAATGGGTTTAAGCTGGACAAGTTTAGGTTTAGGAAAGAGATTGGTAGAAACTGCTTTACAAATCGAGTGGTAGATAAATGGAATGGGATCACTAGTCATGTGATAGAAGCGTCTTCCCTGCGGACTTTTAAGAATAGATTGAATAGATTTATAAATGAGGATGTTAGGTGGCACGGAACTGGGTGATGAGAACAGGAGCTGTCTCGTATAGGCTATTTATTAGATTTTTTCAGACTCCTTATTTTCTTAGGTTCCTATGTATAGCACTACCTAACACCTGGTAAATTTTAGTCCGTAATTACCCAGGCTATTCATTAATTGTGTTTGTACCTTGGTTTAACTTTTTAATATCACGTTGCTTTCATAATTTATAGCTTTTATAATAAAACCCTGATACACTTCTTTTCACGCTGGATAGAAATAATCAATGCCCTCGATGACCATCTTCTTCATCCAGTGACCAACCCAACTTGAATAGGATCACTTGAATGATTTAATAAGAGGATGTCCAATATCCAGAACTATGCTAGGTTAGGTTCTATTGTAGATTCTACAGTCATGGGCAAAAATTTTCAGACTAATGAATATATTTTTTGTTTTCATTCGTTTTTGAAATTTAAGTTTTAAGAAGAATTATTCTGTTTTTTTAAATTATCGCAGGTTTATTTAAAAGTCAGCGTTTCAAAAATAATAAAAAAACATAGTGCATTCATTCGCTCAATCCAAAATCGCGCTTTGACCATGTTCATGTAGGAGATGAGTTTCAGTCTCTGGATCTTTGTTATTCGATCAAAAGGGTAAAATGCTGACAAATATGGGTTAAATGAATGAGGTTGTGTAATTATAATCTCTTTGGTAATATTTTTTTGGTAAAAATAAATGTTGGAATTATTTTCAATTCCAGAAATGGTTCTTTCAAAGAAAAATCGTCCAACTATTGTTGCTCTGCCTCAGTGGTTTGAAATTCCTAGGGTCATTAATGACTTTAAAAAGACTGGTTACACTCATGTGAAGAAATCTTCTGGACGCGCCTATTTGCTTCAAATGAACGCGAAGATCGCCTCCTGGTAAGGTCCCAGCTCAAGGATCGGGTTGTTTCTAGTGCCAAGCTTGCTCAGGATTGGAAAGAAGCACGTGTGAACGCTTCAGCAGGTGCAGTGAGGCAGAGACTTTTCAACAAAGACCTCGAGTCGAGAAGGGCCGCGAAGAAGCCTCATCCCACTTAAAGGAACCTTATAGAAACTCATCCTTTGCACCAAATATAAAGAATAAACTGTTGAAGACTGAGGCCAAGTGATATTCTCTGATGATGCTCTCTCCCGTTTGAGGGGAGCCTCTGGGTCACTCGTTAAAAGGAGAACACTTTCACGAATCCTGTATCGTGCTAAAGGTGAAGGATGCGGACACTTTCCATGTCTGTTGTTGCTTCTCATCTAAGGGAACTGGAGCACTAAAGATTTAACCCAAGAAAACTGATGTGAATTCAAAATGATACCAAAATATGTTTATTTCTAAAGATTAATGTCTCCTGTAGCAAAGGCTCAATTTATTTTTATTTTAAAAATTGTTTTTTTCCTGTAGCAAAAGTTCAATTCGCTTTTCTTCAAAATGTTTGTGCCTCCTGTAGCAAACGCTCAATTTGCTTTTTTTCTAAAGATTGGTAATTGTGTAGCAAACGTTCAATTTGTCATCATTATCATCATCATTATTACTAACTCTATAATTTAAAAAAAGGGATTTTTTTGAGTATTTGAATAATAATTTCATCTTAGTTTGGTTATGACTTATGTTTTTTTATCAAAGTTATTTCTAATAATTCTTTTATAATATCAAAAAACAAAATGGTGAAGTTCAGAAATAAATAGAAGTTTCGAAATTTTGTGATTTTTTTTAAAACCCAAAGAATTACAAATTGTGAAGTTCAGAAAATTTATTTTTATATATCTTCTTCTATAACTATATTTTAGCAACGTGATATTTTGAAAGGGGGGAAATTTAGTTTAGAGTTCCTTTTAAAATTATTATAATTGGCGAAGTTCAGAAAATTTATAAAAATTTAACCATGGCTCCTTTTTTTAGATTTTAAATCTTAATGTTAGTAACGAAGCGATTGCCTGGTTTTCTTATAAATATTGATATGTCGTTTGGCAAACATTCAATTTAATTTTCTTCTAAAGATTAATGACTCCTGTAGAAAAGGATAAATTTTCTTTTCTTCTAAAGATTGCTGCTTCATGTAGCAAACGTTCAATTTGCTTTTCTTTTGAAGTTTGGTGGCTGCTGTAGCAAAGATTCAATTTACTTTTCTTCTAAAGATTGGGTCTCCTGTAGCAATCTTTCAATTCGCTTTTCTTTTAAAAAGTGGTGCCTCCTGTAGCAGACGTTCAATTTGCTTTGCTTCTAAAGATTGGGTCTCCTGTAGCAAACGTTTAATTTCCTTTTCTTCTAAAGATCGGTGCCTCCTGTAGCAAACGTTCAATTTGCTGTTATTCTAAATATTGGTGCCTCAAAATTCAATTGCCAACATTGAATTTAAGTTTAAACGTTGCAGAGAAAATAAAGAACCAGATGAAAGTAGAATTCCCAAAGATGCCTACTACAAATTAATGATTTTGGGGCGATATGGAACATTTGATAACAAAATATGTTGACAGATGTTACTTTTTTACTTATTTGGAAACACCTCATGTAGCCGGAAATTAGGCGATGGGTTGAATGATTAGGAAGGTAGTTTGTAATCTTCTTCTTTAAGATCAAAGCTAAAAAACAAGGTCTGTTGACCAAAAAGTCGCGTGCCCTCACTTATTCTGATTTATGTCCTTATGACTTTCAATAATTCCCGGAGTAACCTTGGGAGAACCATGGCAATTCTATCATTCGAAAGAGAATGTAAACACCTTAAGGGTTTCAAATTTCGTTAGAATCGGCAGAATAGTTATAATGTTATTGCAACCCCCCCCCCCATCCCCTCCATAATTTCCTGGCTATCATTGAGAGGACTTTGGCAATTACATTATTCTAAATAGAATATAAAACAACATAAAAGTTTCAGATTTCGTTAGAAACGGCCGAATAGTTATGAGTTATTGCCCCCCCCCCCTCAAATGATTCCCTGGCGAACCTTGGGAGGACTTTGGCCATTATATCATTCGAAATATAATCTAAAACAAAATAAGGGTTTCAAATTTCGTTAGAATGGTCCGAATAGTCATGATGTTATTGACAAAAGAAAATAATTCCCTGGTTAACCTAGGGATGACTTTGGCAATTATATCATTCGAAAGAGAATATAAAACAACATAAGGGTTTCAAAATTCGTCAGAATCTGCCGAATAGTTATGATGTTATTGCCAAAACAATATAATTCCCGGGCTAACCTTGGGAGGACTTTGGCAATTGTATCATTTGAAATAGAATGTAAAACAGCATAAGGTTTCAAATTTCGTTAAAATCGGCCGAATTGTTACAATATTATTTAAACAAAAGCAAAACGGGAACCGACCGATCGACACAGTGAGATTTAGAGTCGCCCGCGACAAAAAGTCACAACTTTCTAATAGCTTATTAAGAAGCAGAACTAACATTAATTTTTATTTTCAATAAAAATGGAAGGCCTTAACTTTTTGTCACACCTCATTTATGGAATTGGAATGGTGAAAAAATAGTCACACCCGAAGTAAATAGTCTAGAATAGTATAGCATAGCACATTATAGCATAATATTTCATAGTATAACATAACATATTATTGCATAGTGATGCTTATCATATTATAGCATAGAATAACATGGCATAGTATATTACAGCATACCATACCATAACATAGTATAGCATAGCATAGCAAAACATAATATAGTATAATATACGAGTATGTAGTATAGTATCTTCTAACATAGTATAGCATAGGATATCATATCCTAGTATAGCCTAGTATTGTGTAGAATAGTATAAAATTTTATAGCATAGCTTAGTCTAGTCTCGAATAGTAGCGTGGCAAAACCTAGCTTACCGTAGGATAGCCTGCCATAGTATTACCTCACCCAGCATAATAAAGCCTAGCATAGTATAGACTAGCCTAGATTGCCTAACATAGTAAATCCTGCCTAGCCTAGCCTAGTATAGTATAGTATAGCATAGTATAACAGTATATTATATCATAACATAGCATGCCATAGTATAGCCTAGCCTAGCATCGGATAGCCTAGTCTAGCCTAGCTTAGTATAACCAAATCTAGCCTAAGATTCCCTATAGGCTAGTATGACTTAGCCTAGACTAATCTAGCCTAGCCTTGCAGAGAATGTATAGTATGGCCTTTCCTAGCCTAGAAACCATGGTAAGGCCTAGTCTAACATAGCCTAGTACAGCTTATCACATATAGGTTAGTGAAGCTTACCATAGCATAGCCTAGCCTAGAATAGTATAGTATAGCATATACTAACCTAGTATAGTTTAGAAAAGTTTAACATAGTATAGCCTATCCTATCCTCGTATAGGATAGGCTATCCTAGCCTTGCAAAGCCTAGCATAGTATAGCCTATCTACCATAGCCTACCTTACCCTAATTTAGCTTAGCATAGTATAGTATAAGTATAGTATAACCTAGGTTAGCATAGTATTAACTAGTCGAGCATAGTATAGCCTAGTTTAGCATAGTATATCCTATCCTATAACAGCATGGTATATCTAGGCATAGCACACCCAATAATAACCTAGCCTAGCATACCCTAGCCTATGCTAGCTTAGCATGTTACACTATAATCTAGCCTAGTCTAGTGTATTATAGTCTAGCAGAGCCTTGCGTAGCATAGCATACCCTTGTATAGCTCAGCCTAGTATCATAACATGGAATGGCAAATAATAGCATAATATAACCCTAGATTAGCCGAATATAGACTTGCATATATAGCCTAGCATAGTATATATAGCCTAACCTAGCTTAATTAAGCCTAGTGTAGTATAACTCAGTCTAGCTTAGTATAGTATACCTGAGCCTATCACAGTGTAGCCTAGTGTGCTTATCAAAGTATACCCTAGCCAGGTATAGTATAATTTAGCATAGCCTGCCTAGCAGAGTATAACCTAGCCTAGCTTAGCGCAGCCTACAATTGTATATTAAAACTTAGTCTAGTCTAGCTTAGCTTACCCTAGTCTAGTATAGCCTAGCTTAGCCTAGTTCACTGGAGTCTAGCCTAGTATATTCTATCTTATCCTATGCTAGTTAGCATATTCCAGCATAGACTAGCATAGCCTAGTATAGTATATCATAGCATTGCCTAGCCTAGACTATTATATCTTAGCCTAGGCTTGCATAACATGCATAAAATAGCCTAGCCTACCCTAGCAAAGCCTCGCTTATCCTAACCTGGTGTAGCGAAGCCTAGCCTAGTGTAGCATAGCTAAGTATATCATAGCCTAACCTAGCATACCATAGTGTTGCCTAGCCTAGTATAGCCTTTCATGCCCTGCATATCCTAGTCTAGCTTAGCCTAGCTTAGCATAGTATAACCTAGCCTGGCATTAAATATCCTAGACAAGTATAGCCCATACTATTATATCATACCTTAGTCAAGCATAGCTTATCATTGTCTCTCCTAACATACTATGTGCTATCCTAGCATAGCATATTATAGCCTAAATTAGCATAGTATATCTTACCCTTGTACATTATATCTTAGCATAGCTTAGCATAGTATAGTCTAGCAAAGTATAGCCTATTCTAGGCTCTCTAGCAGAGTATAGCATATTATAGCCTAGTCTAGTCAAGCAGAGTATCGGCCGAAAAGTTATGATCTTATTGCTAAAACAAAATAATTCCCGGGCTAACCTTGGGAGGACTTTGACAATTATATCATTCAAAGGAGAATTTACAACAACATAGTTGTTTTAAATTTCGTTAGAATTGGCCTAATAGTTATGATGTTATTGCCAAAACAAAATAATAACTGGGCTAACCTTGTGGGGACTTTGGCAATTATGTCATTAGAAAGAGAATGTAAAACAACATAAGGCCTTCAAATTTCGTTAGAATCGGCCGAATAGTTACGATGTTATTACAAAAAAAAAGCAAAACGGGGACTGACCGACCGACATAGTGAGATGTAAAGTCGCTCGCGACTAAAAATAGTAGAAAAAAATAACTTTTTTTTAAATTGAGTTTTAGCCCTTTTTGGGTCAGATGCGAATCTCAGAATAGATGAGCTCCCTGTCCCTTTCGTTCCAAGGAATCGCCCCCTTGAGGTACTCTGGCTATGAATCTTCCACACAATCTCTTTACTAACCTCTTATCGCTTTATAAACCAAAAAAAGTAAATGGAGATTCCTATCTCCGTGTTCTTGATATCTCAAGCAATAAATAGACTATAAAGAATAGACAAACTATAAATAGACAAAATAAATTGAGAGAGGTGGAAAATACCGGTTTGATTAGTTAATGTGAAGGAAACGTATATATTATACAAGGTGTCAATGTTTGTGTGTATGTTTGTATCGATCTCATTGATTCATTCTGAGAAGATGCAGTCACTCCCACGAAAATCAAGCCCTCATTCATAAGCATCCTTAATAAATAATTAACTCTTCAACATAATTTGCCATCTGTGAATAGAAAGTGTGAAAAATGGATTGTGAGAACGGGTATAATTGAAGAAAGAGGAAAATATTATGGATGTTAGGTATCTGAATCGTAATAACTGGTCTTTATTTAATTTATTCTTGGCAGAAAGAGATGATAACAAATATCTGCCGTCTTGTAATCTGGATTGAGTCAGTTACGCTATTACAAGGAAGAATAGATTGGTGTGTATGTGTGTGTGTGAGTGTATTTAGTACATTTAGATAAGTGAGAGAGATATAAAATGAATCGCTTTAAATTGTTGCTTCCCAGCTCCAATGGGAAGCAATATCAAAGTGATTTCAAATGAGAAGCAATACGTTAACGTGCTGATTAAAGAGGCATCTACTAACAAGGAATGTTATTAGAAGTATCAAAATAACCCAAATTAGGTTAGGTTAGGTTAACTTACCTTTTAGCAGTGCCTACCTCGTTATATTGGTGACCATAAACGCCAATCAGATTTTTCCTTCTTCGACTTGATCTATCAGACAATCTTTATATTTCATTCTTTGTCTTTCCATAGCCCTTGTACCTTGTATTCTTCCTAGTAAACAATCCCTCTCCATCCCTCTTTCTCTGTGTGTGAGTTAATAATTTTAAGTGTCTTTTTCTTATCAATTTCGATAGCTCCACCTCAATATGTTTAAATGATCCAGAGAAACAAAACAAAGTTACTCAACATTAAGACCTTGAAGTCCATACCAAGTAGGTACCATCGCTAAAGAACCAATCAAACAATACTCAAAGACAACCAACAATATAATAATAACCAAGTAATGGCTTCGCCACCCCCCCCTTCCCTACGGAGGGAGCTTGCGCTTCGCTACTAAGATTAAAATATAGTTATAGAAGATATATAAAAATAAATCTTCGGAATTTCACCATTTGTAATTCTTTGGGTTTTAAAAAAAAATCACAAAATTTCGAAACTTATATTTATTTCTGAACTTCACCATTTTGTTTTTTGATATTATAAAAGAATTATTAGAAATAACTTTGATAAAAAACATGTCATAACCAAACTAAGATGAAATTGTTATTCAAATACTCAAAAAAATCCCCACCATTCCACAGATTAGGGACAACTACAGAGAAGGTACGATTCCCCACGCCGATTATGGTAGATAAAGAAAACAAATCCCCATCTTTATTAGTGAAAATAATCACACACCTGAATAGGTTATGATACAATTAAAGATCAATTATAGTGTACTATATAGCATTTGATGACCTCAGAGGATTATTTTCTATTATAGTCGAATCATAACCAGGATCCACACCAGTGTAATTTAAAAGCTCTGTCAATACAGCTTTCATTCGTGATTCCTTGGTACTTTTCAAAGGAAGAAAAACTTTCAGGAAATCATATCTAATAATATGTATTGTCCTACCTAACCTAAAGGTATTTTATGAAGGTTCAGATTGTATAATTAGGAGTCTAAACTTATTAGAGTCCCAATTCTATATATGATATCTTTCGTTGATCAATATTCACAAAGCAGCGAAGACTTTAAGGCACGTTTAGCAGCTCTTTAAACACCTTTGGAGGCTCTTAAAAGAGAAGAGTTCTGACATCCTCATAAATTAAAGATCAGTTACAATCCTTTCTGGTAGCCTCCTTAACTACGACTATTGCTTCGCCTAAGAGAACGTTAGTGAATAACGCTGTCACATTGAAGCTTAAGAGTTTCTTGTTCCTGAGCACTCCGTTTCATAGCCTTTCCAGGAGGGCAGAGCTCTTCTATAGATGAACACCACTAATGCTGCCCAGCATGTTTGAGATTAGCTTGAGTCACCGTTTCGCTAGTTTGTGGGGTTAGTGCGGATTCCAAAGGCAGAAATAGTTTACGGTATGACAATGGGTTATCATTTTGTCGACCGTCCTAGCTTATGTACGTCTTCATGGAAAAACTAAAGGCTGACAGAAACAAAAAAAGATCTGGGGCCACACATCTAGTAAATGACATTTCTGGATGCATAAATCACCATGATTTTTGCATAGGTTCAATAAAATCCACCATACCACAAAATATAAGACAAAGGAAGAAGAACGCGAAACCCCGCCCTTCTTGGACATCAATATTTGCAGGACAGAGAAAGTCAAATTAGACGATTGGAAAGGGGGTGTTTCTGGAACCCCTTCTTTATATTTTATGCTCTTACCTATCATCTCGCACTCACTTTTCTCTTATCAGGAGTGATATATCTAGGTTGGCAGTAGTGCATTTTGGTGTTCTGCAGGGCTGGGTTCTTGATATACCCCCCTTTCGTATTTATCTTATTCTTCCATGGCATTCTTATGCATCGCTGTCTATCATTTTAATTTTATGCCAATAACGCATAAGTCTATATCGCTGTTTCCCAAACCTTTTGGCTGAGACAATTAGAATCTTCTATCCACGCAAGAGATCACTGCTGAATGGATCTCAAACAAATTTCTAGAGCTTCATCATGATAAAACTGAGGTCATAGTGATGGTCACATTTTCTGATGACACTAGCAATAAAAAAATATTCCTCAGTTCTTAATTATGGTGACTGCAAAGTTCCTTCCCTTCCCCACGTTGATAAAGACCAGAGCGTCACCTTCGATACTCAACTATCACCCAAAGCTCTCGTCACTAATGTGTTCAAGGCTTCTCTCTTCTTCCTCCGTAAACTTAGCCCTATCCCATTGTTCTACCTATTTTACTAGTTCAAAACTTTGTAGTTCCTGTTCTTGTCCACCGGAGATGTTTCTCTTGGGTAATCCATCTGCTCCTTGAATTTCCCCGGCTACCGTCCCTCCATTGCCTCCCAGGTCCTGCTCTTTACCTACAAAATCTCAGAAGCCGCAGCACCCTCATAACTGTCTTCCTCTCTGAACCCATCCTGGCGCCTGAGATTCGTTCAGGCTGTGGCCATTTATTTATTATGCCTTGTAGTCGCCTGTGATGGATCAAAGAACCAAATAGGAGTTACAATATTTTAGATTTAATTAAATAATATTTACCTTATTATCTCCAAAATAATAAGTGGTATCACTTGTTTTGTGTCTCCACTATAAGAGCAAATTCGTACCCTTGTAGCAACTTATTTCCATATGGCTGAAGCCACGTTCCAAAACCCAGTCATTATTATTCTCAAGTTTTGCTGATATATCTTTTCCTCTATCCACGACCTTCTCATTCCTTTCTTCTCTATTCATTTTCCTTTCTTGTCTTTCCTTGTTCACACTGATGTTGTGTTGGAGCTTTGCATCGAATAATTGAACGATGCTATAGCGTCCGCAGCGAGACGGGGGGGGGGGCATTTTGAGAATATCTATGGTTTTCTGGGATTTAGAACCCAGAATAGGATCCTCTAGTGGCTCCTTGGGTTATGTAGTTTCATCACGTGATCGTTTGGAGTTTCAACATTTTTTTTTTTATATTTTTAATAAATAAAAATGAACTAATTCTTTATAAGATTATCATGCATGAAGTACCCATTGTGGTCACGTAGGTCCTATTAAGGACGCGGATATCCTTGACAGGCGAATAAGGGGAAAGGCGAAAAGCGGCAGAAGGAATTAAGTGTATCGCGGAAACAAAACACGAGATAAATTACTAAATTACTGAACATTAGGAGAGAAATTGCTATTATCTAACGCGAGGCATATTTACTCATCTGATAAACAAGGAAAGACAGGAAAGGGAAATGAATAGAAAAGAAAGGAATGATAAGGTCGTGGATCGAGGGAAAAATACATCAGCAAAACTTGAGAAAAATAACGACTGGTCTTTGGAACGTGGCTTCAGCCATATGGAAATAAGTTGCTACAAGGGTACGAATTTGCTCCTACAGTGGAGGCACAAAACAAGTGATAACACTTATTATTTTGAAGATAATAAGGTAAACATAATTGAATTGACTTATACATGAAAATTCAAATGACCCAATTAAAAGAAACCTTTTGAATGTTCATGTATAAGTCAATTTAATAACTTTAACATTTCCCCTGGCCTTTTTAAAATTGATGCTGCTAAGAAAAAAAATCATTCTTAAAGAAATTAGTTTTGACTCGGTGCTAATTTTTTTTTGCAATTTTCATTTTTATGTGCACCCCATATGTTAATTTAATTATTCCATTGATTTTGTATTAACATTATTTTATTTCTCTTTTTCTCTTCTTGCTTATTTGCTAATCTTAACCGCCTTTGTTAATCCCCTTTATAGACTCTTTATTTTAACACCCTGAACACCCTTTTCTTCTTCTTAATCTCAATCTTCATCTTCATCTTCATCTTCATCTTCATCTTCATCTTCACCTTCTTCTTCTTCTTAATTAAGGACCGAAATAGAAAATTTCAAATACATAAGAACAACGAGTCATTTATAAGTCGGCAAAATTACATAGATTCTTGAAGAGAAGTTAAACGGGCGGTTAGAGATGCGAAGCGGAAATATGAAATAAAACTGGCGAAGGATTCAAAGAAGGAACCGAAACGGTTTTACGGCTATGTAAACAGTAGGAAACCCTTAAAAGGTTCAATAGGGCCGATTAAAGACAAAGATGGTCGTTTGACGGAAATTCCGGCGGAAATGTCTAAAATTTTAAATGAACATTTCACAAGCGTCTTTACTATTGAAGATTCGTCCCAATTAGGATCGTTAGTTGAAGAAGTAGATAATAGTGATATTTGCATATCCGATATAACGGTTAATGAAGTGGAAATTCTTAAATATATTAACCTGATGAAAAAGTCGAAATCACCCGGGCCCGATGGCGTTTACCCCACTCATTTAAAGGAACTTAAGAATGAGCTTGCGAAGCCGTTGCGTGCAATTTTCAATCGCTCATTAGAAGATGGCGTAGTCCCCGTAGACTTCAAGCGTGCAAACGTTACACCAATATTTAAGAATGGGAATAGATACGAAGCAACGAATTTTCGTCCTATTAGTCTAACTTCGGTAGTTGGAAAGCTTTTAGAATCGGTAATTAGAGATAGAATAGTGTGCCACCTCGAGGTAAATAATCTGATTAAAGATTCCCAACATGGGTTTAGGCGGGCGAGATCGTGCTTGACAAATTTGCTCGAATTCTTCCATAAAATGATTTGCGTTTACGACGAAAGCAAAGCTGTAGATGTAATCTATCTAGACTTTAAAAAGGCGTTTGACACCGTTCCGCACGAGAGATTATTAATGAAAGTTAAAGCAGTCGGTGTGAAGGGTAAGATATTAAATTGGATTAGAAATTGGCTGAAGGATCGTTCGCAGCGAGTAGTTATAAATGGTGAATGTTCAGATTGGGTCAACGTCAGTAGTGGAGTGCCACAAGGCTCCGTTCTTGGCCCATTATTGTTTCTAATATATATAAACGATTTGGATAATGGCGTATTTAGTACGATTTCTAAATTTGCTGACGACACGAAGCTGGGCAACCGTGCCTATGTAAGATCGGATGTAGAAAAATTACAAAAGGACCTAAACTTGATTGTCAGATGGGCGGATAAGTGGCAAATGCAGTTTAATTTAAGTAAATGTAAGGTGATGCATTTGGGTTGCCATAATTTGAGGGTAGAGTATACCATGAAAGGCCAGGTCCTCGACGTAGTTAAATTGGAAAAAGACCTGGGAGTTTTAGTCCTGGATGACTTAAAAGTCACGAAACAATGCGCGGATGCATGTAAAAAAGCAAATCGTGTGCTGGGTTATATCGCGCATAATTTCACGTTCAAATCCAAAGAGATAATTTTACCATTGTATAAATCACTTGTGCGTCCACTGCTCGAATATGCGGTTCAATTTTGGGCTCCATACTTAAACAAAGATATCGCGCAATTAGAAAGAGTGCAGCGTAGGGCTACAAAATTAATTCCCGAGCTGAGAAACAGGCCCTATGAGGAAAGACTCAGGGCATTAGATTTGCCATCTCTCGAAGGCAGAAGATTACGTGGCCAGCTAATTGAAGTATTTAAAATATTGAAAGGATTTTCAAACGTTGATTATAGGAATTTGTTCGAATTGGATCATAGGGGAAATACTCGGCAACACGGATTAAAATTAGTGAACAAGCGATTTAACACTAGTATAGCCCAAAACTATTTTACGTTTAAAATTACTCAAATTTGGAATAGGCTACCCACCCACGTAGTGGATAGTAGGTCGGTAAATATGTTTAAAAACCGTCTCGACGCGCACTTAAATAGTATAAATATAACGTAGTCTGAGCACAGTAAATAATAACGTCTTTGCAAAAGGAGTTTGGAGCGGAGGAACAACGAGAGTAAAAATGATGACTAAAAATGATGCCAGCGATTTCTCTTGCCTGTGTAGTTTAGATATCCATTTTCTTTTCCGCCTATCCTATAACTAGATTTTCACCACTAGCAGTCGAGGGCTGCGGAAGTTGAGAAGAAAAACTTTCTATCACCCCCCCTTAGGTTGAAGTAGTTAATATGCCTGACATTGTACACATGTAGATAAGTGTGTACAGTAGATTATATATTTAAAAAAAAAATAAAATAAAAATATAGCATGTTAGAGATACACTCGTAGATAAGTGTGTATCGTAGTTTCGGATGTAGTGTAGCGGACTAGCCTCGAGCGGACCTTAGGGTCTTTGTTGGTCCTAGATTCTGTAGTTCTGTAGTTCTGTAGTTCTTCTTCTTCTTCTTCTTCTTCTTCTTCTTCTTCTTATAAAGGAATTATTATAAATAACTTTGATCAAAATTTTAAATATACTTAGGTGACAACCGAACTAAAAGAAAAAATCTTATTCAAACCTTCCTAATCTCCCTCTTTATATTATCGCTTTATCCGTTAATCGTTTTAGCTCTTTTAGCTATGTTCTTGACTCTTTCTGCCTCTCGATTTGACCTTGCTACCTGTTATAGCTAAATCTTAATGTGAATTTTACTCGTCCCTTTTCTAATTCCTCATTCGTGATTCGTTGTCTTAGAGGCGGTCCTTTATCTTTTACTAGTTTATATATACCCATATTTTATTATTTTCTCTTGTAGTTATCCTTGAGAATGAACTGAATAAAGTTCCTAAGTACTTGGAAGCACCTTTTCATTTTTCCTGTAGGACATTGCATATATATATATATATATATATATATATATATATATATATATATATATATATATATATATATATATATTAGTTTAGATTCGTAGCACTCTTTCTTGAATGCAAATTTTGTTGAAAACCATGGTGTATTTTGCCTTAGTTAATTTCCTTTGGCAACTTTCTATTCTTCTAACTGTCTTTTTTATTTCATCTTGTAGATGGTAGATCACTTGTCCTATATTTATCTCTCTTTTCAATGAATGGGTTTGGTAAAAAACAAACTAAATTGCCGAGCTTTCGATCTTATTCGATCATCTTCGGAGCGTCTTGATGTATTCTTTCCTCCTTTACCAATGAAATGTGGAGTCAGAATCGGACTGAATGAAAGAAATGAAATGAAAGGAAAAGAGAGGTGGAAGACAAAGAAAGGGCTCTTCCAACCCTCTCTCCGCCCTCCTTCGTGCTCATGGAGCGGCCAAGCAGGGAGGGGGGGAGGCCCGGTACTCCTTTATAGACCCCCATAGTTACACTCTCTAGAGCCAGAGTAGGCTCCAAGCACTGATCAGGGGCTGTCAGGAGTGAGAGGGAAAGGAACAAGAAGGTTTTAGGATAAGACACCTAAGAAAATAGTAGGAGACAAAAGTGGACTTAGTTAGTTATGGGACCTACAGCTTAACGTGGAATCCGAACCACGATGTGTCGCTTGTCTCTAACTATAACCTTACAGTTTATCGTGACCCCTGTCCCACGTATCACTGTGAGTCTTGTGTGCGAATGTGATAGTAAAAAAAACAAAAAAACGAATAGATGCTGAAGGCTGAAGGAAGTAAGAGGTTTGCAAAGAGATGCTAATTGCCTGGAGATCAGGCTTATCTCTGTCCATTTTAGATAACTAGTATAGCTAGCGTGGTAAAGTTAGAAAGTAGTATTGGTATTTATGAGGCGTTCAAACCATTATTAGTAAATATTCTTACTAAAAACTGGTGTAGGTTTCTATCTTTCTATCTATTCTTTCGTATTCCTATCCTAGTTGTAATTGATTATATGCTATTGTCTGGTGTTGCTTCGGTTAATTACTGACTCTTAGTCGTCGTCGAGTATTATTCTCTTTCTCTAGGTGTAGATTTCTTCTTCGTCTTCTTCTCCTCCCTCATCTATCCTTGGGAAACTTGGGAATAATCTGTGAGATCTCCATCCTTCTCTTTGGGCAATTTGGTTGGTTAATTCAATTCCTACTTCATTATGTGTCTTTTATAAGACTTTCCTTCCTCTTTTTGCAATTATTCTGTTAAGTGGCTTTATCCTTGCCTCCCTGTGCAGGTCTCATAGTCTTCTTCTTTCAACTCTTCTGGTGTTTTTTATTAAGTAGATAACTTTGTTTTAGTCTTTTTGGAGTCTTAATAGGTTACTTCTCTAAATCGTATACATCGCGATGGTTGGATAAATAACCACGGACTGTACTATGGCTTGATCAATTTTTTCTCTTGTTTTTTATGCTTGGGTTAACTAAATTGTACAGTAATGCCAGGCCGCTCTTCCCTCGATTTACCCTCTCAGTTACGTGCTTTTTATAACCTGATTTCGTAATGGTTAGTCCAAGCACCTTACATTTTTTGTCGTATCTGTAGCGCTGTCCTTCTACATATACATCTGAGATGCTCCTCCTGTACACGAGTACCATTTTAAATTTATCCCTATTAGTTTTAATTTTCCATTTTTCTTCGTATCTATTAATGTTTCTTATATCTTCTGCAGTCATTATAGCTTGCATTGGGCCGTTCCTGAAGGGGCAAACTATGATTTGAGTGACGTCGTCGGCAAATTGGATGTTCAAGCAGCATTCATTTCTTGATGGTGGTATATCTGCTGTGTAGATTGAATAGAGAGACAGACTCAGACATCTGCCTTGGGGCAAACCCGTAGTGACCTCGAATATTTCTCACTGATGTCGTCATATTTCCACATAAGCACGTCTCTCCATTACATAATAACATAAAATCCTTTCGATTTTGTTGTTCATTTCCAATCTGAGTATCTTGAGTCTCATACCCCTCTGCCATACTTTGTCGAATGCCTTGGACACGTCCCGGCATACGATGTTTACGCTCATTTTTTCTCTCTTTGCTTTCGCTATCTTTTCAAGAATGACTACAAGGGCCATCTCCGTGCTTCTGTTTTTCATGAAACCAAATAGGCAACTGTTTCTTCGGCCATTATCATCGAGGAATTTGGACAGTCTGTTATTTATTATTTTTTCCAATACCTTACCGATGGAATTTAGCAGCCAGACGGGGCGGTAGTTACCCACTTAATCTGGGGGTTTTCCCGCCTTGGGTATGAATATCACCTTCGCCACTTTCAGTTCATCAGAAAAGTATCTCGTGTTCAAGCACGCATTAAAGACGTTTCTCACTCCCTCCAGTATGTTCGGGGGTTCTTCGATGTAATTTAATCTGGTAAGTCCCGATCTACCTGGGGCTTTCTGTCGGAAGTGCTTTATGGTTTCTTTTAATTCCTCAGATGTAATGATTGCGTCTATTCAGTCGTTGTTGTTTCTCCTTTCCTCGACAAAGTGGACGGAGTATGTCCTTTCGATCCGCCTATTGAATTTGTCCACGATCTGATGTTCGAATTCAATGTCGTAGTCCTCATTCTCTTCTTCGCTAATTTTGAATACATTTCTCCAGTGCTCTCTAAATAATGCCTATTTCTTCCTCATCTTCTCAAATTTTATTCCCTGCATCCTTAATTTTCATTTTATCCCTTATTGTCCGTGTCTTTAATCTGTTGATATGTTTCCAAAGTTCCCTTAGTGATGTTTCCACATCTATTTTCTCGATGTGCTGATCCCATTTCTCTTTCTGTTTTTCACAAATTAGTGCTATTAGTTCTCTTTTCTGTCTCCTGAGTGCGTTGTATGCTTCCCTTGATGTTCCGAATCTTTTTATATTTTCTGCGGACCGGCTGATCTCCTCGCTCAAAGCCACCATTTCTGGTGTCCACCTAAATTGTTTAATGGTTTGGAACGAGTTAATGGGGACGGCCCCCTTCTCTGCCCTTTTAATTTCTTCTCTGAGCCTATCCAACTCCCGTCGATTTCCTCTAGAGTGGCTTCCCCGAGCGGGCTGGGCACATACGTCTGAAGTAATTTTTTTTACTTATCCCAATGCGCTCTATGGTATGCTTTCCATTTCTTCGAAGGGATTTGTATAGGATTCTTGTTTATGTGCATTAGAGTTGCAGTGTGGTCACTGCAAGGAATACCCACTGGTTCCATAAAATAGTTAGAGGGAAGATTGAAGTTAGCCAGGTAGATGTCCGGTTTTGTTGCGTGTTCTCTTTGTAAGTATGTAGGGAAATTGGGTCCCAGTCTTTGCAGTATACGTCTATTGATAAGCGTGTTAAGTTGTCTCCTGACTCTGTTTGTATTTCTGTACCCAGAATCCCCACAATGGTTGTTTAAATCGCCCATCAAAATAACCGGTATCCTATAGTTGAAGAGTTTAGTAAAGTTTTGTACCGGTAATTGGGGGGGCCTGGGTGGCTGGTATCCAGTTGCGACAATGATGTTGCTTAATTCCAGTTTAATTTCTATAGCTAAATATGCATCCTCCAATCCTTGTATTGTTTTGTACTGCAATCCTTGCATGACAGCTATTGCCGCTCCGTCGTGTGTTTCTCCTGAAGGATTTGTGTTAATAACATTGTAGTTCCATATCTTTAGTTTCTCGTTTTCGATGTTTCTTTCATGCTCTGATATTAGTATAACATCTAGGTCAATCTTTCTGAATAAGTTTCCGTACATAATTTCCTTGTCTTTCCATCCGCCTCTGTTTATTTGTAGTTTTTTAATTTTTTAATATCCATAATCCAATTGTCCATTTCCGTTCGATTATTTGTTTTCCGTTTAGTTTGTCCTATCTGTTAAGTTATCGGTGTTTCTTCTTCTTTTTCTGGTTCTCATTTCGTTTCTTCTGGACCACTTTTACTTGGAGATTTAGATCTGTTAGTTATTTGGGCTTTCCTCAGGGGACACCCGTGTGCACTCTTGCTCTGTGTCGTCGGAGGAATCTTCAGTCTCTGAGTCTTCGCTGATTGTGTCCACTTCTGATTCTTCTTCTTATTGGTTTCCTTTCGCCTCTTCGATTAACTCATGTTTTGTCTTTTTCTGTGACATCGATTCTGAAAATGGCCGATGAGTCGACTTCTTTGGGAAATTTCATCGGTTCGGGTCAGTTTTCCTGTAACATGCTGTTGACTGTTGCTGAAAAGCTTCCAGGGTTAGCTGTGTTCATCATGTGGGCATGTAATATACAAGTAAGTATTTTTTACGGATAGGATAGGATTCTCATGTTGAAAGCGAGAAGTCCCTGTTCTATGATCCTTGAAGCCATTTCGGTAGATTTACAAATGACCTTGAAAACGTGAGTGTGATCTTTAAATTTGACCATCTCTGCTATTTTGAGCCATTTATGTCTCTCCTGAAGTTCTTCTCTTATTTCTTGGCCTGAGTGCTCTCCTACCCAGGACTCGATTTTTCGGCAGATGACACTTCTGTTAGCCCTTATTTGTGGTGGTACTCTAGCTTCCAAGTCCAACTTCCTTAGCGCAATGTCCTAGCAGATGAAAGTATCTGCTCTACGTCTTTATTTTCTGGGCAAATAACTGTGAATCCAGACGCTGTCTCAATGCATTTGATTTTTAATATCTCCAGATATATAAATATGCATTGCACTACTCCTTGTGGTGATCTTTTCCTTCCGTTGGGTATGAGTTTAAGGGGAAGCCTTTTGAAGTCTGGTTGGTCCATCTTCCCGGGAGACGTATCCTCTCCGAGGAGAAGGGTTCTTCTCTCGATCTTTAGCTGTGGGGTCTTATCCAGTCTCCACTAGTGGGAGGAGTCCCTCTATTTGTCTTAGTTCTATCTCGCCTACCTTCTAATTGTCGCACTGCCCTCAGTCAACCCTACTTATCTGGGCCTAGCCCTAACAGCGGGCCACAGTTGGGTTCTATCTCGTGACCGAAAATCGGCCGCCCTTTTCTGGCCCCCTAAGAGGGTCTCCTGCAGGGGTTCACTATACCTTACTACCAACTGCAACTCAGACCTTGCCGGTGACCAAGTTATGTAGTGCAAGTGAGAAGTAAGTTTGAGGTAAAAAGTATGAAAAAAGAGCCAAGAATTTAGAATAAGGAAGAGCAAACCCCTTGGGGGGGGGGGCTAATTCGTTCAAGAGGAACAGGAGGAAACTCCATCAGCCCCAGGAGCGCATATATTTCTTCTTAGAAGTTTTCTTGAGAAGGTGTTTTATTTAGGTCCTCCCTAAAACTTTTCCTCCTTTACCTGTGATAGCCTTTACTAGTTCGCAGCCAGAAAGCAAGCGTACAGACTGAGTAAATCTGAAAAAGATGATGATATATTTAATTTTCGAAGAGAGATGGTATAGTGGAAGATATAGTGGGTGAAAAAAAATAAAGATGGGGGGGGTGCCCTAGTAGGGAGGGCATCACTTTATTTTTTATAGTTTCATTTTTCCTTTATTTGTGTTGCTATTTTGTGTGTTTTTTATCTTCATGTGTTTGTAGTGTTCTTCTTATTGTCTTTTTTTTCTTAAAGGAAACGGTTTTTAGGGGATATTTACTCCGCCTGGTTGATCGTAACGTTAAAGGAAACGAGCTAATCCAGTGAGTGGAATTTTAAAATAACTTTAATGTCCAATTCCAACTTAACACTTAACTATTGATGGCCGGCTTTTCTTCGTTTATTAAAATGACTTCTAAGATGTTTAGCCTAGCTTTATTTCCCTTTTTTCTTTTAATTACGGTGTTGTCAACTAGAATATCTCTCGTTAGGTTGATGTTATGCACGCTCTCCATATTATTTTTAGGTCCTCCGCTTTGCAGATACATAGCTAAACGTCTCGGAAGTGTGGTAGTTGTCATGCCAATGTATTTAGAGTTATTATAAAGCTTGCAGTCTTTATTGGGGCAGATGAACTCTTAAACTATGTTGGTTGACTATTTCACAAAAGTATATAGAAAAAGTACGGACATGGGAAGATGCCTTAATGCGGAGAGTGAATGCCCTGAAAGGTATAAAATAAGTGTAATCGGCTCATACATCCGCCGAACATATAAATGCTGCTCTACGTGAGAACTTTTCCACCAAGCGATTTCACGCGTAAAACAAACACTCGTGAACAACGGTTTCTCGAACAGCATGATTGACAAACAACTCCAATCATTTTTAAATAATCGCTTCAAAGATACAGATACAACGAAAGTTAATCAGGGCGCAGTAAACAGGATCACACTGTACTACAGAAATCAAATGTTCACGTCCTATAAACTTGTTGAAAAAAAACATCAAGGCGATTATTAACCGTAACATCAAGGTTAAGAATCAAATGGATAAAATTCAACTTATTTGTTACTATATAACAACAAAAGCCAACAATCTCCTTATGAGAAAACACAGCTGTCAAAACTCCTCGAATCTCAAGTCAACCAAGATAGTTTACGAGTTCATCTGCCCCAATAAAGACTGCAAGCTCTATAATAACTAAATATATTAGCATGACAACTACCACACTTTCGAGACGTTTAACTATGCATCTGCAAAGCGGAGAACCTAAAAATAATATGGAGAGCGCGCATAACATCAACCTAACGAGAGATATTCTAGTTGACAACACCGTAATTAAAAGAAAAAAAAGGGAAATAAAGCTAGGCTGAACATCTTAGAAGCCATTTCAATAAACGAAGAAAAGCCGGCCATCAATAGTCAAGCGTTAAGCTGGAATCGAACATTAAAGTTGTTTTAAAATTCCACCCACCGGATTGGCTAGTTTCCTCTAAAAGTTACGATCAATCAGGCGGAATAAATATCCCATAAAAAACCGCCCCCACATTCTTCGGTACTCGCGGAAGAAACACGTCTCCGGACGTGGTCTTCCGCAACGACCAGACTACACGCTTCTACACTCACGGTGTCCTCACGTACTCCCTGACCACATACCGATATGCCTTATCATATCCACATCTCCCATATTCATACCCACACCACCTCTCTTCGACTTCAAAAAGACGAACTGGGAAGAGTCAAGAGACACATAACAGAAAACACGCCATAAAACCTCGACCTGGACGTGGACGTGGACCACAGCAATCCAGATCTGTCAGCCGACCACTGGTGCTCAATCTTGAACACTATAACCGCAGCATGCGACCTACACACACCACAAAAAACCTACACATGTATAAAACACTTCACATATTCCATACATACTCAGAGACTCATCACACA